>CAMTDV010000027.1:8948244-9563244 GCA_947069175.1 Scalesia atractyloides
CATATATATATATATAGGGTGAGGTTATTGTAAAAAAAAGTGTTATTTGTAGGAAGGATAAGAAAGAATCTAAACCATTAGATCTTTAGTGGTTGAGATCTTGATGGCAATCTTGTAAATAGTTTTAACATTAAAATAATTAATTTTCTAGATTAAAAGTATAAATGTAAATTTAACATTTTTAGAAAGTCACATGCAAGTTCCCCCTTCTTGTTTAAACGTCAATAACTTTTTGTACGTAATTTTTTTTTTTTAAAATGATTCCATAATAACAAGTGTTTTTTATCTTTAATATGAGTACCATATTGTTACACTTATATAGAGAAAAAAAATTACGTTTTGATTGGATGTTTTAGTCCATGGTGTTTTTACAGTAAAACACCATGAACGTAGAAATAAGACATCATAGCATTGCAAATAATGACCTGCTACCAGAAATATATAACACTATAACACTATATAAACCAATACATCTAACATAGATCTATTACAGAATACATAACACTATAACTACTATATAACACTAAACATCCATCATATACCTGTTACCAAAAAATATATAACACTATAATACTATATAACACTATACATTCATCATAGACCTGTTAAAGAATACATAACACTATAGCACTATACATTCATCGTAGACCTGTTACAGAGAAAATAACACTATACATCCATCATAGACCTGTTACATGAAATATAACACTGTACAAATTCATCCTATAATAATGGGTGGCGGTTATGAAAGGTTATCAATTAACTGAATCAATGAGAAAAAATTTTGTTTATCCTTTTGAATTAATTTAGATTGAGGACACATGTCATCTCCACTATATTTCTCACACTTTGGCCCCTTTTTACAGGATCCTCTACCTATATGTATATGTGTATATATTATATATATATATATAGGGTAGGGTTAATGCGATAACCACCTTTATTGCGAAAACTGCGAGAACCAATGTAAACACCAAAAATCTAAAACCATACAATTTTTTTAATATTTAAAAAAATCGTTATATTTCGCCACTAATTTTTTTTTGAGTAACAATTATCGATACACATGTACATATGTATCATTTCTTTGACAAATTCCGTAATACATTACCAGTAGTAGACAATTGCACTTTAATTTACACTACCATCTGTAATACACTGCTTTTTACAATACCAATATTAAAAATGCACATGTGGATCATTATTTATAAACATGTTATAACGATTTATTTTTAAAAAAATATATTAAAAAAACATTGTGTGTTTTTTTAGATATTTTTAGTTGTGTTCACATTGGTTTTCGCGCTTCTCGCAATAAAGGGCGGTTCCTAACGGATCTTTCTCATATATATATATATATGTGAGAGGTTAATTGGGTAAAACTAAAAAAAAGTGGGGAATCGATGAGCACTTTTAAAAATTTAACTTAACATGTTAAAAAACCAATTTTTAAAAAAAAAATTCGGCGCTTCTCCTTATAAATAGTTGTAGAAGCATTTTAATAAAAAAAAATCAAAAACTAAAAATATAAATAAAACAGTTTAAAAAAGGCTAAATGTTTTGAAAGAAAATTTTTTTATTCGAATAGTTTCTACCCATTTTTATACGGAAAGCGCTGAAAAATTTATTAAAAATTGATTTTTAACATGTTAAGTTAATTTTATAAGATATATATTTTTTAACTGTTTTTAAAACATTTTTTTATATTTTTAGTTTTTGATTTTTTTAATTAAAAATGTTTCTACATGTATTTATAAGAAAAAGCGTCAAAAAAATTAAGAAATTTTTTTTTTAACATGTTAAGTATAGCTTTTAAGAGATTTTTTTTTTTTAGTGTTTCCAATGAGCTCTCCCTATACATATATATATATATATATATATATAAATCACGTGTGTGTGACTTATCTGACATTTTCTTAAAAAATAATCATTACCACTTTCATTTGTGATTAACGTTGTGTTAAAAATACGGTATTCTTAACGGATTACATCCGAACAATTACTAGAATTATATGTTAGTACGTAATTGATGTAAAATATTAAAGTTTGAAGTTTTTCTAGTGAGTTTTTCACTTATGGATAAGGTTTAAGAGAGGTAAATTTAGTTTTTTATAGTGAGTTTTTCGCTTATCAATCCAGTCAGCCAAGCATACTTATCAATTCTCATTTAATTTTAGTTTTCTAGTTAAAATATGCATTGTAAGTTAATGGGTTGGCTTGTGCCGTATAAGCCGATGGGAATAGAACAATCTTGAACATATCGCTTTCAAAATACTATGACGCTTTATAGCTATTCTTTGAAAGAACGTACGTATTCAAGGTTTTATTATTTTGAGAAATTCCAGTGACGCAATTTCCCAACTAATATAAACAATCATTAAAATGTAGAGACTTTCATAATTGGATAAAGAACCATGTACGCGTAACATTTAGACATCTAGTTTAACCTCATTTTGCTATTACTAATTCATTTTTAAGTGTATAAAATAAGGGGTTGCTTAACAATTAGCTAGTTTATCCTTGTTGGTTACACATATTAGTAACACATGTACATGGTGTGATCATAAAATGCCTGCATCATTCTTGTAGTTTTTCACGATAACGTCAACATTTAAAAATTTTATCACTTTCGTATTTAACATTGCGTACTCAATACTATTAATCTTACACTTATCATGATGGTGTCACCGTATTTTTATTTTTATTTTTTTGTTTTTGTTTTCTTTTCAGCAACTAACTTGCACTTAATAATTCACATATTTACAAAATGTCAACGCACGAATTATCTTGTCCTAAGAAACAAATGGATATGTGAATCCCTGTTGTTTTATTTTTTTTTTTTTCTTGCTTCTCGTATAAACCCATCCACAAGGAAGATAAAATTAAAGATGCAAAAAAAGTAGAGGTAACATGAGAGTGACATGTGTGGAATTGTTGAACATCCATAAAGAAATGCTTTTGGATCAAGAAAAAAAATATTTTAGTGTGTTTTCTTATATATTTTTAGAGTAATAAGTTGTTCATTCATCAATAAATAAATATCCATTAGTTTAGACGAAACTTTTCGATGGGAGATATGAAACCACCAATTACTGTCATACCAAATAAAAAGTTCATTACTTTATGTTTTTACTGGTTTCTTAACAATTCATTCCTTTTATTACTTAAAGCAATTAACGAGATTATAACCCGGCTGGCCCAAGTGAGAAAACTTATTGATTTTCAATTTTACATATACAAACATAATCTTAAAAAATCTTGTTCATTTACAATTTTAAATGAGTCTTAAATTAAACGTAAGAGGTGAAGTAGGATTTTAAAAAAAAATCTATTTATTTAAACATTACTTTTAGTTTCAAAAAGTAACAAATAACAAACAAATATCTTTTTTTCGTATAATTACTCTAGTGGAGTAATTATTCGTATAATTACTCGAGAGTAGTTATATAATTACTCTATTAGTGTAATTATATAATTTTTTTATATATCTTTATAGATTTTAGGACTAAAATACATACATGATTAGTTAGGAAAATAACAAAAAAATTTCTTCACTTCTTACATTTAATAACTTATTTTTATAATAACCTTACCTTTTTATATATATATATATATATAAACTCTTAAAAGTTTGGAGCCCATGAGAGAATGAAATTAGACAGTTGCTCCTTCACCCCTTTCAAGGGTCGGCCCTACGGTAGGTTGTCAATAGTGGAAATGAATGTAATTGTGATAATACTTCAATAATTTGAAGATCAAAAATAATTATTATATTATACAGTTTCGTAACTTCCATGCATACTAGTTTTACTTTAATTATTAGTATCTCTTTTATTCTATGTACTCTTAAAACAAAAGGGCATAGCCACCGACCAAAAGAAGATGCTGCCCCCGCAAATTGATTCATGATCCAGGGTTATTCTGTTCTTGGCTTTTCATGTATCTCTGTATAGCTTCATCTCCATGTTCCGTGTCTCTCGCTCTCAAACCTCAAGCCCATAAAGTTTCTTCAAAGTCTCCTGGTGGCAATTCTGATATGTACACAATAACACGACACGAACCTACATAAAGTTATCATGTTTCGTGTTTTACCTTAACAGGTTTCGTGTCTAAAACATGTTAACATGATAAGACCTTAAAAGGTTTTGTGTCTAAACTGGTTCAAACCCGTTAACCTGTAAGGCCCGTTAAGTACATGTTAATAATTAAAAATTAAAAAATATTATATGTGGGGTGTGAAA
The DNA here is from genome assembly GCA_947069175.1 of Scalesia atractyloides. Lineage (NCBI taxonomy): Eukaryota > Viridiplantae > Streptophyta > Magnoliopsida > Asterales > Asteraceae > Scalesia > Scalesia atractyloides. The sequence continues at coordinate 8,952,486 of CAMTDV010000027.1, forward strand.
TGGGGTCAGAATTATAAACAAACACACGCGGTTCTTTTTCCACAATCCAAACCCTAGTTTTTAAATCTCTTTCACAAACACCACCATTCCCAATTCGGTTCATAGCTTCCCAAATTCGAACGTGTTCGTGTCTTAAACAGGTCGTGTTCGTGTCTTAACAGGCCGTGTTCGTGTCTTAAATAGGTCGTATGATACGTCGGTAATTTTTTCGTTTCTTAACAGGTCGTTTCGTGTAACCTGTTTATTAACAGATTCGTGTTCGTGTTTCGAAAATATGACACGATAAGATTTCGTGTCGTGTTCGTATTTACGTGTTTCAGATTCGTGTCTTATCGTGTTCATGTCTTAACAGATCAGGTTGACCCGTTATGCCAGCCCTAAAGTCTCCCTTGACGACAAAGCTTTATCTTAGGTTTTTAATTCTTTATCTTTATTTGGATTCTATTATATTATATTGGAGCAAAAAAATGATAATCAAAGGAAATTGAATAGGGGATTCCGAGCAACATTTCTTCAAGAACCTAACTAGAGGTTGTACTCAAATGCTTTAGTAATGTTTACTTTTGATTGATTATGTGGGTTTTTAAAAGAGAAAATTGTCTAGAGAGTTTCTTTGGTTTCCTCATATTTCATCAATTGTCTCTAACTGCTCTCCTGTTTCTTGAATAGTCTCTAGCGTAGATAAGGTTAATTTTCTCAATTAAGTGCTTGTAAAATGATAAGATTGCCCTTACTATCAACAATAATAATTAAAACAATAAATCAATTATAATATTTTAAAAAGGTGGGCGATGTGCGCAAAATGCAACATATAAAATACATCAAACAAGTCATAAAATCAACAATTTCTGGTATTAGTGTTGGAAAAAACATGTTTCTTTGTTTATTTTTAAACTACAGGATCAAAAATTATTAAAAAAATAAAAGAAGCAAATTAACAGTCAAAACCAACACAAATACAAAGAAGTAGGATTGACACAAATCGCCAAACCCCATTTACATAAAAAAACAACAAAAATAACCAAGACAAAAGCTTAGGCACGGGGTCATGCCCAATAAAAAAATACTTTGCAGAAAAAGACAACAACAACAGACAACCAACACGGGCCCGTACCAAGTTATGGGTCGTGGTCAACTTTAAGATTCGTATAATGTGGGATAGTACAACCAGTACAATGACCACAGGGTTGTGCTCTGTTACCACGGGGCGTGTTAGTACAAGATTTGACATATGCAGTTAATGAAGGGAGAGAAAAAGTCCACCACGGGGCCGTGCCAGGAGGGCATGGGGCTGTGGTCGCCTTCTGTTTTCAACTATAAATAGAGGTGCTTGGTTCATGAGAAAGACATCCCTTGGCAAACCAATTCTCTCACACTTGTCATCAGTCCACCACCACTACAACACCAACACCTACCACTATAATCCATCTTTCATCTTTTAGAGTGTGCAGTAGTATCAGGATCCAAGATTGATTGTAAGAGTTTTTGTCAAACAAAGGTCATGCTTGCCTAAATCTCTTACATCACTTGCTGAAGACAAGTCTTTTATATATTACTTTTGATTTCCAATCTTTGGCAACTTTTTATTTAGGTATGTATTAATGATTTTAATAACTAGTTTTTATATTGAAAGTGAACTTTATTTAAACATTTCTTCAAGTTTCGTTGATTCACTCATTCGTGTCTTTACGGTCTATATAAAGCACGTTAACTACCTGGGAGGGGGTTAGAAGGTGTTTGGATAAGGTTCTTGTCTCATTCAGTGTATAGATTCTACAAGAACTTGGCTCAAGCTTATTAGGACTTCCCTTGAGGCAGATAGCATCAAATCGGGGGATGTAAGAACGGCTTGAACCCCTTATAAATAAACTACTATTAAAACTTTACCCGGCCTTGCAGGACTGTATCCTTGCTGACTCAAACCAATATGGCGGAGGGTAACGTCGCCTTCACAAGATGGGCCACCACTTTTCGCATTAATAGCTTACTTAATTATCTTTCAATATTCCGACATTGCGGGATTGTATTCCTACTGACTCAGACCAATAGGTTAAGGGTAACATCACCTTCACAAGAGGGGCCTAATACTATAACTAAGATAATCTCTTAAAATGCGCAAAGTGCGGAAATCATCAAAGGATATGTAATAGAGGAGTCAGAATCAAGTGATTCTTTCTTGTCTATTTGTTTTCCTTTTTATTTACGTTTTTACTTTTATATCTTTTAAACTTTCAAACTTTTATAAAAAATTTGGTTAGATTAGACGTTAACGATAAGCCGGTATTAAAAGTTCTTGTGTACTTAGACGACATCGATATCTTACCATCACTATACTACGTCCACGATGGGTGCACTTGCCCTAACGTGTGTAGAGTGGTAGTATTGTATTGTATTTTATAAATTTAAAGCTTGATCCACGAGTAAAAAATACCTAAAATATAACAAAAATTATAACCATACTCGACCACGTTAGTGGGCCCCACATTTTTCCTACCCCACCCTCTCTCCTCTTTCTCTTTCCATCTTTCTTTGTCTGCAGTAACTCAACACCACCACGATCAAATCACCACCACCATACCACCACAACCATAACACTCTATCAAGTTCAAACAAAAATTTAACTTCACCATCTCCATATCACCATTGGGCACCACCCTGCTGCCCTCCAAACCCTTTTTATCATCGTCCTGTATTCTAGGACCCAATCGACACTATTGCTCGGTTACACCGCTGGAAGCCACTAGCCACCGCTATTGTGCTAATTTGTCGCACCGCCCCCATTACCGTGTGTGTTTCGTGGTGGTATGGATGGAAATAGTTACCAATGCCTGAAACACAGCCCGAGATGTGATGAAGACGGTTTAGAGGTGGTGAATGTTAGGTGGTTTTGTTCTAGTTAGTTGTGGCGGTGGTCGTTTTATGGTGGTATGGTCGTGAAAGGTGGAGATGGTGGTGGCGGTGAAGGGTGGAGGTAGTGGTTGTAGGCAGTGGAGTGTTTGATTAGGTGGTTAGAGGCAACGATGATGGTGAACGGAGAAGAAGAGTAGGGTGGAGGTTGTAGTGTGTAACATCCGTCGAAAAACGGGTTTTCACAACCCGCTTCTTTTATTAATAGAAACAATCAGTTTAAAATTTTGTTGTTTATTTATGATTAATTTTAATTTTAAACAATACATAATTAATAAATAAATTAGGATTTAAAAGCAAAAATTGTTAAAAAGTGAAAATAAGAGAATTAAAAATAAAACAAGGCTGCCGGGATTCGAACCCGGGTCAGACAGGTCAACCAAATGACTTAACTCCCACTCATCCAACCACTCCGCCACTTGTGTTATTTGATAACATATCGACACAATTAATTCAAATAACAAAACACAGAAATCAACTCAGTCATTGACGCGCCCATTTCGCAGTCGCCGGAAATCCCGACGACTTCGCCAATAATTGACGGTTTCTATCGATTTAATGGAAGAATTAATTCTAACATCGGTTATAACCGATGTCTGAACCCGCGACATCAGTCGTAACCGCCGGAGAACAGCTGACCATGAATCGAGACTGAAATCCGACCCAATGCGTCTCGATTCTTCCCTATAAATACACCCACAAGTCTCTGGTAGCCTTTTCGCTCAAAATCGCACCTTTTCTCGAAGCAATTTCACTCGCCGGAAATATCCTGCCATCACCGGACTTTCGCCGGAAAACCGAGACTCACCTCAACACGGTAAATACCTCGACTCTTTCTGTTTCAATCCGTTGTTAGACTGTTACTAACTTCAATCCAACAATCAGAATCAATCCCAGACGACGTAGCCGGAATATTCAGCTCTCGCCGGAAAAACCTCTGGAATTTCTAATCTCACGCTGTGAATCGGTATAATCATTCGAACTTCTATTAATCTTTGTTTAGTACCCCACTTTCATAACTAATCAAACAAAACTGATAATTGATTCAAGCAGAAAGAATACACAAATCAGAGCCGACGTTCATTGCCGGAATTCTGAAGAAATACAATTGATCGGTACATTCGTTCCTGAGTTCATTTTATTCATCACATTTCAACCAGTAATATGCTCGATGAACGACCCAATCAAGAACAGTTGAAAAATCGTCGACTGAGTCTTTGAGCGAAGAAGACGAAGTCGACTGTGTATTATAAGATTAATTAAAATCATATTAATAAACGGGTTAGACACGCAGTCCAGCGGTGGACTGTGTGCAAATAATAAGAACACGTCTCGAGTTCGATCCCTGCCCCAACCTCATTCCTTTAAACAAAAATGCGTTTTTTAACCGAACCGGGATAACTCACAGAATCATGTTAAGTATAATAAAAACCGGAATATTAACCAGGTTAGACACACAGTCCAGCGGTGGACTGTGTGCAACACTAACTCGCACGTCCCGGGTTCGAGACTGGTTAACGGCACCGGTTCAATGCAATTAAAATCATTTTTAAAAATAAATGATTTCCGGATTAAGTTAAATAGTATATAAATATAATTAAAAACAAAAATATTTCGGGTTAGACACGTAGCTCAGTTGGTAGAGCTGCGTGCACGCGTACGGGAGGTCACGGGTTCGAGTCTCACCCAGCGCACATATATAAGCGACCGGACCCGCCAAAGGTCAACGTTCAAAAGTCAACATTTTTATTATTATTTTTATTTATTTATTTAATTTAAAAATCAATTAAAAATACTAAAAAATAACGTTTTTAAAGTTAGAAAATAGCCTTAAACTCACAAAAATATACCCAAAGATCCTATTAAAATTGTTAATAAAATCCACTTACTTACCGTACCTTTTCGTTATTAACTAGGTTAGTTATTCCTCTTCGATCAATCCTCTAAATTCGTGCGCAATCAACATCATTCACCGAACGCACCCAAGGTGAGTGAATCTCTACAAATTCTCCGTTTTAATCACATTTTGGGGTGTATCATTATGTCGTTATTATTTATTTAAATTAAACACTTGTGCATTCATCATATTCATGATCAAATGTGTTGCCATTATATATCTGTTGTTTGTGTGGTTAATTTCTAGATTAAAGTTATCATTTTCAGTACATACATTATCATAGGCCGCCGCTCCCCATTACCTATGAGCGTGAGCCGTTCCCCATTACCTATGAGCGTGAACGAGGCGTTGCCAACATACGATCGGCTCCGTTTGATTGAGCCTTGATCGCACATACATTACATCATAGGCCGTCTGCTCCCCATTACCTATGAGCGTGAGTCGTTCCCCATTACCTATGAGCGTGAACGAGACGTTGCCAGCATATACATTGTCATTCATATCATATACTCATGCAAGGTGTTTGTGATTGTTTGTTTACGTACGTTTGTTCATATATGATTATTGCACAATTTTTCCATATTAATTATAACAAGGAATCAATAATAAATGTTTATAACAAGGTTCACTCGCCAACTTTTGTTGACCCAAAACTCCCCATTTTTACACATGATACAGGTGATCAAGTTGAAGCAAGAAACATATAGGACGACCTAGAAGAATAAACCAGTTTAGATTTTGGGTTGTTTTAGTTAATTTTTCCTTTCCTTGTATTGTATGAATTTGACTTGAAACTTTGAGATGTAATTTGATTTTAATAAATATGAAACATATTAGTAAACATCATGAGATTTGGTGATAACCCAATTATGCCCCGACTCTTATTCCGCTGCGGGTCGGGGTGTGACAGATTGGTATCAGAGCCATGACTATAGGGATATAGGATAGGTTATTAGACCCTTAGAGCCTATACTATAGTTGATTAGAATTTTTAAATTGTTTGTGTGTTACATGCAAAATTCATGATGTTTATATGCTTTATGTTTATTGTTACAATCAATGTTTTGCAAGCATTTTCATAAGTACATATTATTATACAATGCCTATCATGAATCATATTCTCATAACATATCATATTCATGGGATCATACACCTCACAATTCATATGATTTTTACAACGATTTTCGTATTTTCAAATCACATCAAAGTGAGTTCTCATGACGGGCATGTAGTAACTGGAAGGGTACAAGTACCGGTAGTCGGAACGTCCTGTCTAGGCTTGGCATTCGTATAAATCCAAAATAAAGGACCAGTTTGCCTACCTGGGGACTAACGATGAGAGTACGAAGGACCTATTAGGCCAAAGCATGCTATACCAAATGTCGTGTGAGCTAACACCACTTTGAGTTGTCATTGTGTCTACACCTGGACACCCTCCGACCATACATCTCGCAAACATATTTTATGGTTTTCATTCGGGTGATGCGAGTGTTAAACCGCCAATACAATGTGAATCCTACTAAGCCAATAGTCATGGGGGCCCACATGACTATACAGGCGATGGTATGGGGGACATTGGAGGCCCAAACATGAGCAAACCCAAGACATCCTATGGATGTAGTGCATTATTGATGATTATGTTATTTTATTAAACGACAAATGACACCTAAACACTCCTTAAACTCACCATCTTCCTATGTATATTCCTGTAGATGTCGGCTAGGCAGCTACGTGGAGGTCGAAAGTCGGGAAGGTCAAACGAACGCTTGGCCACTCAAATTGCAAAACAAATGGCCGTGGTGCTTCCTGATATTGTAATTCAAGTCCAACAAGCTCTCACCGCGAATCCTATCAACCCACCCAATCAAGAGGATCAAAACATCGACAACCCTCCCTCCAAGAAGTGCTCCTACAAACACTTCAAATCTTGCGATCCCCCAAAGTATGAAGGGACTGAAGGTGTCACCGCTCTCCTCCACTGGTTTGAGGAAATGGAAAACACCTTCCTCAATTGCGATTGTCCCGAGGATCGCAAGGTACGTTACGCAACCGGGAGACTATTTGGGGTAGCCCTGACCTGGTGGAACACCGAGAAGGGTAAAAGAGGAGTTGAAGATGCTATGGCCTTAACGTGGGAAGAGTTAAGGGAAATAATGACAAAACTTTTCTGCCCAAGAAGCGAACTCAAGAAGTTGGACGACGAATTCCACTCGCTAAAGCAAAAGGAAGGAGACCATACTTTCTACAACAAAAGATTTCTTGAGCTGAACCAGATGGTTCCTAACTTGTTCACCCAGTGTACCGCTTGGTTGAACACTACATTCGAGGCCTCCCCTCGAAGATTCAAGACTCAGTCCTCAGCACTTCGCCTGCAACTCTCGAAGCTGCTATGGAATTAGCCACCGAACTTACCGAGAACCGCATCAAAAATGGTAAATTCAAAGAGGAGAAAAAGAAAGCCCCCGTTGAGGGCCAAACTTCAAACCACTCCACCTCCTCCTCAAAATTTTCAAACAAGAGGAAACGAAATACCAGAAATTTTGCTGTCACCCAAACCAATTTCCCTATCCCTGCTGCACCCATCACTCAAGTTGCCCCTTCACCCACACCATACAAAAGGCCATACTCCGGCCCCTACCCAAAATGCACCCGTTGCCAATACCATCACTCTCCCGAACACCCCTGTCAATAATGCACCAGCTGTGGCCGTGCAGGTCACACCATCCAAACCTGCCGCTCGCTGCAGCGAATGAACCGTAACCAACCCACAACCCAAACCCACCATCAAATAATGGGTCAAGCCCAACAACCCCTACTACTACCACCTACACAACATACGGCCCAAACCTACTACCAACCCAACTACCCCATGATGCAACCCATGCGGGCTTGCTACAATTGTGGAGACCCAAACCACTTTATAAACACTTGCCCACGTTTGGTGAACATTATACATGCTCAAGCTCAAGCAAATCCGGTGAACCAAGCTAACCAAGCTCATCCACCTGCTAGAGGAAGAGCTTTTAACATCAACGTCAACCAAGCTAGGGCCGACAACAACGTGGTTAATGGTATGTTTCTCATCAATGGTAGTTATGCATCCATGTTATTTGATACTGGCGCGGATAAGAGTTTTGTGTCCTTAGAATTTGAACCCATCCTCAACCAAACTCGTGATAAACTTATGGAATCCATAACGGTGGAAGTTGCTGACGGAAACCGGTCTCATTAAACTCCATTATCCGAAACTGTACTCTTACTCTAAACGATCACGATTTTCCTGTTGACCTCATTCCTATGAAGTTGGGAAGTTTTGACATTATAATCGGCATGGACTGGCTCAGCCAACATCATGCTGAAGTGGTATGCCGCGAAAAGTTCATTCGCATTCCTCTTGCAGACGGTCAAACCCTACGAATCTTTGGAGAAACCCCTTCGAAAGGACTCAAGTTGATGTCCTGTGTTCAAGCCCGAAAATATCTCCGCAGAATTGTGTAGCATTTCTAACTCACGTTGTCAAGAAGGGAAGCAAAGAGAAGAAACTCGAAGATATACCTGTAGTGAAAGAATTCCTGCAAGTCTTTCCCGACGACATCTCAGGACTTCCTCCCAAGAGAGAAGTCGAATTCCGCATTGATCTTATACCTGGCGCTACACCCGTCGCGAAATCTCCTTATAGGTTAGCCCCATCCGAAATGAAAGAGCTAGCCAGTCAATTACAAGAACTGACCGACAAAGGATTCATACGTCCTAGCTCATCGCCTTGGGGTACACCTGTTCTGTTTGTAAAGAAGAAGGATGGAACGTTTCGCATGTGTATCGATTACAGAGAACTCAACAAATTAACGGTCAAGAACCGCTATCCATTACCTCGCATCGATGATCTTCTAGACCAACTCCAGGGTGCCACCTGTTTTTCAAAGATCGACCTATGTTCTAGCTATCATCAACTCAGAGTACATGAAGAAGACGTCCCAAAGACCGCCTTCCGAACTCGTTATGGTCATTATGAATTCATGGTCATGCCATTTGGTCTAACCAACGCTCCAGCTGTCTTCATGGATCTAATGAACAGAGTCTGGAAACCCTATCTCGATCGTTTTGTTATAGTCTTCATCGACGACATTCTCATTTACTCAAAGTCCAAAACTGATCATGAACGACATCTTCGACTCATCCTCACACTCTTAAGAACCGAAAAGCTCTACGCTAAATTCTCCAAATGCGAATTCTGGTTAAGAGAAGTACAATTCCTTGGACATGTCGTCAATGACAAGGGGATACATGTCGACCCCTCAAAGATCAAAGCAGTGTAAGAATGGCAAGCGCCACATACACCAACCGAAGTAAGATCTTTCCTTGGTTTGGCTGGTTACTATCGCCATTTCACAATAACCTTCGTGTATTATCTAGATCGCATATGGATTCCCGATCACAATAACCTTCGTGATACCCTTATGAAAGAGGCTCACAAAACACGATACTCTGTACACCCAGGAGCCGACAAGATGTATCAAGACCTTAGATACACCTACTGGTGGCCTGGCATGAAAAAGGATATTGCTGTTTTTGTTTCCAAGTGCCTTACCTGTTCTAAAGTGAAAGCGGAACATCAAAGACCCTCAGGACTTCTAGTCCAACCTGAAATACCTGTATGGAAGTGGGAAAACATAACCATGGACTTCATTACCGGGTTACCTCGCACTCCTGGTGGGTATGACACTATATGGGTAATCATTGATCGTCTTACGAAATCAGCTCACTTCATTCCGATTCGTGAGGACTTCAAGAATGAGAAGTTATCTCGTATCTACATCAGCGAAATCGTAAGCCGTCATGGTGTACTGTTAAGCATTATTTCAGATCGTGATGGTCGTTTCACTTCACGAACATGGCAAGCCGTACAAGCCGCTTTGGGTACACGATTAGACCTCAGTACCGCTTATCATCCTCAAACTGATGGACAATCTGAACGCACCATCCAAACTCTTGAAGACATGCTTCGAGCATGTGTCATAGACTTCAAAGGGAATTGGGACACTCATCTACCATTAGTTGAATTTTCGTACAACAACAGCTATCATTCAAGTATCGGCATGGCACCTTTCGAAGCGTTATATGGTCGTAAGTGCCGATCACCAATATGTTGGCACAAAATTGGAGAAGCTCAAATCACCGGTCCAGAATTAATACAAGAAACAACAGACAAGATTCATCAAATCCGAAACAACCTTCTAGCGGCACAAAGTCGTCAAAAGAGTTATGCAGACAAACGACGAAAGCCCTTGGAATTTAACATTGGTGACCAAGTACTTTTAAAAGTATCGCCGTGGAAGGGAGTAGTTCGTTTTGGCCAAAAAGGCAAGCTAGCACCACGCTACGTAGGACCTTTCAAGATACTCGAAAGAGTAGGACCTGTAGCACACAAGCTTGACCTACCAGAGGAACTCAACAGAATTCATCCCACATTCCACATATCGAACTTGAAGAAGTGCCTCGCCGATGAAAATCTCCATATTCCTCTAGAAGACATTCAAGTCGATGAATCTATGCATTTCATTGAAAGACCAGTAGAAATTATGGACTTCGGAGAGAAACGTTTAAGACGAAGCCGCATCCCAATTGTCAGGGTACGCTGGGAGTCGAAACGAGGACCCGAGTTTACTTGGGAACGTGAAGACTCAATGCGCGAGAAATACCCACATCTATTTCCTGTAACTACTACTACTGAAATTTCGGGACGAAATTTCTAAAAGTAGGGGATACTGTAACATCTGTCGAAAAACGGGTTTTCACAACCCGCTTCGTTTATTAATCGAACAATCAGTTTTAAATTTTTGTTGTTTATTTATGATTAGTTTTAATTTTAAACAATACATAATTAATAAACAAATTAGGATTTAAAAGCAAAAATTGTTAAAAAGTGAAAACAAGAGAATTAAAAATAAAACAAGGCTGCCGGGATTCGAACCCGGGTCAGCCGGGTCAGCCAAATGACTTAACTCCCACTCATCCAACCACTCCGCCACTTTTGTTATTTGATAACATATCAAAACAATTAATTCAAATAACAAAACACAGAAATCAAACTCAGTCATTGACGCGCCCATTTCGCAGTCGCCGGAAATCCCGACGACTTCGCCAATAATTGACGGTTTCTATCGATTTAATGGAAGAATTAATCCTAACATCGGTTATAACCGATGTCTGAACCCGCGACATCAGTCGTAACCGCCGGAGAACAGCTGACCATGAATCGAGACTGAAATCCGACCCAATGCGTCTCGATTCTTCCCTATAAATACACCCACAAGTCTCTGGTAGCCTTTTCGCTCAAAATCGCACCTTTTCTCGAAGCAATTTCACTCGCCGGAAATATCCTGCCATCACCGGACTTTCGCCGGAAAACCGAGACTCACCTCAACACGGTAAATACCTCGACTCTTTCTGTTTCAATCCGTTGTTAGACTGTTACTAACTTCAATCCAACAATCAGAATCAATCCTAGACGACGTAGCTGGAATATTCAGCTCTCGCCGGAAAACCTTTGGAATTTCTAATCTCACGCTGTGAATCGGTATAATCATTCGAACTTTTGTTAATCTTTGTTTAGTACCCCACTTTTATAACTAATCAAACAAAACTGATAATTGATTCATGCAGAAAGAGTACACAAATCAGAGCCGACGTTCATTGCCGGAATTCTGAAGAAATACAATTGATCGGTACATTCGTTTCCTGAGTTCATTTTATTCATCACATTTCAACCAGTAATATGCTCGATGAACGACCCAATCAAGAACAGTTGAAAAATCGTCGACTGAGTCTTTGAGCGAAGAAGACGAAGTCGACTGTGTATTATAAGATTAATTAAAATCAGATTAATAAACGGGTTAGACACGCAGTCCAGCGGTGGACTGTGTGCAAATAATAAGAACACGTCTCGAGTTCGATCCCTGCCCCAACCTCACTCCTTTAAACAAAAATGCTCTTTTTAACCGAACCGGGATAACTCACAGAATCATGTTAAGTATAATAAAAACCGGAATATTAACCAGGTTAGACACACAGTCCAGCAGTGAACTGTGTGCAACACTAACTCGCACGTCCCGGGTTCGAGACTGGTTAACGGCACCGGTTCAATGCAATTAAAATCCTTTTTAAAAAGAAATGATTTCCAGATTAAGTTAAATAGTATATAAATATAATTAAAAACAGAAATATTTCGGGTTAGACACGTAGCTCAGTTGGTAGAGCTGCGTGCACGCGTACGGGAGGTCACGGGTTCGAGTCTCACCCAGCGCACATATATAAGCGACCGGACCCGCCAACGGTCAACGGTCAACGGTCATGGTCAACGGTCAAAAGTCAACATTTTTATTATTATTTTTATTTATTTATTTAATTTAAAAATCAATTAAAAATACTAAAAAATAACGTTTTTAAAGTTAGAAAATAGCCTTAAACTCACAAAAATATACCCAAAGATCCTATTAAAATTGTTAATAAAATCCACTTACTTACCGTACCTTTTCGTTATTAACTAGGTTAGTTATTCCTCTTCGATCAATCCTCTAAATTCGTGCGCAATCAACATCATTCACCGAACGCACCCAAGGTGAGTGAATCTCTACAAATTCCCCGTTTTAATCACATTTTGGGGTGTATCATTGTGTCGTTATTATTTATTTAAATTAAACACTTGTGCATTCATCATATTCATGATCAAATGTGTTGCCATTATATATCTGTTGTTTGTGTGGTTAATGTCTAGATTAAAGTTATCATTTTCAGTACATACATTATCATAGGCCGCCGCTCCCCATTACCTATGAGCGTGAGCCGTTCCCCATTACCTATGAGCGTGAACGAGGCGTTGCCAACATACGATCGGCTCCGTTTGATTGAGCCTTGATCGCACATACATTACATCATAGGCCGTCTGCTCCCCATTACCTATGAGCGTGAGCCGTTCCCCATTACCTATGAGCGTGAACGAGACGTTGCCAGCATATACATTGTCATTCATATCGTATACTCATTAAGGTGTTTGTGATTGTTTGTTTACGCTTGTTCATATATGATTATTGCACAATTTTTCCATATTAATTATAACATGGAATCAATAATAAATGTTTATAACAAGGTTCACTCGCCAACTTTTGTTGACCCAACACTCCCCATTTTTACACATGATACAGGTGATCAAGTTGAAGCAAGAAACATATAGGACGGCCTAGAAGAATAAACCAGTTTAGATTTTGGGTTGTTTTAGTTAATTTTTCCTTTCCTTGTATTGTATGAATTTGACTTGAAACTTTGAGATGTAATTTGATTTTAATAAATATTAAACATATTAGTAAACATCATGAGCTTTGGTGATAACCCAATTATGCCCCGACTCTTATTCCGCTGCGGGTCGGGGTGTGACATAGTGAAGGTGGATTTAGGGCGGTCCAACATATTTGCGGTGGTGCGGGGTACCGAGGTGAGGGTGGGTTGGGCCAGTGATGAAGTGGCGATGCTTTGTTGGTACATATAAAGATAGGCCCTAATTTAAACAAAATACACTTTTTTTCCTTTAAACTTTGTTAATTTTTAACAACCTCTTACATCAGATTCTCTATCTCTATTTCTATCTTACTCAGAAACACTTATTTTAGTGTTTTTCTCGACTACATACAGACCCCAAATTATATTTAGAGAAATTTGAGTCTCAATTCTAAGAGAACTAGTGTAAGTTCTCTAAACGTTATCTCTATTTTAGAGATCTTGATGGAGTGTATAAATGAAAGAAAACCTTATCTTTCTCCTATCATTTTTAGAAAGTTACGATATAGAGATACTGATGTAAATGCTCTAAGGATATAAGGTGTAATTACAAAAAACATATTCTTTTAACTAGAAGCTAAAAACCAAATAAAAGCTAAAGCTCTAGAAAGCCTAACCTCAAATCATTTTGTTCATGAACAAATGTGTAGGGCCGTCCAAATCGATCGTTTGGAAATTGCTTAGAAAATGCCCGCTCGGTTTGACGCTTGGTTGTAAACATGCCGTTGTGCTCGGTTCTGTTTGTAAACATGCCAAGCATGAGCAAAGGTATGCTAGGCTCGAATAATTATTTTTTAATTAGTATATGTATATACATATACACATTCATATATAAACACGTATATACACAAATATAAAGTATACATTGTACATATATACACACACACACCTATATATACACATACATATTATACACAAATATAAATTAAATTTATAGTATCACATATATACCACTCTGTTAGAGTTTGGTCCATTATATACAAATTTTCAACTATTTCTATACGTACTAGTCCAATCACGCCGATAAAAAATTAACACCGAATCTAAAAGTTAAACCCCAAACCGTTAAACAATAGTCTGCTCATCCCCTCAATGTCTCATAGTGTTACCCTAAATCGATCATCTCCTACTCTTAATATTATTGTTTGTGCAATATATGATCATCGCCTCATCGGCCACAACATTGTTATTTATAAGAAAAGTATTATATAACACCCCAAAAATATTAAATTATAAAAAAATTTAAAAAATAAAATAATAATAATAATAAATATATTTAACCTAGTGAAAGGAAAACTTTTTAAAAGAGGGTAGACTTATAACGTCCCTGATTTATACAAAATATTTAGTAATATTTAGTACTATGGTAAAATGTCATACACATAACTATTTAATGGATTTGAAACTTGATTAGTTATTCTTTTCATAACTAATGAAACATTTAGATAGTGCCCATGTATAATAAACCAAACATAGAGGACCGAGTTAGACACTTGGTAAACTGGTTGATATAAATAGGTAACTAAAACCCAAAACACACACAAGTGTGTGCTCTTGAGATCGACCAGTGCAAGCAGAGGGAAAGGAAGCACCTTTCTAACCCTAGAATCCATAAATTCTTCAAATTGAAGGCTGAATCAAATCCTAAATCAGTGTACGAACTGAGATTAGAAATCATCCAAACTAGGAATCTTAAGGTATGTCGAATTTCAATGTTTAGCAAAGACTACAAATTTGATGAATAATATAAACTTCAATATAAGCATAAATTGTTGATGTTATAGCAGGATTTAGATGTATTTTAACTTAGAGGCAAATCCTTGATGAATGATAGTGATCAAAGACTACAAATTTGATGAATTGAATAATATTTGATACTTGTGTCAATTGGGTTTTTGAAAAAGGGTGAAGTATGTACGTTATCATGATTAACATATGCTTATGAAGTTTAATAAACCGAAATTTTGATGTGAATGGGATTATATTTGGACTTACTCGTTTGATATAGTGTAAATACAAAGACATATGATGCCTTAATTTGCGATATTAAATGTAACGCATAAATCCGTATTTACAGTTGTTCGATGATTACTTAAGTGAGAATGTTATGATTAGTAATATGATAATTAGATGAAAACTATATATGATGAATTTAACAAAGTTTTGTAGTAATGCCTTTCATATTGATCATTTAATAATTAGACGAGTTGTCCGCTATAGGCAACTAGAGTGAAAAGACGGGTG
The DNA here is from genome assembly GCA_947069175.1 of Scalesia atractyloides. Classification (NCBI taxonomy): domain Eukaryota; kingdom Viridiplantae; phylum Streptophyta; class Magnoliopsida; order Asterales; family Asteraceae; genus Scalesia; species Scalesia atractyloides. The sequence continues at coordinate 8,967,865 of CAMTDV010000027.1, forward strand.
ATAAAGCCGGAGGTGATTTACGACTAAAAGGAAAGCTTTAAGGTACGTAGTTTATTGTTTTACAATAATTTACTTATGATGCTTATAGTGATATATGTCAAACAATAGTATAAAGAATGATCGTTTGGCCGGATAAAAGCGACGGAATTCGCTAATGTAACCAAACGGGTCAAAATAATACATTTAATAAGGTTTGGTCGGATAAAAGCGATGGAATTCGCTAATGTAACCAAACGGGTCAAAATAATACATATAATAAGGTTTGGTCGGATAAAAGCGATGAAATTCGCTAACGAAACCAAACGGGTCAAAATAATGCATTTAATAAGGTTTGATCGAATAAAAGCGATGGAATTCACTAATGTAACCAAACGGGTCAAAATAATGCATTTAATAAGGTTTGGTCGAATAAAAGCGATGGAATTCGCTAACTCAACCAAACGGTTCAAAATAATGCATTTAATAAGGTTAGGTCAAATAAAAGCGATGGAATTCGCTAACGTAACCAAATGGGTCAAAATAATGCGTTTAATGAAGTTGGTCGAACACAAGAGATGAACTTTGCTAGTGTAACTAAACGCTCAAAATAGAGTTTAGAAGAATATCAAAAAGGGAATATTAACCCTTATTTTGGTTAAATATGGTTGAAGAGTAAATTTGGAAAAGAAAATATGTGTATAATTAGATGTGCAAATTATAAGTATTTAATATGAGACATGAATTACTTATATACTCAGTAATTCTGCACAAAATAATGGACCAAATAAGTTCGTTATCAAAAATTTACTAAATGGGTGAAATTACGATGTTTATAATAAAATAGAGTTTGAGTGGTATAAACGCTCTTAACAATGGCATTACAGAAATGAAAATAAAGAATGTCGCTTTGCGGACGATTTTCTGTAAGTCTTGAGTAATATGATGATGTACGGAACTCCAAACGGGTCAAACGGGTAATCAAATATGACAGCAGCAAAACGTCTGCAGTAGGTGCCGTCGGCGACGCAACGTAATTGTACCGACGCCTTATGTTATTGTCTACGACAGATCTGACCCAACACAAGTTTCCATATGGCGTCGCCGACGCCACTTAGAAATTATGAACTTAAAAATTTAATAATTGATTAAATTGTTGTAATATATTTCTTTATTGTTTTATATTACTAAATTATAAAATTTACAGATTTAAAGAAATTGCAAGGCTAGAATGAATGAAGATCAAGCCAACTAAAGAACCGAACATTTTTGAATCTCAAGCTTCTGTTTTTGTTTTGTGTAGTTATGTACTTTAGAGTATTTAAGATGTAAAGTAGTTTTAAATATTTCTATTAATGAATCTATTTTGAAATATGAAACGTAAGATTTAAAAAAAATTATGGGTATTACATATTATACCATGAAATGTGTTTTTTTTTTAAACATAAAAACTTGAGACCCAACATTGTCACTATCTCTCTCCGCAAATTTAAATTGGGTGACACAGTTGTCAAAATCACTCGAAGTTCGCTCAGAATTTTCACTGCTCGGAAAAATGCTCGTTTGATTTAAGGCTCGGTTTTAAATGAGCCGCTCTGCTCGGTTCGGTTTGTAAATGAGCCAAGCACGAGTAAAGGTCAACTCGGTTCGGCTCTACTTATAAAAAGGCCCTAAGTGTGAGTTGTCTCGTGTAGAAGACGCTATGGGACATTTCCGGTCCATAGCACGTAACTTGATCGCTATGAGCTCATTGCATGTAGTTGTTCCTCATGCTAGATAAATATGGAGCTCATCACATTGGAAATGTTCTAAGGTATAGGTGGTTTTGGAAATGTGAAAGTGTTTATAGGTTGTTTTTTAAGCTATTGGTTTCTAGGGAGTCCCTATCTTGGGTAGCGGAACTAAACATATTTGACACATGGCAAGCGAACACCAGTAACCGTTTAGGAGGCAGATGACCTCAATTAATCCGCTTACTAGGCAAGCAGACTCAGTGAACCTATGTTTCCGGCCATTGGACTAAAGCTCATTTGAGTATGTTATCTTGACTAGCAAACTCCATGGATTTGTCAACTCAAGCAAACTTTGCATGGAGGGAATCTCTGCGTGGAATCTCTATGCAAAAGGAGTTTGCTGCTTTAACAAGCAGACTCTAATAAGAGTTTATGAAGAGTTGTCTAGTTTCCTTAGTCTCATCAAGCAATTAATGTCCTTTGACGAGTGGGATGTGCAATTCCTTATTAAACCTGACACTTGGAATCCGCTAGTCAAGATAACAGACTCAAATGAGCTTGAGTCCGCTGGCCAGAAACGGAGATTCAATGAGTTTGCTCGCCAAGTAAACGGTTTTACCATTTAACAAGATCATTTGCCATATAAGCGGGTTACTAGCATCTGCTTGCCACATATAGTCGCTCTATCAAATCTATTTAGAATCTGCTTATTAAAATATTCGACTTTCTAGAAACCAATATAAAATTAAAAACCGCCTACGAACGCTTTTACAATTCCTAAACACCTTCTTTTTCCGGCCACACGTCGCTTTGCCTTACCGAACATAACCTCTATAGTTGTTTCTAATAGTTTTCTCTGTGAAGAAAATTTCCAAGAAATATGGAGATTGGTTCTTGTTCCAAAGAAGCATTACCAATTTTCTTGGTAGGTAGGATTCTACATTTTAGAGTGGGATCCAAGTTGTATTTCTTTTACCACCAAATGTCTGTAGTCTACACCAGTAATATCTTAAGCCTGTTTTTGTGGGTTTGAATAACTGTCTATCTTTATAATTTATTAGTAAAAAAAACATGTGATCTGATTTTGAACCTCTGAATAATTATTAAGTTATTAAAAACATGTTTTAACCACTTAACCCCCCAAATAAATTGTTATTTTAAGGTCAACCGCTGTCTCCTTCCTACAAGAAACACGGTGATCTTAAAAAAAATGTTCAACCAAACCCCTTCAAATACCCTCAACGATTCCAAAATCTTCACACCATCTCCACAATCTTCTTCAATCCACACAACCAAACTTCAAGATTCAAGAATATTTCAAAAAGAATAATGAAAATATACGGAAAAAAAGGAAGCTTTCTTATTTTCTTGGCGATTTTAATGGCGTTTTGTTGGGAAACTGAAGCTGCTGAAGCATTATGTGAACCACTATAAGGGTTCCTTCCATGCACAAGTGGTCTTTGGGGACAACTTTTCTTGATCGTGGTTTATCAATACTTGATGTCTATCGGTCAAAGTTATATTTCCGATGGATCAGATAAGCTTTTCAGCCTTGTTGGACCGGGTATCTTTGGGGCTAGTTTGTTCCATATTCTTGCAAACTTCCCTACACTTTACATCGTCCTTGGTAAGCTTCATCTTTTCCAGTTTCAGCTTTTGTTTTCATAGAAAACTAGTAGGATTCCTCCGTGTGATAGCGGCGGGAATTCGGTTTTTGTTAGTATCGGTTCAGGTTGTTATGGTACCGGCGATACAACAACCAACCGGAAGAAAGAACTAAAGAAATAAAATTGTGAAACGCCCAAAATGATATCACCATGTGTTTTACATCACCAAAAACCATAAAAATGAATAAGTTGTGTGCCTAAAACCGAACATGCTTAACTTCGATCGAAAAATATAAAAAACGAATACCGGTACCGATATCAATATCGTTCAGGTTTGATTTTTCACAATTTATACAGGAGCCCAAGTTAACTCTTATGAGGAAAATTGATGGTCAAATTATTATAAAGAGATACTATTAGGTGGTATATTTATTTTGCTAAATATATGTATTTAGTACTATTAATTGTGTAGTTGAATAATAAAGTGGATGCTATTATTATTTCTGCAAATGATCTTGTTTGTGTTGTTTAATACTTGGGGCAGTTGGGGAGGAGGGTTGAAAGGTCTTATGAACATTATATAATGATCACGCTTCTTTTACCAAGTGATCATCTATAATGACTTATTTCAAATATTTAATTCTTCACTTGATATCGCCTATACATTAAAACTATTCTATAGACATTACAAAAAGGCTGTGTTTTATGTTATTCTAAATCTTATAAACATGCTTCGGATAATAAATATGACATTTGAAAAAACATATCCAAATCTTTAATTTAATTTCTTTTTCTGCTTTTGTAAATTAAAACATGTTATTAATCAAAAATTAAAAATAAAAATGAAAATTCTTTATCGTACAAATTTTAAAAGTTACTTTAAAATATTGAACTTTGAGATCTTTGCCCACCCACGTGATGGATTTATAGTAGTCCAAAAGGCGGACACTACTATTACCGAAAGATCTATTTGAGATAATGTACATATAAACTCACAACTAACAATATCTAGTTCAGGGTACGTTTTCTTTACATTTGACCAAAAAAAATAGATAATAATAGTTTACCTGACCTTATGTTTTTTACTTTAAAATATATATGTGATATTGTGTTTGATAATAAATAATGCAGAATCACGATTATCAAGCGACGACACAGGTGCAGCTTCTAGTGCTGCAATGGGGATGAGTGTGCTAGCAGGTTCAGCAGTCATGAGCCTAACACTGATTTGGCCATCTGTAATCGTTTTTGGAAGCTATGATCTTGCTGATGATGATGAGACCATTGTACCTCAACTTCCGGATGAAGAGCCATCATTTCAAACCAAATTAACAGGTACTTAAAAATTAGAAGTTCTTTAAATAATCGAATATCAATTTAGTCTTGGTTTTGTATATATTATTTTTCTTTTGTCTTTTGGTTTGTTTTTCAGCATATGGTATTACAACCGATAGTGAGACAATCCGCGAGGCTCTTGCTCGTGTCAATGATCCCATTTCTCTTTCTCCAATTCCCTAATATCATTACTTCGGCTTCAGTAACACGTGTGTTAATTTTAATTGCTCTCATTATATTGTTGAGTTTCTTCATTGCTAACATTGTGTATCAGGTTTGCCTTTTATATTATTATAAACATTACCAATCTTATATAAATTTTATTCATTAAACATGAAACAAGATATGTTCTTACAAGAACTTTTTTATGTCTAGATGGTTTAGAAATTTCAGAAGTGTTTGGTAGGTTGCTTTTGGGATTATTTTGATTTCTAGGTACATCCGCTACTTCAATAAGCATACTATGAAAGAGTTCGCTCCTTTGAAGAGCGGACTCTGGTTACTGGTTCCAACAATAAAATGTGTTAGATGTGGATGGTGTGCAAGTCTGAGACCTAGAGTCTGCTTCCCCTTATAGCGAATTCATGGTCTGCTTATTGAAGAAGCAGACTACCTATATGCCAACATAATCCCCAAGACCACAAACAAACACTTTCTAAATTAAAAAAAAAAAACTAAAAATAAAAGTCCATTCTTACAAAGGAATAAATTTATATATTTAAGTAATGTTTTTTTTCATTTTATACATAGATCTTCCAACCATGGATTCAAAACAGATGGTTTGACTACCTGAGACAAAAGTTTGTGACGAACAAATTGCTGAAACCACTCTCTACAAATGGAAAAGCAAATGTAAAGCTTATTAAAGAGTTAGTACTCACCTCAAATTCTCGTTTTTTATGGAATTAGTAACTCTTATGATTAAGAAAACAAACTCTAATATAAGTGGGATCTTACTGGGTACGTTTGTTTCAAATCGCTAAGGAAAGTATCGACCCGTGTGCAGTCTTTACAAGGAACTTGACGATAATCATGATGGTAAAGTGACCAATGCTGAGCTGAAGACTTTACTCTTAGGAATTCAAGTGCAAGCAGCGGTGAATTAAGCCAAGGCCTTGTAGATAGAATCGTGGATCAACTTGATGTTACAGGAGATGAATTTATTCAGGAGGATGAGTTTGTTAGAGTACTAACAAAGTGGCTACAGGATGCAAGGAAATCACTCTCTAAGAATGATTACAATCCTCTTAGTTTCTTCACCAAACCTCTAGCGGTAACTTTCTATTTTAGAAAGCAAGAAAATAAACAGATAAAATACAGATATTAAATGATCACAAGATTACATGAGATGCCTTTTTCAGGGAATTCTAAATTGAGCTGGTATAGCCAAATTTTCAAAATTACAAGCTATGTCTCACATACTAAAATTAAAGATATAAATAAACGTGTAAGTTAAGGCAATTGGTGATTGAAGCATTTTATAGTAAAACCATAAAGAATATGAAAATGCTAAAATCGGGGAAAAGTTTGGTTGACAAAATCGGTAAAGATGGAATTTGTGTCTGACAGCCAGGTCAAACCGCTTATGATCTGGCTCGTCAAGGCCTTTCCATCTGCTGCTTATGGGCCGCGTAACTCCACTCATAACCCAAGTTATGCTTTTGAAGTGTGGGTCATTTCTGCTTTATTTCCCTTTCTCTAATGGGCCCAAGTAAGATGTTGTCATTCTTGTATCAGCTCCTTATCATATGTACTCTCTTATTAGTCAAAAGAGTCCTTAAATTATTCAAATCTGGTAAGTAATAAAGTGAGCATTGTGTGTAATTATATAGAACGCGGATGAAGAACAACAAGAGGCTTTGATACCTAAGGAGACAACTGATGATACTTAAGGTTCAGTTTGGGATTACTTGGAGGCTTTGGCTTTGGTATTCATTGGTATTGTTGTGGCAGTTCTCATTGCACGGCCACTCATAATCACTGTCGCGACTTTTGCTACCGAGGCACACATCCCCCAATTCTTCATTCCATACTTTGTAATTCCGTGCATGATAAGCTTACCCCGTCTATTATCAATAATTGCCTCAGCAAACCAAAAGACTCAACGTGCAGCATCTTTAACCCTTTCTCAGGTATTTGTTTTTTTCTCCATCTATATGCATGCATATGCTCATTGGCGGATCCAGCTTATCATACTATTGTTAAACCATCTTTTGGTCTAACTGATTTTGTGATTGTAGATTTATTCAGGAGTGTTTATGAGTAACATGAGTAGCTTGTCAACATTTCTAGTAACGGTGTACATAAAGGATGTGCCATGGGACGTATCTGCGCTAGTTCTGGTTGTGTTTGTAATCTGTGTAGTAATGGGGATTTTCACAAGTACAAGGACAGTTTTCCCACTATGGACTGGTTTCGTCGGTTACTTGTTCTACCCTATCTCGATACTCATGTTGTACCTTCTTACTGTTGTGTGGGGATGGTAATAGGTTAGATCAATGATGTATCATGCATGCTACTTTTGATATGTTCATTTTTATTTATGATGTACTTTCTGTCATCTACACCAACTTTCTTTATGTATGTTCTCAATTTAGTTTCAACATAATGTAACCCATTGTACGGTGTCAAACAACGATCTTGATCGTTTATGCTTTATATAATTACATTTATTTGCCATCTCGCCTTTTATTCCATTTTGTAATTGTAGTGTTTCAGTTTCACCTTGTAATCATATTTTATTTTCCAAAAACAATATGATTGAAACTATATACATATTCTTACATTTCATTCTTATAGCCTGTTTATATAATAATTTAAATAAAATTTTATACACATGATCAGAAACAACTGAAATTTGCAACCGACAAAAATTTGCGCAACACTAGTTAATGGATTCGCGATCAAAAAAAGTTGTCGCATATTTAGCACCTAAACAAAATCAGTCGTAAGCAAAAACAAATGGGTCGTTATAACAGTTCCTAGTTTTTTGGACGTAATAAAAAGTAAAATTAAAATAGTTCCTCAGCAGAAATGGTCGCAAACGTCACTTTCTCATAAACAAGTAATAATTAATATCAAAACTTCTTATTTATCAACGGCCTGGTAAGCTTATCTTGTTTCTATATGAGACAACAAACTCATGTCAAATCTTTATTCTTACGTTTATAAGTCTCAATGAAATTTAATTAGTTTTGAACTCATTTTGAAGATTTTGTGAAGGTTTCTAGCCACCTAGCTTATTCTAGATTAAAGTTAAGCAAGGTATTGGAGAATTCCCATATTAATTCCACGAAATAGTTTTCCATTTACAAGCAACTTTTTTAAATGTGTTTCACACATAAATGTGATAAAATAATTGAACATATACTTTACGTTAGGATGAGCAATCGTATTGAAAAATACGGATGCCAAACCATACGTACCGATCGAATTTTGGTACCTATTTTTGACGTTTTTCGTGATTGGTACTTTCGGTTTGGTACGGTATTTTACCCACTTTTTACCTTCGAATATCATACCGTGCCGGTGCACTACCAGTACCCTTTTTAATGATTTTCAAGATCAGTATTTTCGATATGAAGCTCATCCCTACATTACAACATTCAATAAACTAAACTTAGATAAACTTGCCATATTATTAAGTCTGCATTGAATAAAAAAGTTTAAAATTGAGTAGTATGTTTGAAGCGTCAAAACAATAATTTTTACAGAACAAATTAAGCCAGAAGCCTTTCTTGGTTTACTAACGGATAATTTGCCTTGAATTGTGGTTTCTTGCGTTGAATAATTTACTTAGTAAATAACTTGGCTTTTATTGTAAGCATTTGTCTTTTGGAATATTTTAACTTTTCAATTCCGGTGAATAATGATATATATACACAACTTAATTGTTATACGACAAGTGAAGAATACTTTATCTATTATTACCTTTTTGGGAGCCTGAACATATATAATTGTTTGTTTTACCTACGCAACAAGAAAACGGGGTAATAGCAACGGTAATTATCGCCGCTAGTGATGCAGATTTGTGTTGCTAAGGTTTTAGCGACGACATGTCGTCACTATTGATAAGACGTTAATGACCCACTTAAATATCTTAATAGAATAAACCATTTTTATTCATGATATATGAATGAAACACGCTGAACTAACAACTTGACATGAATTGAAAAATAATAACTATAAGTTATATTAAAAGATTAAGGGTTGGTTCGAGTTGAGATTTTAGGGGTGTTGTCACTAATAGCTGGTGCACAGTAGGTGCGGTATTGAACATGAGTTGAATGAGAATTTGTTGGTTTCATGTCACACGATTAGAAGAATATGGCGGAATGTGTTTGTGTGGTTCAAACTGTCCATCCCCAACGCTTTCGTTTCTTGCCATGTGGTTCTTTGTATTACATTATGGTGGATATGAAAGGCTATAATAAAAAGGAGTTAATAATGTCTTTAATTATTCCAACCTCTAAGACGATGGACAATATTAAGAAGATTCGTCCTCGTATATTAAAAATAGACCTTCTTATATAATGTTATTAACTGGGGAGATGGTAATATTAATGTTTGTGATGTTATCTTGTAATTGCTTTGTTTGTTTTTCTTTGAGATTTTCAGTTTCTTGTTAACACCTTGCTTCTATATATGATTAATATAGTGTTTGTTGTTTAAATATATAATATATATATATATATATAATATATATATATATTATATATATGTACTAACCAATATATAAAATTTCATATTTAATACATGACAATTTACCTCACAAAATTGATAAATATTAAATAGTTTATTTCTTATATTGGTTTATAATTGGTTAGTCGATTATAGAATAATGTTATATAAGAAATTAGGTTGTGAAAAGGTTTTACGTGTTATGTTAAAATATGCCATGATAAAAAAAAACATAGAAGATGTCAAAAAATGAAGTTCAATCTTAGATTAACACTTTAAATGAGGTAATTTTATATATACTCCTATAAACTTATAAAATATATATGTATTACTTCAAAATTATAAATATTATATGTATTCTTATAAAGTAGTTGAAATATCATTTATATTCAATTCATTAAAAAACAAATGAATAAATGACAATTTTACTCTTATATTTCTATAACTTTGAAATCTTGTATATGACTTTTAACTTCAAATATTATATTTACTCGTTTCTATATTAATTTATTTAGCTTAAATATTATATTTGAAGACTACCATAGTTTTAAAAAAATAAAAATAAAAACGAGTAAAAATAATATAAGCTTAAAATGTGTTAAATAAAAATATGAAGTAAAAAAATGAGCATATATGAAAACGTAAAGTTAAAAAATAAGGGCAAAATGATTATTTATTAGATTGTTTTTAATGAATTGAGTATATTTAATATCTTAGCTATTTTTAAAGGCATGAATGATATTTTTAGTGTTAATTGGGTGTATATTAATTTTTTTCGTTTATAAAGTATATATGAAATTAATACTTAAATGAAATAAATAAGTCTTTTAAAGATGGTGTATAAAAAAATTGAAGTTGTAGCCATGTGATATCAGAAATAGGCGACATGGAATTACGTGTGTTTAACATGTAAGTAATTAATGAGGGAAAAATAATATAATGTATATCAAATTAAAAAGAATTTACAAATTTTACATCATCAACTAAATTAATTTGGATTGACACTTCAACTATCCAATACGAATGTTTTATATAGTTGGTCTAGGAAGTGACAAATTAGAAACTGTGCCCCGTTTCTCTGAATCTTTAAACACAAGCTATATATATTTTTTTTTCTCAAGCATCAAATACTAATTTTAAACACAAGCTATAATTTTCTTTTCTCGAGCATCAAATACTAATTCTATGCTAAAATGGCAATATTGTAGTGTCACTCTGAACATAACTATCACTATGGATTTGAGTAGACCCGTTTTAATAAGAAAAGCAATATATCAACAAAGAAAGTAATTGTTATACCTATATATTTGAGTTTGGATCAAATTCACCAACAAAAACACTCGTAACTTTAAAACACATTAGTAAATCAATCAATCAACATACCTAGTAAAACATATTAGTATGATTTAAAAAAAATTTCATCGAGTCCGGTTCCATAAAAAGCCTTGAATTCCAAATGTATATATATTTGCATTCCTTCTGCACGAGATAAGATTGTTTGGATTATTAATTCAAAACAAAAATGAAAAACCACAGACGTATAGATTTTAAGATCCGACTATCTTACAAAAACAAAGCACATCTGGTCCCGTAGCTCAGTTGGTTAGAGCGTTGGTCAGGTCGCGGGTTCGAGCCCCGCCGGGACCAAGACCATTATTATTTTTTTTTAGCTTTTTGATTATTTAATTTTGATTCATGTCTCTCTCTTTCTTATTTGCTTCTAACCACACCCCTTGCCCCTTGTTACTCCTTTATTATCCACAATGGCCCCTTTGGTTTAAAGAAAACAAGTTATTTAGGATTTTTTATAACCTAGCAGCGTTCAGGTCTTGAGATCGTCTCATTATCATCTCTATATTTTAACAAGGCCAACTCTCAATATAAAAAAAATTGGATTTTTGTAGCACGACGACAACACACAAGTATATGAATCACTTCACATAGTCTTGTGACAAAATGTTACTTTTTAACAAGCATTATAGAACACGTTTTTGTACATCCTCATACACAAACATGTGATACAATGTCACCGGACCAAGAATCAACGATAATTACATAAAGTACGTTTTTTTGGTTTTTGTGACAGAATAATTTACCATAGCGATGAAAGACACAACTATGTAAAACATTGCACATGGTTGTGTGCCCAATTTTTCAAAGGTTATCTTTTCATATTTGACATGACATAACTATGAGTTTTCCTTCACAATATGTGAATAAAAAGAAACCTACCATTTTTTTAGTTCCAGTTTAAGAATCATACTCATTATTCAATCAAATCAAATAACCCCGTGATTTAATCATAACATCCTAGTGAACTTATTTATACATTATTATAAGGTTAATTATAACACAAATGATTTAAAAGTAAAAAGTGTAAGAAGCCACTAGAGAGTGACAAGTGTCTTTGAAGGAATCAAGTGTGAAGAGTAATTTTGTCTACAAAAGGAAAAAGAATATGCTCGTTTAAGTCACATGTTATTTCCTCTCTCCCCCACTATTTTTAAACGTCCGTAACTTTTTTATACATCATTTGTTTTAAAAAAAATGATATGATAAAATCAAACATCTTTTTATCTTTAAGAATGAATTTCAAGAATTGTCCTTTATTTTTATACCTAATTTAGATGGTGCCATTTATCTTTAAAATTGATTTGAGGTTTTTACTTTACGTTTCCAAATGCTACAATGTTTGTCCTTTTTGCCTAACTCAGTTAGTTTTTTTGGTTAAATCTAGTCATGTGCTTTGCACACAAGGACAGTTTCGTCATTTTACCTTTCCAGGGATTAATTGTGTAAATATCTAAAAAAGGTTTAGAAAAATAAATAAAATTATATATGTACACAAAAAACCCTACTCTCTCTCATGTTATCCTTCTTTCTCACCTCTCCATCTCTCTCACCACCACCCCACCACCACTGCCACCCCCATCATATCGCCATCTGCACCTGCGACCCCCACAACCACTGCCACCTTCCGTCCCATAACCACCGCCAGCTGCACTGTCGCCTCCATAACCACCACATCCTATACATGCCGCCTCCATAACCACCGCCACTTGTACCTGTCGTCTCCATAACCACCGCCACCTGAAACCTGTCATTGCCACCTGCTAATCGCTGCTAAAACCTAATAACACCACCACCACCACTACAGTGATTGAACAGATTGGAATCCCCCATCACTACATCGTCGACGATCTGTGGAGATCGAACAGATCGGAGCCCCCATTAGCACCAACACTACAGTGACGAAATTAGGGTTATTTGTGGTTTGATTGAACAGATCGGAACCACCCATCATCGATGATTTGTTGTCCTTCAATCTGAGTTATTTGTGGTTTGATTGAACAGATCGGAACCCCCATCGTCGATGATTTACTGTCTTTCAATCTGAGTTATTGTGGTTTGATTGAATTTGTGAACTTATGTTTGTGGGATTGACGGAAATTAGGGCTTTATGACCATTGATGGAAGTTGAGAATAGTAGAGGGTGGTGGTGGTGGTGGCGGTGGCTGTAGTGGCGGTGTGAGAGTAGTGGAGGGTGGTGGTAGCAGTGAAGGGAAGTAGAGAGGAGGGGGTAAGAGACTCTCGACTATATTATAATATATATTTAAAATATATTTTGTTTTAATTGTTAAAATATTTTTAAATAAATGGATAAAAAGACTAAATTACCCTTGTGTGATCTGATTTAATGATAAAAACTAACCGATTATGCCAAAAGGACAAACCATGTAGCATTTGAAAACATAAAGTACAAATCTCATCAACTTTAAAGATAAATGTCACCGCTTGAAATTGGGTATAAAGATAAAGGACAATTCTTGAAATCCATTCTATCTTAATATTAGTACCATATTGTTATATTTAAAAAAAATAATTCAAAAACCAAGTTTATACAATGGACATGACGTAAAACACAATGTAAAATAGAGAAAACACACAACCAATGACAACAGATAAAGACACAATGGACAACATACCAAAACACAATGACCATAACGTATAACACAATAAGTATCAAACTAATAAAAACACAATTGATGACAACAGATAAAAGACACAATGTAGAGCAGATGAAGACACAATGGATAACAAACTAAAATACAATGCATAACAAACTAAAACACAATGAACAAGAGATTAATACACAATGGAGAACATATTAAAACACAACCAATGACAACAGATAAAGACACAATGGACAACATACCAAAACACAATGACCATAACGTATAACACAATAAGTATCAAACTAATAAAAACACAATTGATGACAACAGATAAAAGACACAATGTAGAGCAGATGAAGACACAATGGATAACAAACTAAAATACAATGCATAACAAACTAAAACACAATGAACAAGAGATTAATACACAATGGAGAACATATTAAAACACAATGAATAACATATTAAACACAGTGACCAGAACTATTAACACAATATATAGGAAAACTATATATAACATCATCTTCATTGTCATATATTGTGTTATAGGTTCTTATAAAAACGTAATGGGTAGAACCCAAATTAACATTGTGTTATATGTTTTGATAATAACATAATGTATAGAAATCCTACTAAAATGTAATGACCAAAACACAATTAAAAGACATAATGAACAGAACCTTTAACACCATGAAAAAAAACCAGTAAAAATGAATCTTTTTTTATTTTATTTTTATATGACAATATGATACTTATATTAAAGATAAAAAAACGCTCGTTATTATAGTGAATTTTTTTAAATGTCGTATGAAAAAGTTATAGACGTTTTAAATTGATGTGGGGAATTAGCATGTGCCTTGCATGTTAAGAGAGAAAATCCATAAATGTAGGATTCCCTTTTATGCCATTTCATTATCTTCTTTTCTCAAAAACTAATCTCGACCCTTCAAATTTAAGATCAATGGGACCAGAACCTTTCTTACCCTTTTATCCTTTCTATTTAATCCTAATCACAATATTTTATCCTTTGTACTTTATCATTTGTGAACACTTCTTGAAAATGAACTTAGTGAACAAATCTTGACCATTGATTATTTTTTATATTAAAAGGGTAAGATTGACATTAGCTCTCTCTCTCATACATTTTTAATTACTTCTCCATTATTTTAAACTCGTGTAGAATCAGTTACTAATAACGTATATGAAACTCCTAACGGAACTAGGTACTGGACACCAACTGTCCCTCCTGTATTCAAACCGTATATGAAACTCCTAACGGAACTAGGTTGTGGACTACAAAATACACAGATGTTTCAAAAGTTGTACACATCTGTCTAAACTAACAATTGTGTATCTTGTATAAACTGATAGTTAGCGAGACTGTACACATGTGTGTAAACTAATAACGGTGTATCTTGTATAAATTGATAGTTAGCGAGACTGTACACATGTGTATAAACTAACATCTGTGTATCTTGTATAAACTGATACTATCGAGACTGTACACATGTGTATACACTAAAACTGTTTATCTTGTATATACCGAAACTAGCAAGATTTTAGGAAACCCTTCTGTCAATTAATTTAAAGGGAGTTACAACATTATAGTTACAATCTTGCTATTCTGTAAAAATCTCTATATGATATAATCCAATTACTCAAATTAGTTCACAGAGTTCACTCTTAACCTAGTGTTCACTCTAGAACCCTACCATAATATATATATATATATATATATATATATATATATATATATATATATATATATATATATATATATATATGTGTACATGTGTGTCACTAGACAAAATATAATCCGAATCCTATATCTTAATATAAATCAAGATTCTATAAAATCGATGATTATGACAAATTTCGCCAAACACATACAACCACGTGAAATATACATGTGCTTTTACTAATTCATGTATAATGTGAGAGCAACAGTTCCCATTGACAATTTTGCTTATACTCAAAAATTATACTATTTTCAATTAACAGAAAATGTATTCTTACTAGGAATGAACAGTTAGTACTTGTGTAAAAGTGGTACTCAGTACTGTTTATACTGGTATCGTATCATATCGATTATTTTCGGTATCGGTATTCATTTATTTTCATTTTCGGAATCGATTTCGGTACTGGTTCGATACGAAATCGGTCTTTTAGTTGATTTACCTTCAAATACCTCTACCGTACCGTACATATTATTTTTAGAACCGGTACCCAGTATTTTTGTTTTCTAGATCGATACTTTCGGTGCCAATCCAGGACTGAGCTCATCCTATTTTTATAACTATACTAGTATCAAACTTGCGCGCGTTGACGCGCTAAGCTGTCAGAAAACTCAACACGTTGCGCGGTGCAGAATGTAAACCACTAACGCGGCGTGCTAAGCTGTCAGAAAACTCAACGCGTTGCGCGGTGCAGAACGTAAACCACTAACGCGGCGTGTTAAGCTGTCAGAAAACTCAACGCGTTGCGCGGCGGCGATGCAGAACGTAAACCATAAGTGAATTTAACGTTCTCAAAACCTGTGAGAAAACTTAAGTGGCGATTACATTACAATACACATAATTCCTCAAATATTTACTTGTGTCAAGATAGGTATGTATGTATGTATATCAAATATCTAATTTGACCAACCTATGTATGGCCCATAGTTTTTAAGTTACAATACTTTTAATTCTTTTATTTAAAAGATAGCAGAGAATTAGAGATAGGCAGGTGCATTGAGTGTGGCCTACGCATAAAGAATGGTTGGTTTCCTGTATTAAGTTATTTTTCTTTTTATTAATTTATGTAGGAGTTTCAAAAAGTAAATTGTGGCATGGGTCTGAGATCCAGGTTAACATACACAAAACTACAAAACTGAAAGATAATGGTATCACTTTTCTCTAACGTCTCTACACTCTTTCTTTACATCAGCCATCAACCCTAACCTAACACCACCACAAAACCACCACCGCCACCATACATCACCACCACCTAACCGCCACCACGCACCCACATACACACACTTCCTCTCTCCGTTTTCACCGATCTCAATAGATCGTCTTCTCCGGCGACCGCACTTGGATGAAGGTTCCGACCAATCTCAATAGACCTGCTCTTAAAACCATTCATTATATACACACCCACATTCTCAACTTAGATAAAGAGAGGGATGAGTGGCCTGCAGCCACCTCACGAAAACGCCGACAAGGCGACAACACAACTCAAGCATCAGTGAACACCACCCCTTTCCTTCCCCCTATTCTCGGTAATTTCTGATTCTGGCCACAACACATCAATCCCTAACGTTCTCGCCGCCGTGCGCCGATTACGACAGTCGTCGTTACCGTGTGAAAGAGGTTCGTCGTAAATCGGCAGACCACTCCCTTTCTCTTTCTAGATCTCTGACATGTATGTGTGTTAATGAATATTTTTGTTATAGAATTGATATATATTTTGGGTATTGACAGAGAATGAGGTGTAAAGATGAAGTCTAGGTGTAAAAATGAACTACACGTGTCATCAAAACAAAAATCATGAATAACTACAGTAACCCAAACACACAACCCACATCTTGCAATTTGATATATATATTAATAATGTAAGAACGCACATACACCTGTACATTCATAACATAATGTGAGAATCATATATTCATATATATTCTCAATGCTATAATGATAAGACTCGGTTTTGAAAACTTTCAAGCAACTTATGTGGAGATTTCAAATTTCTTAACCAATCATGAAGTCATTGATTTCAATACACAGAACTAATTGCCAATTTTTGTTTTTATTATCATTGGTATTATTATTTTGAACAGCTACTAATCTATTTGTCAATTGAACACCTCATGAAATTTGTCTTTTCAACTTGGTGAATGTCAGACTTTTATATACTTATCTGATGTTCATTGAACCTATTTTAATTGTCCCAACTAGATGTGAGCAAGGTCTAATTCGGTTATGGGCTAAAAACCGAGCCTGTAACCGATGTTTCAGTCTAGTTTATAGATTGTCATAATCGATAAATTTTAATTAATTACTAAGTCCTGTAAAAATTTATAGTTTTCTAAGAAACCATATCTACAACTTTTAACAAAACGAGTAACATTCATGTAATTTATTTAATGCTATGTTAATATTAATATTAAAGTTCTGGTAATCTTCATGGGATTAAAGGTTTGTGTGAATATTAAAAGCTATCGTTAAGGAACATAGTATATTGGTAAGATATTTCTTTGTATCTAAAAATATAGGATTAATCAAATTCTACAAAATTTAGATATAAGATTGTTTAATAATACTTTAGTTCTACGCTGAAAAAAAATGAGTATTAATAGTTTAGTTTTATGCCAATGAGTTGTTGGTGGAGTGGTAACGAAGAGATCTGGTGTTTTAAGTGATTCAAGTTTGATTTCAGTCCCCACCATTTAGTTTTGGTGACACCCGATGTCGATGGGAGACTATGCAAGTAGGTTGCTTTCACTAGTTTAATCCTTAAATTGAGCGAGTTTTACCTCACCGTATTGTTATGTATTCGGGCGAGTGTTCATTGGCTTCGGCTTTAGGTAAAGGTTTTCCCTGATTTAAATACAAGTGTATCTCCATGTGATGAATTTCACCATTAGCCTATTATAAGAATTCATTAGCCGTTAAAACAAAATAGTTTAGTTTAGTTGAAAAAATTTGAGTATTAATATTGACAACTAAGCATTCGAAAGCACGTGTCTCCAACACGTTGATGATCTTCACATGCAATTCCTCCACGATCTAAAAGTCATCTTAATAGAATACTGAAATTCCTTGAAACAAGGGAATAATCAATTATTATACTAGCCATGTGACCAATTAAAATAACAAAAAAATAAGGTGAATTCATCTTGTGTTTAGTTACTTTAATTATTTAAACTTAAAAATCTTTTATATATATCAAATTTAAGTTCGTATTTTGTAATGATTTTGACTTTTAATATAACTTTTTTTCCAAGCTAAGTGTTATGATATTTAGTCCTTTTATACATTAGAATTGTTTATGTAAATTACTAAGTATTTTAAATATTCAACAGCACTGTTTATTATGTAACTACTTAAATTAATAAAAACCAACCCTAACTTCACACTTTCTTTCTTTTTAAATGAGTCTTTTTATCTGTCTATTTTACAAAAAAGAAATATTTTCATTTTTATTTATTAAAAATATTGTTATTTTTTATTATATCGTTATTTTTATGATAATTACTTAATAAAACACATTTTAACTACACAAATAAATATTTTTCAGAAAGCATTTGCCTTTTTTCAATTTGTTCATTTTTCATACTTTTCTTTAGAATCGTTCATCGGTTTCATATCTTCCATATTTTGGACCGTTCACTTGTTTAAACCCCTTCATTTTAAACCTTTTGTTTATTAAAAGCGTTCACTTTTTAAAACCTTACATTTTTAACTTAATTTTTAAAAGAGTAAATTATAGTTTCAGTTTCTAGGGTTTACACCCAATCGAAGGTTCAGTGCTCATTTGAAAAAAATCAACAATCCAGTCCCTAGCGTTGTCAATTACTCTCAAATAAAATGGACGTAACTTTTGTTAAAAAAACAAATTTTCTTTTCAATTTTTATGTATAAATCACAAAATCAATCACCGACTTCTTTTTATCTTTTTATTTGTTTAATGTGTTTTGATACCTTATTTAATATATTTTTTATTTTTTGTTTTTCAATATGTTTTATACCTTATTCCTGATGTCAAATTTCCATATTGGCAACTTTTTCTCATTTTGGCTGATATCATCATCTACAATCTACAGTATTCCATGCAATTTTGGCTAATCTTATCATCTACAGTCTTTCATGCCTTCAATTTAGATAACCACAAATTAAAAAATGTAGCATCATCTACAGTCTTCCGTTTCTAAGAATTAATTTGTAACACCTCAAATATATCTATATATATATATATAATTAGGGATAATTAATCTAGTCAGTGGTAAATTGTTAAATAATAAAAATCATAAATTAGGGTTCTATTTATACTAAACCGAAAATGAGGGACAAGAAGTGACAAACTGATAAAGTTATTTTAGTAAAAAAAACTTCAAAACACAGCACACACTTATGTGTGGGTACCTGTGTGTGAGCAGAGCTAGGGATGAACATCCAAACTCTACTTTTATCAAATTGATCAAATTGAAGGGTGAAACTGGACTAATATTAGTGCATGAATCAAGAACATTGATCAATCATACTTAACTAACACAAGGTAAGTTACCATTTTCAATTTTTATAATGTTTGATTTTGAGAGGAATTTGGTTAATTAAAGTTACTGAGTAATTGATTGATGTTATGGCCTAAGGAAGGTATAACCTAAGTGTAGGATCATAATCCTAACTGAAATTAGATAATAAATTCATGTAATTTTAGGTAGATATTATTATGCTTTGTATAAAGATGTGGGTTATGTTCTTACATAAAAAAGCCTTAAGAATTTATACAATTATGAATATTTTGATGTAAATTTGCTGAAAAAGCATGTTAATATGGACCTTGATGAGAAATGTTGATAGTGAAAATTTGACAAGTGATGCTATAATGTAGAGTTTTAGATGTTGATTATACATACTAAACATAGAGGTTAGAAAGAATACGAAATACTTGAAAAGTGTGTAAGAATCAAGTAAACGAGGTGTTAACAATGACGTGTGTCCTAAATTACATTATGAGTTCTAGACGATATATCGGGTTTAACTCTATAGGCAAATTGGGTGAAGCGTCAAGTGGCCAAGAAGGGACGGACGCAAGCTTGAAAGATAAGGTACGCGGCTTGCCTTTTATAGCATATTAATATATAATTGTTTTGATGACAAACGGGTTAAAAGTGAGGAAATAGCTAATGGTTTGGTTGAATAAAACGATAGATTTCGTTAAACAAACAAACGGGTCAAAATGAGGAAATAGATAATGGGTTGGTTGAATAAAACGATGGATTTCGTTAAACAACCAAACGCGTCAAAATGAGGAAATAGATAATGGCTTGGTTGAATAAAACAAAATGGATTTTGTTAAACAACCAAGCGGGTCAAAATGATGGAAATAGATATTGGTTTGGTTGAATAAAACGGCGGATTTCATTAAACAACGAAACGAGTCAAAATGGGAGAATAGATAAAAGGTTTGGTTAAATTAAGCGATTTCGCTAGAGCAACCAAACTGAAAAAAGTGGAGCTCAAATGTATACCGGAAGGGATACATGTATACTCTTCCTAGTTGAAATGTGATAAAAGGGCAAAATCGGAAAAACAAAAGTTTATATGCATTAAAAATCGAGGAATAGATGCGTAAATTATAAGTAACTATTTCGAAGAATGAGGATATATATATAATTGATAATTTGTAATGAATAATAGGCATATCAAGTTGTTTGTTAAATTTTTGTAAATGAGTCAAAATAATGAGGTTTACGAAAGTAGAATTCGAGCGATGAGAATACTCAAAACGATAGTACTACGGTAATGAAAACAGGGAATATCATTATTCGGACAAAGTTTAGCAAGTTCCGAGTCGTATGCTGATGTACGGAGGTCAAATGGGTCGAACGGGCAATAAAACGGATCTGCAGCAAAATCGTTGCAGATGGTGCCGTCGCCGATGGTACAACTTGCCGTCGCCGACGCACCACTATAGTACCGACGCCCTATGCTACTGCCTACAGCAGTCTTAACCAGACGCTAGTTTACACATGGCTTCGCCGACGGAGCTTTCAGCCGTCGCCGACGCCATTCTGAAATTTTGAAAATTTTAAGTTTGATAATTAATTAAATTGTTATGATATATTTTCTTTATTGGATTGTATTACTAATAATTTATAAAATTTTCACTTTAAAGAAATCGCAAGTAAAGTTGATGAACATCAAACCATGTCAAAGAACCGAAGATTACCAAATTTCAAACTACCGTTTTTGGTTCGTCTGGTTTATGTATTATCGGTATCGTATGATGTAAAGTGTTTGTGAATATTTTTAATAACTTAACTATTTTGGGATTATTCAATATAAGTAGTATAATATATATATATATATATGAAAAAAGGGGGATCTTACATAATTTGACACATTCTAACAAGCGAACTCTTTTCAAGTTATAAAGAAGAAAATTTTCACTCTGCGTTTATTTCGCAACGTAAATTGACATGAGCCAAGGTCAATCATTATTAAGGGTTGATTTGTTCTTGAAGCACCAGTTTACACTTATGAAAAACTATATTTGAAACTTTCAAGAGTTAAAAGCATAGACAAGTTAAAACTTTTAATCCAGGATAGTGATGAGAAATTTATAAATAAAACCTCCAACGTTGTATAAAAATAAATATTTACAAATTTATAAACTTATTAACAATGTTTTTCATTTCACATTATATTATTTATTTTGTCCCATTTATTACTGGTAGATATTAGCACAAATAGAAAAAAGGTGGGATGAATTTTATTTAAAAAATAATTGTAACATCCGTCAAATATGAATTTTAGACACCCAACTTATTTTGTAAACCAGACACGAAGTGTAATATATAAAAATGTGAATTTTTATTATCATTTATTATTTTTAATAGATGTCGTGTATAAATTTTATTAATATAATTAATTATGGGTTAAAGGTTAATTTTATAAATAAATAGAAGATAGTTTCGTTAAACAATATAAAATAAATAATCAACAAAATTAGAAATCAAAGTTAGGACAGTTAAATGTAGTATAGGGGTAAATTGCAATTACCCAAACCTTCCCCTGCCCCATGCGCTCAGGCGCCGAAGGTGTTGGCCACTCGCCACCCTCCCCGTTTACTCACATGCCGCCCGATCCAGCCACCACCATACCCGACCCGGACTCTTTAACATTTTCACAGCTTTCCCCGCTCTCAAAACTTGTTAACAATCATCATATTTTGCGAATTCAAGTGAAGAACGAATCTACAAAATGGCCGTAGAATAAATAATGATACTTTATTTGTGTTTCTTTTGAATCATGTTGAAATATTTGAACTTTGTATGATTTGGTGGACGTACCATGTTTAATCATGAAACACTAAATAGTGTCATAAACTTTGAATAATCATCGCGTCTTGACCGATAATTCGATATGATTGGGGTGTGATAGATTAGTATCAGAGCCAATGGCTATAAGGAATTAAGTTGCTAGACTATAACCCTTAGACCTAGACTATATGCCAAGTAAGTTCCTTATATGCTTAATATTTTCTGTCTTAGTTTATGTTATTTAACTAGTAAATTTTCTCGGATTTGTTTAGTAAAGTAAACAAATTTAAAGTAACTCGGATTTGTTTAGTAAAGATCTGAATCGTTTCAGAACAAAAGTTATCTTAAAACGTAGATAAACTGAAGATGTACATAAAAATAAGCACGGAAACACATTATATATGACCCACTTATTTGCGAAAGAAATTTACGTCGAACACCAAGCTGAACTTATACCGACATGTAAAAAAATTAGAAAAAAAATATGTTTCTTTAAGTTAAAACCGATGCCGCACATTGCGGTGACGCCGAGACGTAAAGTCCAGTTTATAAAGTTTAATGAAAACATATTATCTTTGACCCCACTTGTTGTAAAACAAAATTTATGCCAAAACGTAGATTACCTGAAAACGTAAAAAAACCTGAACTTATATCGACACGTACATAAAAATAAAAAATATTATGTTTTTTAAAGTTAAAAATGGTACCGCGTTTTGCGGTGGCGTTGAAATATAAGCACGTAAAAGATAGTATAAAGTTTTTAGAAAATTAACGGATTGTAAGTGCTAATACTAAATGCTTAAGGGTAAAAAAAACAAAAAACTTATTAAATAATATATATATATATATATTAAAAAAAGCTGACCAATGACCAAGTGCCATGCACCAGCACACTGGTCGCCCAACTTCTTATTGTATGGTTATAGAATCTTTTTAGTTATTATGCATGTTATGTTATTATATGATTCACATGTTATTATATAATTTATGTTATTATATGATTTATTTTAACGTGACACTTGCACACATAGCAACATACAAATATCAAACCTGTTATTTATTCAACTCTTATTCTTATTTTAATGATTTTCAATCATGTTAATTTTTAGTGGATTTCATTTACTTTTTGATGTTTTCTATTTTCAGATTTCATTATTTCTTTGAGTTTTCAATCTTGTTAAAGTGAGTTTTTGTGACGGATATATAGTAATTGAAAGGGTTAAGTACCGGTAGTTAGAACGTCATGTCTAGGCTGACACCTTGGTCACTCCCATTAATAAGGAAACTCGATTCCTTTACTTGTGCATAAAATAAAAGTCAAAGATCCCTTACTAACACGTTACCACGAATTGACATTCATATAAATCCAATCAATCGATGAACCAGATTACCTACTTGAGGACTATTGATGAGAGTACAATAAAATCAACCCTTTTTGGTACTAATATTGAAAAAAAACATGTTTCTTTTTTTTCCTTTTAAATTACAGGATCAAAAGAGCTTAAACGAATAAAAGAAACAAATTATCAGCAGAAACCAACACAAATACAAAGAAGAAAGATTGACACGACTTGTGAACCCCCATTTACATCCAAAACGACAAAATTAACGAAGACAAAAGGTCAGGCATGCGGCCGTCCCACCAGGCATGGGGTCGTGCCCAGTTAAAGATTCTCTGTAGAAAAAGAAAAAGCAAAAGACAACCAACTCGGGGACTTTAAGATTCGCATAATCTTAAATAGTACAGCAAGTACACTGACCACGGGGCTGTGCTTTGCCACAACGGGCGTGTTGGTACAACGACCTGACATCTACAGTTAATGAAAGAAGAGAAAAAGTCCACCACGGGGTCATGCCAGGCGGGCACGGGCCATGGTCCCCTTCTATTTTCAGTTATAAATAGAGGTGCTTAGCTTTGGAGAAAGGCATCACTTGGCAAACCACTTCTCTAACACTTGCCATCAGTCCACCACCACTACATCACCAACACCCACCACCATCATCCACATTTCATCTTGTGGAGTGTGTAGTAGTCTTAGGATCAAAGATTGATCGTAAGAGTTCTTGTCAAACAAAGGTCATACTTGCTAAATCTCTTACATCACTTGGTGAACACAAATCTTTTATATCTTACTTTTGATTTCTAATCTTTGGCAACTTCATTTGTAAATGTATTAATGACTTTACTAACTAGTTTTTTATATTGAAAGTGAACTTTATTTAAATATTTTTTCATGTTTCGTTGATTCACTCATTCGTGTCTTTACGATCTATAAAAAGCACGTTAACTACCTGGAAGGGGGTTAGAAGGATGTCTGGGTAAAGTTCTTGTCTCGTTCAGTGTATAGATCCTACGAGTACTTGGTTCAACCTTATTAGGACTTCCCTTGAGGCAGATAGCATCAAATCGGGGAAGTAAGAACGGCTTGAACCCCTTATAAATAAACTACTATAAAACTTTACCCGGCCTTGCGGGACTGTATCCCTGCTGACTCAGACCAATATGGCCGAGGGTAACGTTGCCTTCACAAGAGGGGTCTACCACTTTTCGCATTAATAACTTACTTCATTATTTTTCAATATTTCAACCTTGCGGGACTGTATCCCTGCTGACTCAGACCAATAGGTTGAGGGTAACATCGCCTTCACAAGATAATCATACTACTATAACTAAGATCATCTCTTAAAATGCCAAAATGCGGAAATCATCAAAGAATATGTAAAAGAGGAGTCGGAATCAAGTGATTCTTTCTTATCTATTTGTTTTCCTTTTTTATTTACGTTTTTTACTTTTATATTTTTTAAAACTTTCAAAACTTTTATCAAAATTTGTTTAGATTAGACGTTAATGATAAGCCGTACTAAAAGCTATTGTGTCCTTGGACGACCTCGGTATCTTACCATCACTATAATAGGTCCACGATGGGTGTACTTGCCCTAACGTGTATAGAGTGGTAGTATTGTATCGTGTTTTATAAATTTAAAGCTTAATCTACGAGTAAAAAGTGCCTAAAATATAACAAAAATTATAACCCGCTCTCACCACGTCAAGTTTCATGATTTTAGTGGAGATTCTCTATTCAATTTATCAGCTAGTATTTATTTAAAAGATCATAAACTGTTTCCATCGGTCCATGTAGATGTTTGTTTGACGTTACCGAATTGGGAACTTTGGCTGCCGAATGGCTGCCCTAATCGCGAAAGAAATGGATGCCGTTATTTCTAACTTTGTGGTGCAAGTCAACAAGAAATTAACAACCAAGGGGAAGTCAATCAAGCAAACCCTGATGGTGCAAATCCTTCCAGGTGTACTTACCAGCATTTTAACATATGCAACCCTCTTAGTTATGAAGGCAATGGGGTGCTTCTGCCCTACTAACGTGGTATGATGAAATGGAAGCGGTATTTCTGAACAGTGAATTTCCTGATAACCGCAAGGTTCGTTACTCCACTAATTGTTTGCGAAGCCTCGTGTTAACCTGGTCGAACGGAAAAAAGAGAAACCGCGGTACCGAAGCAGCAATGGCCTTGACCTGGGAACAACTCAAGGAAATCATGACTCAAGAATTCTGTCCGCGTAATGAAATAAAGAAGTTAGAGGATGAGTTTTAGAATTTGAAGCAAGACAGTGGTGAGAATGTAGCTTACAATAAACGTTTTCACAAGCTGAGACAGTTGGTTCCTTACTTTTCCACTCGTTTCTCTAGAACCATAAGAGGCACATTAGGGATCTTCCAGTGCTAATCCATGTCCCAATTCTGAGTAGCAGCCTTGTAACACTTGAAGCTACTATTCGCTTAGCTGCTCAACTCACTGACAACCATATCAAAGCTTGGAATCTAAAGAGAAAAGGATACAAGGGTTCTATTGAAAAAGCCCCAGCTGAGGAACCGAAAGAAACCAAGGCTGAATTGTCTTCTCGCTCTAACAAAAAGAAGCGAAAGGGCAACCACAAGAACTATGTTGTAACCACATTCAACCCTCCCATAGCCATTCCAATAACCCAAGTTACACCCAACACTTATCCAAACAAGAAGCCATACACAAGTCCACTTTCTTTATGCAATCACTATCACTATCACCATCACCCCAACACCCCTTGCCGACAATGTACTATTATGGATGTTATGACCACTTAGTTGCTTTCTATCAGCCTAATCGGATCATGGCTCCACCTCCTACTCAACAACCCATCCAAAACATAGTTCAACCCTACTACCAACCAAACTTTCTAGTCATGCCATATGCTAGGGCTTCCTTCAATTATGGAGATCCCACTCATTTTAGCGAGGGTAGAGCTTTTAGCATTAATGCAAATCAAGCAGTGGGGGTAGAGCTTTTAACATCAACACAAATTAGGCTAGGGCTAATAACGACGTTGTGAACGGTACGCTTTTGATTAACGGTCATTATGCATCCATATTATTTGATTCGGGGGTAGATAATAGTTTTATATCTTTTAAATTTGAGCCTATACTTGGTATTCCCTAGGGTAGCTTAGCCGATTCTTTCACTGTTGAAGTTGCTGACGGAAATCCCGTTGCAATAACTCTATTATTCGTGGGTATACACTTAACCTGAATGAGCATCACTTCTCCATCGATTTAAGTCCAATGCAATTGGGTAGCTTCAACGTCATCATTGGCATGGACTGCCTAGCCCAAAACCATGCTGAAATCGTTTGCTTCAAGAAATACATTCGTATTCTACTCATTAATGGTCAAACTCTTGTATATTCGGAGAAAATAATCTAAATGCTTAAGTTGATGTCTTGTACTCAAGCCCAAAAGTATATTCGAAAAATTTGTGGCTTTCTTGGTACATATCATGGAGAAGAAAGACAAAGAAAAGAAGCCGCAAGATATTTCGATCGGTCGTGATTTTCCTCAAGTATTTTTTAAAGTATTTCCTCAAAATCGATCTTATTGCTAGTGCAACTCCTATTACGAAATCCCCTAATCATTGACACCACAAAAATGCAAGAATTAACTAGCCAATATAGGGTAGCCCAATTGGTAGAGACACTTGTCTTTTAAAGGGAGGTCTGAGGTTCAAACCTAGCCAAAGGAGAATAATTTAGAATAATTGGTATAAAGGATTAACATTTGTGACTAAAATAAATTATACATATTACCTTTGAACTTTTGTTAAATTCAACTAACTAAATGGAATTTAATAAATGACATCTTAGTTGTGAAAACTTTATTAAATATAGTTTATTAATTTTATCAAGCTGAAGGGTGGGGTAGGGCTGTAAACGAACCGAACGAACATGAACAAGGCCTTGTTCTGTTCGTTCGTTAATGAAATAATGTGTTCATGAACACTTACCGAACGAGATTTTTTGTTCATGTTCATTCTTCGTTCATTAAGGAAATGAATGTGTTGACGAATGGTTCACACACGCAAATGAGCACAAATAAAATCGACAAAGGTGACAGAGACTAGAGGTGGATGACAGGAGGGAGTGACGCTAGACCTGAAGTCCTAAATGTGGAACGGAGGTTGATAGTATTTGTCGATGTGAATGGTGCATGAACAAGGTCCGAATACAATTTCCAAATTTTATTTGTAAGGGTAATAAAATAAAGAGTTAAATGTCATTTTAGTACTTACGGTTTGGGCCATTTTGCTAGTTTAGTCCAAATGTTTTATTTTTTGCCTGTGGGTCCAAAAAGGTTTCATTATTTCCATTTTACGCTTGTGGGTCCAAAAAGGTTTCGCCTGGCAACGGTGAAACCTTTTTGGACCCACATACGAAAAATAAAACTTTTGGACTAAACTGTCAAAATGACCAAAATCACAGAGACTAAAATGACATTTAACTCTAAAAGAAAAAAGAATTACATAATATAAAAATTTTAGATAGGATAAATAAATATACAAAATTCTTTAATAAACAACGTAAACAAACGAACATGAACGAATGCTCATGAACACATTATCGAACGTTCACGAACGCAATTGAATGAATGAGGCATCTGTTTTGTTCATTAATTAAACTAATTGAACGGAATTTATTGATCACATTCATTCATTTATTAAACAAACAAACATAAATGAACTTTCTGCCAAACGTTTCACAAATTGTATACTGAACATTCGGTTAGGGGTTTGAGTTAGGACACGATTCGCCATGTCGGGCCATGAATAGATGACTATAACGCTCCTTTGCCTGATCCACCATGGTTCGCGTGGATTAAACCACGACAACCACGATCCTCTTTTTCATTTTTCAAGATTTTCTTTTCCGTTTTCTTTAGAGAAAAATAAATAAAGTGATACTAGTTTAGGTTATGATCACATCCATAAAATAGTAATTTTAAATAATAAATTAGAAGTAGGTGACTTATGACTGAGTTAAAATATTATGACCACATATATAACCTAATATGTGTATTATATACCAGTATGGACAACAACAATAATTATTTAAAGAATTCCACTTTGCAAGGATCTACAAAATACACCCTGTTTTATTAGTTACACTTCTTTCTTTTTACATAGTTACTTACGTATAGAACCTGAAACACTTTTTCTCTAAAAAAATATAACTAGTAAAGGAGTGGTTCATTTAGACTCACCCATTTTGTTTCATTTCTTTACCCACTGTTTTCTCTTTCCTTTTACATTTTGTTTTTCCCAATGAAACGTGACAAAAGCTCTAATATCATTTTTTAAACAGTAAACCAAAAAATTATTTGACACTTGACATACAGGCTGTTTCCTAATATGTTGCATGCTTAGTAAGCCAGAAAAACTGATACATGGAACATTATATAGTGCTAGAAATACGGTTTTAGATCAATGTGTTAATTATGTTATAAAATATTAATATTTTCTTGTTCACACAAATTACAGCATTTTGCGATTTAATTAAATCAAATCATATATATGATCTTTGCCTGACAACAAAATGAAATAGATAAAATATTATCAACATATAAGTTGAGTTGTCAAGGAGATAAACGAAAGTAAAACTGATAAAATTATTATCGGCATACTAAGATTTTTACTGTGTTAGACGATCATATTTATATGTTGATGGGACTTTGAAGGATAAGATGAATTCAAAGGGAAAGTATCAACGTGTTAGTCACTAATTTATCAAATCTAGAGGGAGAG
The DNA here is from genome assembly GCA_947069175.1 of Scalesia atractyloides. Classification (NCBI taxonomy): domain Eukaryota; kingdom Viridiplantae; phylum Streptophyta; class Magnoliopsida; order Asterales; family Asteraceae; genus Scalesia; species Scalesia atractyloides. Next base: position 8,997,302 of record CAMTDV010000027.1, read on the forward strand.
TCATCGTGTAATTTAGTGTGGAAGTTGTGGTGTAATAGTTTTAATCCTTTTTCTTAATATTTTTGTGTTTTTCGTGTCTTCTAGTTCCTTGCTACTTGTCTCCTTTCTAATTAATCTTATTTCTTTTCCTTTGTAATATTTTTGTGCTTTTCGTGGCTTCTAGTTCCTTGCTACTTGTCTCCTTTCTAAAAAAAAATTCCTTGTCATAATAAAAAATAAGTTATCAAAATGACAATTCTTGAAAATGACAATGAATATAAACATTGAGTTTCTAATCCAATTAATAAAAAAGATACGTACTAGTGGGACTAAATTACGTCAACTATATGAATTGATGAAACTGTGACACGTAAATACACAGAACAAAAATTATAATATATTTATTCGTATAGCTCAGTAGATAAGTCATCTCACATGCTCGTGTACTATCTTTGAATTTATTTTCTACTCAATATCTTGATTTCCTCAAATTTAATATAACGTAGTAGAGGGTTAGGGCATTTTAAAAACAAGCTATTTGATTAAAAGGTTTATAAAGTCATCAAAATATTGCCATCATATACCGGAAATCATACTCAACCATTTTCATCTTACAACAAGCAACATACTTTGTCATCTATAAAATGATTCATTCAAACAAACCTCTAAGTACCTATAGAGTTTATATAAGCTTTTCGAATATTCGTCATTTTTGTTAAAAGGAGAAAACCAAATTGAACTTGGGTCAAGTTCCATTATATAATTTACAAGTCCAACCAACTAAAACTTTCATTCTATTCGTCTAAGCGACCCACCTCAACCAACCTCGACGTCGAGGTTCTAGGTTCCACAACACTTAGCAGAGAAGAAGCCAAAAATGAAAATACACACAAAAAATGGGAATTTGGTTATTTTGTTGGTGATATTGATAGGGTTTTGTGGGAAGATTGAGGGTGCAACGGTGACATGTGAACCTGAATATGGGTTCTTGCCATGCACGAGTGGAACTTGGGGTACATTTTTTTTAATTGTGGTTTATCAATACTTGATGGCTCTTGGTCAAAGCTATGTTTCAAACGGATCAAATAAGTTTTTTGGTCTTATCGGACCGGGTATATTTGGAGCCAGTTTCTTCCATATTCTTGCCAACTTCCCTACACTTTTCATTGTTCTTCGTAAGCTTCATTTCTTAACATTTTTTTTCAAATATTTTTCTTTATTTTTCGTGTTTTCAACATTATGTATTGCTTGTTATATTTCAACGATTTATAGGAGTACAAGGAGAGAAAGCTTATATAAGTTATATATTTTAATTGTGATACTGATACAATAGTCTTATAGCTGAACTAGTATATATTCATTAGAATATTGCTACTGTTATTTTCATGTCGTTTTGGCTAGCGACATTTGGTTCTCTTATTAACTGAAACTTTATTTTTATTTATTTTTCTATTTCATTTTTAAGGATTTATATCACTTTTGGGATATAACTGATGATGTGATCGATTATTATCAATATATTTAGCTGAATATAACACTGAAATTTATATAACTAAATTCTTAGATCGCCACTAACTTTTTTCTTTGTTGTTGTATGGTGTGGACTTTTAATCTTTTTACATGCCTTCAGCAATAAAAAAAATACAATGATCACCTACAATTTAGGGGTGTTTATTGTCTGATTTTGACGGCTTCCATGTCAAACTAAGAACCAAACCCTTAGTAAGGGTTTTTTTTAGTATTTAAAGTCGAAATCAAACCGTTGAACTTTAAAACCGAATTAAACTGAATTGTTACTATATGACGGTTTGGTTTCATGATTTAGACTTCGGGCTATGTTTCTTAATAAACAAAAAGGTATACTAGACCGAATTCTTTTCTAGGTAAGTAGGTTTATTTAGCCCAAAATATAAATGGACCTTATATGGTTCAAACAAGCTAGCACAGTTGGTTTAAAGTAAACTAGATGGAAGGCATAAACTTCAAACAAATTAAACTAGATTGAATTCAATACTAAACTCCTTGTGTGTATAAACCTTTATACAATAAATAAAATTCCTACACAAACAAGCACCTCCATATAGCTGGTTCACTCCAGATTTTATACAGAAAGCCTAAAAGTCAAGCAAAACTAGGTTGAAACTGGAAACCTTTAATACCAATACAAAACATTTAAAATGTGAAATACACTCAAAGTTCAAGGTCTGGTCTGGTCCGATTTTATATGACCGGTTTTTGGTATAAACCATAAACCAAGTTGTTCACCACGATTTGAAATTTTTTAAAACCGACGGACAAAATGTTAAAGAAAAAAACCAACTGCGAAACCAAACCGATGACCAGTTTTGACAGTTTCATAGTTTTAAATTGAAAATTTTATTTCTCATAAACCTTTTATGCCATTTGACGTACAATTTTATTTTAACGAAACTTTTAAATGTTCATTAAACAAATATCGTTTAGGTCCTCTAAAAGTGCTACATGTTTCTTCATAAAGATTTTAGTGAACATGATATTTTACTATGGTTCACATAATGATCTAGTGCACCTTGTTATACATCGCATTAGAAGGTAAATCCAAAATTCAAAAGGTATTAGTTATACTTAAAAAATGTAACTTAATCAAACTTTATACACAATTTATACATTGTTATAAAGTTATAACATGTTATATTAACTCATAACTTTGGATATATTATAATAAAGAATGTCATAGCATTTACTTCGATAGGAACGCGGGAAAAATTGTCTTGAGACTATGCAACTATAAGAAAATACAACAAAATGTTAATATATTTGATAATTAAATTTCAGAGTCAGGATTATCGAATGATGTGGAAGGTGCATCTAGTAGCACTGGAATGGGAATGAGTGTTCTAACTGGATCAGCAGTCATGAATCTAACACTGATTTGGCCCTCAGTTATAACTTTTGGAAGCTATAGTCTAGCAGATGATGATGACGACGACGACTCTGTTGAAGACGACGAGCCATCTTTTCTAACAAGACTAACAGGTATCATATGCATATAGTACATAGTAATGAAAACCTCGCAAATTAAAATGTATTATCAATCAACTATATGAAAAACTATAACGAAAATAACCAAACAAAATATTATTCAATCATATCTTCTAATTATCATAACAATGTAACCATAAACACTGACTAATATACCGAATCTTCAAAAACTGAAAATCTCAACTTGCTTTTAGTTTCTTATGTCTTCCTTCATGTGTTTACATTTTAGCGTATGGTGTTACAACTGATATCGAAACAAGCTACACCGCGAGAATCATGCTCGTGTCGGTGATCCCTTTTGTCATCCTCCAACTCCCGGCAATCATCGATTCGACATCAATAACCCGAGTGATACTTTTAATCACCCTCATCCTTGTGTTGTGTCTCTACATTACTTACATTACGTATCAGGTTAGATTCTTGTATTTCAAACAATACACCATAAAAGTTTTGTTGACTAAACATGAAATAGAAAATTCATACTTCACTAAAAATAACCGAGTGTAATTCACATGCAGATCTTCCAACCATGGGTTCAAAATAGGATATTCGACTATGTGACACAAACCTTTGTAAGTAGCAAATTACAGACACTCTTGTCTACAAAAGGAAAGCCAAATGTGCGGCTAATTAAAGAGTTAGTTCCTGTCTCAAAATTCTTGTATTTTTTTGTTTGTAAAGGACCATCACTACTAAACAAATAAATATCACCAATGGAAACAAATGAGAATCACCAACGAATAATTTACTGAAGGAAGCAATTCATCCGAATTTGCGAAGAATTTCAACAAGAACTAAAAAAACCTGAAAAAAAATCGTGAACTAAAAAAAATCAAATATTATTTATTTTTTTTTACAAAAAATAGGACATATTATGAAGAAATATCCATCGCTATAGTTTCCAGCCATCCGCTAGTACTTGTATTGTCTGTAGTTTGTCGATAAGTATTCGTTGGTAATTTGTTGATAAATGCACATAAGGATGAAGTACTCAAAGTTTTCGGTAAACCTGAAAAAATCGTGAACTAAAATAATCAAATATTATCTTTTTTTTATTATAAAAAATAGGACATAGTATGAAGAAATATCTGTCGATATAGTTTCAAGCCATCCGCTGGTACTTGTATTGTCTGTAGTTTGTCGATGATAAGTATTCGTTGGTAATTTGTTGATAAATGCACATAAGGATGAAGTACTAAAAGTTTTCGGTAAACCTGAAAAAATCGTGAACTAAAAATAATCAAACATTATCTTTTTTTTACAAAAAATAGGACATATTATGAAGAAATATCCGTCGCTATAGTTTCAAGCCATCCGCTGGTACTTGTATTGTCTGTAGTTTGTTGATAAGCCTTCGTTGGTAATTTGTTGATAAATGCACATAACGGATGAAGTACTAAAAGTTTTCGGTAATCCTACAGTGGCCTCGGTAAATTATGTCAGCGATATGTTGTAAATTAGATTACGCATGGCCATATGTTCGAAGACTTATCAACTACAAATTTCCATTGTAACCACGTTCTATACTACTTTGTTTTGTAGAACATTATGATTGAAATTTACATTTGATGTGCAGGATTTATGAGGGACTTGACGTAAACCATGACGGTAAAGTGTCGAATGCAGAGCTAAAAACTTTAATATTGGGAATACAACTGCAAGAAGATGGTAAAATAAGTGATGATCTGGTACAGAAGATCATGGGTCAATTAGACATATCAGGCGATGAGATTATTCAAGAGGATGAATTTGTTAGAATTCTAACAAAATGGGTTAAGGAAGCAAGGAAATCAGGCTCTCACAATGATTATAGCCCCCTTCGTTTTTTTATTAAACATACTACTAATGGGGTAACTTTTTATATAGCGAACCTTAAACTCAACACGTTGCAATAACGACATCTTATAATTTCTATTATGTATCTAGACAAATCTTGAATTCTGTGTACCAAGCCTTCAAAATTGACGTGATAGACGGATTGTGTTTATGGGTTAGCAAGTTGAACAAAAAATAATTACATAAACTAAAATTATCATATTAGACATATTAACCTGAAAACGACATGTTTAACCTGAAAAAATTACTTAGTCTTTTCTGCATACTAGTAATTTAAAATTACATATTACCATAATTTTATCCTTTTACTTTTTAAGCAATTAGGTTTAAACTATGTCAATTTGTATTTTAACCTTTAATTTTGGCATAAAGGTATCTAAATAGCTTCATATATTATATAAAACACACACACATACATAGACACACACACACAAATGGGTGGAATGGGTCAATCCGTTAAACCGTTAGGTTTACATGAACATACTTCGTTTAGCTAAACGTGCTTATGTGTTCAACTCATAACTTAGCCTAATCCATTTAGATTAAACCTAAACCTGTGCATTTCATGTTAAATTTGTCTTGTGTGAGAAATTCATGCCTATACTTAAAGCTACATTTTATTTGTAAAGTGTCTATATCATGATATAAAATAGTAAATTCTTATTGTAATGTATTTGTATAGGATGCAGATGAAGAACAACAAACGCCTTTGATACCTAAGGAAAGCCCTAACGGTGAAAGTTTGATACTAGAGTTCTCAGAGGCTTTGTTTCTAGTGCTCTTTGGTAGTGTTGTGACGTTTGTTGTTGCAACACCGCTAAAAACAAACATTGTGAATTTTGCTTATGATGCAAATGTCCCTTCGTTCCTCATTCCGTACGTTGTAATACCGTGTGCCTCAAACATATCACGTTTGTTATCTGAAATTAGCTCTGCAAGACAAAAGACTGAGCGAGCCGCATCCTTAACCCTTTCTCAGGTAAATGCTTCTCTTTGTCCTTTTACATATATACACACAAAATAGAAAAGTTAATAATATTAATATATTTTTAATCGTCGTTTTTTTGAACGATGACTTTCATAAAAATACAAACACACTGACCCAAAGCGAGCCGGGCACACCAACAGAACTTAAATCAGAATGAAAGAGACCCAGTTGGTCCAAATGACTAAACTACCAGTCAACCTATTCTTAAACCAAAGAATACTAAAAGATATAATATTTACAATAATCTCTTCGATCTTCACCTCCACATTGCGAAATTTCTTCTTATATCTTGTCATCCACATGCACCAACACGCCAGGATTCATTTCCACTCTCCATATGAAGATGTTACATTTGCTCGCCCCCCACTTAGTCCACTTCATCACGAAAATATTGTCAACCTCCATATCCTCATCAAGCAACTTTCTTACTGATGCCACCGAAAATTTCCCAAAGAATTCCCCACCCATTTCCATGTATCATTGTTACAATTTACCTTAGCTGCACCGAAAATTCCAAAGAGGGCTTCCCATTCTTCCATTTCATGATTCGATCTCGAATCATGAATCCATTGCCACGACCACACCACCGAATTATCTAGCCATCGTACTTTTATTTCTAATGTTAAACGTCTTATTTTTTTCCCAAACGAAACAGGTTGGGAATCTGTCTTTCAAAGGGCTGTCATACCAAATACCTACCCAAAATTTAATATCTTCCCCCGTAGCCACCACGCCTTTTATCATCATAGCAAAAGGAACACCGATAAATCTTAGCTTAGACATCATGTTACCAATGTTTTTCCATACCCCCGAATTTTGATTATTACATGGCACGAGCTCCAAACTCATTTGGAAAGAAGAGCTTGGTTCATGAATTTGAGGCGTTTATAGCGAGCTCTCCTAATTTCTTTAGCAAGTCACCCTATCCCAAGCAACCCAATGCCTCACTTCCTTTGAACGCCCCCCCCCCCCCCCCCCCCCCCCCCCCTGATGAAGCCTTCCAAAATATCAATAACTTTAAAATGAGTTTATATAAAGAAAAAAAATTTGGAAGACTTTCAAGCGGGAAATGAGAGATAGTAACCCTACCACCAATGGAAAGCGAGGAAGTCTTCGAAAAAGCCAACCAGACATCAAAAATCTCTATAACCAGACCCAACCAGACCCCAATTATTAATATTGTTTATATTCACCTCTACCTTGAGTCCAATATATTTGAAAGGGAATCCAATTTAAAATAATATCCTTCTTTTCTTCTAACATTTTGGTACTAGATTTATATATTAAGAATTCCCAGCATATATGTTTATTTAATGAGCTTCTTTTCTTTTTCTAAATCCACAAAATAAAAGAAAAAGTTAGCATACACCAATCAGTAACACCCATCACCCTCCGTATATGTGATAAACAATTAATGAATGTGATAAGCTGAATGTAAAACACACCGATCAGTAACACCAATCACCCTCCAATCAATATATGTTTTTCTAACACCATATCTTATATAAAAGAATCCTACCTTATTGTCTTTATCTTTTGCAGATCTATTCAGGAGTCGCCATGAGTAGTATGAGTAGTTTGACGACATTTTTGTCAATCGTATATATAAGAGATTTGCCATGGGATGTATCAGCCGAAGTTTTGGTTGTGTTGATAATTTGTGGAGTGATGGCAGTGTTCACAAGTACGAGGACAGTTTATCCACTTTGGACCGGTTATGCAGTTTATCTAATGTACCCCATATCGCTACTCATGTTGTATTTGCTTGTCGTTGTGTGGGGTTGGTAACTAATTAATATAGTAGATTAATATTATGTCAGACGAATGACTTCTAAATTATGTTTGTTTTATCTCATGTTCTTCCTGGTCCGTCATTTACATGCAAAATACAACATAATACAATAAAGGTGGTTTAGCGGTTTGATCTATAAGCAGCTAAGCATTGTATGAAGTTCTCAAAGAAATATGTGAATCTGGAGTGTTGTGTTCATTGGCAGGCCCAACAGCTTTAACAAATAAATCAAGCCCTTATGTGCTCTTTAATTTTAAAATACTTTATAAGAAGTAATAATGGGCTAAAATTTGGGTTTGGAAGTCTCATTTAAAAATAAATTTTTACGTATTATATTTTTAGCAATGCGGGAAATACGAGCATATTTTATATACCTGCAAAAACAACTTACGTCTACATGGTTTTTTTTTTTACTCTCACACTTCAACACTTAATATTGTCACTTACAGCCACTCAACTTTCTAAAGACTTTATAATCAATTTTACATGTTTTTTTTTACTTTCACAACCGCTCAACTTTCTAAAGACTTTGTAATCAATTTTACATTCTTATTTTAATAGTACGCAACTAAATAAATTTAGGTTGATTTACGTTTTAACGTAATTTTTTTTTGAAATAGGCAGGCTCAAATATAATACATTTTTTTTTACTTTTTTATGTACGTTTTTAGTTGATTTACATTTTCACATAATTTTTTTTAAAAACAAGTCGGGTAAAAAATAATACGTTTTTATTAGATGCTAAAAAAATTCGAGTTACTTTACCTTTCGATGCTACCGCAACGTAGCGTACCAGTCTTTAATTTAAAAAGAACTTAATTTTCTTACGTATTTATTTTTATGTACATATCGGTATAAGTTCAAGTTGGTTAACGTTTCAACTTAAATTTCTTTCGCAAATAAATCGGACCAAATATAATACGTTTTCGTGCTTATTTTTATGTACTTTTTTAGTTTGGCTACGTATTTACATAACTTTTATTCTAAAACAAGTCGGGTCAAATATAATACGTTTTCATTAGATGGTACAAATTCAAGTTACTTTAGATTTCGAATCCACCATAACACACGAGAAAATTTACTAGTTATAAACACATTCTGACATCTATTTCTTCCCTCCTCAATGTGGGCTGTAACCGTTTTTATATATTTATATGTTATTTATTCACCAATACAATATTTGGATTTATCGGAACAAAATATATGATCACGAAAAATTATTTAGAATAAATTTCATCATTTTGTATATGAAAAAGACTTCAAAGAATAATATTGCTTTAGCCCACCAACAGATTGAGCCCACTAGTCTTTAACTTTTACAAAAGTGTCGAAAGGGTTTTCTATCACTGTTTGCGTCAATTTAAGGGTTAAGAGTGAAGAGACGAGAAAAGTGTTGTAATTAATAGGAGTTCAATAAGTATGAGGACATATTTGACTTGTAAAATCAGATTTGTATGTAGGATTTTTATGATATATCGCAAATGGGTCCTAACTTCTTTAAGAAATTGAGGCGAGAGACTTGACGGGTTACAAAACTAGTGTTTTACTAATGAATTTAAGCGAACACCTTTCACATTTCAATGTGGTGTAATATTCAAGACATAATATAAGCTCTCTCTATATATAATGCAACCCAATACAAAAGCTTAGTTTGATTTTGATCAATCACTTGTAACACTTTTGACCTTTTTACTTGAAAATATACCTAATTAAATATATTAGCAATGCTAAGTGAGACCACACCAAGCACATATATTAAAAATTGGGTTTAACTCAAATTCACCGCATTAACCAACCATTGACCTACGACTATACTGGCTCGACATAGCATAACGCGAAGGAGTTTTCAAACCTTTTAATTTTATATTGATATTTTAACCTTTTATTTATTGCAAACTCAACTTTTCTTTATCTATATATACATTAGTCCATCACACAAATATAACAGCCACATTAGCGCATTATTGTGAAATATTTCACGATATGCATGTTACATACTCTTTAATCATTTGAGATTCAAATATCTCAATTTAATCTTCAATCTTCCGAAATTCAAAGATCTAATTTAAGGTTCATGACCCTCAAACTCAATTGAAGTTTATCTCTTTGATTTTGTAACTTTTTAACTTTCAAAGCCACTACTTCACTATATCTCTTTTCTTATGGTTCATTACTCTTTGAACAATATTTTTATCACCGTTCGCCTCTCTTTGACCCATTCCTCATGATTACTAACATATCACAATGTAAATAAACGCAATCGTAGACAAGCAAGTTATACACATAATTCACAACACAACAATGCACATACTAAAATGCCTACTTTCATTAGGGTTTGGCTGTACTAATGGGCAAAGCTTTTAAGGGGCGGGAGGGGGCGGCCAACCCCCCGAAATTTTTGGGTATATAGTTTTTGTATATAAATTTTTGGGTATATACGTTTTTGACCTCCGATTTTATAGAAATTTTTAGGTCCGGTGACTTTCACACACTTGGTTAGAAATCAAACATCGCCACTGGGTGTACTCACCTTTGCATATATAGCTTCCCTATTCCACATCTCTATCAAAGATTCATTAACTTCCTAGAAGCCAACCAATATAACATACAACTCGTTTGTTCACCTTTTTGATCAACCAAGTTTATTACTAACTCATTTCTAAATAACCTCACCCAACTATAGGCATCCTTTGATTATATCATAACTTAACAACAAAATATTTGGGTTAGGTCTCCAAAGGGATAGCATGTTGATAAACTGGTGTATTCTTCAACTAATCAAGTGGTTGCGGGTTCAAATCTTGTAGCCGTTCAAAAAAAAAACAAACAAATTGGGGTTCGACTCCTTGAGTTATTGTTTTACCCGTTTAAGATGTTTAGAGCAATATTTACATATTTCCAAGTGATTACTTCCAAATACGCATTTAGATATCATCCTAACCACATTTTATTAAGTATAATTAACTATTTGAAACTAATATCTCGAGTTCAACATCAATTTGCTTAAACATCCTTCTAGATCCTTTTTATATATAAACTCAATTTTCATGACACATGTACACACTACTGTATTGTGTGATTTTAACTCGTTTATTGCCCTCAATTTATTTAAAGATCATATAGCTTTCTAACAAAAAAGAACACTCTAGTGTGAGTATTGATCTCTTTTGTACGAGTTTTACACACAAAGTTTAACACACAAAAAAACGGAGGAAGGCAAGAATTGATAACAAATATTACACTAGTTTCTAGTGGCGAAGGCAATGTATAAGGAGGGGTAACCCAGACTACCCGTCAACTCCGTCTTCGTAGTGTAAAATTATCCTTTAACTCCGTCTATGTAGTGTAAATTTTCTATCTTTGTATACAAATGATACCTCTAATCCAAAAAAGAAAAATATGAGATACCCTCTAAATTTTTGTGCTAGCTCTCGACACTGCTACTTTACTTTACATCTCTAAATCAAAACTCTTGCATACACACATTTTTTTTAGTTAGAAACAAAACTAAAAATTATAAATGTGTACATATTGTATGAGGTGATTATAGTCTAAGAGAGTCATGACCCACCAAAAACTCAAATCACCAATTTCTTGATTATGCAACATATTTGAAACCAATGTTCTATGATAGTTTCAAATCATCTTTTGTAATGATTCTAAGCAATCATACTAAGTAAATTATACCATTAAATTCAAGAAATTACAATTGATCCATGTTTTTGCTCATTCTACAAATTAGAAACTTTAGGTTAAAGAGAGCTTACCTAAGGTATTTGAATGCTTTAACCATTCAATAAGTTTATATAAAAAGGTATTGGAATAGTTTTGTGACTTGATTTGATGTTATAACAGGATTTCAATAAGAAGACTTGATTTATAAATTCATCTTTTTTTACGCACTCTTCATAATCTCCCTAGAAACACACCTACACACAGTTTGGTGTATTAGTATGAAAGTAAATATCTTCAAACCTATTTAGCTTTTAATTTCAAGTTTATATTGACCAAGTTTAGCTCCTCAAAGATTATTTAATGAACTTTGGTCACCAAATCAGTATTTACATTTATAGCCCAAAAATAATTTTTTTGTTGACATCTGAGTCCAGAATTTACATTTATTGAAATCAAATCATGATACGTCGTACCGCGAAGTTATTATTTTAATACGGAACTACAACAGTAAAAATATATATCATAGACATTTGGGGTGTCACATGACTTTTCTCATTTAAATCAATGATCAGAAGGGATGTTACATGACTTCTTATTTAAATAAATGATGAGAAAGGAATTAGAAAGAAGTTATCTAATGATAGACTCTTAGGGATTACACCTTTTGCTTTTTATTTTTCATTTATAACTTTTAAATTATGATGTTTTATAATTGTTTTTTATCAATTGTTTTAATGTATATCTCATTCAAAACTGTGCTTTATAATAATATACAAGTAATTAAAGCACAAAGAACAAACAATCAAATTTGTGTTGATCGATCAAGGTTTCCTTTTTTATAGTTTTCTGTTACAACCTTTAAAATATTACATTTTATTAAATTCAAGGTTTGCCTTATCTACGTTCTTATTTTCAATAATGTTTCATGTTAAATAAAATTCGTGGGTTGGATACTAATGTGTTGAAGGGCCCCAAAACCTAGGGATTTAAGTTGGATTTACTATTCGGCATATAGTTCTTAAACAACAAATTTCAAAATACAAGGAGCGAAAACTTAAAGTGAAAATCGAAGCCAATTACAAAAAGTAAAAAATTGCCTTTAGCAAACACAACGTAAATTGGATGACAGTTGTCCAACTAGAACTTTCTCTAAGAGCCAACTAAAAAGCTATCTGACTTTCACCTAATGTACACACTAAAAATCAGCTGTGTTAAGTGAGTTATTATTTAAAAAAGGAAACAATCAACTTTAGCAAACATGACAAATGTTAAGCATATAGAGCACATCTGTATATCACATAACTTTAATTTACACTATGTAATAAATACAACACCGTAACATCAACTAATAAGTTTATTTTGATTCTATTGTGAATGTTTCGTCTTTATGGATTTATAGTAGAAACCATAAGGTTAAATTTAAATGGGTCAAGTGGTACCCTTTAATTGTTATGTAATGTTTGGTTGTTTGTCCGTCTAGTTTCTTTGTAGTTGGGTTCTTTTTTTTGATGATATAGTTGGCCATTTCAAAAAAAGAAAAAACAGTTCTTTTTGATGATATAGTTGGTCATTTCAAAAAGAAGAAAAAACACCTATGAAATGTAACATGCATCCTATAATTTATGTAGTTGAAGAACCATTGGCAAGCCATAAAGAAATTGCCACTTTATCATTTGGTTACACTGTTAACTTTAGACGTCTTATGTGACCTCAACGTTAACTTTAGACGTTTTTAAGACTTTGTGTTAACTTTATGCATGATAAGGCTCTTTTAGCCTTTAAACATGCAATATGTATACTATGATCACTTCTTACTTTTACATTTTAATACTTTAAAGTTGTATTATTGCTTAAAAAAACTTTTTCATACTATATTATGTTATATAAACATAAAGCTTTGCTTTAAAACCTTTAATACTTTAAAGTTGTATTATTGCTTAAAAAACTTTGTTTTAGCTAGTGAAAAGACCTTGAAGATGTAAATGACACATGGCATAAAATAACCTTTCACATGTCTCACCACTACTCATGGTCTAAACACATGTGAAAAAGGAAAAAAAAATAACCACTGTTGTTGATTTTTTGGAAGTTAAATCTAGTTCCACCAATTTTTTTTAAAGTTCAACATCTTTTTAATGCTATCTTATTAAGAAAAACATACTATAAAATAGAGAATTTTATTATCCTTAATTTAAGTAGAGTATTACTAGAGGCTTTTTTTAATATGTTACGTACTTATATAAAATGCTGCTATGTTACGTATACTTGAATATAACCAGTTACGTGATTATATAACTTGGTACTACAACAATATACGTGATTATATAGCTTGATACATGTGATTATACATAATCATATAACATGTTGAATGAGAATTTAACTTAATAGTACGCGTGATTTTTTAACAACTCAATTCATTATACGTGATTTTTTAACAACTCAATTCATTTTACGTGATTATATAACATGTTACAAGCTTATATAACCTATTATGTGCATATATAACTTGATAGTGCAGGAATATACATGATTATATAGTCTGGTATGTAATTATACTTGATTATATAACCTGGTACGTGATAATATAATCTTAATTATATGACTTGGTACGTGATACGTAATTACAAAAACATGGGCATGATTATATGAGCTCTTAACGTGAGTATACTTGATTATATAACCTAGTACATGATAAAACGAGTGTTGTTAGCTGAGGCAACCTGTTTTGACAAACTTATGATCAGAGATGTATGGATCCTCACCAAGTATGCTACGCCAAGAGTGGCATAGCCTATGCTCCGTTCCCATAATTTCAAAGTTATACCCAAATTTGATCCCCATGCTTCTAGTTCTTTTCAGCTCACCTTTCTGTATATTTTTAGAGCTTATGAATTTGAAATCCAATCAACAACTATAGACTATTCACATAACTATTAATTCTTTCCACATAATAACACACTTTATGAGTTCATTAGTCTGTTACCTCATCTTTAAAGTACACATAATACTCATGAACTATTGATATTACTTTACCCAATCGGTTGTTTCCACATAGCACCATTCCATGAACATTACCATCAGAATGTTAATCCATATTCATTAAGATTAATATATTTGTATAATTGTATAATATCTACCACCTAAATTAGGCTGTGAAGTACTCACCTTCGCCCGTAGTATTTGTCGTATATTGAATCATTCCATCGACGATTGACTTCCTGAAGTCAAACTCATAAAACATCCATAGTCATATATGATAACATTTACACATACTACACACATGGATCTCTTCAACATAATTGCAGCTTCATGTTATCTTGATTGGGTACACATCTCATTAAGTCACATATACTAAGAATACATATAAATTTCAAAGCTTTTAGCAAAATACCAACAAGTTTCATGCAAAATTTACAAGGCTCTTCACTTAGTCATTTCATACCTGACGTGTTTCAGAAATAGGTTCATATAAAAATATTTAGTTAACACATTTAATCAAACCAATTTCCATTCTTTAAGTGTAAAGATCATATTCCGCATATCATATCGATATAACAATGTTTTAAGCTCCATCTAGCATTGAGGACAGTGAAATATAATCTAAATCGAAACCTTTACATATCACAAAGAACCCTAGAAAATACAAACCCACCATCAATCCCATAAATTTCATATATAAGTGTTGTTGTCAACTAAAATCTATAAAAGATACCCATATGTAACTTCATTCAACAATTACTCACTCAAGAGAACATGCAACCGTTGGGACACTCATCACACATACATAAACACCATGAGAAAAAGTTAGACATACAATTGCATACCTTGGGTTAAGTACTGATTTAAAATCACCTAGACATATAATTAGAACTCATTTGTAGGTTGTAAACCGATCGCAAGTTTGTGAAAAAAAATAAATAAAAAACGATGTCCCCTAAATCAGTCATAAAAAACCATCTTTCCAAAGCATCAATTCCTTATTTGAGGTTTAACCATTTAATTGCTGTATGAAACAATGGCACATATGTATATATATATTTTTTTTAAAGGTGTGAATTATTCGCGAATGTCGGGAGGTCTAGCATACGTTGTCTTAACCAGGTCCGCGCTAGAGAGTCCCCTCCCACAATAGATCCCCAATTTAAACCCGTTAATGAGAAACCCCTATCATCCAGACTCGAACTTGAGACCTGGAGGGGGAAACTCACCCGGGCACATATGTATATATAGCTGAAATCTCTAGTGAGAATACTAACAAATTAGCAGAGCTTATATAAGTGAAAAAAGGGAAAAAGAGTAACAAAAACTCAAGTTGGAGTAGGTTTCAGGACTCGAAAAAGGGAAAGATTTTCGTGAACATGATCTTTAACCAGGGTTCACATTTACTTTATTATAAACTGAGCCAATATAGCATAAGAATGTGGAACCCAATGAACGCTTTAAAACATTTTGATAAAAATTTACGCACAATTTATGCATTGGTATAACTGTTATGGGGTATCAGTAAAGAATGTAGAAGATTTACTTTGGATGAAGACGACCGGAAAAATTGCCAAGCAAACATTAAAATAAAAATGCAAACATGTTAATATATTTATGATACCTAATTTTCAGAGTTTCGATTATCGAATGATGTGGAAGGTGCAACTAGTAGCCCCGGAATGGGAATGAGTGTTCTGACAGGATCAGCAGTCATGAATCTAACACTGATTTGGCCCTCAGTCATAACGTTTGGAAGCTATAATCTGGCGGATGATGATGACCTTGTAGAAGACGAGTCGTCCTTTTTAACAAAATTAACAGGTATCAGATGCATAGGGGTTTTCTAAATGTATTGCCCATTACTGAATGCACCTCATATTGATTTCACCAAATTGTTCATTAAGATGTTGAAAATGAACGTCGCCCTTATATACAGCCTGTGTAAGTAACATATACTCTTTTATACGGTTCATTTAAAAACTGATTTGACAAGACGGGTACATTTGGCAAAAATGAAGAAGGGGTACATTTAGCACAATCTGATGCATATACTGCAACAAATAAGTCACTGCTAAAACATATGATATATAAATATAGTCATTAACTTGTATATGGTTGCTTACCTTCTTTGGTCTTACTTTTGTTATTTTTTAGCGTATGGTGTTACAACTGATATCGAAACAAGCTACACTGCGAGAATCATGCTTGTGTCATTGATTCCTTTCGTCATTCTCCAACTCCCAGTGATCATTTATTCAACTTCAGTAACCCACGTGATACTTTTAATCACCCTCATTCTTGTCACACCCCGACCCGCAGCGGAAAAATTCTTGTGTTGGTTCTCTACATCGTTTATATCATGTATCAGGTAAGTTTCTTGTATTTCAAACAATATACATATCTTACAAAACTTTGGTAGGCTCATAAGAAATAGGAACTTCAGTATGCTAGATAGAATTTATTAGTTAGGGTTTATTCTATTTATCTCTACCACAACTAGAAGATATGATGTGATTATATTACCTTTATAAGTATCCACTATGTATTTTGACTACTTTACTTTGTAATTATCCTCAACGAAATAGTTGATTACCATATGGAGTCCATACATGACTAAAAATAATTATTTTCATTTCACATACAGATCTTCCAACCGTGGGTTCAAAATAGGATATTCAACTATGTGACACGAAAATTTGTCAATAGCAAATTGCAGACACTATTGTCCACAAAAGGAAAGCCAAATGTGCGGCTAATTAAAGAGTTAGTAGCCGTCTTAAAATTATCTTCTTTTGCATTTATGACAATAGCTTTGTTATGGGTGAGATTTTGTTGGGTGTGGTTGTTGTGGTTTCGCAATTTAAACAAGCCATTATAATTAAAAATTTCATTTGATGTGAAGGATTTATGAGGGACTCGGCCTAAATCATGATGGTAAAGTGTCGATTGTTGAGCTGAAAACATTAATATTGGGAATTCAGCTGCAAAAAGATGGTAAAATAAGTGATGATTTGGTACAAAAGGTCAAGGAACAATTAGAACTCTCAGGCAATAAGATTATTCAAGAGAATGAATTTGTTAGAATTCTAACGAAATGGGTCAAGGAAGCAAGAAAAACAAGCTATCATAATGATTATAGTCCTCTTAGCTTCTTCATCAAATCCAATACTAATCAGGTAACTTTCTATCGGAGAAGACTTAAACGATCTTGATTCTGTTTGTTAATGCTGCAAGAGTTTTTTTATTTATTTTTAAATGGATTAGAAATCTTTTGTCAACAAGGGGGTATTTTTTTAGTTGTTATCACATTTGGGTATGCTGCAATTACTGATCACGGTAATGCGACATCTCTATTTTAAAAATTTGTGCCATGTAGATCTCGGTCGAAGATTAAACATGTTTTGTAGTTTTGTTGTAGATGCCATAGTTACAAACAGAGAAAACTCCTTCTTCAAAGATTCCAGAATCTCAGTCAACTATTGTTCTAGTTGTTGCGGTTAAGAATTGGGACATCTCCTAATGTTTTACAGTTGCCACATTTAATAATTGTGACATCTCTTTTGTAGTACGACACAACTTTTTAAGATGAAGATGCCGCTCTTAGTAAATGCAGCATACAGTGAAAATTTTTCATAAATGTACCCCATGTCAACTAATGATTTCTAACTTGTCCATTTTTGGAAAAAAAATCTATCTATACTACTATAACCCTCTCTTTGAACTTAAAATAGTAAGGTGATATTTCTATGTATTTGAATAGGACAGAGATGAAGATGAAGAACAACAAACGCCTTTGATACCTAAAGAAAGTCCGAACGGTCAAAGTTCGATACTCGAGTTCTTAGAGGCTTTGTTTTTAGTGCTCTTTGGTTGTGTTGTGATGTATCTTGTTGCAACACCACTGAAAACGAACGTCCTGAATCTTTCTAAGGATGCATATGTCCCTTCCTTCCTCATCCCATACTTTACAATACCGTGTGCCACAAACATATCATATATGTTGTCAACGATTATCTCTGCAAGAAAAAAGACCGAACGAGCTGCAGCTTTAACCCTTTCTCAGGTACATGTTTCTATCGGTCCTTTTACTTAACATTTTCTATTTGAGGTTTAACTAAATTTATAGGGTTTACTATTTAAAACTCAAATGAGACACTTTGAGGTGTTTTAATAATATATTGTTTTCACACTGAGGAGACTACAGTGCATTAAATGTAAATTTTAAGATATTAATGTGTATTTACAACAGAAACTTACATAAAGGATGTTAACTAATTAATTATATCCCCCTTTTTAGCCTAGCGGCACCATATATTTATCCCCATCAAAGTGGTATGGTTTCAAGTTTCAAAAATGGTCAATAGGTGAATTTTAAGAGTAGATTTTAGGGGGAAGGGTTTGTATCTTTGTCGCTAAAAAAAATTAACTATAAACACATAAGTTCGATAAATACCTTTATTATTTATTTTGCATTTACTCTTTGTTTGATTGAAATTTAAAATATTGAGTTGTTAATCGGATTGGAGAAGTAACACTCAGATCATTAAGTTTGTAACTAAGATAAAATAACCATAATAACTGTTGTAATGGTGGTGGGTGCCAATATAAGGAGCAAGCTTTGACTTTCGGTTTTGATTATGATGACAAGGTTTACTTGAAATATTGTTTAATTAAGGTCACATAAGCATAACTATTGTTGTTAATCGAATCAAATTTAGACACAAAGTATGTCTTACCACATTGCCATGCATCCTTAAGTAAACTAAGCTAATGATGAATGGTAGCTCATTACTAATAACATCATATACTTGTATAACATACAATACACACAAAAATAGAAAAGTCAATAAAATATGTTAAATATAAATCAATATTCAAGCATTCAAATCTGAATTATTTACAAATCTAATAGCATCCAGCTTCTTTTCTTTGAGCATCTAGGTACTAGATATATGTTAAGAATCCCCATCATATATGTTTATTTCAAGAATTTCTTTTCTTCTAAACCTACAAGATAAAAGTGAAGTAGCATATGTTTATAACGTAATGGCCCACTATTAATTAAACATTAGCATGTGATAAACCATATGTAAGTTGCTCCCACAACCCAACTATGTTACTTATTTTCTTCTAACAAAGTCAACAAGACTCGCAATTATAAATATCTAAAGATATAAAATAATCCAACCTTGTTATCTTTTGCAGATCTATTCAGTAGTCACAATGAATACTATGAGTAGTCTGGCAACATTTATATCAACCATTCACATAAGAGAATGTCATGGGATGTGTCAGCTCAACTTTTGGTTGTGTTGATAATCTACGGAGTGATGGCAGCTTTCACAAGTGCTAGGACAGTTTATCCACTTTGGACCGGTTATGTGATTTATCTGATGTACCTCATAACGCTTCTCATGTTGTATATGCTTACCGTCGTGTGGGGTTGGTAGATTGTCTAATTTTTTAATCATGTCTTGTTTTATTTCAGGTTCTTAATAGTCGTCTTGTACATGTAACGTATACACCATAAAATGCATATATTACATTTAAAAAGATCTTGAATATTACACATTAAAAATTGTAAGAGAAGAAAATGATATTTTAAATTACAACATGAAAAAATATAAGTTCATAAAGAAATAGGAGTAATCGTTTGTGAATCTGGAGTTGTGTTTCTATGGCAGGCCCAATAGCTTTAAAATTAAGTCAAACCCCATTAATTTAAAGTGATCTTTAAACGGTAATCATGGATCTAATTTGGGTTTTGAAATCCTTTTTAAAAGCATTTCTTTTTGTGATGCCATTTTCCCTTAGGAATACAGAAAGTATACACATTTTAGAGTAGAATGCTTCTTACGGTTTACTCAAATTTTATCATTAGTTTCTATTTTTTCAATATTACATGATTGTCTGTGGTTTACACTTTTATTACTCGAATGCTTTTTGTGTGGATGAATATTAGTTTTTCCATCAAATATGTATAAAATGACTAAAATATATGTGCTATTAAAAGAAATATAACTAACACTACAAGAAAAGGGTAGGTTTAGTGACGACGGCTGTCGCCGCTATTGGTCCCTCCTATCGCCGCTATTGACCTTTAGCGGCGACACGTAGCCGCTAAAGCGTCGCCGCTATTGGTCCGGCTGTCGCCGCTAAAGGTATATGTCGCCGCTAATGCCCTATTTTGTCTTTAGTGGTTTTGGCGGACTACCAATAGCGGCGACGCCTGTCGCCGCTAAAAGTCAAATTTTTTTTTAACAGCAGCTAAAAACAGTTGCCAAACCTGTTTCCGACGAAAAAACGCAACCTGTATCAAACCGCAACCTGGAAACAACTTCATTCTAATTTATCAAACTCCAACAACACATACAAAACGTAATAAAGTTATAAACAACATTTAAGTCCTACATTATCATCCTAAAACGATAAAAATAACAACCCATACTTCGAAATCATCCTAATCTTCGTCATCTTCTTTGTTATCAAACTAAGGGTTGTAACAGTCGTCGTCGTCGTTTGCCGTGCTTTTCCTTTTGAACTTAGGCCACTCGTTTGTGGCCTCTTCTAAGTTCAGCTATATATTACGAAGATGATTAAATACATTTCTCTCTCTCTCTCTCTCTCTATATATATATATATATATATGTTTGTTATAGAAAAATACACTTAAAAGAAAATACTTACGTAGTTTTGTTCGGCAACCGGGTCAACCCAATGCCCCTCCCTATCCTGGTGGGTTTTTACGTACTTAGGTAGCCAATCTATATCCTGTTGAACATTAAACTTAGATTAGACATTAAATAAACAAAAGCTTACACAAACACATATATAAAACATTACATTTTTGCAGGCTGTGCTACCGTATAACGCCGTCCCCCCGCGGAATGGGAATTGTTGTTTCGCGCGGACACCCTTGTTAGCCTCGCATCGTTTGATATATTTTTCGTCTAAAAATCCGTCGACGACTTTCACCCAGTTATCATAGGGCATATCTTTGGGACGGTATGCCCTTGCGCTTTCAACATCCTCGTACCCACCTTGTCTCACAAATATTTTTTTTGCATCGTGTTTGCGGTCAGAGTACCGCTTCATAATCAAACTCTTGATGCCACCCTTTATGTTTTTTGCTTGTAGATCCCGTTCAATTTCGTCAAAGTTAAACATTTCCTACAAATTCAATAAGAAAAGTTAAAATATTATTATAAATTAAGTCTAACGACCCGTGAAACGGCGGAAAATTATATGCATATAACTTATTTACCCCCAGGTGGCTCATGAGCGCATCCTTGTACCATATTCTCCCACCCAACTTTATCGAACGGGATGTACCGTCACATAAATAAACCGGCCTCTCTTGTAAACATGTCCCTTCCTTCACCAACAAAGGTAAACGTGACATCCCTTTCAAATGTCAGGGATACCCCCCCCCCCCCCCCCCCGCCTTAACCTTACGACAGAGTTTTTCATTTTTGGCTTTCCCTCTAACCCTCTTCGGGGGATCAGCCACAATTAAAACATAAATAATTAGTAACAACATTTATAATATATGAAACATAACAACTAAAAAAATATTTAAAACACAAATAATTAGAAACAACATTTATAATATATCAAATATAAGAACTAAAAAATAATTTATTAAAAAACTTACCATCAAGCTCATGCGTGCCTCTCAAAAAATGATTTGGAGGCGGTGGATCACCGGCGCCATCTCCGTCCCCACGGGGCCGGATCAACAAATACACCTACATCAACAAATACATATTTTTCCATATACACATAAACATTCATCCTTACATACACCTACATCAACAAATACATAGATTTCCATATACACATTTTCACCAAACACACCTACATTATACATTTTACATACAAACATTCATCCTTACATATAACTACATCAACAAATACATAGATTTTTACAAACACATTTTCACCAAACACACCCACATTTTACATTTTACATACAAACATTCATCCTTACATACACCTACATCAACAAATACATAGATTTTTACAAACACATTTTCACCAAACACACCTACATTATACATTTTACTTACAAACATCCATCCTTACATACACCTATATCAACAAATACATAGATTTTTACATACACATTTTCACCAAACACACCTAAATTATACATTTTTACATACAAAAATTCATCCTTCCAAACACATTTACATACCTAAACAAAAAATTATACAATTTCTAAAAAAAGTACATATAAAACTAACCTTTTTTTAAAGTTTCAAGGAAACGAAGACCGCGGAGAAGAGATGGTGCCGGAGAAATGATGGTGGTGACATGAAAAGAGAGATGGTGATCCGAGTTTTCTTCCACAAACACAAAAATACACAAAAATGCGTAAAAATTAAAGCCTATAACATGAATATAACAAATGTAGATAAGAAATTTAACATAAAGAGAGTTAAACTAACCGATTTGGGCAAAAAACAGGGGTCTCCGACGGTGCTCAGGCGACTTTTGGGGGGAAAATGAAGAAGGAGGGAAGAAATGGCGCTGTATAGGGACTGGTACGTCGACAGTTTTAGCGGCGACGGCGGGTCGCCGGTATTGATATTGTGTCGCCGCTATTGAGTTAACTTGGATAAGATTTATGTGGCTAGGGTTTATTGTGGTTAAGGGACCTTTAGCGGAGACGTTGTCGCCGCTAATGGCCATATATATGTCGCCGCTATTGCTTGTTAAATCCCCAACCGTCAGATCTTGAAAATGATCAACGGCTGGGGTTTGGACTGAGAGCTCGGGACACGGATCGACCAATAGCGGCGACACTTTGGCTGTCGCCGCTAAAGGGGGTATTTCTTATAGTGTAATCATTAGATACTTATTCTGAATCCCCACTATTTATATATAAATATAACTTAACCCCACCCCACCACTCCCTTTCTTCTCCCCTTGCCAATTGGATTGAAACCTTTCCTTTAATATTTTTTAATTTTTTTCTCTTATTCACCAATATAAGTTATGGATTTGTTAGAACAAAATATATGACTACGAAAAGAGAAAGTATATTGTATAATATGGGTTAACGTACGCTATGTACGTTGGGAAAATATAATGTGTGTGATTAGTTGTATAACATGTGTGATTGGGGCTCGTTTTCGATTAGCCTAGGATTGATCAATTGTTTGATCAGTTTCGTCCAATTCGTTTCAATTTCCTTTTAGTGATTAGGGTTCGTTTTCAAATTGGCTATTGTTCGGTCAATTTCATCGAATTGTGTTCAAATTTATCTTTGATTTTGAAAATTTTCATTAAAATGACGACTCGAAATCAGATCGTAGAACAGAGGATGCAGGAACATGACCAACATGCATGATTATAGGTTCAACTTGCGTGATTATGGTTTTCAACATGCGTGATTAGAGTTTTTGAGTTTTATAACGTGCATGATTTTCCAGCGTACACATCATATGTTAAGGAATATTGTACATTAACAAACCCCATACGAAAATATATTTAGAATAAAGTTCATCATTTGAGCCCAAATGAACTGAGCCCCTTAGTGTTTATATCAAGAAATACAAATCGATGTTAGCCCTCTTTATATTTGGGGATTCTTTTATGTGATGTGAATGTGCTTCACATGTAGGGCTGGCTATTCACGAGTCGATCCGAGCCAAGTCAAGCCAAGCCAAGCTCGGGCTCGGTTCAATTATAAACCGAGCCAGCTCGGTTCCAATTTGAAACCAAACTAAAAGTCTTAGCTCAAGCTCGGCTTGGTTTTTAACCGAGCTGGCACGGCTCAGTTAGACTCGAATTTAAAAATAAATATTAATACATTGCTTCAAAATTCAATAGTATAAGATACGATTCAATAGTTCAAAAGGACATATCAAAAATAAGCTCAACTTACTATATTACATGCAAAATTCAAGATCAACCATATTAAAAATTAGTTTCAAATCTCAACGAAATACAATATAAGTTTATTAGCATCCAAATCAACTTCCAAACATGTCATAGATATTTAAGTGCACTTCTAAATACTTGCAAATAATAACTTATTTTCTATAATATATTATATGTATATTAAAATAAAGTAAATCAAAAGTAAAATAATCCGAGCTACGTCGAACCGAGCTAACAAGCGAGCCAAACTGAGCCAATTAGGCTCGTTACGAACTGAGCCGAGTAAGGCTTACTTTCCAACTGAGCCCTATCGAGCGAGCTTTTCCCGAGCTAAATCAAATGAGCTTCGAGCCGCAAACGTTTTTAACAACCTGCTTCAAATGCTACCTATTTGGTTCCTACTTTCTATTGTTGGTAGGACATCTTGAGGCTTGAGCTATTTGGTTGTAAGCATTGGCTAAGGAACTTTGGGAACCACTGCTTTGTTATGATTGAATATTTGAACAATAATAAGTTACAAGCAAGAGGATTTAGATGGAAAACCTGTATTGTTTTCATGGAAAATAAAATTTATAATCACTCTTACTCGATCATTTAAAGTGCCTAATCAGGTATGCTCACATATTGTTCATTTCACTTGTAAGAGCCATTAAGAGAAGATCCAATCAGAGAGGGAACGATAGGCGTTTAACTTTTTCATTATTTTTAAAGTTTTTTTCAATAAAAATCTTTTATGTCCCAGTTTTAATAAATTTGAAATTGATAACGACTGAAATCTGAATGCTTAAAAAAAATAAACGCCATGTTAATGTATCAAGCTCGACTTTGAATATGTACATCGAGCTTTAGAATCTCTCAACTTACGAGAATCAACAGCCGGAGCAACAGACTGAACGTGAACTGTTTAACGTGCAAGTTTGTTTCAAATCGTATATCAGTGTTTGAAATTTGACTTTGACAATAATATCCTATAAATATATTTAATAAAAAAAGAAATTGGATTTTAATAATCCAAACTTTTATCTATTAATTGGGATTAATCTCAATTCAAAAAAATATTTACTAACAATCCCAACTTTTAAAATATTTTCCTCTAGTGATGGTGACGCGGACCATCACATAAGCAGTCCAGGTCATTAAACTTTTAGTTAACGTAAGATTGTTGAATTAATACATAATGTAAATCATTCTGTAACCATTCTTAAGTTGAGTTTAATTTCGATCACTAAATACCAATAGGGTGGTTGTCTATTAACAAATGCAAAACATTTAAACAATTAGGTTTAAGAGAGAGGTCTTGAGTTCAAGTCATACCAATAACAGAAATTAAAGAAATTTACTATTCAAAAGAAAAAAGAATCAGCCAATAATTAAAAATTAAAAACTATTAAAGCCCGATTTTCTTTTAATATGAAATTTTATTAAAATTCAATTTCCTATTAGAAAATATTACTTATGATGGTAAATCCTTTACATTGAAAATCATGTGGTGATGTATATATTATTAAGATGGTATTCACGACCCACACCAACTAACTGATAACCACTTTCTAGTTGCTACTCACTCAATTCCCCCACTCATCTATTCAATCGAAACCGGTCGATCTTTTTTAAATGAACGATCCAACAGAAAATAACAACTCGTCGGAGAGAAACGTGGCGGAGGAAGTTTCAAGAATCTTGGAACAGAGTAAAGAGTTGCAGGAATTAGCGACGACTTACATTTCACAAAACTGTCAGGAGGAAGCGTCGCTAAAGCAGCGAGCACTAGCGGTTGATTCGAATATTAAAAGTGTTCGTTCGGTTATCGCTTCTTCTGTTAGGAAAGGGGATTTGGATCCCAAAGATGAAGAGAAAGTAAGTTGATGTTTAAAAAGTGAAAACTGTTGTATGTATTTAATCTGGTGGTTGTTCATTTTTATGTTGTGGATTTTTATGTTGCTATTGTGTGAATTTGCATTGCAGGTTTTTTAGTTGTAAAATTGAATGTAATTGTATGAATTGCATTGATCATTGTTTAAATAATAATAATAATAATAATAATAATAATAATAATAATAATAATAATAATAATAATAATAATAATAATAATAATAATAATAATAATAATAATAATAATAATAATAATAATAATAATAATAATAATAATAATAATATTTAGGGCTTTAGTTTATTGTTTGTTTTAGAAAGAATGATGTGATCATATGGATGTTTTATTTAGGGATTTAAATGATTGTTTGTTTTAAAAAGAATGATGATGATCATATGGATGTTTTATTTAGGGATTTAAATGATTGTTTGTTTTAAAAAGAATGATGATGATAATAATGGATGTTTTATTTAGGGGTTTATTTGATTGTTTGTTTTAAAAAAATTATGATAATGATATCAATAATTGTTTATTTAGGGATTTAAATAATTGTTTGTTTTTTATGGTAATAATAATGAAAGTTTTATTTAGGGATTTAGTTGATTGTTTGTTTTTTTTTTACGTTTGTTTGTTTAGTTGATTGTTGGTTTTATTATTGTACAGTTAATTGAAGAGCTATGTAGAGCAAGTTATACACTGAGTGAAGGAGATGCAGCTGCATTTCTTCCCAGTAAATCTTATGGTGATTTGCTTTTATTTAACCAATTACATTAATAAAATTGTTTGTGAATTGGCTTTGAGTTAGGTCCATATGAATTTGTATATTATAAAAAAAATGTAAAGTGGGATCTCAGCTTAAGAATTTATAAACATTCTGTTTCATTGGTGTTGTTTGGTTACAGGAACATTTTTGAGGATGTTTCTTGGTCCAACAAACGTTTACGCCACCAGAAAGGATGTTCAATTGAAAGT
Organism: Scalesia atractyloides; assembly: GCA_947069175.1. Lineage (NCBI taxonomy): Eukaryota > Viridiplantae > Streptophyta > Magnoliopsida > Asterales > Asteraceae > Scalesia > Scalesia atractyloides. The sequence continues at coordinate 9,024,305 of CAMTDV010000027.1, forward strand.
GAAAGAGGAATACAATGATTTCAGGGTACGTTTTAAAACCAAGCTTCCAAATAAAACCTTGGTATCTGCTAAAAACGCCATAATAACAGCAACCGTATTTTCTTTCTGTTTGGTTTGTACGAGCAGGATAGAACCGCATATTTGTTTCTGCTTTTCCCCTTTTTGTTACTGTTACTAAGGTCCCGGTTATGGAATGGATGTTTTCCTGCATTACCTGTCCAGCTTTACGAGGTAAGATATATATACATATATACACACAAGTGAATGGACCTGTCACAAGATTATTATTAGTTTCCGTTTTTCAGGCGTGGTTGTTGTTTCTCTACACAGGGTTGGCTTTGAGAGAGAATATTTTAAAAGTTAACGGAAGTGACATACGCCCATGGTAATTTTAAGTCATTTTTTGCTTTAATATAAGTGAATAATAATATATACTAAAAAATGTGATCTGGCAGGTGGATCATTATTTTGCAATGCTTATGGCACTCATCAGCCTCACATGGGCGATAGAACGGCAACCCAATTGCTCCCAGAAGCAGGTTATTCTATTATTTGTTTTGTTTATGTTTTTTGCTTGATTGTTTAATCTTATTTGTGCATTTAGTCTTGCAGAAAGGTATACAATTGTTTCTGAAATGGGCGATCATGCAAGGAATCGCAATGCTTTTACAGAACCGTTACCAACGCCAGAGGCTCTATACTCGTATCGTGCTTGGAAAGGTGTCTTTCTCTATAAGCACATCACATGAATGGTTAAAATGACTAAAATTGACCGTAAATCATAAAGTTGACTCTTCATTTTCATTGTAGGCTCGAAGAATGGATGTTGTGTGGGAGAAACTGCTGGAGTGGAAGGTCAAATGTGGTTGTTATACCCGATACTCTTTGTCTTGCAGGTTAATTTCTTTATAGTTTGACTTTTAAGAGTCAAAATGATTAGTACTAGAAGCGCAATTTACCCCCTATTTGTTATATTTTTGTAGGCTTTTGAAGCGTATGTGGGTCTGCTATTGTTGAAAACTGCAATGGCTGGTGTTGTTTCCGAGTGGCAAGTAAGAAACCATTATTTTTGATGGTTGCATTATACGTAATTACATATATCTTAGTCATATCTTGTTTTTTCAGTTTTGTTCGGAACATTTGCACGATATACGTATGTTCAAGTAAATTAAAATGCATTTTTATCTTTAACCAGGTAGTTACGTGTGGAACTCTTCTGATAATAATGGCTGTGGGAATTTCACGAACACGGTTCAAACGCTTGTGTCAAAGTCACGAGTCAAAGTCAAAGCCAAATTGAAGAAGGGCAAAAGCAAGAGTGATTTGCTTCAGGGATCCTCATGATTTGTACTTAATAATTCAACTGAGGATATCATGTGATATTAGCATTTGTAATATTTGATTACAAAAGGTGACTCGACCATGGTGGAAGAGTGAACCGTCAATTTTGTTAAACCTAGCTTTTATAGTTGTGCCATGTTTAATAAACCAGTTTTTGTTGTGATTCTAATATGTTCAAACACCAACTTTTAATGATTTGATCACTTTATGGTTTTTTGAGAGATGAAATGGCAAGTTTTACTGTATGATGTGCATGTTATTATAAAACATTGTTGCTCTTGGATTGACCATCCCGGCCTGCAGATCATAGTGAACCACTAACAACACAATGCACATAAAAGTCTAGACCATGCTTGAAATCAGCCGTTTCAGTGGAAGATAACACGATGCTTGATAAGGGGTGTGAATTTCGACACGACAAGCAGTGGTGAAGCTTGAGATTTCTGACCGGGGGTCGAAAACGTATATATCTAAAGAAATCTATACGAAAAGTTTGGGAGGGGGGGGGGGGCTTTCTATCTTGCGCCCCTGACGACAAGAACCTAAAACAAAGGGTGTCGGTTAGTTTTGGATTAAACCTCAAACATGTTTAGATAAAAAAAAAGTCATGCTTGGGTCGACATAGCGGGTTCACATGTCTACGCATATATTTTTACAAAAAAAATGAGAATGTGTTTTCTATCATAACTCACATGCAATGAGCAAGAGTATTTATAGTTTAGACATAATTCTTTAACAATATCTCGAATTATTTTTTAGAAATTTGCAACTTTAGGGCATAAATATAATATAATATAGCAAGTAAAAAAAATCTTAGGGTTAAAAGGAGGTATGTTCGTGTCATCTTGCAAATAAGTGTGCCGAGTTTCGGTACACGTGTTTGACATAACTTTCAGGTTAGCATCCTTACCATAGTTGTTAACATTACTAAGAAAATGTGTGAACCCTGAAGTCTCAAGTTAGATAAACCAAACAGCAGCAGCATACAGCCAGAAAAAGTAACACCTATGATTACAACAAGATCGAACATACAGCTGGGACCCGTGATAAGATAGAACGGGCCTATTTCTTTTTTCCACCAGCTCCGGCCCTTGCTTTTTTTGTTGGTGGGTCCGTTTGCAGCCTTCTCTTTTTGTTTCCTGCCACATAATGTGCACACATAAAGTCAACACATATGCTTATGGGCATATGACTCCATATGCGTATGCCAGTTGAGAACCAAGTTGTATATCAATAAGTGGAAGTTACATGAAGATAAGACTAAATGTTTTAGACACATTTGGAAGCTAGTTAATCTCCTAAATTTCTAATTTTACTTTATCTAGAAAGAGGAATCATTGAGGTGATTCATGGTGCTGGCATTGAGGATAACATATTATTTAAAAAAAAGTTAAATACGGTTTTATTCTGGGTTGTTTGACCTAAATAACCCGTTTAGTTCATTTGTTCTATTTTGACTTTTTTTAATCCAATAGTTGAGTTAACAAAGATTTGGATGAGGTTAGTGGACGGGATATAAATTGATATGAAAATCAAAGTATTGGACTAAAAAATTCAAATTAAAACTAATAAGCTAAAAGGGTTATTTGAGTCAAACCACAGGACAAAAACCGTATTTATCTCAAATAATATAATACACACATCTAATGTACTCAAAATTCCATACTTAACCATTTCAGTAACTAGAATTGATTCCTCGTGTTGCGGGGTCGTGTTTTTTAACGTGATTTGGGTGTACTGATTTTTTTTTTGTAATTTCTTAATGATCAGGGTAGATCAACGGAAAACATTACAGAAATAAGCACGAAATTGTATAATATTGACATGACTCATGAAACGTAAGGTAACTCAAATTTATTAAATATAATAAAAATGTATAACATTGCCCAATTTGTTTCTAAAAAAAATTTACGTTAAAACGTAAACTAACTAAAAACGTCCATAATAAGCACAAAAATGTATTATATTCGACTTGACTTGTTTTCGATAAAAGTTACGTTGAAATGTAAGAAAACATGAATTTATACCCGACGTGTACATAAAGATAATCATGTAAAACTTGAGGGGGTCAAAATGCCATGTTACAAAGTTTTTAGAAATTATAGAGAGTTTAAGTGTCAATACTAAAAGTTGAGTGGTGAAATTTATAAAAAGACAAAAAAACAATAGAATTGAGGGGTCAAATTCAAAAATATAAATAAAAATAAAAAAATCAAGTTATAACAACTTGATGTATTATATATATAATAATACATTGATTAAAATTCCAGATTTGCCCATTCAGAAACACTCAAAAAAAAGGAACACTTCAAAGTAGGCAAATTGTGATTGATAAACTGTGTAAACAACTACCTTTATCCTGAAAGAAAAATTGTTTGATATAACTTTAAAAATTTACATATTTGAGTTAAGTGATTTTTAATCTACAATATAGTTTTTTAGTTATTTATTATTTTTCTTTTTATATTCGAGAAGCGCTTGTTTGACAGTTTGAGTTCTAAACTAACCTTAATTAAAAAAATCTGTTAATTTAGTTTAGTATAAAGAGAGAGGAGGGTGCAACACTCAGTTTCAATGGGGTGTTTGGGTTTTGCAAATAATCACTTTACACAAATTTAACAGATTCTATAATGATATTTGGAAGGAAGAAACATTTGAGGTTATCATTTGAAATTTAGAATCACAAGTAGAATAAGCTAATACACAGATCAGTTACTATCATTTATAAATTTCTCTATTATGATAGAAACATCATCATGGAAAGAAGTATGCATATAATTCATCATCATCATCAGAGTCATCATCATCATCTAAAATATTATAAGTATGTAGATATATACTTCAAGAGAATCATGAGGAAGTTTTAGGTGATTTATCTGTTGTGAACATCTTTTTCCCAAGTCTCCCTTAAGACGAACGTACAAGCACAGACTCAAGTCAACTGATTCAAGATGATAACAACCATCCGAAATGGCCTGCAATGGCCATATACTTGTAGATGAGCAGGCGTTAGGGCTCTTGTACACAGTAACCCAAAAGGCGAACTAAATTCCTGTGTTGTACTTTGACAACCAAGTTTACTTCGGTCTTAAACTCCACAACACCTTGTGAGGAATTCCTAGATAGCCGTTTCACCGCTATTGTTTGTCCATTTTGTAACACACCCTGCAGAAAGAGTGTAAATCATGTTGAAACCTCAAGTAAAAACTAACAGCATTCAAGGATCATATAAAATGCGCGTGACTTTGTAAACACAACCGAAGCGACCTTCTGAGTACATTCTCCAAAGAAAAATTGGAAAACCACTTGAAGATGTTGAAGCTGGAAACCAAGTTGAATTGAAAACCCGGTTTATAAAGTTTGCTGACTTTAAGCAAGCAATCACCGCATTGCTGAGCCAACAAATCAGGAAGACATTGCATCATCCCACAGTTTCTGCTCGTAGTTTAGCGTGCAAATCCCACACCGTTTTGTTCCATTTGTCATAGCTACTTGCATTATCATAATAGCGGAAGCCAACAAATCTATATAATTGACTATATATCGCCTTAGTTAAAGAAGAGTACGATAAGAAAAAAGTTTCGTACCATCCCACGCCTAGGAACAAACTTTTATTATCGTCTACACATCTCCTGCAGCTAGTGACGGACCCAGGAATTATTTGTTGGGGGTGCGGATGAAGTGTTCGACCATATTCTCAAGGGATGCAGTCGGTTTTTTTGCCTAAAATATACACAACTTTTTTTTCAAAGGGTGCGCCCGCTCACCCACGACTATGGGTAGGTTATATCGTCAAGCTCTTCTATGTAGCAAAAACGTTTTGGGGCAGTGGCGAGAGTAAACATTTTTTTTGATAATCCTTGAGCAACTGCTTTACGGTTATAGATAATGTATATAAATATTGCATGGGAAATACATTAATTTTGTATCCAATACAATGCATGTGGATGTAGAGTTAAAAGTAAGTTATCATGTATTTTCCATGAGATTAAATTTACTAGCTATGTTATATGGGGAAGTAAATTAAATTCGTATTGAAGACGAGTACGACGCATGTGGATGCAGTGTGAAAGGTCAATTATCATGCATTGTCCATAAGGCTATATTTTACTAGGCTACGATGGCTAAACCCATTTTTGTGATGGTACTATGGTATATCAATCAATTAAATTATTAATTTTATTTTTCTAATGAGAAAATCATAAAAGAGTACAACAACAACAATCGTATCCAATAAATTTCACAAATAGCAAACTATTGGTAGGGTCTACGGGAGGATGAGATGCAGGCAAACCTTATCTCTATCCCGAGGAATAAAGATGCTGCTTTCAGAGAGACTCTCAACTTAAGAGCAAACGACAAACAAACAAACAATACTAAAAGGACATGGGTAGGAATCTATCAAATAACAAAAACAGTGATGAGAGACTACCATGGTGGAACATAAACATATGTAGAAATAAGAAAACACATATAAACATAGATACAAGCATGCAATCATATCCATAGTCCCCCTAAAGTGTAGGAGAATCTAAGCCCCTAAGAACCAGCTAGAGCCGCACTGTACCCTCTTCTAAAAGTCGATAACCTTAATTATACGCCTCCACAATGTTGGTAATTTCGAATTAGAGAATTCCTTTGCGTGCAAGGCAAGGAACACTATTAAAGGAGTGGATAATTATAGATAATTTAAATGTGTTTAGATTTAGATTATTAGTTATAATTATCATGTCCTAGTTATTAGCAATCCTAATTGTAGTCAAACGTGATAGGTTAGTCTATAAATACTAAAGGATTGTAATTCAAGTTTTGAGTAAGTTTCTTGAATAATAATTAGCGTTTGGTGCTTAGCCAAATACTTTGCAATTTCCGATTTACAATTCTGTTCAATACCGGTTCATCTTGAATTGGTATCAGAGCCAAGTTCAATCGTCGATATCAAACGGGTACTCGGGTTCCTTATCGGCAGCTAAGAAGTCTAACGGGCCAGCGGTACTGGTTCATCGGAGCAGAGGCGTGGATACCGTTACAACGACGAGCAGCGCGTTAAGTTGTTCGTGCGGTGGTAACTCGGGTTTACGAAAGGTATACATGACCTGAATACAACGGCAACACTCGGATCGGTTCTTCGAGAACAATTGGTGGCAATTTGCATTTTCTCCTTGTGCGGCGATTTAATAAAAGGCAAAAGGAGGTTGGATTTAACTTGTTGTGGTAACTCTGTTTAGAGAGAAAAAAAAGGAATTGCAAAAGTCAAACAAGAATATTTGTTTTGTTTTTTATTTTAGAAATTCCAAGACTAATTGGGTTTCATTTATTGGTCGGGTTCGTGTTCAAAGTGGAACTCGGGAATTAAACGTGTAGACTGGAAGAAACTGAACCAGTTACACCGGGTTCGTTTAATCTTACGTATAGTCGACGAAAGAAAAACATGGTTGGAAGCGATAGCAGTAGCGGCTCGAATACCGAGAAATCGGTTCCCAATTCAACAACGCTTCAATGCCCGATGTTGAACAAGGTTAATTATACAATTTGGGCGTTGCGTATTCGCGCAATTTTTAACGTTCATGGCGTGTGGGAGGCCATTGAACCCGGAACCGAAACCGATGTGAAGAAAAACAATATGGCAACTGCTTTGTTGTTTCAATCTATACCAGAAGAACAAATCTTGCAAGTTGGTAATCTGAAGACGGCAAAAGAGATGTGGGATGCACTGAAAGCGCGCCATCTGGGAGCCGATCGGGTACGTGAAGCAAGACTTCAGACACTCATGTCAGAGTTTGAGGCGTTAAAGATGAAGGATTCAAGTACTATTGATGAATTTTCAAGTAAGTTAATAGGAATGTCTTCAAAAGCGGCGTCTCTCGGTTCTATAATCGAGGAACAAAAGATCGTGAAAAAGTTTCTCAGTGGTTTACCAAGACGGTTCATCCATATGGTAGCCGCGATTGAGCAAATTGTGGATCTAAAAACAGTTTCATTGGACGACGTTGTTGGACGAATGAAGGCGTATGAGGAACGCATAAAAGATGAAGAATTTCAGTCGGATAATCAAGGTACACAAACAAAACTTATGTTCAATAATTCTAATTCTTCTTCAAGTTCTAGACAGAATTCACGCGATTCGAATAAGGGGCGCGGGAAAGGCTTGAACCGTGGACGTGGTGGTGGTGCACGCGGTCGAAACCAATCTGGTCAAAACCGCGGGTCACAAGACGGGTCCAACGAAGGGGATAAACATAATAGAAAAAAGGATTATTCGAAGGTTCAATGTTTTCGATGCGACAAGTTCGGTCACTTTGTTTCGAGATGTCCAGAGCGAAAGAAAGAGAAACAAGCAAACTTGATCGATGCGGAAGAAATTGACCCGTCTCTATTTATGGTGCAAGACGTTCAAGAAGTTGTCTACTTGAATAAAGAAAAGCTCATTCCAAAAAATTACGAGAACGGTTCGGAAGAAAAAGACTTGTGGTATTTGGATAATGGCGCGAGCAACCATATGACGGGTAATGTATCTCTTTTCTCTGAATTAAATAAGCATGTTGGTGGCAAAGTTAAATTGGGGGATGGGTCTCAAGTCGAAATATGCGGGAAAGGTTCTATATTACTATTGGGTAAAACGGGGGAGCAAAGATTAATGACCGATATTTATTATATCCCTAGTTTACGTAGTAATATAATAAGTCTCGGTCAAGCAACGGAGTGTGGATGTGATATTCGTATGAAAGATGATTATTTATTAATGCGTGACGCTCAAGGCAAGGTATTAATGAATGTTACTCGGTCTAAAAATCGCCTTTATATGATTAAATTAAAAGTTGGAAAACCCGTGTGTTTGAAAGCTTGGATTGATAATGAAAATTGGTTATGGCACGTGAGACTCGGTCACCTAAATTTCGAGTTCATGAAACAAATGGTGAATAAAGATATGGTTGTGGGGATGCCAAAAATCAATCATGAAAATCAAATTTGTGATTCGTGCTTAGTCGGGAAGCAAACGAGACAACCTTTTTCGAAGACGGCGTTATTCCGGGCAACGCATTGGAACTTCTTCATGGAGACTTATGTGGTCCAATTTCTCCGAGCACTATAGCGGGAAATAGGTATATATTTGTCTTAGTTGATGATTTTTCACGTTTCATGTGGACTTTTCTTTTGAAGAAAAAAAGTGAAGTGTTTGAAACCTTCAAAAAGTTTAAAGTCATGGTGGAAGTGGAAGTTAGTAGAAAAATCAAGACGTTACGAACCGATCGAGGGGGAGAATTTACATCTCATGAGTTCAATCGGTTCTGTGAAAACGAAGGGATTATTCGACACTTAACTGCTCCATATTCACCTCAACAAAACGGGGTGGTGGAGAGGCGAAACCGTACCTTAATGGAAATAACTCGAAGTATATTAAAAGCGCGACACGTTCCTAATTTTATGTGGGGGAGACGGTGAGGCACTCAACCAATTTAATAAATAAAACTCCAACACGAGCGTTACACAAAGACAAAACACCGTACGAGATGTTAAAACGAAAGAAACCGGATATTCAATATCTTAAAGTTTCTGGATGTGTGGCGTATTTGAAAAAAGTTGGTGGGCATCTTCCAAAATTAGACAATCGTTGGACTCGTCTAGTTTATCTTGGAAGCGAAAAAGGTTCGGGGGAGTATCGTTTATACAATCCGACGACTCGTAGAATTGTTGTGGGTCGGGACTGAGATACGGAGTTTGATGAAACGCGTGGTTGGAATTGGGGAAAAGATATTGTTTTTAATAACGTAGAGTCTCGTGAACCGGGTATGTTTTGGGTAGACTTTGGTGGCGTAATTGACACCGGAGATGGAACCGTAAATACCGAACTTAGTGGGTCCACTTCTGGAACAAATGTAAGCTCGGAAAATTTTAGTGATGAGATTGGGACTGAATCAACTGGTCCGTTGACTGACACCTCAGAAGAACCCAGCAGCAGAAGTTCAGCGGATACACATAGTCACAGTCCATCAACTATGATATCTGGCCCATTAGGTCCAAATAACAATGGAGTGAATGTTGGGTCACGTGAGTTGTTGCAGCAAACTCCAACAAGTACTAATATTATTTCTCAAAAATCAAATTTTGTGAACAGTAATGCGGAACAAAATAATGTTATGACGCCAGAGCCAGTTGTTCGAAGATCTAATCGAGCAACGGTCACACCGATACGTTTTAACGATTATGTTTTAAATTCGAGTTCTATTGATGAAGAATATTTATTGCTTGCGGATGACGAACCGGCTTATTTTAATGATGCAAAAAAATAAACCGGAGTGGATGAAAGCAATGCGCGCAGATATTAAATCAATTAATAAAAATAATACTTGGTCATTAACCGAGTTACCACGTGGTGCAAAAGCGATTGGATTGAAGTGGGTATTCAAGGTTAAAAGAAACGCGGATGGCTCACTAAATAAACATAAGGCTAGACTCGTGGCGAAGGGTTATGTTCAGCAACCCGGAGTCGATTTTGACGAAGTGTTCACGCCAGTTGATCGACTTGAAACAGTTCGGTTACTTTTATCTCTCGCAACGAATGAAGGTTGGGAATTATATTATCTAGATGTTAAATCCGCGTTCCTACATGGCGAATTAAAAGAAGAAGTTTATGTCGTTCAATCGGAAGGGTTCGTTAAAGAAGGCGAAGAGCATAAAGTTTATAAATTGTCTAAGGCGTTATACGGGTTAAGGCAAGCTCCAGGTGCGTGGAATACGAAATTAAATAATATTTTATTAAATATGAAATTTCATAGGTGCTCGCAAGAACAAGCCGTGTACCGAAGAACCGTTGGAATGGACGTCTTATTAATCGGTGTGTACGTGGACGATTTAATTGTGATGGGTTTAAATTTGAAACTTATTATGGAGTTTAAGCGTGGGATGGCTAAAAACATTGAAATGTCGGATTTGGGAAAGCTTACTTATTATCTTGGAATTGAAGTGTCGCAGAGCAAGAACGGGATAAAAATTAAGCAAGAGGCGTATGCAAAGAAATACTGACTAAAGCCGGTATGATTAACTGCAATCCTACAAATGTTCCCATAGACCCGAATGTGAAATTTTCTAAATTTAAAGACGAAGGAGATTTTGATGCAACGAAATATCGAAAGATTGTCGGGTGTCTCCGGTACCTTTTACAGACTCGACCAGATTTGGCATTTTCGGTCGGAGTAGATAGTCGGTACATGCAATGCCCGAAGCAATCTCATGCAGCTCTTATCAAGAAAATTCTTCGCTATTTACGAGTTACTTTTAGCTATGGCATTACCTATACTCGAGGAGAAAATATGTTGGTCGGTTACAGCGATAGTAATCACAACATAGATCCGAACGATGGAAGAAGAACTACGGCGGGACACGTGTTTTATTTTGGGTCGTCCCCAATTACTTGGTGTTCTCAAAAGCAAAGTACAGTAGCGTTATCATAGTGTGAGGCGGAGTATATGGCGGCTAGTGCAGCTGCGTGTCAGGCGGTTTGGCTAAAAGAATTAATTGGTGAATTACTCGACAAGAAAATTCAAGCGGCGGTGTTACGTGTTGACAATACATCGGCGATAGCTCTCATGAGGAACCCGGTTTTCCATGGAAGAAGCAAACACATAAAATCCTGGTTTCACTACATTCGGGAATGTGTAGATCGTGAAGATATCGTGGTCGAGCATGTTAGTGGCATTGATCAAAAGGCGGATATTTTAACGAAGGCTCTTGGGAAGATCAAGTTCAAGGAGATGACTGAAAAGCTTGGAGTCGAAGACTTGTCTGATATGAGTTCGAAATTCCGGGGGTGATTGTTGGTAATTTCGAATTAGAGAATTCCTTTGCGTTCAAGGCAAGGAACAATATTAAAGGAGTAGATAATTACAGATAATTTAAATGTGTTTAGATTTAGATTATTAGTCATAATTATCATGTCCTAGTTATTAGCAATCCTAATTGTAGTCAAACGTGATAGGTTAGTCTATAAATACTAAAGGATTGTAATTCAAGTTTTGAGTAAGTTTCTTGAATAATAATAAGCGTTTAGAGTAAGGATTGTAATTCAAGTTTTGAGTAAGTTTCTTGAATAATAATAAGCGTTTGGATGCTTAGCTAAATACTTTTCTATTTCCGATTTACAATTCCGTTCAATACCGGTTCATCTTGAAGCTCCTATGCAGGATCATGTCCACATAGAGCTTATATTGTAACAAAACCATAGCCACATTAAGCTTTAAACCTCAGACGCTACACTGATGTTCGAGCGAAGAAAATCTTTCAAAAGACATATCCAAACACACTTATACAATATCTGTAAAAACTATGATTCTTTCACATCTTTCATTAAATACCAATCTCCAAATTTGTGGATCTAACTATCTTGATTTACCCTAGAACTACAAATGGGGCATATGTACTAACTGACGATAAATTTTGTGTTTGTTGGTTATTATAAGATAAATTTAACCCCAAAAATCCTATGATTGTTGCATTATTTATACAGAATAATCCAATCATTAACTAACATTTACAAGTTCAAAACTTTGCCCCTGCAACACAAATTAAAACAAGGTCTGTAACATAAACATGGTGCATTCTTGTCGTATAAAAGGAGCAAGATTCTATAACTTATATAAACAATAAACAGTTCATAATTGCATGGCAACATCTTTGTGAGGACCCTTGTTTTGCCTACCACAACTTGTCAAACAGTTTTGTTACATTTTATCAAACATTTGGAGTGCATTATATACACATATCAAAAGTTTGGCGAGTTCATCTTCGGTTCTAGGCTACAATTCAGGTACTTTTTGTGGGATTGTTTAGTTCTTGTTTAGTTAAGTTAGAGGGTGTGAAACGTGTCAATTTTGGGCTGAATTGACCAACAAAATGGACACTTTAATATTGTGTGCCCTAGATTAAATGGAAAAGCAAGAGATGCCCCATGAAGTTCGGTTTATAACTTCTTGTACAAGCAAACCAAGTTCGGAAAGGATATATTTTAGTTAAGGCCTTCTTGTTAGGCATAAGGAGGGCAAACTTATGTGGTATGTTAGAGTATAGATAAGAACACCATGAACCTTTTTCGTAGTGTTTTGTACTTTAGAAAATGATAATGGTAAAAAACATTTGTTGATGTAATACGTCAAAAAGTTGTGGGTCTATGCCTTTTCTTTTTTCCTTTTTTTTGAACGACAAATTTCTTTTAATACATGTCTGTGGGACTTAAACCCAAGACTTCCCCCTTCTAACCCTAGGTGTTTAAAGACATGCAATGATTTACCCGACTCATGGGCCACAGTGACTCATCGTTACAAACATTCAAATATTATCTTTTGTTTCTTGTCTTGCGGTTACTTTAGCATTGCTTTCATAATCAAAAGTCAAAGTCATAGTTACTTGGATTAGACTTTGTAACAAGACAAGAAATATTTCACATTTACACGAAGCAAGTGTTTCTCGTGGATACATTCTCCACCTACCCTATATAAGGTAATTACATTATATTTTGCATGATTTGATGACAATAAATGCAGCACCTTAGGCAAATTGCACATCTGTAAAACCCGAAAAATTAGGTTAGTGTTCATTTACGACATTTCGTTACGTGATATTTATCTACACAACAGGTTTAATATAATAATAAAAAAAGAAAACACTCGTAACCAAACCCGCCTTCCCATTCTTGCGGCCCAACGTCTTTGCAGTCCAAGCTTCTAGCAGCCCAAGAACTCCCCAAGCTGCCCCACCTCTTGCGGCCCAGGCAGCCCAAATCGTCCCACCTTGTTTTATATGTACGTACGATGTATGTAGGTGTGTGATCAAAAAAATAAACAAAACCCTAATATACACAAGAAACTTGCGACCTCTGCCCTTTTCTTTCTTCCCTTCGCTGCAGCCACAGACGAACAACAAACCCAAGAACTCGATCGACTTCACTAGGTATCCACACTTTATGTTTTGTTATTAATTATATTAGTTCATGCATGTTTCAGTTAGAAACTGCTTGGTATATGGCTGCTATTAATTGTAATGTTTGGCGAATTAATGCTATGTGATAATCAAAGATCATGTGTTTTTTTATGTTTTGGCCATTTACATGATCGGTTAAGTTGCTAGGGTTTCAATGGTGGGTTAAAGCGTGCATGTTGCGACATATACTAATATTCAAGCATGATGGTATAGAGTTATATTGGTTGCGTTAATGACTATATATTGGGTACTGGTGTTATGATGCTAGGTTGTGGGGTGAAAATCATAAATAGAATCAAGTACAATGATTTGGTACAATGGTTTATGTATGTATTGACGCGTATGGGTCGATCGGGGTGTTAGTTGTCTTGGTGATTTTTTTGTGTTTACTAATAATCAATGTTACGTGATCCGGTTAACTTCAGTTGGCTGTAACTGGGTCATAATTTAACGCAAACTAGATTTTCTTATGTCCACAAAGTAGAGTTTCGTAATACGCTTCTAACGGCAGAGGAATCACAATTTTTGGATGTTGTTTGCTATTCTAAAAGAATTATTTCGTTGCAGTAGTCAAAGCTGCGTTTTTTCTGCAGAATTTGTACGTTATGTTCTACATCATAACTTGGGGAACACTGGGAGTTAAGTCATGAAAGTTATACAGTAGATGATCCTAGGTGTCAGTGCAAATCTCAAATTGGAATTATGTCAATCGGATAACCGATGATTTTTAAATAAATTTTTCCGTGAGCTGCAGTCAGAAAGTAACGAATCTAATTGTTGCCTAGTAAATGATTTTTTATAAATTATTGGTAAAGAGTTAGGCTTGAAATTTTTACACAAGATCAACCCCTCCGAGTGGTATGTCACATAAAAAGATCATAATTTTTGCAGCCCTGTAGATAGGTTAAACAAGTCTCCTAAAACAGCCTATTTTCAGTATATATGTTATGCATGAATCGTGAATGTATAAGAACCGAACTTGCTACTTCTAATAACCATGTTTATGTGATAATTGTATAAATATCGTATATCATATCGCAGATAGGTTTTAAACAGTGTATGACACCCGAGACAGGAGTGCTATGTGATTACCTGTTTGCATGATAATTGCTAGATACGTGTAGGACTTTTATGATTTACTTAAACCACCAGTAATAAAACATGGTAACTATAATAGGGTGTGGTTGATCGTCCTAGATTGCATACACTTAATCTTAATCTTACCGAGAAATACGAAGATGAGTTCACAGTCCTTAATTTAAACGTTTTGAAACCATGGAAGGTAACACGAGCACATTACGGTAATGTAATGCCTATCCGTTATAAGATTATAACGCTTACATTTAATAGGACATTGTTATATTGTTATGGTCACAAAGTAGCCTTATCACATAAAATCTTTGTAAACCTCAGCCGTTAGTATTGGGATTATTAGCGGGGCAATTTTGAGTAGTATCACTGAGCCCGACAAGCCCCACCCGAGCTAGTCGCGTTAGCTAGACCGGTAATGGTCACCGGATGTAGAATTAGCCTAACTTACCGCCATGGTCAGTGATAGACCTGGCAAACAAAGGCAACAACAGTCAGCTTCTGTTTCGAACTCTTTTGTGACGTAACACGGGTTAGCTACCTATAAATATAACAATAGTATATAAAATACTAACAATTATTTTTCGGGTTGAATAGTGGAAACTTGTGTAAACGAAACATGTTATAACTGTGAACTGAATATGTGAACTCACCCATTTTAATTGACTGACACTTGTTTCTTACGTGTTCTCCCAAGGTCGCTAAAGTACTGGCCACGATTAGGTGCACTGCATGACGTCAAAAACATTTTCATTTCGTAAACGTTGCATTTTCTTATTTGTTATCTTTTGGTTGGGCGTTTGTTTTGGCGCACGTTAACCTTACATGTAATACGCTTCCAAATTACTTTTTTTTTCACATAGAGGTCATTCTATATGGCTGGTGTCTAGATCTTGGTTTGTCACGCGTCTCGCAGTAAAACTCTGCAGGTGGATTTTTGAGGGTGTGACAACATCAGTTGTGGAGAGTAGAGATATACGCTTATGCAAAAGTTGTAATAAATTTGTATATCAAATAATCCGCTTGGGCCACATTGGGATTTTGTGAAATGGTATTGGTCACGCCGTTTACTTTTGTCCATAAATAAGAAATTATGTGTTACAATTACATGAATGGCAAATAGATTTGCTTCAAATTCAGAATCGATAAATTACGAGCAAAATTGGATAAGTCCCAACTTTATATATAGCTAAATGATAAACCATAACTCAGTTTATATATAGCTAAACTATAAACCATAACTCAGTTTATATATAGCTAAACTAGACTTGTTAGACTATATTACGAATTCCTAAAAATTCGAATTACATATAACTATCTAACTTGATAATCATCTCAAACCAACTTGTTTGAGTATATTTCTGATTTCTAACGCTCCACCTACTAGTCGATAAAGGTGGGAAAACCGGTTTGGCCCCAACCCAGCGGTTTTGTACATGTCTGTTTTTATTGTGATGAACCGGTTTCACCTCGAATCGGCAAATAATTCAACTTTAACTGCCAAAACGGTTTCAAAACTATCCAAATTGGTTTGAGTGGGTTGGGGTTTTCAGCCTAAAGTCGTTCTCAACTTGAACCAGTTTCGGCCAAACCAGTTTAAGCCCAAGGTAAAAAAACCAGACTGTTTTACCGTTTGGCCACCTCTGCTTGTGGATGTGTTTATCGGTCCAACCCTCTAAACCAACTTGTTTAGGTTCGGGAATTAACGGCCGAACATTGCTTACCTAAAGGTCCAAAACTAAAAGAAAATAAAACTGTTAAAAGTGATCTGGGCAGTGGGCTTGACAGTAGTTGGGCCAAATCTGCCAGAGCTAGCCTGATGGGCTGATGGCTGGTGTTACTGTAACAATGTAACATGTGTCTTAGAGCTGGAACATGGGGGGTTGGGCCCACGTTTAAGTATAACCATGAATTGTTATTTTTGTTAGTTCAAAGTTTGAAATATAGAGTTAATTCTAAATTGTTTTGGAGATCCGAATTTAGTTAGGTACCTTGTTAATATATTAAAACTTTAGAATCTCAAGAAACGTCCTAGACGTACTTAACCATTATTTAAATTAATTATATTGCCAAAACATTAATGATTTCAAATTTTGATTACTAAATTTATATATAGTTTTGTGAAGGGTAACTTTCTTTTTACAAGTATGGAAGCTTTATAAAATGTTGAACGTTATAACTAAGCCTTGTGGGGTTAGTGGGTTGTTACTTGCATCCAGATGACCTAGACTTCGAATGATAAATGATTCGGATTCTCAATAATCTGATTCATTTTTCATATACATCTAAATATTCAAACGTCGTTAGTCTATCAGCTTCAAAACTTTTTTTCTAACAACTAACTCACACACCTACTAAATCTACTTCTAAATTTATATAAATGTCTATTATGGGATTAGAACCATCAATCACGTAGGAGAAACACCTTCGCTACATTTCTTGATATTGTAGACTACAAGCCCTGTAGTAGTTTCCAAACATTTGATATTAACTTTTGAAGAAGTAGCACACCCCATAAAACATCAGTTACTTCATTGCATGGCAAGATTCCTACAACAGTTTTGTTAAGATCCCAAAATGGCGAGTAATTAATGTTCTACCAACTCCCTCCACCTGATAGTAAAATGAACATAAGATGGAGCAAACGCAAATTTCTCTAATCACGAATTCATCCACATGATCAGTGTTTACGCTTTTTTTTTTCCTTTTCACCATCATAACCAACATCCAATCTCGACATAAAATATCAAGATAGCCAAACAATTTCAAGCTAGAAGAATATCTAATTGTGGTATTATTGTTAATTTACTTAATATTTAATTACTGCATGAACAATCCATGTGGTTTGATGCTGATCACACGTACATTTAAGGTCTCCTTTAAAAATTGCATGTTTTACTTGTATGGTTTTCGGCTCGTAATATAATTCTTCTAATACGTTCTCCCGGAATAGAAATTTGGCTGATGGATCTGCATAACAATCGCCACGTATTGGTTGGTACATCAAAGTTCAAACGCATCAATCAACACGTGAGATTTATGAGAACAACTCTCGACTTTTTTAATATTAATCAAACGGACACTAAACCAAGAATTACAATATCACTACATATATATTTATACTAAAAACTATCCTTGCTAAACAAGTTATCCTAATTAAACTCAAACTATAAAACAACTTATCCTAAATTAAAACTAACTTTAATACTTAATCAACCAATTAATAAAATAATTAAATTACTATATTATTCAAACTAATAATTATCTCTACTTATTTAGTTATTCTTCCCTATATCAAGATTAATTCTTCAGTATTGACATTCTCACGTCGAAAGTGTATGTTTATTTATTGGAGATTGAAAAGGTTACGTTTATCATGATAGGGAAAAGATCATATACAAATGGAATTAAACCTAACAACAATAAGAACCAATAGAATATTAACACATGGTGTATCTTATAACTATTCACTAAGGGCATTTTTGAATTAGATAAATTAAAAGGTTTTTGAAAATCCCTAATTTCATGCAATTTAAATTTGTAATCTTTTGATAGTTTCATGCTTTTATTATGTAGATTTCGTTTTGAACAAATTTCCGAAGGATATTAATCATCAAACCCATTAGATAAAACATTCATCATCTTCAAGCATCACAAAATATACGTATAGAAGAACAATAATATTCTTGTAAAATATATTTTTTGTGATCAATTTTTGTTTTTACAATAGTATCATTGTTTCAAACTATTATATAACTAGCACCATTTCATGTCTTTTTAATGTTACAAACAACACATTCTACTAAATAACTAGGACAAGCACAATTTCCTTTTTTTTAATTCGTAAACAACACATATTGTTACGTAACTAGCATAATTTCATGTTTTTTTCATTTTGTAAACAACACATACTATTACATAACTAGCACAATTTCATGTTTTTTTAAATTGTGTAAAAAGCACATTCTATTACATAACTAGTACAATTTCGTGTTTAAAAAAATTATAAACAACACATATATTGCATAACTAACACAATTTCATGTTTCTTTTTAATTTTGTAAGCAACACATATTGTTACATAACTAGCACAATAAACAGCACATAATGTTATTAGCTAGGACAATTTCATTTTTTGTTTTAATTTTGTAAACAACACATACTATTCCATAACTAGTAGGCTCTCAATAACAACACAAAATGAAAAAATAGCAACACATAAGAATACATAACAAAATAAGAATATATATATATATATATATAAATTTAAAAATCGACACAATATATTTTTCATAGTAGCACATTACAACTACATAATAAGCACAGTTATAAAATACCTTTTTATAACTTTTTTAAATGTTACTTTTATATAAAAAAGTATAACAATATTGTACTCATTTTAAAGATAAAAAATACTTGATTTTATGGTATAATTTTTTTAAGATAATATTGAAGTATATAAAAATTATTTTAGTTTTAAAAACTTGATGGAATTAGTATTTAATGAAAAACGACTAAAATACTCATAGATCTCATTATATAATGTAATAATTACGAATGATGATTAATCAATCTTAACTCTTGATTTAAATAATTAACAATTATGATATGTTCTTACTGTTTTTAGATAACATGAGGTTTGTATCAAATCTTAACTCTATATTGATATCGACTTTGGCCATGCATATATTTTTTAGAAACCATCACTAAAAACATGTGATGAGATGAAACCACCACTAATTAACTATCTTTTAATTAAAAAAACTATATTACTTTAATTAAACGATTCTATAAAGACATGTTTGTATAAAAACATTAATAGATTCAAAATCACATATTAAAAGAATTAATAGATTTAAAATCAATATAAAAGATACGAAAGGATCTATATATAGAAACTTATATATGTTTAAAGTCATAGTCACGACCAATCATGTACGTACTGTGATTCTCAGCTTGTACTACTGTCAGGTTAAAAGAGCTTGATAGACAAGGCTCAGCTCGTGCTCTCGCTCTCGTTTAAGCTTAGTTTGTTTCGAACTTTTATAAATCCGATCTTAAGTAGCTCATAAATATCTCTTGATCAATACGTTTTTATTTCTGGAACTTTTTAGGTTTTAAATTAACATAAATAGGTTGATGGATTAGTAGCGATGGCAACATAAAACAATCTTATTCGTGAACTAGCACCAACGAGCTCTCCATTCAAGTATCTCTTCAATCATCTAATCTCACACATAAGCATTAGTTATTAATTTGATGCATTGTTTGATATCTTAATTTTGTGAATCAATTATATAGGGAGCCTGCGTTGGCTTTTTTATCTTTCATTGTACATATCAGCAGTTTTATGCAATAACCTTGGAGTAGGCAAGATTCTTTTTATGATAGCAAGTTTTTTAGGAAGCTATCTTATAGAATCATAATTTCTGAGCTACGTATATAAATAAGTAATCGTGCCAGTTGCAAAAAAAAAAATATTTTCGCGTTTCATAGCATGTATCATTTTCAAGAGGGGAATTTTATCAATAAGAAGTGAGGATTTTTGTTGTTTGATTTTCGAGTCTGATTTTGTAATTTTGAGTATGTACTGGTGCAGTGTCTATAGAAAAATATACAAAAGACGAACCAATAAATAAATTATCGTAATCGTATCACACATTTATAAAAAACCGTTTTTCCATGATATGCCTATGTTCCTTTCTTGATTAGGTGTAAACCAAAAGAGTGAAAATACTACTACTTTGCATTTGTCATGAGGTGATGATTAATATTGTTTTCCATGTTATTGTCCAGAGTTGACTGTATTGCTTAACATTTTCATTGTGTTGTTACAGGTAGGTTGAAAGATTAATATGTGGAGAAAAGAAAGAAAGGATGAATAAAAGGAGGTTGTGACTAGGGAATAAACCATTAACTCCACAAAAGCCTCCCATGGATGGTAACTCATTTGCTTTATGTTCTTCACTTTTCATTATAACTCTGATTTTTGTTTCCAATCTTACAAGATCAATCATTATATGAGTTATCTATGCCATCAAATTAACTGTGACATTTTTCAATTTGCATCTTCCAACAAAAGTTTGATTATTAATCTTTGTTTTATAGCTCATTCAAGAAGAATGCACCCAAAGGTAATAAAGGAGATCAAGAAGATTGCACAAAAGGCTATGGGTACAACAAATGTGAGACTTGAGAAGCACGTAACAAAGGGTGAGTCCTGGCCCAGATGTAAGACGCTTAAAAAGTGAGAGATTTCTAAGTATAAACATTGCCTATAAGGGGTTTTATACATGTTGTAGGCTGGTTCTAGGTTCTTTTTTGATGTTTTAGCTGTTTAGACTTGTCCAAACTACAATTTGCAAATTCTGGTAGGAGGTCCTTTGAGTGCGTGAAGTGCTTTTGCTTCACTGAGTTGTGACTGGCGTCTAGGCTCACGCTTGACTACTATGACATGCATTAGATTAGAAAAAATGCGTGGATGTTAATATTTCTTATTTTTTAGTCTATAGGTAAAAGTAATTGTTATAGTGTTCAGACTTGTCCAGACCACAATTTGCAAAATCTAGTAGGAGGTCCTTCGAGTGCGTGAAGTGCTTTTGCTTCACTGAGTTGTGACTGACGTCTAGGCGCACGCTTGACTACTATGACATGCATTAGATTAGAAAAAATGTGCGGATGTTAACATTTCTTATGTTTCAGTCTGTAGGTAAAAGTAATTGTTATAGTGTTCCTCACTAATTTTTTGTTTGATTTGATTTACTTTATTTCTATGTTGTCCAGTATTTTTTGCCTATTTGTTTAGCTTGTTGATTTTTCTTTGCTGTGTGTGTTTAGCCTCATAGTAGGTCTATTTTCTAAGTTTGGAAATCACATATTTTAAGCAACATTTTTTATGTATAAATTTCAAAGCTAAAAGTTTAAAAGCAACCAATGCAATTTATTATGTTGTACGGGTTTTGTTTACGTGTGGTTATAACATTGTCATGGGTTAAATGTAGATGAAATATGTTTAATATAGATTATTATACACGTTTTATAAAAAATAAGTTAGATTATTTTGTAGTAATATTTATTTTTTTCTAATGATTTTAGCACAATAATTATTTGTATAATTTAATAAAGCAAAGACAAAAAGAAGTTTTTGTGAGTCGGTCCAACCCATTTTAACTTATACTGTAAATTAAAGGTGACAAATTAAGTTAAATTCCTGTGTTCTTATAGCCCAACCCTAACCCAGGATTACTTAATTTACTTGATCATGCCATTAAGTTGACATAAACAAAAAAAGAGACTTGTGAGTTTAATCGCGACCCGCTTTATGATTTGAGACTCAACTCGCCCGCTTTACCATCATACGTTTTGTGGTGCATATTTACAACTTAATGACGCGGTTGAGGCTCATCTACATATGCGTGCGTATATTATATAATGGTTGATAATAGATGGGTCATAAACAAACATCAATGCTACCGATAAGAAAACCAGTGTACCATACACAAAACGAGTACCGCGTTTTAAATTGTTGTCACCGCATCGCACGGATTCCGGCTAGTGTGTGTGTGTATATATGTTATATATATCTAATGTATATAAGAGAGAGAATGTTAAATACTGAAAATTGAAGAGTTTTATATAAAAAAATCTAAATATATAACCCTATCTATACATAACATTGCACCCCGAAAGAAGTATTCTTCAGTCTTAAGTCAGAAAGTGTATTGCAATTTAAACCTCCAAAGTCCCTTGAAAATGAATATCCGGCCCAAATCCATGTCTTGCAAAAATAAAAAAAAATAGATAAAAGCAACTTATTCTTTTATCCTTTTGTCACTGTATTAAATTAAATAACTGTTCATAAGTTTATGATTTTAATATTGCAGCATTAAATCAGAAAGTGTATTGCAATTTGAACCTCCAAAGTCCCTTGAAAATGAATATCCGGCCCAAATCATTCCATGTCTTGCAAAAATAAAAAAAGATAGATAAAAGCAACTTATTCTTTTATCCTTTTGTCATTGTATGTGAGATACAATACATATTTTTTTATTAAATTAAATAACTGTTCATAAGTTTGTGATTTTTGTACGTGAGAAAAAAAAATATATAGTTTATTAAATTTATTCACTATTCACAAGGTTTATGATTAAAAAAATATATTTTTTATTAAATTAAATCACTATTAACAAGGTTTGTGATTTTAATATATATAGTTTCAAACAGAGGTTTGTGATTAAAAAATATTTTTTTTTATTAAATTAAATTATTATTAACAAGGTTTGTGATTTTAATATATACATAATCTACATGAGAAAAAATATATATATATATAGTTAATTAAATTAAATTACTATTTACAAAGTTTGTGATTCAATATATACCCTTTCAATAGCCTAAATTAGAAAGTGTATAGCAATTTGAACCTCCAAAGTCCAAAGAAGTCCAATTCACACTTCTTCCTCAAATCACTTTTTCTTTTCTTAGGCCATGACTAGGAGCTCATCCTCTTCAACATTTGAGATCTGAAATCCAACAGGCTACATCGCTCCTTGAGGTTCAATTCCCTTCAAAAACAAGTTTTTTTTTGTTGTTGTTTTGTATGGTCTGGTGGATGTAAAGTTTTAATTAATTTTGTTTCTTTGATTTTCGTCTAGAAATCAAGGTTTCTTACTCTTACTCTAAATCGTTAACCATTTATAATACGTAGTAACAAATATGGTATAGAATAGAGTACTTTTTAATATGTATTTTAGATTATAACGAGTTTGTAGATCCAGCACGTTATGACTGGACCGTTAAACTGATCAAAAAATAGATGTACAAACGATCTGCAACGCACGTATGTTGCGGAATGTAACTCGCCAAATATAGACCAAAAAGTAAAATGTATAAACCACCCTGCTCTACGACAAGTTTGAAATGCAGATAAAAAATACAAAACATAGTCATAATATAACAAAAAGGATATCAACACGTATTAGATTTTTTTTAACTTTTTATACATAACTAAATAAAAGAAATAAAATAAAACATGCCCATGTAATGAATTTACAGCATTTCTACAAGTATAAACAAAGATGTAAGTGAAAAAAAAACCACAAAATACAAAGCTTGTGAGGATTGTGCACGAAAGGAAAATACATATAGCATAGAAAGTAGTACAAAATTAAATAGTATAGTTGAGAGTGAAAAGAAAGTTCTAGATTAATATAACGATAATTATTATATATATAATTGGTTTACCACTTAGTTACAGTAGTTTGACTTTTTTTTGACTTTTTTTTATTATACTTTTTCTCAAATTTTAATTTTGACATTTGCATACTTCAACTTTTTTAAACTTTGTAAAATTTCATTTGACCCTCTCGAATTTTACATTCTTATTTTTATGTGCATGCTGATGTAAATTCAAATTCGTTTACGTTTCGACAAAATATTCTTTAAAGTACATAATACTTTATGTTTCATGAGTCATGTCATATATAATACGTTTTGATACTTATTTTTATAGACGTTTTGAGTTAGTCTACGTTTTAACATTTGTGTACGTGTTAGTATAAATTAAAAATTAGTTACATTTTGATAACCTCGAGTTTGTCGGGCTTAATTTTATGTATGTTTTAGCATATTCAAGTTGCTTACATTTTGATTTTTTTTCAAAAATAAGTCGTGTCAAATATAATACGTTTTTTGTGCTTATTTTTATGGACATTTCGAGTTGGTTTATTTTGATCGATAAGCAATATATATATATATATATATATATAGGTAGAGGTAGAGGTGCATGTAAGAAAATATAAAAGTGTGAGAATGATAAAAAAGATTTTGGAGGTGACACGTGTCCCTTTTTATTTTGGTAGTTTAAGGGTATAAGTGTAATTTAATTAATAAAATCTAATTATGGAATGAATATATGTAACCGATTTTAGGCAATTATTGTAGGGATTTTCGAATTTGAAGGCATACATCTTATCAAGAAATAACACCCTAACTCATAAAAACACCACAACATGTATATTGAAGGCATACATCTTATAAAGAACAGAATTATAACAGAAACAACACCCTAACTAATAAAAACACCACAACATGTATATTGAAGGCACACATCTTATAAAGAACACCCTAACATTGAATATAACAGAATTAACACCCTAATAAATCAAGAACCTTTGTCCTCACATTAAATATAACAGGAATGACACTCTAACTCATAAAAACACCACCCCAGCATGTATATTGAAGGCATACATCTTACGAAGAACAGAAATACAACAGAAATAACACCCTACAATTAAAACACCATTGTATGAACATAGAAAAAACACCATGGACTAAAACATCCAAGCGAGACGTAATTTTTTTCTCTACATAAGTATATCAATATGGTACTCATATTAAAGATAAAAAAACACTCATTATTATGGTATAATTTTTAAAAAAAAAAGAGTTACGTATAAAAGTTATTGACGTTTAAAAAAGAAGGGTGGAACTTGCATGTGCATTAATGTTAGTATCTTAATTTTAAAAATTTTAAATTTACCTTTATACCCTTAATCTAGAAAATTAATTAGTTTAATAGTCAACACCATTTACAAGATTGCCATCAATATCTCAACCATTAGATTAAATATCTAATGGTTTAGATTCTTTCTTATCTTTCTCACACTTTTATATTTTCTTACAATAACCTCACCCTATATATATATATATATATATATATCGAATAGTTCAAATGAGAAGAAAAATTTTGTAGGAATGAAAAGAATAACTTTTAAACCAATAGAAATTCTCCATTTACTTCATTTAATGTGTGTATTTCATGTTATGAAAAAGGGCATATAGGTAAATCTATAATTGTCATTAATTAGCTAATAATTAAATGTGTAACTCATTTTTTTATATACTCTTTCAAGATAAAATAATTTATGGTGTAGAACAATTTTCGATATGTGTAGGATAAATTTTAGTACGTGTAAGATAAATTTTGAAATGTGTAGGGTAAATTTACATGTGTGTAGGGTAAATTCCGGTAAATATAAGACATATGTAGGATAAATTTTAAAATGTGTAGGATAAAATATTTTTGTTTTATTAATGAGAGATAACAAACTAATGAGAGGAGGTATAAACTATTTAATGTTTTACCATTATGCCCTTTCTTCTTTTTCTTCTCACATTAAATTTCTTCTCAAATGAATTTTCCTCTCTCTCTCTCTCTCTCTATATATATATATATATATATATAGGATTATTTGTGAACAACTTCTTGAAAATGAACTGAGAGAACTAATCTTGACCATTGTTTATTTTTTAGATTAAAATGGTAACATTGACATTAGCTCTCTCTCTCTCTCTCTTAATTAAAATCTATTAATTTTCTCCTCTATTAATTCTCTATCACTCTTAATTAAAATCTCTTAATTTTCTCATCTATTAATTCTCTCTCTCACACATTTTTAATTAATTCTTCATTATTTTAAACTCGTGTAGAATCAGTTGCTAATAACGTATATGAACTCCTAACGGAACTAGGTATTAGACACCAACTGTCCCTCCCAGATTCAAATCGTATATGAAACTCCCAACGGAACTAGGTCGTGGACTACAAAATACACAGATGTATCACAAGTTTGTACACATCTGTATAAACTAACAACTGTGTATCTTGTATAAACTGATAGTTAGCGAGACTGTACACATGTGTATAAACTAACAGCGGTGTATCTTGCATAAACTGATAGTTAGCGAGACTGTACATATTTGTATAAACTAACATCTGTGTATCTTGTATAAACTGATACTATCGAGACTGTACACATGTGTATACACTAACAATTATGTATCTTGTATATACGGAAACTAGCAAGATTTTAGGAATTTTGATTATATTGTTTAATAAATGCAATTTACAAAAGACGCAAATACCCTTCTGTCAATTAATTTAAAGGGAAGTTACAACATTTTAATTACAATCTTGCCATTGTTTAAAAATCTCTAGCTGATATAATCCAATGGCTCAGATTAGTTCACATAGTTCATTCTCAACCTAGTGTTCACTCTAGAACCCTACTTTATATATATTACACCCAAATCATGTTAAAAACAACACTGCAACGCGGGGTATCAATTCTAGTTATATATATTTATATAATAAATTAACATGTTTGAATCGATTTTTGATAGCTGGGTACTAGACTCAAACGCCAGAAAATTTTTTAATATAAAATGTGTCTACATCGCTCCTTGAGGTTCAATTCCCTTCATAAACAAGTTTTTTTTTGTTTTGTATGGTCTGATGGATGTAAAGTTTTATTTAATTTTGTTTCTTTGATTTTCGTCTACAAATCAAGGCTACTCTCAATCTTTAACCATCTATAATATGTAGTAACAAATATAGTATATAATAGAGTAATTTTTAATATGTATTTTAGATGTATAAACGTTCCACAATGCACGTATGTTACGGAATGTAACTCGCCAAATATAGACCGAAAAGTAAAATGTATAAAGAAATAAACAATGAAAGTAAGACGCTATTTCTACCACTCGTGCGTCACGAGAAGTTCGAAATGCAGATAAAAAAATACAAAACATAGTCATAATATAACAAAAAGGATATCAACACGTATTAGATTGTTTTTAACTTTTTATACATAACTAAATAAAAGAAATAAAATAAAACATGTCCATTTAACGAGTTTACAGCATTTCTACAAATACAAACAAAGATGTAAGTGAAAAAAAAAACCACAAAATAGAAAGCTTGTGAGGATTGTGCACGAAAGGAAAATACATATAGCATAGAAAGTAGTACAAAATTAAATAGTATAGTTGAGAGTGAGAAGAAAGTTGTAGATTAATTAACGATAATTATTATATATATAATTGGTTTACCACTTAGTTACAGTACTTTGACTTTTTTTTAATTACACTTTTCTCAAATTCTAACTTTGACACTTGGATACTTTTCAACTCTTTTAAACTTTGTAAAATTCGATTTGACCCTCTCGAGTTTTACATTCTCATTTTTATGTGTATGTCAATATAAATTCAAATTAATGTTTTGACATAATATTCTTTAAAGTACATAATACTTTATGTTTCATGAGTCATGTCATATGTAATACGTTTTGATACTTATTTTATAGACATTTTGAGTTAGTCTACGTTTTAACATTTATGTACGTGTCAATATAAATTAAAATTTGGTTACATTTTGATGTAAAACATTTTGATAACCTCGAGTTTGCGGTGCTTAATTTTATGTACGTTTTAGCATATTCAAGTTGTTTACATTTTGAATTTTTTTTCAAAAATAAGTCGTGTCAAATATAACAGGTTTTTTGCGCTTATTTTTATAGACATTTCGAGTTGGTTTACTTTTGATCAATAAACAATTACAATATATATATATATATATATTACACTAAATTATGTTAAAAAACAACCCTGCAACACGGGTATCAATTATAGTTATATATATTTATAAATAAATTAACATGTTTGAATCGATTTTTGTAGCTGGGTAGTAGACTCAAACCCCAGAAAATTTTTTAATAGGAATCTGATACACAAATGTGTCTATTTTTAGTCCCACATGTGTTGATATTTAGCTTTCCCATGTCAAATTTGGTTATTTATCATTTTAAAGCATTGGCAATGGTTCCCTAACATATTAAAAAAATAGCCTGTCAAAGTATCAAGATTAACATATTAGCAACAAACTTCAGCTATTGTAACTTGGACAGTTGGAACACCTCTAATAATCCATTTCTAGGGCTCTCCAAAAACATATCATGTCATCGTTGTCAAAACTCTATCTTCATGTCTCTCTTCCTCCACTCACACAATCCGTTTGATGCCTATTATTCACAAGGATATCTCCCCACCTCACTCTCTCTACCTCAAAATCTCTCAGAAAAGTCTTGTTCGAGATGGTCCAAGGGTCCAAGTTACAATAACTGAAGTTTGATCGCTAATTAACGACAAAGGGCAGAAATGTAAAATATGCTTCTTTTTTCCCATTAAAATACCGACACAACACCAAGCAACCACTCAACCTACATTTCTTGAGCTCAAACTCTCCAATGGTGAGTTCATCATCCTTTTTTTCTATTTCAATCTTCTTGTTGCTGTTATTGGCTTATGACATGCATGCTAGTGGCTGTTATACATCGATCATAAGCTTTGGTGACTCCTTAGCCGATACCGGTAACCTCAAACAAATCTATTCTAACTCAAACCTTGACCCTCCCCATTTCTTCTTTCCACCCTATGGCGAAACTTTCTTCCATGAAGTCACCGGACGCACCTCTAATGGTTGCCTAATCATTGATTTTGTCGGTACACCCTTGTTCTTATTATTTTATAGCGTAGTATAGACACCTTAAGTATATATTGATACTGATTATATATACATATATACATATATATATATATATATATGTATATATATATATATGTATATATATATATATATATGGGAAGGTTCATTTAGTGGCGGATCTAGAAAATCATTGTAGGGTAACGAAATCGAAAAAACGTCAAATTTTTCCAAAATTTACACTACCGTCGAAGCACCAAGGGGTAGTGGAGGCTGTCCGACCATATATATATATATATATATCTTTGTATGTATATGAACCTTATAAACTTTACTTAGCTAAAAGTGGACTTCAAGAATTTACACAAGGAATATCAATCTTTGAACTTGATGTTTAAAGACAAGTTTCCGCGAAATGGATGCCTATCCTGTTTGTTTTTAGCGTACCATGTCATCTACTGAATTAGTCACCTCACATATTTGTACCTCACTCATAATAGAGGTGCGTGAAGCATATATGTATATGTTTAGCCTTAACCCTTAGGCTGAACGGGGTGCCTGCGGTGACTTCATGCGGGGATGGGGTTACCTCGCGGGGACGGTGCCGCCGGCCACGGTGAAGTGTCAATCTCAGGGAGTAGCCACCGCATTGGGGAAAAGGAGAGAGGGGGTTAATGGTGTGACCCACTCTATTCCAACTAACAAATCACACATTTATCTTTTTTTTTAATTGTTTTGGTGGAAACAACCGATGAAATTGAGAATGTAATTATAATAAGGGTGGAATTAAACGGTTCTATAATGTTCAAAGGCTTCTACGATTCTTGCAACTTAAATCTTATTTTCACATTCCTTTTCACTCTATCTCTCTATATATATCTATGTATGTATAGAGAGGAGTGGTGTATGAATATTAAGTCACTTTTCAACATACGTAAAAGATAAGTGTAAAAAGAAATGTTTATATCATTTTTAATGGCAAAACTTCTATATACTTTACACCAAGATCTAAATTACTTAATTGTCCATATTTGATTATTAAACATCACTTCTAAGAGACATACGTCTCTAGCAAGTAGAATATTATTTTAATCATATTAATAAACTATATGGGTTAAACTACATTAAATCGTTTCATCTTTTACCTTTCCGTAAAATTATGATTTTGTTTTCCTGTATCCATTGGCAATTATAATTGCCTTTGCCGGACGGAAACAAGACCAAAAAAAAGCTATTTTTGAGGTAATTCTTTTTAGAACCCTATCGTTTACTGACTAGGTATCTTGTAAAAAATAACATGAATAATATATTATTTTAACTTATTTGTTTGTGTTGAACTTATTTGTACATAGTTTAAATTAGGTTATAGATCATGTATTACACGACTTATATAATAGAACCGTTGTATCATTAAAAATAAAAGTATATTAATGTGTAAAAAAATTGCAAGTAAATATTGTAAATAATAGAAATTATATAATATGCGGTGTTGATGATATTTTAATTTTTTAAATACTACTAGTGTCACATTGGGACGGGCGTAAATAGATTGCTCGATAATGTGACAAGTATTTAATAAATGATATTTCATTCCATTGTTAACGGTTCAAGTACATGAATAGGAAAACAAAATACAACAAGTAATTTAGGACTAATCTATAAATATGAATTTAAAGTTCGTGCGTTTCTAATCCTTCCTATCAAGTTCCATTCGTCATCAACATCATTAACCTACAACATGTTTAAAAGTATAGTTCAACACAAAAAGCATTGGCGAGTACATAAGTTTAATATAGCATAAGTATGTGAATAGTGTTTAAACGAATCCGCATGGCAAAAATAGTTAACTAGATTAATGTATCATGGTATCCAATTTACAAGTCAATTATCTGATTACCGCATGAATTAAAGACTTAGCATGACCTCAAGAATACGAGCAGTGCGTTACTCCTATAGTGCTATACATGTTAAAGGGAGGCTTGTACGAAGTTAATGACAAGTCAATCACATAAGAATGTTACAAAAATACAAATCAAGTATCACGTATTTTAAGCATGCATGTATGGATTGTTTGTGTTTGCATAAAGTATAAGTGTGAATGTGTAATTTGACAGGTTAAACATATTGCACCCAAAACTGTAAAGCGTAAAAATGGTGTTCGAGTGTACTCACAACTTTGCAAAGCTTTCCGATTATACGCGTATTGACGAGTTGATGAGAATAGAAGAACGAAAGTGTTCGAGTGTTTAAGGAATGTTTTGGATTCAGAATTAAGTATAAAAGTAAATGTATGCAAAAAGTAAATGTATATCTCGTCTAGACACTTGTTTGGATACTAAGTTTTAAAGTGTTTTCATGGGTCCTAACGTGCCCATAAGAATCGCAAACGAGGAATAAAGAACAAAGATAATATAACCTATATTCGCGACGTGTAATCATATTCCGATTAATATCAAGGGTTCGGTTATGCTTATTTTTATATTTTATATAGTATATCTAATAATAAGTCTGTCATATATAATATAGAGTTTATGGAAGTCAAGCATAGATGTATGAACACCTCATTGTATGATTTACCAATGCATAAATCATCAAAAGGATGATTGGGATGGTCATGAATGAAAAGGAAATGTACAACTAATTACTATATCAAGTAGCCAAGTAAGCTTTAACCTGGGTGAGCCATTCACGACATGGAAAAACTAAGTGTCGGAAGCTAGACGGGGTTAAGTTACTTTAAGTTTAGCAAACTACTTTAGATAGCAAAGTAAAACATCAAGTGAGGGGGTGGAATGAAGTTAGAATAGCCAAGGCTTCCCAGTATTCACACCTATACCAAAACACAAGTCTTGCCATAAGAATTCTGGCAAACTCGGATGGTTTTATTACTTGTGGGTTGTATGAACCCTAATAAAATAGAAAGTTTAGAGATGTTTACACCTTTTAAACTCATAAGAATACGGATATAAGTTTCTAAAAATAAAATTCATCTACACTTTCTAAATGAGGAAAATTCTGAAATGCGAAGCATTACAAATAGCTCACAAAAACATATAAAAGGAAGGATTTGAAATCCCATTTAAATATTAATAGATAACCGAAAACATATAAGAAGAGGGATTTTAAAAGAAATAAAGATTTCGAAAGTTTGTTGGGATATTAAAAGAAATCGCATCAATTATCTAAATTAAATTGAAATTTAGTAAAATAAAAACTTTTGTTATCTCATAAAACATTTATTCGAGATGGTCCAAGTTACAGTTGGACAATAACTGAAGTAAGAATCCTTCTAATTAAATTTCATGTATCTCTAATGTTAGTTGATTTGTATACTATTCCTTAGGGTCCCACTGTACAATAACTGAAGTAAGAATCATTCTAATTAAATTTCATGCATCTCTAATGTATCTCTAATGTTTGTTGATTTGTATACTATTCCTTAGGAGTTAGGATCTCATTGAGAGTATACAAATTATGGATAATTACACGATCAAATATATTGTTTAACAAGAAATTTAAATAAATAAATAAAAGACATGACAAGACCAAAAGCAATTAATATATTTATAAAGTCAGCAAAATATCACCATCACTCATGTCTCTATATATATCAACATCGTCCATCAATCATTTCATCACATATTATACATATTTGTGTTTAATCTAAAGCAGTTTGATCGCTTTCAGATCTAACCGTAAAAACGTGTTGACCTAATTATAACATTTTTGGGCCGACTTGCCGGGTAACAGATAGTCCCTATGCGAGCTGACCGTTAAGTTTTCCGGTTAATTGTGAGTAAAATAAAAAAATAGCCTTACCATTAAAAACAATAGTTTAAACATTAAAATAATCATAATTAAAGCTCGGTAATTTAAATGGGGCCCACTTTTTATTTAAAGCATGAGGCCCTGCCCCCTTTCAACATCTCATAATGGAATTTTAGAGTGTAATTGTGGGGCTGAAGGTTTCTTTTGGTAACGAAAATATCATGGAAACGTAGGGTTTGTTAGTACTATCTAAAATTTAGTAAGTTAACTGAAATAGTACCGATAATAAATCAATGGTTAAAATGGTGACCGGCGGTGGTGACAGAGTTCTTAGCCGTTGATGGTGGAAGGTGGAGCAGGTTGAAGATGGTGATACTTGGGGTGGGTCACATAAAGACGGTTGGGGGGGTTCGGTGCGGCCCGCTTGAGTTAATTGATTAGTTAATTTTATATTTATTTTAATGTTTTATTTATTATTTTTTAATAGTAAGGATGGTTTAGTCATTTTACATTGACTTAACTGAAAACCCGTGTAGGACCATCTGAATAACAACCCGAGCACACCATAAAAACATACATGCAATTTTAAAAGTTTAAGAATAAGGACGAAATATTGACAAACACTCAGACTATCTAAACATTTTAATCTGATTTAGATATATATAGGAATAGTTAATTGGATACCTATACCAACCAAAATTCAAAGTTCAAACCCTCGGCACAATCAGCTTAATAGCCCAATACTACACAAATGTAGCTCACCAATGACGACACCAACATTATTCACATGCATTTTAATAGATAGAATATAATAACTCCAAAGTTTCAAACCTTGAAATTCTAACACTTATAACTTTGGACACTTATGATTTGGGATTTGCGATTAGAGATTTTTTCAAGGGTCATTCTTTAATTATATGTGGTAAAAATGAAACATGTATTCTAGCTTTGAAGTAAGCATGGGTGTGTGAATCAAGATTCGTTTAGGTTTTTACTTTTGATCATAATAATCATAACCAAAACCATTGTCTTTCATTATGGGATTTTATTAACCATTATTAACGATAACCAAACTTAAGTTTCGACTAATCGGTTATGAAGCTTGATTATGGTTTGATTTTGGACCTTTTGGTTAATATCCGTTAATTAACCAAGTCAGAATAGACCTATGTTTTAACTTAGCAATGTGAGACAAGTTCCCAAGATCTAATTTTATAATAGTACAACTGCTTAAACATTTACCAACTTATCATATGGGATGGAACGACACTTGGATAATCACCCTTGTAATTGCTATGAAATTAGTTTCCACAACAATTCTTTGTTGCTTGCATCATGAATACTTGTTTTTAATTTAGAAATCTTATGCCTAAATTTGTATGTGGCTACTACAACTAAAATAGATGGCCACATTTAGTGGCTTGGATGGATTCAAATAACCAAACTTTTATTTTATTAGTAAGTATATTTCTCAACGATATTTTGTTTTTGGTATTTCTTATCTTAATCTATTCATGGATCTGATATTGTGTAATCTATTATGTTGAATGTAGTTTATGTTTGTCTTTTAGATGCCTTCCTTACGCACAATTTTATAGGACATGAAATAAGGTAAGATGCAAATGTTTCAAGTTCGCTCTTGTGTCGGTCATATCGGTTAACTAAAGCTTCATAAACATAACCATAACTGATCGGTTAGTTAACCAGAGTTTCATAAGCATAACCATCGGTTATGTCGGTTATCAGTTGTAACCAATTCGATTATGTCGGTAATGGTTTAGTTATCAGTTTTGATTTTGCTCTCCCATTTGTGCTAACCATATATTAGAAACAGGTATTCTAGCTTTGAATTGGTGCTAACCATATATTAAAGCACTAGGTTAGAGTTAAATAAATATAATGTTATATACTTACTAATAAAAAATATGTCCTTAAAAAAAACCATGCATTGCATGGATTAAATAAAAAATGTATTATATTGGATACATATGGTTTAAAAAATTGAAGTTGGACACAACATTTATAAATTCTATTAAGTTCATTTATAAACCATTTATGAACTGTGTATGAACTTTTTTTTATGTAACTGATATATGCTAATCCAACTTAAGTGTACTTACTCTTCTAAATATCTCATTAACATAGTTAAGATAAATGTATTATAATTATAGATACATGAATACATATAAAAAATGAAGGACTAAAATTTGAATTTTTTTAATATCACCTATTTTTTATTATTTGACATACTTTTAGAGTTCAAACCATGACCCATTTAACACCCCTATCTGAACCACAACTAATTAACTATCTCTTACATACTAATTTATTTATTGTTTATTGAAGCTGAAACTCTTGGGATGTTGCGGGTATCACCTTACGAAAGACTTAAAACAGACAACGTGGTGGAGATAGGCCAAGGAATAAATTTTGCTGTGGTTGGTGCAACTGCATTAGATTCATCTTTCCATGAAGCCCGGGGGGTTCACAATCCATTTACAAATGCATCTTTGGGTGTTCAGTTAAATTGGTTCAACAAACTTTTACCTTCGATTTGTGTCACTAAGTCAGGTAATCATATGCAACGTACAATCACCAAATTCAAAAAAAAAAAAAAGAAGTTGCTTAGAAAGAATAAGAAACAAATATAGTCATTAATTTTGATTATATGAATGAGTAGCAATAACTTCATTTTACTATTAATAAGAGGTTAAATATTCATAGAACGAGAAATAAATTAAAGAATACACAGAGATAAGCATAAAAGAATACAATAGTTTTAATCAAAATTATCTAAATTCTCATTAGATCCAAGTGTAAGTACAGATTGCAAAAACTTACTTCGTAATTCCTTAATTCTCATGGAATAGATTGGTGGTAATGATTACAATCATCCTATAGTAGCCGGAAAACCCTCCGATGAGATCAAATTATATGTTCCACTTGTAATTAACACCATTGTCTCAGCTCTCAAAGTAAGTATATATTAACAAATACAATATTATTATTTGCGTTACTCGTAGATAATTGGTATGGGGAATGCAGGACTTAATTGATCTAGGGGCGCAAACGCTTGTTGTTCCCGGAAACTTACCGATTGGATGCCTGCCAACATATTTAACTCTTTACCATGGTTCTGATGAGGCAGAACTTGAAAATACAACGGGTTGCTTGGTACATCTAAACAAGATTGCAGAGTACCACAACGAATTGCTACAAATGGCGTTAAATCAAATTCGAGAGCTCAATCCTGATGTTAATGTCATTTACGCCGATTACTACAATGCTGCTATGCAGTTTTATCGTTCTCCACAAAAATACGGTAATATTGTACATAAAGTTAAGTATCTTATATGTTTATGTTATAATCATGCATAGTTAAGTGAAACATAAAGCTTTTCATTTTTTACCATTTTTTATATCTCGCAATTAAAAAAGATGCAACTTCACATAATAGTAAATGTGGTAAAGAAAACCAGTATTCTAATAGTTATCCATTCTAATAATGATTAGAGTTTCAAAATTAGATTTTTTTTTCCAGTTGTAGATGGTTGATTCAACTTCACATAATAGTAAATGCGGTATTCTAATAGTTGTTCATTCTAATAATGATTAGATTTTCGAAATTAGATTTATCCAGTTATAGATGGATTGGAAAAACCATTAGTATTTGTAGGTAATTTGGAGACCTAACTGTAACTTAGGGTGTTGCAAAGTGGAAAACCAATTTAACCAAAGTCGTTGTAGGGATGTGTTTAGGGGATGTGTGACTTTCAAGTTTGTAAAAGTAACTAGTAATCTGGTTCAACCGTTTAATACAACCTGGTTCAACCAGTTAAACCATTTTAGAGCTCAACCCGGTATGACTTAAAAACCGATTTTTAAAACATTGGTTACAATTTAGTCAAATAAGTTGTTTTTGTATTTTATAAATGTTGTGATATAAGTTCTTTACGTTAATCAATATATCAAAATCAGCAAAGCATTTATATTTAAGTAAGTATAGATACATAAAAGTGTGAGATAGAAATTTATGGATGTCAAATAAAACAAAAGGAGTGCAGCTGATGAAAAAATATAGTAAAATATATATAGAGAGGGGGTTATTAAAAAAAAGAAAAAAAACAAAAGAACACGAACCTAACATATTGACACATGGACCACTAAAAATCAAGTCATGTACATAAAACATGCAAATGTTAGTATATAATTTCTTTGTTTTTTTTTCCAATGTTTCATGGAACTAATAATTTATTATTTTTTTAATAAATTAATTTTTAAAAGTTCTAAATACACAGTATTACGTAATTTTTATCTATGCTATGATATATTTTTTTATTGAAAATCGAACTGTATTCAAATAAAGTACTTTTTATCTAGTAAATATTAAAAATATTTATTTTAATACAATTTAGTTTTTAATAAAATTTACATTGGAACGTCGACAAAAACTTAAAAAAACCATATATTTAGCTTTATTTCAAGTAAATATTTCAAGTTATTGAGAAAACGTTAAATTATAAATATTATAAAATAATGAAAAGAAAAGGAGATTATTTTTACAAATGTGAAAGTGGTACGCCCCTCATCGACTTTGTTTAAAGTCGCCCCCCACCCCCTCCCCCCCCCCCCCCCCCCTTCAACTTACCTAATTTTACTATTACATCCAAAAATCACCTACAAGTTAAAATGGTTTTCCTAACTCGTCAATGAATACAAAAAACTTTTCAAAATTGACCCGTATATGACTTTGAAATATTACAGGATTTATAAGAGCTCTAGCAGCATGTTCTGGAGGCAGAGGGCCGTATAACTATAATCTTCTTGTAGCATGTGGAGATCCATCATCTAGGAGTTGCAATCACCCAGAAACATATGCTAACTAGGATGGATTGCACTTAACAGAAACCGCATACCATATGATTTACAAGAGTTTATTTCATGGAACTCATACCACACCACAATTTAATACTTTGTGCCCTATATCAAATGGACACGCATTATATGCATCATCAAGTTCGGTTTAAAGCTTCTAGTAAAAGTACACGAAGCTCGAGACGGAGATGATTTAGTTAAGGCCTTGTTGTTTAGGCATGAGCATGGCGAACTTATGTGATATGTTGTGTATAGATAAGAATACCACGAACCTTTTCGTATTGTGTATTGTGTATTGTTTCATATTTCAGAAAAAAAAGTAGATGATATACAAACCTTTATAATTTATCTATATAGTACATCAATAAATTGTGTTGGTTATATATTCTTTGGATGTTTTGGTAGGTCCCAAGCTTGATAGCTGATCGCCGAGTATTACTACGTTACTATAGTATACTATACGAGTTGTTAGTCTTTTTTGAATTCTGAAATTTAGGAGAATTTTATTTGTAATGGGAACTAATGATCCAAGTGAGTGTTCAAATTGTTGTAGCTCCGGTTAATAGAAATTAAGCATGTTGATTTGATGAAAACAAATAACTAGTACTTGAAATTAAGTTACTCTTCACTTTTGACGCCTATATGATCAAAGGGTATTATTTTTAATTACAATTGTTTGTAGCGTTTCAGTATTTCGAGAATATGAACACATAGAAACGTATGTTCTTGTTGAAACTATAATATTATATTTGTATCTTGAGTTAGACCAATTTGTTGCAAGTATTTTTTTTATTTATTTTTTTTAGTTGTGTTTTAGCAACATCTTGATATTTGAGGATATTTGAGAAACTGGAGAGGAAACTTTTTTGGATATTTAAAGGGCTGGATATGGAGATTGCATATGGGAGTATTAAATGGTTATACCTGGGCAAACTTCTAAAAGAGTTCTCATTTAGTTTTGCAGTTTTTGGGTTCCATCTAGAGTTCTTTCAGTTTCGTCTTCTACATCGACCAAACCTGTAACTCTAGGGTTAATTTTTAAAGTAGTTTGTCAATATAGTTTGTTCTTGAGTTTGTTATATAACAGGATTGTAGTTGATTAATATTGCAGCACCGATTTTGTAGATTAGATCGAGTTCGTCTTTTATATATTTGAAAATTAACACCATTAACAAAATAAAATAACATAATCACTTAAATCTAAATGTTTTTTCCTATAATATAGAAAATGCTAGGCTACATTAGTAAAAGATTGACCATACATATCTATAGCTTATTCGACTATTAGTACATGATTAACAAGGGCCATTTTTTTATTTCTAAGTGTTTTAGCAAAATGATTAGTGTTTTCATAGGTTTTTTGAAAGTATTTTGATTTCTAGGGAGACATGGGTATTCACATGAAAAGTGAACTTTTCTAACACATTGTCTTAAGGAAAACTAAGAAATGAGTCTTTCCTTTAACTAGCATACTCCAATTAGGTCTAACTCATTTGACTAGCAGACTCCATAGAAACTAAAACAAATTTAAAACCTTGAAGAAACGTTTACATTTTTTTTTCTAAACCACCTAGAAAAAAAATCGATCCTCTTGGCTGCTCAAAGTGGGTTGTCAATGGTTTACCACATATAGAAGGAGAAGAGGCAAAAAGTTAAAATGACTTAAGTTTTATCATGGTCGTAGAAGTCACCAGGCGCTCCCTAGTCGGAGTCGGGGGTACTCAGGAAGTACTCGGCCTAAGCGGAGAGTACTCGAGGAGTAATTGGCCTAAATGAAGAGTACACGTGCCTCGGCAGCCTACCTTGTAGCGAGTATTCGGGGAGTACTTAGCCTTCGAGACCTTATTTTACAACCATGGGTTTTATTAATTCTTGTGAATTTGATGTTTAATACAACCCAATTTCTTAACAGCAATAAATCTAAAGAAAACCAAAACATACATAATTCATCAACGTGATGATTTAAGACATTAACACAGACATATATGAGAAAACACTTTCTCAAATTATTAACTACAACTCATAAACACAACACCATTAATTAGAACCCTGAATCATTTTACATTGATACTAAACATGTCCAAGAGATTATGTATCTCAAGAACCCTTCCTGGATAAAACAGCCGAGGGCCCCTCATTGTGTCACTACGAACAAGACGAGTGGGTAAAATGTAGCATGTATGTCTAAATGAATTGTTAGGGCTTGTGAAAGCATCTTCAAGTATATACAAGTATGGATGCTTTACGATTCATCATTCTGAGTTATATACTAGGCATGTACCATGTTTCTTTTGATAGATCAGCATTCCTTCCTAAGTTTAGTGAGAGGTTTAAAGGATTCAATGACTATTTTCCTCTTGACACCGAAGCTTCCTGATCGCCTACCGTGTGGGAAACTACTTCCATGGCCTCTTATATGCGGGAACAAACTTTTTCTTTTGCTTGGAATGCATTTTCTTCTTCCTCACCATGCAAGATTTAACCTTGAACTCATGGGTTGCAATAAATAAACCCATCAACCCACTCTGGAGTGTTGCCTAGTTGATTCTTGGATTGCACTAACTATGTGATCCCATCTTAGAGGTAGGTCTTTCAACACTTTTCTAACCACACTGTAGGTTTCCTATTTCTAGAATGTCTAGCTTTCTGAATTTTGCGTGACATGTTGGAAACATAGGTGTAAATGAG
This sequence comes from Scalesia atractyloides, assembly GCA_947069175.1. Lineage (NCBI taxonomy): Eukaryota > Viridiplantae > Streptophyta > Magnoliopsida > Asterales > Asteraceae > Scalesia > Scalesia atractyloides. The sequence continues at coordinate 9,064,365 of CAMTDV010000027.1, forward strand.
AGTATTTTCATTAAGTATAATGTGTATTTTTCCCGAACTTTAGACAAATATATGTATATTATATTATACTTTAGTTAGTATGCCATGATGACTGTACAACGAACCAAGCCATGTCCAAATCAGAGTTAAGATAAATGATATATCCTTAAAGTTCGGATTAAAATATGTAACATCTAAGAAAAAGGAAGATGAAAAGGTGGAAATGTGGGAGAACAAAAGTGGAGTAGTTTATATATGTGAACACTCATTTCTTATTGTTCCCTAGCACCTCACGCTAGTGGATTCGTGAAGTCCGCACCCTAACTCACACACGCATGTGGCGTGGGCACATGGGCGTAATGTCTCGCTTTGTTGGCGTGCTTTGCATTGGGTCAACAAACCGGGTCAGGATATATGATGTCATTAGAAGCTAGAGTTCCTCATAATTCCTCAAACAATCTCTGCATCTTTTCTGATATTCATCTGCAAGGTATATCTTCAAGTTTAGAGTTCTTCTTGGCAATAGCAACTGCTCCGGCTGTTGTACCCTGGAAAACAAAGTAATTTGCTTATTTCAGTTGTATTCATACTGGTAGTTTATCGTGTTCCTTTACTTTTCTATATTGAGAATATTAATAAAATTGTTTTATTTATTTTTATGTTAATGGTTCCTACATGACACACTTTGGTATTAAAGTATTTTGTGTGTATACAAAATTAATAATTAGATTTGACAAAAAGTTTTTGCAAAGAACAAGGATATTCTTTTACGTGAAAACAAAGTGGTAAATATTGTATATTGAACACTAAGTGAATTACTTTGTATAGGGATCGAACCATCATAATCATAAGGTTGAGGCATAGCAACTTTTCATGAAAGAATACAACAATTGATGGTTATAACTAACCAAGTGTTACCAGTGCTCTTAAATAGTACTTGACATTGTTACCATTTAGCATCATTAGTACAGAGCATATTTTACAAGAGAGCATGGTTACTACTGCCCAGTGGTAACTTACCACTAACCATTAATTTGCCACTACTTAGGACTCAGTAGTAACTTACTATTGAACTCGCTTGCCACTCATCGTTCTAGTTACCACTGAACTTAGTTGTCACCGAAGATCATCCCAAACAACTTTTACATAGCCATGCATATCTAAAACAATCCCAATGATACTTCAATCAGACAAAATAAAACTTTTTCAGAGCGACCACCCGTCAGGGACGGTGCCCCCTTGGAGCCCCTCATGGTTTAGGGCTCGCCCCTGGTCAAAATTAGTGTAGGGTGCTAAACAACGAACCCTGAAAGACGATATGAATCCCATGGGTGAGGACTCCTCATAGACGTATTCATATGTAGTTCATCTGGGTCATATATAAACATGTGAAACCTCAAGACGAGTAAATGTAAGATAAGATGTTATATAATTTAGTTTCTTAAATGGCATAACGATTTGCTTACCAAAAACTAAAAGAAACAAAAGCTTTGTTAAAAATGATGTGGGCTAAGGGCTTGACTGATGTTGGGCCAACGTTGACAGAGCTTGCATGGTCCTGTTTGCCTGTTACTGTTGCATTTTAGATATTAGCGGGCCGGAAATTGGGTGGCTTTGGAGCCCATGTTTAACTTTACCTTGTTTGTTATTTTTTTTATTTCAAATATATAGTTAACTAGTCATTGGCCCCGTGTTGCGGTGAAGGGGCGCAAAATCATGCTACCAACGTTGCATTGAGTGTGTAAAACCATGCTAAATAGCAAAAAAATGACGACCAAAACCGGGAAAAATGTAAAATAAAAACATGAATTTCTAACACCAAGTGATTCATGTAAAGTAAAACATATACGAAGTCGAATTCATATTGGCACGTATTAGAAAACCGAGAGTGTAAAAAACTTGAAGGACCAAATGTGACAACCAAGTGACTCACATGACATAAAACATATACGAAGTTGCGACACGTATTAGAAAGTCGAGAGGGTAAATAAAATAAGGGGCCAAATATAAGCAACAAACACCGAGCTAAGTAGCAAACGAAGGACAATCAAATTCAAGAAGAAACGTAAAACAAAACTAACAAAAAAATAAACTTTTAAGTTTTGTGGCAAAATAATAAATAATCAAAATTTTATTACAAATTAAAAAATTTTAAAGCTTAGTATAAAAAAATACAATCACAAAAAGATTTAAAAAAAATCACTATCCATATTAGTAATGTTATAAATTAAAATATATAAATAATATTAAATAGTTTCAGGAATATATGCTCATGCCTCTCAGATTTTGCAATATGCAATTTTAGGTACCTTTTTATAATATTTATATTTTTAGATCTTCAACAAACGTCCTTGACGTATTTAATTATGATTTGACTATGATTTACATTAATTAAATTTCTAAACACTAAGAGGTAGGCTAAATTCTCCTCTACTTTACTAATTAACCTTGATTGATTTTTAGGGTTATACATATGTATACCATGAATCACCAGGAATCCTAGCCTATATGCTCAAATACACGAAATTCTTAAGGGCTATACACTAGTATACAGTTAAAACGACAGATTTCATCAAGGAAAAAAGTGTACATCCCCTAAAAGATCCTTTTTAGGGGGGTGTTCTTGTAGTAGTAGTACCCAAATTTTAAATTTTACTTTATAATTTTAGAATTTCAATAAAGTTGACTATTTTTTTTAATTTTCTGTTTGTATTTTGATGATATAATAGTTGGTGAAGTGGTATGATTTGAAGCACTATAAAACGAATGGTATAAAACGAATGGCAGGTCTGTAGAAGTTGAAGATATGTCCAGTTTGCATACATTTATATAATCCATGACACATTGTCCAACCCCAAGTTGATCCTAGCCTACCCTACACATACCCTTTATCAATCCCAGCGTACCCTCCACTAACTCGAACAAGTCCTTTCCTTTAAATGATTTAAGTGATATAAAAGGCACTAAAAAGGGTTCAAACATAAATCCCTAGTCGATTAGAATCATGATTAAAATGACATAAAAGTGTTACAACCTATAGTGTTTTAACTGAAAAGACACAACGAAAATATGTATCATAAAATTTCTTTATTTATAAATGGTTTGACATACTTGAAGGTCCATTTATAAAATGACATATCTTTTCTCTAAAAGAATTACAACATTGATCTTTATTTATCATATCAATTATAATATAAATGAGAACTATATAATATAAATGAGAACTATGTGATCATCCTTTCCGTACAATCCTTGCCTTTAAGCTCGATCTATACCCGCTTGACCTCATAGATAATAAATAAAATCAGATGAAATCATGTGATCACCACACAACCAACACGTTAGTAAGTGGTGACAATCAAATATAAAATATTGTATAAGCTAAAATGTCCTTAAAACATTCTAACTGTGTAAATTACTTCAAACGATTATTCCTTCCAACTTTCACTCATTTCAATACAGTATCGACTCTTCGAAAGAACGACGTTCATATACTTGCACTTCCAAACATACTCAATAATATATTGTTAGCAAACCCGTAATCTCAACATAATCAAACACCACATCCTCGAAAAAGAACACCAACCATTTGTATGCATCCATTTAACTACAACACAAGTGTACCTCTTTCACATAATTATGTACATACATGCATGTCTCCTACCCACATTACACATACTAGTTCATACAACTTACACCCACTATGATTCCAAATATTGATACCTACTTACAATCATGTTCCCTCAAACGTATTCAACATACCATACTTATTCATACATATGATCATTCGACAATAGACATGCTTAAAAACAAGTCATGTCCCTTCGTACGTATAACACAATTGTATATCCTAGATTTAATTACATACTTAAATGTATATGTATATTATATATATATATATATATATATATATATATATAACCCATGCGAGCCCGAAATCATTATTCGTATACGTGCGACATAATTAAGTTTTTACGACCTTTTTATAGGTTATGCTTCTTTCCGGAAATTTATCGGGACCTGTACATGAGCCTTAAGGGATATTTAAGTTCGATACGCAACAATATACCAAAGATCCGGAAATTTTTGTTGTTAATAGAACCCGCCGTAAGCTATGGTTCATCTGTCGTAGCTTACGTTAAACATACAAGGCCAAATCGGAACCCCCCAGCCGTAGGTACGGCCAACATACCGTCACTTACGACGTATTTCTTTTTATCATGTTAACCTCGTCGTAAGTTACGGCACATATGTAGTAGCTTACGAAAGTCACTTTCTGCCGATGCATAGCCACCTACCGTAAGTTTTGGCAACAGCCGTAGCTTACGGTCAGCTGCTATTGTTTTCAGTATGCAGCTTATTTTGACCCGTTTTGAGTCCTGTTCATTTATGCCCGCCCGGAGACTTCCAAACGCGCCTTTTTCTAATATCTTATCTGTTTTTTACTTCTTTCCAAACCTTCCCCCTAACATTACCCAATCCTCATACTCCCCGTCTTAAAATCTTCCTACTAAAAGTTGTGACCTGTTTACCCCTGTAATGAGGTTTTACCGGTTTAACATCATCATACCAACCATTTCAAAAAATCTTACCTTAGCATTTCCCATTTATTTGTACGTTCCACCTTGATTTCGATTATTCATATATATATATATATATATATATATATATCTTCATGTAATTAATACGAATTGAGTGTGGAAATCAGTTACCTTATGCGTCCCTATTCGTATCCGCTTCCTTGCCATCTCTGGACCCGTTAGCATTTCGTGCCTGAGTCTATCTCGACATGACTTCTGTCCTTTCATGGATTTTTGAGGGTATGACAACATCAGTTGTGGAGAGTAGAGATATACGCTTATGCAAAAGTTGTAATAAATTTGTATATCAAATAATCCGCTTGGGCCACATTGGGATTTTGTGAAATGGTATTGGTCACGCCGTTTACTTTTGTCCATAAATAAGAAATTATGTGTTACAATTACATGAATGGCAAATAGATTTGCTTCAAATTCAGAATCGATAAATTACGAGCAAAATTGGATAAGTCCCAACTTTATATATAGCTAAATGATAAACCATAACTCAGTTTATATATAGCTAAACTATAAACCATAACTCAGTTTATATATAGCTAAACTAGACTTGTTAGACTATATTACGAATTCCTAAAAATTCGAATTACATATAACTATCTAACTTGATAATCATCTCAAACCAACTTGTTTGAGTATATTTCTGATTTCTAACGCTCCACCTACTAGTCGATAAAGGTGGGAAAACCGGTTTGGCCCCAACCCAGCGGTTTTGTACATGTCTGTTTTTATTGTGATGAACCGGTTTCACCTCGAATCGGCAAATAATTCAACTTTAACTGCCAAAACGGTTTCAAAACTATCCAAATTGGTTTGAGTGGGTTGGGGTTTTCAGCCTAAAGTCGTTCTCAACTTGAACCAGTTTCGGCCAAACCAGTTTAAGCCCAAGGTAAAAAAACCAGACTGTTTTACCGTTTGGCCACCTCTGCTTGTGGATGTGTTTATCGGTCCAACCCTCTAAACCAACTTGTTTAGGTTCGGGAATTAACGGCCGAACATTGCTTACCTAAAGGTCCAAAACTAAAAGAAAATAAAACTGTTAAAAGTGATCTGGGCAGTGGGCTTGACAGTAGTTGGGCCAAATCTGCCAGAGCTAGCCTGATGGGCTGATGGCTGGTGTTACTGTAACAATGTAACATGTGTCTTAGAGCTGGAACATGGGGGGGTTGGGCCCACGTTTAAGTATAACCATGAATTGTTATTTTTGTTAGTTCAAAGTTTGAAATATAGAGTTAATTCTAAATTGTTTTGGAGATCCGAATTTAGTTAGGTACCTTGTTAATATATTAAAACTTTAGAATCTCAAGAAACGTCCTAGACGTACTTAACCATTATTTAAATTAATTATATTGCCAAAACATTAATGATTTCAAATTTTGATTACTAAATTTATATATAGTTTTGTGAAGGGTAACTTTCTTTTTACAAGTATGGAAGCTTTATAAAATGTTGAACGTTATAACTAAGCCTTGTGGGGTTAGTGGGTTGTTACTTGCATCCAGATGACCTAGACTTCGAATGATAAATGATTCGGATTCTCAATAATCTGATTCATTTTTCATATACATCTAAATATTCGAACGTCGTTAGTCTATCAGCTTCAAAACTTTTTTTCTAACAACTAACTCACACACCTACTAAATCTACTTCTAAATTTATATAAATGTCTATTATGGGATTAGAACCATCAATCACGTAGGAGAAACACCTTCGCTACATTTCTTGATATTGTAGACTACAAGCCCTGTAGTAGTTTCCAAACATTTGATATTAACTTTTGAAGAAGTAGCACACCCCATAAAACATCAGTTACTTCATTGCATGGCAAGATTCCTACAACAGTTTTGTTAAGATCCCAAAATGGCGAGTAATTAATGTTCTACCAACTCCCTCCACCTGATAGTAAAATGAACATAAGATGGAGCAAACGCAAATTTCTCTAATCACGAATTCATCCACATGATCAGTGTTTACGCTTTTTTTTTCCTTTTCACCATCATAACCAACATCCAATCTCGACATAAAATATCAAGATAGCCAAGACAATTTCAAGCTAGAAGAATATCTAATTGTGGTATTATTGTTAATTTACTTAATATTTAATTACTGCATGAACAATCCATGTGGTTTGATGCTGATCACACGTACATTTAAGGTCTCCTTTAAAAATTGCATGTTTTACTTGTATGGTTTTCGGCTCGTAATATATTTTCTTCTAATACGTTCTCCCGGAATAGAAATTTGGCTGATGGATCTGCATAACAATCGCCACGTATTGGTTGGTACATCAAAGTTCAAACGCATCAATCAACACGTGAGATTTATGAGAACAACTCTCGACTTTTTTAATATTAATCAAACGGACACTAAACCAAGAATTACAATATCACTACATATATATTTATACTAAAAACTATCCTTGCTAAACAAGTTATCCTAATTAAACTCAAACTATAAAACAACTTATCCTAAATTAAAACTAACTTTAATACTTAATCAACCAATTAATAAAATAATTAAATTACTATATTATTCAAACTAATAATTATCTCTACTTATTTAGTTATTCTTCCCTATATCAAGATTAATTCTTCAGTATTGACATTCTCACGTCGAAAGTGTATGTTTATTTATTGGAGATTGAAAAGGTTACGTTTATCATGATAGGGAAAAGATCATATACAAATGGAATTAAACCTAACAACAATAAGAACCAATAGAATATTAACACATGGTGTATCTTATAACTATTCACTAAGGGCATTTTTGAATTAGATAAATTAAAAGGTTTTTGAAAATCCCTAATTTCATGCAATTTAAATTTGTAATCTTTTGATAGTTTCATGCTTTTATTATGTAGATTTCGTTTTGAACAAATTTCCGAAGGATATTAATCATCAAACCCATTAGATAAAACATTCATCATCTTCAAGCATCACAAAATATACGTATAGAAGAACAATAATATTCTTGTAAAATATATTTTTTTGTGATCAATTTTTGTTTTTACAATAGTATCATTGTTTCAAACTATTATATAACTAGCACCATTTCATGTCTTTTTAATGTTACAAACAACACATTCTACTAAATAACTAGGACAAGCACAATTTCCTTTTTTTTAATTCGTAAACAACACATATTGTTACGTAACTAGCATAATTTCATGTTTTTTTTCATTTTGTAAACAACACATACTATTACATAACTAGCACAATTTCATGTTTTTTTAAATTGTGTAAAAAGCACATTCTATTACATAACTAGTACAATTTCGTGTTTAAAAAAATTATAAAAACACATATTATTGCATAACTAACACAATTTCATGTTTCTTTTTAATTTTGTAAGCAACACATATTGTTACATAACTAGCACAATAAACAGCACATAATGTTATTAGCTAGGACAATTTCATTTTTTGTTTTAATTTTGTAAACAACACATACTATTCCATAACTAGTAGGCTCTCAATAACAACACAAAATGAAAAAATAGCAACACATAAGAATACATAACAAAATAAGAATATATATATATATATATATAAATTTAAAAATCGACACAATATATTTTTCATAGTAGCACATTACAACTACATAATAAGCACAGTTATAAAATACCTTTTTATAACTTTTTTAAATGTTACTTTTATATAAAAAAGTATAACAATATTGTACTCATTTTAAAGATAAAAAATACTTGATTTTATGGTATAATTTTTTTAAGATAATATTGAAGTATATAAAAATTATTTTAGTTTTAAAAACTTGATGGAATTAGTATTTAATGAAAAACGACTAAAATACTCATAGATCTCATTATATAATGTAATAATTACGAATGATGATTAATCAATCTTAACTCTTGATTTAAATAATTAACAATTATGATATGTTCTTACTGTTTTTAGATAACATGAGGTTTGTATCAAATCTTAACTCTATATTGATATCGACTTTGGCCATGCATATATTTTTTAGAAACCATCACTAAAAACATGTGATGAGATGAAACCACCACTAATTAACTATCTTTTAATTAAAAAAACTATATTACTTTAATTAAACGATTCTATAAAGACATGTTTGTATAAAAACATTAATAGATTCAAAATCACATATTAAAAGAATTAATAGATTTAAAATCAATATAAAAGATACGAAAGGATCTATATATAGAAACTTATATATGTTTAAAGTCATAGTCACGACCAATCATGTACGTACTGTGATTCTCAGCTTGTACTACTGTCAGGTTAAAAGAGCTTGATAGACAAGGCTCAGCTCGTGCTCTCGCTCTCGTTTAAGCTTAGTTTGTTTCGAACTTTTATAAATCCGATCTTAAGTAGCTCATAAATATCTCTTGATCAATACGTTTTTATTTCTGGAACTTTTTAGGTTTTAAATTAACATAAATAGGTTGATGGATTAGTAGCGATGGCAACATAAAACAATCTTATTCGTGAACTAGCACCAACGAGCTCTCCATTCAAGTATCTCTTCAATCATCTAATCTCACACATAAGCATTAGTTATTAATTTGATGCATTGTTTGATATCTTAATTTTGTGAATCAATTATATAGGGAGCCTGCGTTGGCTTTTTTATCTTTCATTGTACATATCAGCAGTTTTATGCAATAACCTTGGAGTAGGCAAGATTCTTTTTATGATAGCAAGTTTTTTAGGAAGCTATCTTATAGAATCATAATTTCTGAGCTACGTATATAAATAAGTAATCGTGCCAGTTGCAAAAAAAAAAATATTTTCGCGTTTCATAGCATGTATCATTTTCAAGAGGGGAATTTTATCAATAAGAAGTGAGGATTTTTGTTGTTTGATTTTCGAGTCTGATTTTGTAATTTTGAGTATGTACTGGTGCAGTGTCTATAGAAAAATATACAAAAGACGAACCAATAAATAAATTATCGTAATCGTATCACACATTTATAAAAAACCGTTTTTCCATGATATGCCTATGTTCCTTTCTTGATTAGGTGTAAACCAAAAGAGTGAAAATACTACTACTTTGCATTTGTCATGAGGTGATGATTAATATTGTTTTCCATGTTATTGTCCAGAGTTGACTGTATTGCTTAACATTTTCATTGTGTTGTTACAGGTAGGTTGAAAGATTAATATGTGGAGAAAAGAAAGAAAGGATGAATAAAAGGAGGTTGTGACTAGGGAATAAACCATTAACCTCCACAAAAGCCTCCCATGGATGGTAACTCATTTGCTTTATGTTCTTCACTTTTCATTATAACTCTGATTTTTGTTTCCAATCTTACAAGATCAATCATTATATGAGTTATCTATGCCATCAAATTAACTGTGACATTTTTCAATTTGCATCTTCCAACAAAAGTTTGATTATTAATCTTTGTTTTATAGCTCATTCAAGAAGAATGCACCCAAAGGTAATAAAGGAGATCAAGAAGATTGCACAAAAGGCTATGGGTACAACAAATGTGAGACTTGAGAAGCACGTAACAAAGGGTGAGTCCTGGCCCAGATGTAAGACGCTTAAAAAGTGAGAGATTTCTAAGTATAAACATTGCCTATAAGGGGTTTTATACATGTTGTAGGCTGGTTCTAGGTTCTTTTTTGATGTTTTAGCTGTTTAGACTTGTCCAAACTACAATTTGCAAATTCTGGTAGGAGGTCCTTTGAGTGCGTGAAGTGCTTTTGCTTCACTGAGTTGTGACTGGCGTCTAGGCTCACGCTTGACTACTATGACATGCATTAGATTAGAAAAAATGCGTGGATGTTAATATTTCTTATTTTTTAGTCTATAGGTAAAAGTAATTGTTATAGTGTTCAGACTTGTCCAGACCACAATTTGCAAAATCTAGTAGGAGGTCCTTCGAGTGCGTGAAGTGCTTTTGCTTCACTGAGTTGTGACTGGCGTCTAGGCGCACGCTTGACTACTATGACATGCATTAGATTAGAAAAAATGTGCGGATGTTAACATTTCTTATGTTTCAGTCTGTAGGTAAAAGTAATTGTTATAGTGTTCCTCACTAATTTTTTGTTTGATTTGATTTACTTTATTTCTATGTTGTCCAGTATTTTTTGCCTATTTGTTTAGCTTGTTGATTTTTCTTTGCTGTGTGTGTTTAGCCTCATAGTAGGTCTATTTTCTAAGTTTGGAAATCACATATTTTAAGCAACATTTTTTATGTATAAATTTCAAAGCAAAAGTTTAAAAGCAACCAATGCAATTTATTATGTTGTACGGGTTTTGTTTACGTGTGGTTATAACATTGTCATGGGTTAAATGTAGATGAAATATGTTTAATATAGATTATTATACACGTTTTATAAAAAATAAGTTAGATTATTTTGTAGTAATATTTATTTTTTTCTAATGATTTTAGCGCAATAATTATTTGTATAATTTAATAAAGCAAAGACAAAAAGAAGTTTTTGTGAGTCGGTCCAACCCATTTTAACTTATACTGTAAATTAAAGGTGACAAATTAAGTTAAATTCCTGTGTTCTTATAGACCAACCCTAACCCAGGATTACTTAATTTACTTGATCATGCCATTAAGTTGACATAAACAAAAAAAGAGACTTGTGAGTTTAATTGCGACCCGCTTTATGATTTGAGACTCAACTCGCCCGCTTTACCATCATACGTTTTGTGGTGCATATTTACAACTTAATGACGCGGTTGAGGCTCATCTACATATGCGTGCGTATATTATATAATGGTTGATAATAGATGGGTCATAAACAAACATCAATGCTACCGATAAGAAAACCAGTGTACCATACACAAAACGAGTACCGCGTTTTAAATTGTTGTCACCGCATCGCACGGATTCCGGCTAGTGTGTGTGTGTATATATGTTATATATATCTAATGTATATAAGAGAGAGAATGTTAAATACTGAAAATTGAAGAGTTTTATATAAAAAAATCTAAATATATAACCCTATCTATACATAACATTGCACCCCGAAAGAAGTATTCTTCAGTCTTAAGTCAGAAAGTGTATTGCAATTTAAACCTCCAAAGTCCCTTGAAAATGAATATCCGGCCCAAATCCATCCATGTCTTGCAAAAATAAAAAAAAATAGATAAAAGCAACTTATTCTTTTATCCTTTTGTCACTGTATTAAATTAAATAACTGTTCATAAGTTTATGATTTTAATATTGCAGCATTAAATCAGAAAGTGTAGTGCAATTTGAACCTCCAAAGTCCCTTGAAAATGAATATCCGGCCCAAATCATTCCATGTCTTGCAAAAATAAAAAAAGATAGATAAAAGCAACTTATTCTTTTATCCTTTTGTCATTGTATGTGAGATACAATACATATTTTTTTATTAAATTAAATAACTGTTCATAAGTTTGTGATTTTTGTACGTGAGAAAAAAAATATATAGTTTATTAAATTTATTCACTATTCACAAGGTTTATGATTAAAAAATATATTTTTTATTAAATTAAATCACTATTAACAAGGTTTGTGATTTTAATATATATAGTTTCAAACAGAGGTTTGTGATTAAAAAATATTTTTTTTATTAAATTAAATTATTATTAACAAGGTTTGTGATTTTAATATATACATAATCTACATGAGAAAAAAATATATATATATAGTTAATTAAATTAAATTACTATTTACAAAGTTTGTGATTCAATATATACCCTTTCAATAGCCTTAAATTAGAAAGTGTATAGCAATTTGAACCTCCAAAGTCCAAAGAAGTCCAATTCACACTTCTTCCTCAAATCACTTTTTCTTTTCTTAGGCCATGATTAGGAGCTCATCCTCTTCAACATTTGAGATCTGAAATCCAACAGGCTACATCGCTCCTTGAGGTTCAATTCCCTTCAAAAACAAGTTTTTTTTGTTGTTGTTTTGTATGGTCTGGTGGATGTAAAGTTTTAATTAATTTTGTTTCTTTGATTTTCGTCTAGAAATCAAGGTTTCTTACTCTTACTCTAAATCGTTAACCATTTATAATACGTAGTAACAAATATGGTATAGAATAGAGTACTTTTTAATATGTATTTTAGATTATAACGAGTTTGTAGATCCAGCACGTTATGACTGGACCGTTAAACTGATCAAAAAATAGATGTACAAACGATCCGCAACGCACGTATGTTGCGGAATGTAACTCGCCAAATATAGACCAAAAAGTAAAATGTATAAACCACCCTGCTCTACGACAAGTTTGAAATGCAGATAAAAAATACAAAACATAGTCATAATATAACAAAAAGGATATCAACACGTATTAGATTTTTTTTAACTTTTTATACATAACTAAATAAAAGAAATAAAATAAAACATGCCCATGTAATGAATTTACAGCATTTCTACAAATATAAACAAAGATGTAAGTGAAAAAAAAACCACAAAATACAAAGCTTGTGAGGATTGTGCATGAAAGGAAAATACATATAGCATAGAAAGTAGTACAAAATTAAATAGTATAGTTGAGAGTGAAAAGAAAGTTCTAGATTAATATAACGATAATTATTATATATATAATTGGTTTACCACTTAGTTACAGTAGTTTGACTTTTTTTTATTATACTTTTTCTCAAATTTTAATTTTGACATTTGCATACTTCAACTTTTTTAAACTTTGTAAAATTTCATTGACCCTCTCGAATTTTACATTCTTATTTTTATGTGCATGCTGATGTAAATTCAAATTCGTTTACGTTTCGACAAAATATTCTTTAAAGTACATAATACTTTATGTTTCATGAGTCATGTCATATATAATACGTTTTGATACTTATTTTTATAGACGTTTTGAGTTAGTCTACGTTTTAACATTTGTGTACGTGTTAGTATAAATTAAAAATTAGTTACATTTTGATGTAAAACATTTTGATAACCTCGAGTTTGTCGGGCTTAATTTTATGTATGTTTTAGCATATTCAAGTTGCTTACATTTTGATGTAAAACATTTTGCTTGCATCATGAATACTTGTTTTTAATTTAGAAATATTATGCCTAAATTTGTATGTGGCTACTACAACTAAAATAGATGGCCACATTTAGTGGCTTGGATGGATTCAAATAACCAAACTTTTATTTTATTAGTAAGTATATTTCTCAACTATATTTTGTTTTTGGTATTTCTTATCTTAATCTATTCATGGATCTGATATTGTGTAATCTATTATGTTGAATGTAGTTTATGTTTGTCTTTTAGATGCCTTCCTTACGCACAATTTTATAGGACATGAAATAAGGTAAGATGCAAATGTTTCAAGTTCGCTCTTGTTTCGGTCATATCGGTTAACTAAAGCTTCATAAACATAACCATAACTGATCGGTTAGTTAACCAGAGTTTCATAAGCATAACCATCGGTTATGTCGGTTATCAGTTGTAACCAATTCGATTATGTCGGTAATGGTTTAGTTATCAGTTTTGATTTTGCTCTCCCATTTGTGCTAACCATATATTAGAAACAGGTATTCTAGCTTTGAATTGGTGCTAACCATATATTAAAGCACTAGGTTAGAATCTCGTGTATTACACGAGTTAAATAAATATAATGTTATATACTTACTAATAAAAAAATATGTCCTTAAAAAAAACCATGCATTGCATGGATTAAATAAAAAATGTATTATATTGGATACATATGGTTTAAAAAATTGAAGTTGGACACAACATTTATAAATTCTATTAAGTTCATTTATAAACCATTTATGAACTGTGTATGAACTTTTTTTTATGTAACTGATATATGCTAATCCAACTTAAGTGTACTTACTCTTCTAAATATCTCATTAACATAGTTAAGATAAATGTATTATAATTATAGATACATGAATACATATAAAAAATGAAGGACTAAAATTTGAATTTTTTTAATATCACCTATTTTTTATTATTTGACATACTTTTAGAGTTCAAACCATGACCCATTTAACACCCCTATCTGAACCACAACTAATTAACTATCTCTTACATACTAGTTTATTTATTGTTTATTGAAGCTGAAACTCTTGGGATGTTGCGGGTATCACCTTACGAAAGACTTAAAACAGACAACGTGGTGGAGATAGGCCAAGGAATAAATTTTGCTGTGGTTGGTGCAACTGCATTAGATTCATCTTTCCATGAAGCCCGGGGGTTCACAATCCATTTACAAATGCATCTTTGGGTGTTCAGTTAAATTGGTTCAACAAACTTTTACCTTCGATTTGTGTCACTAAGTCAGGTAATCATATGCAACGTACAATCACCAAATTCAAAAAAAAAAAAAAGAAGTTGCTTAGAAAGAATAAGAAACAAATATAGTCATTAATTTTGATTATATGAATGAGTAGCAATAACTTCATTTTACTATTAATAAGAGGTTAAATATTCATAGAACGAGAAATAAATTAAAGAATACACAGAGATAAGCATAAAAGAATACAATAGTTTTAATCAAAATTATCTAAATTCTCATTAGATCCAAGTGTAAGTACAGATTGCAAAAACTTACTTCGTAATTCCTTAATTCTCATGGAATAGATTGGTGGTAATGATTACAATCATCCTATAGTAGCCGGAAAACCCTCCGATGAGATCAAATTATATGTTCCACTTGTAATTAACACCATTGTCTCAGCTCTCAAAGTAAGTATATATTAACAAATACAATATTATTATTTGCGTTACTCGTAGATAATTGGTATGGGGAATGCAGGACTTAATTGATCTAGGGGCGCAAACGCTTGTTGTTCCCGGAAACTTACCGATTGGATGCCTGCCAACATATTTAACTCTTTACCATGGTTCTGATGAGGCAGAACTTGAAAATACAACGGGTTGCTTGGTACATCTAAACAAGATTGCAGAGTACCACAACGAATTGCTACAAATGGCGTTAAATCAAATTCGAGAGCTCAATCCTGATGTTAATGTCATTTACGCCGATTACTACAATGCTGCTATGCAGTTTTATCGTTCTCCACAAAAATACGGTAATATTGTACATAAAGTTAAGTATCTTATATGTTTATGTTATAATCATGCATAGTTAAGTGAAACATAAAGCTTTTCATTTTTTACCATTTTTTATATCTCGCAATTAAAAAAGATGCAACTTCACATAATAGTAAATGTGGTAAAGAAAACCAGTATTCTAATAGTTATCCATTCTAATAATGATTAGAGTTTCAAAATTAGATTTTTTTTTCCAGTTGTAGATGGTTGATTCAACTTCACATAATAGTAAATGCGGTATTCTAATAGTTGTTCATTCTAATAATGATTAGATTTTCGAAATTAGATTTATCCAGTTATAGATGGATTGGAAAAACCATTAGTATTTGTAGGTAATTTGGAGACCTAACTGTAACTTAGGGTGTTGCAAAGTGGAAAACCAATTTAACCAAAGTCGTTGTAGGGATGTGTTTAGGGGATGTGTGACTTTCAAGTTTGTAAAAGTAACTAGTAATCTGGTTCAACCGTTTAATACAACCTGGTTCAACCAGTTAAACCATTTTAGAGCTCAACCCGGTATGACTTAAAAACCGATTTTTAAAACATTGGTTACAATTTAGTCAAATAAGTTGTTTTTGTATTTTATAAATGTTTTGATATAAGTTCTTTACGTTAATCAATATATCAAAATCAGCAAAGCATTTATATTTAAGTAAGTATAGATACATAAAAGTGTGAGATAGAAATTTATGGATGTCAAATAAAACAAAAGGAGTGCAGCTGATGAAAAAATATAGTAAAATATATATAGAGAGGGGGTTATTAAAAAAAAGAAAAAAAACAAAAGAACACGAACCTAACATATTGACACATGGACCACTAAAAATCAAGTCATGTACATAAAACATTGCAAATGTTAGTATATAATTTCTTTGTTTTTTTTTCCAATGTTTCATGGAACTAATAATTTATTATTTTTTTAATAAATTAATTTTTAAAAGTTCTAAATACACAGTATTACGTAATTTTTATCTATGCTATGATATATTTTTTATTGAAAATCGAACTGTATTCAAATAAAGTACTTTTTATCTAGTAAATATTAAAAATATTTATTTTAATACAATTTAGTTTTTAATAAAATTTACATTGGAACGTCGACAAAAACTTAAAAAAACCATATATTTAGCTTTATTTCAAGTAAATATTTCAAGTTATTGAGAAAACGTTAAATTATAAATATTATAAAATAATGAAAAGAAAAGGAGATTATTTTTACAAATGTGAAAGTGGTACGCCCCTCATCGACTTTGTTTAAAGTCGCCCCCCACCCCCTCCCCCCCCCCCCCCCCTTCAACTTACCTAATTTTACTATTACATCCAAAAATCACCTACAAGTTAAAATGGTTTTCCTAACTCGTCAATGAATACAAAAAACTTTTCAAAATTGACCCGTATATGACTTTGAAATATTACAGGATTTATAAGAGCTCTAGCAGCATGTTCTGGAGGCAGAGGGCCGTATAACTATAATCTTCTTGTAGCATGTGGAGATCCATCATCTAGGAGTTGCAATCACCCAGAAACATATGCTAACTAGGATGGATTGCACTTAACAGAAACCGCATACCATATGATTTACAAGAGTTTATTTCATGGAACTCATACCACACCACAATTTAATACTTTGTGCCCTATATCAAATGGACACGCATTATATGCATCATCAAGTTCGGTTTAAAGCTTCTAGTAAAAGTACACGAAGCTCGAGACGGAGATGATTTAGTTAAGGCCTTGTTGTTTAGGCATGAGCATGGCGAACTTATGTGATATGTTGTGTATAGATAAGAATACCACGAACCTTTTCGTATTGTGTATTGTGTATTGTTTCATATTTCAGAAAAAAAAGTAGATGATATACAAACCTTTATAATTTATCTATATAGTACATCAATAAATTGTGTTGGTTATATATTCTTTGGATGTTTTGGTAGGTCCCAAGCTTGATAGCTGATCGCCGAGTATTACTACGTTACTATAGTATACTATACGAGTTGTTAGTCTTTTTTGAATTCTGAAATTTAGGAGAATTTTATTTGTAATGGGAACTAATGATCCAAGTGAGTGTTCAAATTGTTGTAGCTCCGGTTAATAGAAATTAAGCATGTTGATTTGATGAAAACAAATAACTAGTACTTGAAATTAAGTTACTCTTCACTTTTGACGCCTATATGATCAAAGGGTATTATTTTTAATTACAATTGTTTGTAGCGTTTCAGTATTTCGAGAATATGAACACATAGAAACGTATGTTCTTGTTGAAACTATAATATTATATTTGTATCTTGAGTTAGACCAATTTGTTGCAAGTATTTTTTTTATTTATTTTTTTTAGTTGTGTTTTAGCAACATCTTGATATTTGAGGATATTTGAGAAACTGGAGAGGAAACTTTTTTGGATATTTAAAGGGCTGGATATGGAGATTGCATATGGGAGTATTAAATGGTTATACCTGGGCAAACTTCTAAAAGAGTTCTCATTTAGTTTTGCAGTTTTTGGGTTCCATCTAGAGTTCTTTCAGTTTCGTCTTCTACATCGACCAAACCTGTAACTCTAGGGTTAATTTTTAAAGTAGTTTGTCAATATAGTTTGTTCTTGAGTTTGTTATATAACAGGATTGTAGTTGATTAATATTGCAGCACCGATTTTGTAGATTAGATCGAGTTCGTCTTTTATATATTTGAAAATTAACACCATTAACAAAATAAAATAACATAATCACTTAAATCTAAATGTTTTTTCCTATAATATAGAAAATGCTAGGCTACATTAGTAAAAGATTGACCATACATATCTATAGCTTATTCGACTATTAGTACATGATTAACAAGGGCCATTTTTTTATTTCTAAGTGTTTTAGCAAAATGATTAGTGTTTTCATAGGTTTTTGAAAGTATTTTGATTTCTAGGGAGACATGGGTATTCACATGAAAAGTGAACTTTTCTAACACATTGTCTTAAGGAAAACTAAGAAATGAGTCTTTCCTTTAACTAGCATACTCCAATTAGGTCTAACTCATTTGACTAGCAGACTCCATAGAAACTAAAACAAATTTAAAACCTTGAAGAAACGTTTACATTTTTTTTTCTAAACCACCTAGAAAAAAAAATCGATCCTCTTGGCTGCTCAAAGTGGGTTGTCAATGGTTTACCACATATAGAAGGAGAAGAGGCAAAAAGTTAAAATGACTTAAGTTTTATCATGGTCGTAGAAGTCACCAGGCGCTCCCTAGTCGGAGTCGGGGGTACTCAGGAAGTACTCGGCCTAAGCGGAGAGTACTCGAGGAGTAATTGGCCTAAATGAAGAGTACACGTGCCTCGGCAGCCTACCTTGTAGCGAGTATTCGGGGAGTACTTGGCCTTCGAGACCTTATTTTACAACCATGGGTTTTATTAATTCTTGTGAATTTGATGTTTAATACAACCCAATTTCTTAACAGCAATAAATCTAAAGAAAACCAAAACATACATAATTCATCAACGTGATGATTTAAGACATTAACACAGACATATATGAGAAAACACTTTCTCAAATTATTAACTACAACTCATAAACACAACACCATTAATTAGAACCCTGAATCATTTTACATTGATACTAAACATGTCCAAGAGATTATGTATCTCAAGAACCCTTCCTGGATAAAACAGCCGAGGGCCCCTCATTGTGTCACTACGAACAAGACGAGTGGGTAAAATGTAGCATGTATGTCTAAATGAATTGTTAGGGCTTGTGAAAGCATCTTCAAGTATATACAAGTATGGATGCTTTACGATTCATCATTCTGAGTTATATACTAGGCATGTACCATGTTTCTTTTGATAGATCAGCATTCCTTCCTAAGTTTAGTGAGAGGTTTAAAGGATTCAATGACTATTTTCCTCTTGACACCGAAGCTTCCTGATCGCCTACCGTGTGGGAAACTACTTCCATGGCCTCTTATATGCGGGAACAAACTTTTTCTTTTGCTTGGAATGCATTTTCTTCTTCCTCACCATGCAAGATTTAACCTTGAACTCATGGGTTGCAATAAATAAACCCATCAACCCACTCTGGAGTGTTGCCTAGTTGATTCTTGGATTGCACTAACTATGTGATCCCATCTTAGAGGTAGGTCTTTCAACACTTTTCTAACCACACTGTAGGTTTCCTATTTCTAGAATGTCTAGCTTTCTGAATTTTGCGTGACATGTTGGAAACATAGGTGTAAATGAGAGTATTTTCATTAAGTATAATGTGTATTTTTCCCGAACTTTAGACAAATATATGTATATTATATTATACTTTAGTTAGTATGCCATGATGACTGTACAACGAACCAAGCCATGTCCAAATCAGAGTTAAGATAAATGATATATCCTCAAAGTTCGGATTAAAATATGTAACATCTAAGAAAAAGGAAGATGAAAAGGTGGAAATGTGGGAGAACAAAAGTGGAGTAGTTTATATATGTGAACACTCATTTCTTATTGTTCCCTAGCACCTCACGCTAGTGGATTCGTGAAGTCCGCACCCTAACTCACACACGCATGTGGCGTGGGCACATGGGCGTAATGTCTCGCTTTGTTGGCGTGCTTTGCATTGGGTCAACAAACCGGGTCAGGATATATGATGTCATTAGAAGCTAGAGTTCCTCATAATTCCTCAAACAATCTCTGCATCTTTTCTGATATTCATCTGCAAGGTATATCTTCAAGTTTAGAGTTCTTCTTGGCAATAGCAACTGCTCCGGCTGTTGTACCCTGGAAAACAAAGTAATTTGCTTATTTCAGTTGTATTCATACTGGTAGTTTATCGTGTTCCTTTACTTTTCTATATTGAGAATATTAATAAAATTGTTTTATTTATTTTTACGTTAATGGTTCCTACATGACACACTTTGGTATTAAAGTATTTTGTGTGTATACAAAATTAATAATTAGATTTGACAAAAAGTTTTTGCAAAGAACAAGGATATTCTTTTACGTGAAAACAAAGTGGTAAATATTGTATATTGAACACTAAGTGAATTACTTTGTATAGGGATCGAACCATCATAATCATAAGGTTGAGGCATAGCAACTTTTCATGAAAGAATACAACAATTGATGGTTATAACTAACCAAGTGTTACCAGTGCTCTTAAATAGTACTTGACATTGTTACCATTTAGCATCATTAGTACAGAGCATATTTTACAAGAGAGCATGGTTACTACTGCCCAGTGGTAACTTACCACTAACTATTAATTTGCCACTACTTAGGACTCAGTAGTAACTTACTATTGAACTCGCTTGCCACTCATCGTTCTAGTTACCACTGAACTTAGTTGTCACCGAAGATCATCCCAAACAACTTTTACATAGCCATGCATATCTAAAACAATCCCAATGATACTTCAATCAGACAAAATAAAACTTTTTCAGAGCGACCACCCGTCAGGGACAGTGCCCCCTTGGAGCCCCTCATGGTTTAGGGCTCGCCCCTGGTCAAAATTAGTGTAGGGTGCTAAACAACGAACCCTGAAAGACGATATGAATCCCATGGGTGAGGACTCCTCATAGACGTATTCATATGTAGTTCATCTGGGTCATATATAAACATGTGAAACCTCAAGACGAGTAAATGTAAGATAAGATGTTATATAATTTAGTTTCTTAAATGGCATAACGATTTGCTTACCAAAAACTAAAAGAAACAAAAGCTTTGTTAAAAATGATGTGGGCTAAGGGCTTGACTGATGTTGGGCCAACGTTGACAGAGCTTGCATGGTCCTGTTTGCCTGTTACTGTTGCATTTTAGATATTAGCGGGCCGGAAATTGGGTGGCTTTGGAGCCCATGTTTAACTTTACCTTGTTTGTTATTTTTTTTATTTCAAATATATAGTTAACTAGTCATTGGCCCCGTGTTGCGGTGAAGGGGCGCAAAATCATGCTACCAACGTTGCATTGAGTGTGTAAAACCATGCTAAATAGCAAAAAAATGACGACCAAAACCGGGAAAAATGTAAAATAAAAACATGAATTTCTAACACCAAGTGATTCATGTAAAGTAAAACATATACGAAGTCGAATTCATATTGGCACGTATTAGAAAACCGAGAGTGTAAAAAACTTGAAGGACCAAATGTGACAACCAAGTGACTCACATGACATAAAACATATACGAAGTTGCGACACGTATTAGAAAGTCGAGAGGGTAAATAAAATAAGGGGCCAAATATAAGCAACAAACACCGAGCTAAGTAGCAAACGAAGGACGATCAAATTCAAGAAGAAACGTAAAACAAAACTAACAAAAAAATAAACTTTTAAGTTTTGTGGCAAAATAATAAATAATCAAAATTTTATTACAAATTAAAAAATTTTAAAGCTTAGTATAAAAAAATACAATCACAAAAAGATTTAAAAAAAAATCACTATCCATATTAGTAATGTTATAAATTAAAATATATAAATAATATTAAATAGTTTCAGGAATATATGCTCATGCCTCTCAGATTTTGCAATATGCAATTTTAGGTACCTTTTTATAATATTTATATTTTTAGATCTTCAACAAACGTCCTTGACGTATTTAATTATGATTTGACTATGATTTACATTAATTAAATTTCTAAACACTAAGAGGTAGGCTAAATTCTCCTCTACTTTACTAATTAACCTTGATTGATTTTTAGGGTTATACATATGTATACCATGAATCACCAGGAATCCGAGCCTATATGCTCAAATACACGAAATTCTTAAGGGCTATACACTAGTATACAGTTAAAACGACAGATTTCATCAAGGAAAAAAGTGTACATCCCCTAAAAGATCCTTTTTAGGGGGGTGTTCTTGTAGTAGTAGTACCCAAATTTTAAATTTTACTTTATAATTTTAGAATTTCAATAAAGTTGACTATTTTTTTTAATTTTCTGTTTATATTTTGATGATATAATAGTTGGTGAAGTGGTATGATTTGAAGCACTATAAAACGAATGGTATAAAACGAATGGCAGGTCTGTAGAAGTTGAAGATATGTCCAATTTGCATACATTTATATAATCCATGACACATTGTCCAACCCCAAGTTGATCCTAGCCTACCCTACACATACCCTTTATCAATCCCAGCGTACCCTCCACTAACTCGAACAAGTCCTTTCCTTTAAATGATTTAAGTGATATAAAAGGCACTAAAAAGGGTTCAAACATAAATCCCTAGTCGATTAGAATCATGATTAAAATGACATAAAAGTGTTACAACCTATAGTGTTTTAACCGAAAAGACACAACGAAAATATGTATCATAAAATTTCTTTATTTATAAATGGTTTGACATACTTGAAGGTCCATTTATAAAATGACATATCTTTTCTCTAAAAGAATTACAACATTGATCTTTATTTATCATATCAATTATAATATAAATGAGAACTATATAATATAAATGAGAACTATGTGATCATCCTTTCCGTACAATCCTTGCCTTTAAGCTCGATCTATACCCGCTTGACCTCATAGATAATAAATAAAATCAGATGAAATCATGTGATCACCACATACAACCAACACGTTAGTAAGTGGTGACAATCAAATATAAAATATTGTATAAGCTAAAATGTCCTTAACACATTCTAACTGTGTAAATTACTTCAATCGATTATTCCTTCCAACTTTCACTCATTTCAATACAGTATCGACTCTTCGAAAGAACGACGTTCATATACTTGCACTTCCAAACATACTCAATAATATATTGTTAGCAAACCCGTAATCTCAACATAATCAAACACCACATCCTCGAAAAAGAACACCAACCATTTGTATGCATCCATTTAACTACAACACAAGTGTACCTCTTTCACATAATTATGTACATACATGCATGTCTCCTACCCACATTACACATACTAGTTCATACAACTTACACCCACTATGATTCCAAATATTGATACCTACTTACAATCATGTTCCCTCAAACGTATTCAACATACCATACTTATTCATACATATGATCATTCGACAATAGACATGCTTAAAAACAAGTCATGTCCCTTCGTACGTATAACACAATTGTATATCCTAGATTTAATTACATACTTAAATGTATATGTATATTATATATATATATATATATATATAACCCATGCGAGCCCGAAATCATTATTCGTATACGTGCGACATAATTAAGTTTTTACGACCTTTTTATAGGTTATGCTTCTTTCCGGAAATTTATCGGGACCTGTACATGAGCCTTAAGGGATATTTAAGTTCGATACGCAACAATATACCAAAGATCCGGAAATTTTTGTTGTTAATAGAACCCGCCGTAAGCTATGGTTCATCTGTCGTAGCTTACGTTAAACATACAAGGCCAAATCAGAACCCCCCAGCCGTAGGTACGGCCAACATACCGTCACTTACGACGTATTTCTTTTTATCATGTTAACCTCGTCGTAAGTTACGGCACATATGTAGTAGCTTACGAATTTCTGCCGATGCATAGCCACCTACCGTAAGTTTTGGCAACAGCCGTAGCTTACGGTCAGCTGCTATTGTTTTCAGTATGCAGCTTATTTTGACCCGTTTTGAGTCCTGTTCATTTATGCCCGCCCGGAGACTTCCAAACGCGCCTTTTTCTAATATCTTATCTGTTTTTTACTTCTTTCCAAACCTTCCCCCTAACATTACCCAATCCTCATACTCCCCGTCTTAAAATCTTCCTACTAAAAGTTGTGACCTGTTTACCCCTGTAATGAGGTTTTACCGGTTTAACATCATCATACCAACCATTTCAAAAAATCTTACCTTAGCATTTCCCATTTATTTGTACGTTCCACCTTGATTTCGATTATTCATATATATATATATATATATATCTTCATGTAATTAATACGAATTGAGTGTGGAAATCAGTTACCTTATGCGTCCCTATTCGTATCCGCTTCCTTGCCATCTCTGGACCCGTTAGCATTTCGTGCTTGAGTCTATCTCGACATGACTTCTGTCCTTTCATGTTTTCACATTCACATTATGGTTAGTACACATACTCGTTCATACAATCGTTAATTTTATTTCATTCATACGTAACTTGACTTTCATAAACCAAATACCGTATACATAAAACACAGGTTGCTAGTCACTTTGTTTCACATCCACGCTACTTATAGAGTATAATACACCACACATAGATGATCTAAAACACATCACATGATTTATCTATTTTCACAATTGTGTCCAAAAAGCTTAAGCGTGGTATTCTTTCATTGTTGACTTTTAAAAGTCAACTGTCTAGTCTACACATTTTCAACCTACGAACATGTATTCATTTTTAATATAGTTGATCATACTAATGATACCATATGCACTTCGTACCCATGTCGTAGGTCACACACAACATAATCAATCCTTTCCATACTAGTCATCTCACAATTCTACAACTAATAACATCCTTCAAGATTAACTAATTAACATTTGTCACACCCCGACCTGCAGCGGAATAAAAGTCAGGGCATAATTGGGTTATCACCAAAGCTCATGATATTTACTAAGATGTTTCATATTTATTAAATTCAAATTACAACCTTAAATATCCAAAACAAAATTCATACAATTACAAAGAAAATGAATCTATATATTTATTCCAAAGCATAAACTTGTTTATTCTTCTAGGCCTTCCTAAGTGTTTCCTGTCTCAGCTGGATCACCTGTATCATGTGTAAAACGGGGGAGATTTTGGGTCAACAAAAGTTGGCGAGTGAACCTTGATAAAACATTTTAACTAATTTCTTGTTTTATTTAATAAGGAAAATTCGTGCATTAATCACATGTGAGCAAACATATATGTAAACAATCACAAACCATTTTGGATGAGTATATGACATGAAATGATGATGTATTTGAGATCAAGGCTCAATCAAACGGAGCCGATCTAATGAGGCTCCTGATGCTCAACCCGTATCCCACGGGGAACTGATGGGCCTAATGAAATGCGTGCACTGAAATGATGAAATTCAATCTACATATAATTCACACAATAATTGATACACATTTGATCACGGATATGATGTATGCACAAGTGTTTAAATAAAATAAAAGAATAGTACGACACATGATACACCCAAAAATATGATTAAAACGGGGAATTGGTAGAGATTCACTCACAGTGGATGCGTTTCTTGATGAAGATGAATGCGCACGAATATTATGATTCAACCGACGAGGGAAAACTAACCTAAATAATAACGACATGATTCAATTAAATAAATAAATTTTATTTGAGATTATAATTTTTAATTAGTGCTCTTTAATGAGATTTTTAGATTTATTTTTGTGGGTTAAATGCAAATTTTTAATTTTAAAAACCTTATTTTTAAGTATTTTTAAATCATTTTTCAATTAAATAAATAAACAAAAATAAAATAAAAAGGGTTGACTTTGTCAGGTTTGACCGGGTTGGGTCAGATGTGTTTATTCTATGCGGTGAGTGAGGTTCGAACTCGGGACCTCTCGTATACGTGCACGCAGCTCTACCAACTGAGCTACGTGTCTAACCCGAAATATTCTCTGTTTTAATTATATATATATACTAATTAACTTTAACCTTGTTTAGTTTTTATTAAAAATGATTTAATATGGCCGAACCGGTTGCAGAAACCCGGAATCGAACTCGGGACCTTCGGTTCGAGTGCGCACAGCCCAACCAGTTGGGCTGTGTGTCTAATCTGCTTAACTACTGGATTATATTCCTCTTATGTATATACTGTGAATTGATCTGATTAGGTTTTAAAAATGTTGGTTTTATTTCTAAAAGTCGGTAACATGTGCGATTCGAACCCGGGACGTGTGTTTTACATTTGCACACAGTCCACCGCTGGATGTGTGTGTCTAACCCGGTTAAATACTCGATTTTAGTTACATTAATATACAACTTAAACTTCATCTTCTTCATTAAGAAGAACACAGAACCGTGAATCCGACTGTTGACCAACAAACTTATAATTGATTGAAATAGAATAGAAAAAGAAGATTAAGTAATATGGTATACCAAAACAGAGAGTTTTCTTCAGATTTCCGGCAATATTTCGTCGGCTCTGATTTGCGATTTCCGGCTGAGTGAACTGATTTAACAGTTTCGATTATTGTGTTGAGCAATTAGATTACTAATCAAGAGATAGCAAGAAAGGTTTAGATGATTTTACCGATTAGGAGTAAGGCTTCGGTTCTCCGATGATATTCCGGCGAGTGCGAGAATCTCCGGCGACGTGCTCTGAAAGGACTAAAGCTTCAGGAAGTGAGCGTGGTTCTGAGTGAAAGGTTTACAAGAAGTTTGAGTGGGTATTTATAAGGAGGAACAGGCTGATTTGGGTTCGAATTAAGGTCATGATTCGCGGTCAAAGGTTTCAATCTTCAAAGGAAACGGTTTTGACTAAAATGGATGGTTAGGCAACGGTTATAACTGATGTCGAAATCAGTTTACGCGTTTTAGTCAAAGAAAATAGCCACATTTGCGGAAATCTCGGTTTTCCGGCGACTGCGAGTTCTGGGCGCGCTGATTACCGGTTTTGACTTTCGGATTTTACTTTAAGTGTTATTTGTTTCTGTATTTAACACAAGTGAAGTGTGTGGCGGAGTGGTGTGGTGTGTGTTTGTGCTTACGGGAGACCCGGGTTCGAGACCCGGCGACTCTATTTTATTTTTTATTTACTTGTTATTATTATTTATTAATTATGGTTTTTAAATTCTAAAATGTTTATTAATTATGTATTATTTAAAATAATCTGAACAATAAATACGCAACGAATCTTATAACTGAATACTTGATTATTAAACGAAGCGGGTTTTGAAACCCGTTTTTCGACGAATGTTACAGTATACCCTACTTTTAGGAAATTTCGTCCCAAAATTTAAGTAGTAGTGGTAACTGGAAAGAGATGCGGGTATTTTTCGCGCATTGAGTCTTCACGTTCCCAAGTAAACTCGGGTCCTCGTTTCGACTCCCAACGTACCCTGACAATTGGAATACGACTTCGCCTTAAACGCTTCTCACCGAAGTCCATGATTTCTACTGGTCTTTCAACGAAGTGCATCGATTCATCGACTTGAATGTCTTCTAGAGGAATGTGGAGGTTTTCATCGGCAAGGCACTTTTTCAAGTTTGATACGTGGAATGTGGGATGAATTCTGTTGAGCTCTTCTGGTAGGTCAAGCTTGTATGCTACAGGACCTACTCTTTCGAGTATCTTGAAAGGTCCTACATAACGTGGTGCTAGCTTGCCCTTCTGGCCAAAACGAACCACTCCCTTCCACGGTGATACTTTTAAAAGTACTTGATCACCAATGTCAAACTCCAAGGGCTTTCGTCGTTTGTATGCATAACTCTTTTGACGACGTTGAGCCGCTAGAAGATTGTTTCGAATTTGAAGGATCTTGTCGGTTGTTTCTTGAATTAATTCTGGTCCGGTGATTTGCGCTTCCCCAATTTCGTGCCAACATACTGGAGATCGGCACTTACGACCATATAAAGCTTCGAAAGGAGCCATGCCGATACTTGAATGATAGCTATTGTTGTACGAAAATTCCACTAATGGTAGGTGAGCGTCCCAGTTCCCTTTGAAGTCTATGACACATGCTCGCAG
Source organism: Scalesia atractyloides (assembly GCA_947069175.1). Taxonomy (NCBI): domain Eukaryota; kingdom Viridiplantae; phylum Streptophyta; class Magnoliopsida; order Asterales; family Asteraceae; genus Scalesia; species Scalesia atractyloides. The sequence goes on from CAMTDV010000027.1 coordinate 9,092,531, forward strand.
CATGTCTTCAAGGGTTTGGATGGTGCGTTCAGATTGACCATCAGTTTGAGGATGAAAAGCGGTACTGAGGTCTAATCGTGTACCCAAGGCGGTTTGTACGGCTCGCCATGTTCGTGAAGTGAAACGACCATCACGGTCTGAAATGATGCTTAATGGTACACCATGACGGCTTACGATCTCGCTGATGTAGATACGAGCTAACTTCTCGTTCTTGAAGTCCTCGCGAATCGGAATGAAGTGAGATGACTTTGTAAGACGATCGATTATTACCCATATGGTGTCATACCCACTGGAGGTGCGAGGTAACCCGGTAATAAATCCATGGTTATGTTTTCCCACTTCCATACAGGTATTTCGGGTTGGACTAGAAGTCCTGAAGGTCTTTGATGTTCAGCTTTTACTTTGGAACAGGTAAGACACTTGGAAACAAAAACAGCGATATCCTTTTGCCAGGCCACCAGTAGGTGTATCGTAGGTCTTGATACATCTTGTCGGCTCCTGGGTGTACAGAGTATCGTGTTTTGTGCGCCTCATTCATGAGGAAATCACGAAGGTTATCGCGATCAGGAATCCATATGCGGTTTAAATAGTACAGAATACCGTCGGATTTGGTTTCGATTTTTAGTTCAGCTCCACATGACAGCTCACCGCGTACGTCATTTTCTGTTACAGAAACATGTTGAGCTTCCCGGATTCGATCTTTGATGTCGGTTATGATTTGCGAACATAGAAGACGAATGGAGTTCGCATAACCTTTTCGACTGAGCGCATCGGCCACCACGTTTGCCTTGCCAGGATGATACCGAATTTCACAGTCGTAGTCGTTGAGAAGTTCGACCCATCTTCGTTGCCTCATATTCAACTCCTTTTGGTTGAAGATATGTTGGAGACTCTTGTGGTCAGTGTACATTTCACACTTGGTACCGTAGAAGTAATGTCTCCATATCTTGAAAGCGAACACAACGGCTCCAAGTTCCAGGTCGTGGGTGGTGTAATTCTTCTCGTGAACCTTGAGTTGCCTAGAGGCATAGGCTATCACTTTTCCTCTTTGCATCAATACACGCCTAGCCCTTGCCCTGATGCGTCGCAATATACCACAAAGTCATCGCAACTCTCAGGGAATGTGAGGATAGGTGCGTCACAAAGTTTTTGCTTTAGAGTTTGGAAGGCCTCCTCTTGTTTAGGTCCCCATATGAAGGGTTTTACTTTATGAGTCAAGGCCGTGAGTGGTACAGCAATACGGGAAAAATTGGCAATGAAGCGTCGATAGTAACCAGCCAAACCAAGAAATGACCTAACTTCGGTAGGGGTACGTGGCGCTTGCCATTCTTGCACCGCCTTGATTTTTGAAGGATCGACATGAATTCCCTTGTCATTGACAACATGTCCAAGGAATTGTACTTCTCCTAGTCAGAATTCGCATTTTGAGAACTTAACGTAACGCTTTTCAGTCCTTAAGAGTGTAAGGATGAGTCGAAGGTGTCGCTCATGATCGGATTTAGACTTGGAGTAAATAAGGATGTCGTCGATGAAGACTATGATGAAACGGTCGAGGTAGGGCTTGCATACCCTATTCATTAAATCCATGAAGACAGCGGGGGCGTTGGTTAAGCCGAATGGCATGACCATGAACTCGTAATGACCATAACGAGTCCGGAAGGTGGTTTTTGGGATATCTTCTTCGTGCACTCTGAGCTGATGATAACCAGAACGAAGGTCGATTTTTGAAAAGCAGGTGGCACCTTGAAGTTGGTCTAGGAGGTCATCAATGCGAGGTAGTGGATAGCGATTTTTAACCGTTAACTTGTTGAGTTCTCTATAATCAATGCACATGCGAAACGTTCCATCTTTCTTCTTCACAAAAAGAACAGGTGCACCCCAAGGCGATGAGCTAGGACGTATGAATCCTTTATCAGTCAGCTCTTGTAGTTGACTGGCCAGCTCTTGCATTTCGGATGGGGCTAACCTATAAGGAGATTTTGCGACTGGTGTAGCGCCAGGTACAAGATCGATGCGAAATTCGACTTCTCTCAAAGGGGGAAGTCCTGAAATGTCGTCGGGAAAGACTTGTGGGAATTCTTTCACAACTGGGATATCTTCGAGTTTCCTCTCCTTGTTTCCCTTTTTGACGACGTGAGTTAGGAATGCGACATAGTTCTTGCAGAGATATCTTCAGGCTTGGAGGCATGACATTAATTTGAGTCCTTTCGAAGGGGTTTCCCCAAAAATACGTAGTGTCTGATCGTCTGCGAGAGGAATGCGAATGAACTTTTCGTGGCACACCACTTCAGCGTGATGCTGGTTGAGCCAGTCCATACCGATTATAACGCCGAAACTTCCCAACTTCATAGGAATAAGGTCGATTGGAAAATCGTGATAGTTTAGGGTGAGAGTACAATTGCGTATAATAGAATTTAATGAAACGGGTTTTTCGTCAGCAACTTCCACCGTTAGAGATTCGATGAGATTAACACGAGGTTGGTCGAGGATAGGTTCAAATTCTAAGGACACAAAGCTCTTATCCGCACCAGTATCGAATAATATGGATGCATAACTACCATTGATGAGAAACGTACCGTTGACCACATTGTTGTCAGCCCTGGCTTGATTGGCATTGATGTTGAAAGCTCTCCCTCTGGCAGGTGGGGGAGCTTGGTTAGCTTGGTTTACCGGGTTTGCGTGAGCTTGGGCATGGATGATGTTCACTAGGCATGGACATGTGTTCCTGAAGTGGTTTGGGTCCCACAGTCGAAACAAGCTCGCATGGGTTGCATCATGGGGTAGTTGGGTTGGTAGTAAGTTTGGGCTGCGTGTGGTGCAGGTGGTAGAAGTAAGGGTTGTTGGGCTTGTCCCACTATCTGATTTTGGGTTTGGGTTTGAGGTTGATTGCGGTTCATTCGTTGAAGGGTACGGCAGGTTTGGATGGTGTGACCTGCACGGCCACAGCTTGTGCAATGTTGGCAGGGATTTTCGGGAGGGTGATGGTATTGACAGCGGTTGCATTTTGGGTGCGGGCCAGTATATGGCTTTTTGAATGGTGCAGCTGGGGGAGCAATTTGGGTGATTGGTGCAACAATGATAGGAGGGTTGGTTTGAGTGACAGCAAAATTCTTGCCATTACGTTTCCTCTTACCAGCAAACTTTGAGGATGAGACTGGATGGTTTGTAGTTGGGGTCTCTATGGGTGCTTTCTTCTTTTCATCTTTGAACTTGCCGTTTCGAATGCGATTTTCAGTGAGTTCTGTAGCTAACTCCATTGCAGGTTCAAGTGTTGCAGGCGATGTGCTTAAAACCGAATCTTGGATTTTCTAGGGGAGACCTCGAATGTAATGTTCAACTAAGCAGTACAAGGGGGTGAACAAATTAGGGATCATCTGGTTCAGCTCGAGAAATCTCTTATTATAGGAAGTGTGATCTCCTTCCTTTTGTTTCAGCGTGTGGAATTCGTCTTCCAGCTTTTTGATTTCGCTTCTTGGACAGAAGTGTCTTGTCATGAGTTCCCTTAACTCTTCCCATGTTAAGGCCATGGCATCTTCAACTCCTCGCTTACCCTTTTCCTTGTTCCACCAGGTAAGGGCTACCCAAAACAGTCTTCCAGTTGCATAACGTACCTTACGGTCCTCGGGACAATCGCAATTGAGGAAAGTGTTTTCCATTTCTTCAAACCAGTGAAGGAGGGCGGTAACACCTTCGGTCCCTTCATATTTTGGGGGATCGCAGGATTTGAAGTGTTTGTAGGTGCACTTGGGGGTTTTGGAAGGAGGGTTGGCGACGCTCTGGTCTTCTTGGTTGGGAGGGTTGATGGGATTAGCGGTGAGAGCTTGTTGAACTTGAAGTACGATATCAGGAAGTACTGCGGCCATTTGTTTAGCAATTTGTGTGGCCAAGCGTTCACTTGACTTTCCTGACTTTCTTCCTCCACGTAGTAGCCTAGCCGACATCTACAGGAACATATATAGGAAGATTGTGAGTTTAAGAATTTTCTAGGTGTCATGTGTCGTAAAAAGAATGAAAAATAACATAACTGACAATAATTTAATTACATCCATAGGATGTCTTGGGTTTGCTCATGTTTGGGCCTTCAATGTCCCCCATACTATCGCCTGTGTAGTCATGTGGGCCCCCATGACAATTGGGCTTGGTAGGATTCACATTGGTGTCGGCGGGTTAACACTCGCACCACCCGAATGAAAATCGTAAAAACATGATTGCGTGATGTATGGTAGGAGGGTGTCCAGGTGTAGACACAATGACAACTCAAAGTGGGGTTAGTTCACACGACGTTTGGTATAGCATGCTTTGGCCTAATAGGTCCTTCGTACTCTCATCGTTAGTCCCCAGGTAGGCAAACTGGTCCTTTATTTTGGATTTATACGAATGCCAAGCCTAGACAGGACGTTCCGACTACCGGTACTCGTACCCTTCCAATTACTACATGCCCGTCATGAGAACTCACTTTGATGTGATTTGAAAAATACAAAAATCGTTGCAAGAATCATGGAAATCGTGAGGTGTGTGCTCTCATGGATATGATATGTTATGAGGATGTGATTTATGATGAGCATTGCATAATAACATGTATTTGTGAGCGTGCTTGCATAATATTGGGTGTGAAAATAAACATGAAACATATAAACATCATGAATTTTGCATGTAACGCACAAACAATTAAAATTTAATCAACTATAGTATAGGCTCTAAGGGTCTAATAACCTATCCTATATCCCTATAGTTACAAGCTCTGATACCAATCTGTCACACCCCGACCCGCAGCGGAATAAAAGTCGGGGCATAATTGGGTTATCACCAAAGCTCATGATATTTACTAAGATGTTTCATATTTATTAAATTCAAATTACAACCTTAAATATCCAAAACAAAATTCATACAATTACAAAGAAAATGAATCTATATATTTATTCCAAAGCATAAACTTGTTTATTCTTCTAGGCCTTCCTTAGTGTTTCCTGTCTCAGCTGGATCACCTGTATCATGTGTAAAACGGGGGAGATTTTGGGTCAACAAAAGTTGGCGAGTGAACCTTGATAAAACATTTTAACTAATTTCTTGTTTTATTTAATAAGGAAAATTCGTGCATTAATCACATGTGAGCAAACATATATGTAAACAATCACAAACCATTTTGGATGAGTGTATGTCATGAAATGATGATGTATTTGAGATCAAGGCTCAATCAAACGGAGCCGATCTAATGAGGCTCCTGATGCTCAACCCGTATCCCACGGGGAACTGATGGGCCTAATGAAATGCGTGCACTGAAATGATGAAATTCAATCTACATATAATTCACACAATAATTGATACACATTTGATCACGGATATGATGTATGCACAAGTGTTTAAATAAAATAAAAGAATAGTACGACACATGATACACCCCAAAATATGATTAAAACGGGGAATTGGTAGAGATTCACTCACAGTGGATGCGTTTCTTGATGAAGATGAATGCGTACGAATATTATGATTCAACCAACGAGGGAAAACTAACCTAAATAATAACGACATGATTCGATTAAATAAATAAATTTTATTTGAGATTATAATTTTTAATTAGTGCTCTTTAATGAGATTTTTAGATTTATTTTTGTGGGTTAAATGCAAATTTTTAATTTTAAAAACCTTATTTTTAAGTATTTTTAAATCATTTTTCAATTAAATAAATAAACAAAAATAAAATAAAAAGGGTTGACTTTGTCAGGTTTGACCGGGTTGTGTTTATTCTATGCGGTGAGTGAGGTTCGAACTCGGGACCTCTCGTATACGTGCACGCAGCTCTACCAACTGAGCTACGTGTCTAACCCGAAATATTCTCTGTTTTAATTATATATATATACTAATTAACTTTAACCTTGTTTAGTTTTTATTAAAAATGATTTAATATGGCCGAACCGGTTGCAGAAACCCAGAATCGAACTCGGGACCTTCGGTTCGAGTGCGCACAGCCCAACCAGTTGGGCTGTGTGTCTAATCTGCTTAACTACTGGATTATATTCCTCTTATGTATATACTGTGAATTGATCTGATTAGGTTTTAAAAATGTTGGTTTTATTTCTAAAAGTCGGTAACATGTGCGATTCGAACCCGGGACGTGTGTTTTACATTTGCACACAGTCCACCGCTGGATTGTGTGTCTAACCCGGTTAAATACTCGATTTTAGTTACATTAATATACAACTTAAACTTCATCTTCTTCATTAAGAAGAACACAGAACCGTGAATCCGACTGTTGACCAACAAACTTATAATTGATTGAAATAGAATAGAAAAAGAAGATTAAGTAATATGGTATACCAAAACAGAGAGTTTTCTTCAGATTTCCGGCAATATTTCGTCGGTTCTGATTTGCGATTTCCGGCTGAGTGAACTGATTTAGCAGTTTCGATTATTGTGTTGAGCAATTAGATTACTAATCAAGAGATAGCAAGAAAGGTTTAGATGATTTTACCGATTAGGAGTAAGGCTTCGGTTCTCCGATGATATTCCGGCGAGTGCGAGAATCTCCGGCGACGTGCTCTGAAAGGACTAAAGCTTCAGGAAGTGAGCGTGGTTCTGAGTGAAAGGTTTACAAGAAGTTTGAGTGGGTATTTATAAGGAGGAACAGGCTGATTTGGGTTCGAATTAAGGTCATGATTCGCGGTCAAAGGTTTCAATCTTCAAAAATAGCCACATTTGCGGAAACCTCGGTTTTTCCGGCGACTGCGAGTTCTGGGCGCGCTGATTACCGGTTTTGACTTTCGGATTTTACTTTAAGTGTTATTTGTTTCTGTATTTAACACAAGTGAAGTGTGTGGCGGAGTGGTGTGATGTGTGTTTGTGCTTGCGGGAGACCCGGGTTCGAGACCCGGCGACTCTATTTTATTTTTTATTTACTTATTACTATTATTTATTAATTATGGTTTTTAAATTCTAAAATGTTTATTAATTATGTATTATTTAAAATAATCTGAACAATAAATACGCAACGAATCTTATAACTGAATACTTGATTATTAAACGAAGCGGGTTTTGAAACCCTTTTTTCGACGAATGTTACAACATTATCCATGGTTCTAACATTATCTTACTGATAAATCTACATGTCATACAATGATGCCACTTTCGCCTCTTGATCCCTACCACATAATCAACTAAGCACATAAGGTGTACCATACCTTCAAGCATAGAGTAGAAACTCCTAATGCACGCTTCTGCCACATCAAATTTCCACATGAACTCCATATAAACAAACTTCACATGTTAGTTTGCTAACAATTATATCATTATCACTTTCTATACATATTTACCCACAACTTGCATACTATTTCACATATTATTGCCATTTAGACATTTTTATCAAACACTTGGTGTGCGTACTACTATCTAAGCACAATGTACAAGTATTTCATGCTCTCATCCCTACTTCTTGCATTCATTTCATCAACAAAACTATGCATCAAATAAATTTCATACTAACAATTATGCATCACACATTATATAATTCATCAAATATGCACAAGGATTGGACATGGGTGACACACCCATATCGCCATCTTCATCATCCCAAATGGATTTCATTTCAAAACATAAAATTACCCAAAATCATACACAACACAAGTTCTATTTGGTGATTTTAATACACAATCATGCTTAATTTCATATCAACTCACGGATTGATCATAACCCACTTCATACAAAATCACCAAATTGAATTCTACAACTTACCACATGATTATTAGCATTAGATGGTAAGGATTCTTCATTCATGCGTTGATTACAACATCTATTTGGTCTTGAATTGGCTTGAACTTGATAAGCTGAACCAGAGAGTTCTTCATATCTCTCTCTCTCTCCAAACATCAATGTATACACACACACACAAGAAAATGCAGAAATTTTGACTCGAAATCCCTTTTGTTGACCACTTTCATCAATTTCCAAAAATGTCATAGTTGGACCTTGTACTTTCCTTTATTCTTTCTATTTAACCTTTTATGTTAACTAAGGTATACAATCTAATTAAGTTATTTCACTACATAAGTCTAGTAAATACCATGTTTATTAATACATTGGATTTTGAGGCGTTACAAAAATACACTATAGAAAAAAATGGTTCAAACTTAAATCCGTAGTGCATTAGATTCAAACGGGAGGAATATTGTATTAAAACTATGCTAGACTTATGGACACATGTGTTAATTGAATCGGTTTTTAGGTTATTTTGAATTTGTATATTTACAAAACAAATTCAAATTTGATTCTAATTTAGTCATACAAAACCCGGTTCGAATAAGTTTATTGGAATTTGGTTCAAAATAAGGTCTATTCAAATAAAGTGAAATAGCAAAGAAAATCAAATTATAAGTATATTAAACTAAAAAATATCATAATATAATATATAAAATAATAAATGATATTAAAATACAATTAGAAGAAATCACAAGCATATACATAAATCTAAAAAGAATCCATGTAATGCGAAATTGGGTTATTCAAATCGGTTTAGTTCAAGATACCTAACTTCGAATTTGAATTAGAAATTTCATTTGAATAAGGAACCGGTTCGGGTAACCCGAAATCGAAACTCAAATTCTTTAATCCGGTTCGATTCGAATTTTATATGTAAAATTTATCATAAAACAGGTCCTAAAACCCGCTCCGTTTTATTAATGCAAGTATACGTTATGATGTTCGTTACGCGTTTATATTAAGCATTTTAAATATTTTTTTAGTATTAAAAAATAAATAATAATAATAATAAAGTAAATAAATAATAAAGTTTAAATAAATAATAAAGTTTAAATAATAATAACATAAACAAAATATAAACAATAAAATTAAAACAGAAAAAGGGGTGTGGACAGCGGGTATCGAACCCGGTCTCCACCCAACTCAAACAGACATTACACCACTACACTGCACACACACATCGGTTATATTCCAAATCAAACACTATTTATAACAAAATAGTTATTGAAATCAGATTCAAAGAAAACCCGCTCAGTAACAACTAAGGTCTTCATAGCCATCATCAATTTCAGTTTCCCTTGCGAATTTAATCGGTGAAACAGTTTCTAATCTTGAATTGGACTCAATAATTGGATTAATAACAGTCAATCAGTTACCCAATCATAGCCACATTTAAGATTTTTGACCGAAACCGATTAAAACCAAAATTTAACTCAATTCAGCACCTTCGGCTATAAATACTGATCTTAGAAGTCATTCAAAACTCGCTCACACACTCACAAAACTTCTGTAAACACTCCGAAGATTCTCTGTGTTCGAAATTCATTCCGCCGGAATTTTGTGGTATCGCCGGAGGAATCAAGCATCTTCATTTCGGTACAATCATTTGAATCTTATCTTCTTTTCAATTACTTTATAATTGGTTATTACAAAACAAACCATTACACAAGATTATCTAATCGGTTTCTATTCAGTGGGTTTATCATGAAGAAGATAAAGTCGAGTTAGTATATCAATATAATTAAAATCATAGATTATACCGGGTTAGACACACAGTCCAGTGGTGGACTGTGTGCATTACGAACAAGGTTACCTAGGTTCGAGTCTCACACGGTTCCGATTTCCTGAATTGAACAAACACTTTTTAATACTTAATTAGATCAATGTTCAGTAAGTGTCTAAGACTAATATAAATTCAAAACATTATGGGTTAATCACACAGCCCAGTTGGTAGGGCTGTGTGCAACGTAGTATATGGGCGCGGGTTCGAGTCGACGTGTGCGCAGCGGTTTAATAATATAACAAAACCTTTTTAATTAAATGAAATTATGATTTAACTATGTTCGTATATATATACAATTAAAGTCTAGATTATTTCGAGTTAGACACGTAGTAGAGTTGCGTGCACGTATACGAGAGGTCACGAGTTCGATTCTTACACATTGCGTATAATTCTCCAATTCGGCCGGTTCAACCCCCAAAAAGAGGTATATTTTTTTAGTAACTTTTTCTTTATTTTTCTCCAAAAATCCCTAAAAATATATATAAAAATAAGACATTTTTAAATAACAAATTTGTAATAAATACTACATAAATTGTCTAAAAAGCATAATAAAGGCATTAAATAAAAATATTAATTACAAATAAATGATATATATTTACCAAATTATTACGTGAATATTTAGGTTAGTTTTCTCGTCGGTTGGAATCTATAATCGTGCGCGTTCGTTATCAACTCAAGAAACGCACCCACTGTGAGTGAATTCTTACAAACCTCCCCTTTTTATTTATTTTTTGGGGTGTATCATGTGTCGTTTATTTATATCTTTTATTCAAATCTCGTGCTATCACAATTATATGATCTAACGTGCTATGTAACATGGTTGTTTATTGCTATTGTGGTTATACTTTCTCAGTTTAATCAAGCATTCACATTAGGCCCATCAGTTCCCTGTATAGACAGGTAGAGCATCGCGTGCCTAATTAGATCGGCTCCGTTTGATTGAGCCTTGATTTCACAGTTCATCATTTATCATGCTCATGTGTACTTTGCTAGATGATTATGTGGTTTGTGGATTGTTTACATATACGTTTGCTCATATTTGGTTTAGGCACATTTTTATTAAATTAATCAACATATAATTTCTTTTTAATGTTTAAACATGATTCATTTGCCAACTTTTGTTGACCCAAAACTCTATTTTTACACATGATACAGGTGATCAGGTTGAAGCAAGGAACACTTAGGATTGGGCCTTAGAAGAAGAATAAATCATTACTTTATTGTCATGTTTAGAACATTTGGTGTTTGTATGGTTTGTGTGTTGATTGGAATATTTCTTTTTAATTTGATATAATAAATATGAAACTTTTATAATAGTAAATGTCATGAGCTTTGATGAAAACCCAATCATGCCACTACTACCATTTTCGTTGCGGGTCAGGGTGTGACGTTATATTCTTCGAGTACGATTCCAATAATGAACATCTATACTAGAGGTGTATAAATTGGGTTTTTTACAAACCAAACTAGTTTTTAACTGAACCGGATTTTTAAGGGTAAACGACATGTTTTTTTTCAAACTTGTTCAGTTTTAAAACTAGTTTCCAATGATCAAACCCCAAACTGATTAAACCGATTCGGGCCGGTTTATAAACTATTTTTTAGAGTTGATTCAGTTTATCAACCAGTTTCAAAGATCGAGAGTTCAAACCAGTATCCAATCCGTTCGGCTGAGTCGGATTGAAAACTGGTTTTCTAGAAACCGGTTTATTTTTTAAACCGGATCGTGTTTTCTTTTCAAACCAGGTTTTTTGCCGTGAGAACCACCACGAGTTGTGAGAACCGTGGGAACCACCACAAGTTGTGAGAACCATGAGAACTTTTTCTTCCCGCACGAGTTGGGCCATAATTTTTTGCAAAAATGTAGATGAGAACTTTTTCTTCCCGCACGAGTTGGACCTATGCAAGTTTTTTTCCGTGATGGTGTAAATTTTATATGAATATAAATATTTTTTACGTCTCATGTAAATGTAGGTATGCAGCATTTTTTTAATTTTAGTTTTTGCTAAAATAAGTGATTTTTTATGACTTCTGAGAAAAAATTTCAGAAAATCCTTTTAGATGACCTAGTTCTCACGGTTCTCACAACTCAATGTGTTTCTCATTTTAACTCATCCATATATATATATATATATATGTATATATAACATTTCTTTTTAAAAGAAAAAAATAGATTAAATTTTAATATTCATAGACATTTTTAAAGAAAAACAAAAAATAGAGTAGATTTGAGAAATAAGTTATTATACAAGAGGACAGAAGTGTATGAAATGTAGAAGATGGTTTGGCCTTTGATTTACAAAATTAATGGTTGAGATTAAGTGGTACCAAAATTAAGAATTTACATTACTTAAAAAAGGGGAAACATGTGGAGTAAAAGACAAACATAAAAATCAAACATTATTGATTCATAAACGCACCCTCCTTGATTTTTAAACGACTATAACTTTTCATTCGTTAATATTTTTTTATAAAAAAATAAACTGTATTAACAAGCATTTTATTCTCTTTATTTCGAGCAGCCTAGAGTTATTCTTAGAAAAATTACAGGATTTTGAATACACATTACGTGATTTTGAATACCTAGTACATGACTATGTGATTACGTGAATTTGAATACAAGATTTTGAATACTCGTTAAATGATTATGTGATTTAATTATAGTATTTTATATGAAACTCTGTAATGAGTATTCAAGTTTCTGTATTTTTTTTAAAGAAAACTATAGTAATAGGCTGCTTGAAAAAAAGAATGAAATGCTCGTTAACATGATGTAACTTTTCTTAAAAATAGTAACATATAAAAAAATTATAACCATTTAAAAATTAAGGAAGAAATTGTTCGTAAGAAATAATTAAATTAACCTTCTATTCAGTGACATTTATCCTCGTTTGCTAATCAAATATACTTTATACGTAAATTTCATCTTGTATGTAATCCAGCCACTAATTCTTTGTCAAATGTATATCTTTTAAAATTAAGATATATTTTTTCTTTTATTATTCTTATGATTTTCTTTTCACTTTCAATTTATAACCCCACCTCATCCCACCAACTCCCAAGAGAATCTTATACAGTTATATGTTGATCCCCAAAAGAAATTAATGGAAACAGCATGCATCATCATACGGGATTTCTAGAACTCAAAAGGCAAATTCTCTTCCATTCTCAAAATTTAACTTTATAATTTTAAGGTTAAATAGTTTAATTTCAGTTAATCAAAACTAGTTTTGAATAGCATCAAACGTGTGTGAAAAACATTATTGGATGAAAAGTGTAGTACAGTATCATGCTCATAAATTGTAAACCTTAATTACAACTAATTTATTTTTACAATAAATTACAATTTACACATAAAACATTATATATGAACATTAGAGAGCAAACTCGACCTGACCTGAAGACGACCCGCAAGGTAGGAGCAGAAAATATCGCAACAAATGAAATGGTCAATGTCTATTTTTTGATAATCAATTATCTATTAGTTGGTCAAAGTTAGATTTTTGATTGATTAAAATTAGTTTTTAATTGACAAAATTTTAGTCCTTAAGGGACATGTGTGATGGTAAGGTGTCTTCCATCTATACTAAAGATAGAGAGTTCAAATCATATGAGATACAGGTATAGAAGTATTTAGTAGTAGATTAATTTGTCATTAAAAAAAATGATTGAATTATAATTATTAGCTTTTTATATGGTTTCCTAAACTAGGGTTTTGGTAGTCCTTAAAATTATAATCAAGATCTTGTGAGCTCTTGAGACAGCCGAATATCAGGCGGAACCATTCGGTTCTAAGCCTTTGAATAATTTATGACTTGGAGCCATTTAAGTGCATTTCGAGCCTGCATCATTTAACAACGTGCCCAAGGTAGATACAAGTTTTCTTTTTGTAGATTTGTCGGCTGAGGCAGCAAAGGAGTTTGTCCCGATTTACTGGATGCAAATACTGAAAAAAACTAAACAAGAGTTCCATGTCCAGGATTAAGGATTTGGAAAAGAGGGCTACCCTTTTAGTGGGTGCAAAAATATCCATAATACTCCATTATTGAACAAGAACATTTGTTGAAGCCGAGTTCTCAGCTAGGTTTCTCGTTCATGGTGGTCATGTACGATGGGGATTGGGCAAGTGGTATTCAAGGTATGGCGACCTTAGAGATGGAATCCACACTATGAGTTCTCAACTTCAAACCTATTTATTAAATAACAGTCGTATTAATGACACTTATCATCGGTGTTTTAAGGTCGAATATACAATTTTTGTTAAATGTGGTTACACTTTACCTTTTTTCTATCATGATTACACTTAGCGGTTCCAAATTTGATGTGGACAAACATTTATAATTTCAGTTTGATAACTTTGCGTTTATTTTATTTCAGTTTGATAGTTTGTCATGATTTTTGCTCCGCTTAACACTTAACAGTGGCTTAGCATTATGTGTAATGTGTCTCTCAGTTTTAATTATAAAGTGCTAACTAATAGTGAAAAATTCATGATTAGTGAACTTTATAAGACTGTGTTATGCAACAGGTGTCAAAAAGTGCATAAGATGAGCTTTATAGGACACAAAAGTGTGTAGTCATAAAGCTTCATACCCATCATTACCTAATTATTAATTTTCTATTTTTTTAATTAATCTCTAGATTATTTAAAAAGAACTTTTATCAAATTTAAAAAAACATTTCAATAAAAAAACAATACATTATTCTTCGTCTTTATCGTCGTTCTCTCCTTCTTCCTCTTCGTTTTCTCCATCATCCAAACCTCCGTCTACAAAGTTCCCAGCTTCGAATTCATCAACTTCTTCTTTTTCGTAGTCTTCTTCGACGTCACCATCGTGTCGAACCTTCAGAAATTATCGCTTCTTCCTCCTCTGCGATTTCTCCGGTACCTGCGCCTCAAAATGGGGCGTGGAGGTGAACGGCTAACGTGTTGCATGGCTTGTATCGCGAGAGCACATGCATTCGTAACTGCTTCTTCCTACTCCGCGGTTTCTTCAGGTGAAAAAAACATTCGATAAATATCGGTGAACGAATCTTCGGAGGGGGAGCCTATTATTTTTTAAAAGAAAGTGGGAGTATATGAATGAGAGTTTGGTTGAGGTAAATGTTAAAAATAAATGGTACATATAGATATTTAGGAATTTATTATTCAAATGAATTTGCCCGTTTGTAACGGTCGGATTTTCGAAAATAACACCCCTCACGGCGCTACCACCTTCGCGGGGTATCCATTTCAAGACCTTGCCGTAGTGGTGTGCGGCGACGCTATGGGATGCAGTAGCCTCTTTTACCATATGATGACGCCCAACTACGGGTGGACTAAGAATTAGAATGCTGCATATAAATGTCAAACGAATAATTAAGAACAATTATTAACTTGAATGTCAAACACATAATTAAACAGTTGTAGATGATGATTATGGTGTTGTGATTGGTATGATGGCAGTCGAACTTAAGAACATAAAAATGTTGTAGAACAATTATTAACTTAAGGATATATGTATACTATGCGGGTGAATCTATGTACACCCAAATTTTTGTCATTTACACCATGTTTTTTTACATTAAAAATTAAATTTGTGTTTTTCTTTTTTAACTTTCAACATGTAATATTTTATTTATGGTTTTATGATGTGTTTATTTTTATCTACGTTTTGATATAAATTTTATAAAAAACAGAGCCTTATCAAATATAACGTTTTATAAGTTGTTATAAAATTTTATATTCCATTTTTTATAAAATTTGTATTAAAACGTAGATAAAAACAATCACGTCGCAAAACTATATTCGATTTTTAATAAAACATTATATATCGAAAGTTATAAAAGAAAAACACGAATTTGAATTTGTTAAGATCACATCACTCTTGGTTTGGTGCAAAGTAAAAAGTTTAATGTAATTAGTAGTACCCATAGTACTTTAAAGTTTCAGAAAATGACAATTTTAGTCCCTAAACTACTACTTCACTTTGCAAGTTTTACAAATTATCCTTTAAGATTCTAATATTTCAACTTTACCCTATACTATATATTTTTATGTAAGTATCGGTATACATTCGAGTTGGTTTAGGTTTAGACGTAAAAAAAAATTGAGGGAAAAAAACCAAAATCGTTAAAGTTTTCACCTACTAACTTTGGTCTTTAGGTTTTACAAAAGAGTGAAACACTCATCGTTACTCCTTAATGTGAATAGTTTTTTTTTGTTTCTATTCACGCTTTATTTTTTGGTAAGTTACGTTATAAATGTACAATGTAAATTCAATTTACTTTACGTTTTAATTTAACTACAATACTTATAAATGTTGCACTAGGTTGAACCGAGTACGTTGAAACATGCGTGACATAACGTTTGGACTAAATTCATTCATTGTTTGCATCGGCCTGCGAGGTCGTATTACTAGTGTTAACATAAAAAACCAAAAAAAAAATTCAACTAATACAAATATCAATAATTTACATGGTTGGTATCCGTGATTTACTCATTTTGCCATTTTCATGTCTATTTATTAGAAATTATACAATTGATGCCAACTTTACAACTTCTTTCACCATTAGTACACCACAAGTACTAACTATATAATTAATTCTACAAATACAAATGATTTTACCATCAATACACCACAACTAAGTACTAATAGTGAAAATTACTAATAGTGTAATTTCTAATAAAGAGGTATGAAAATATCAAAGTAGATCAACTACAGTACTAATTGTATAATTAGTTCTAAAAATAGTAAACAAATAATACATGTTAAGTATAAATAATTTGTTTGTTTGTTATAATTTAATAAATGATTAAGAAAAAAAAATATTAGAAAAGGTAAGCGATTATAAAACAATAACTTCTAAAATCAAATGATTTTTTTATGAACAAAATAATATTTTATTTTTTAAAGAATAACACGATATTGATGGGAGAAATTCTTGTAGAGAGACCTAGACGATGTGTTGTAAGTTCGTAACTATTATTATATATTTATATGCATACGTGTCACTAAAAAGATAAAATACAAAGCACATTATTATGTTTGATTACGTTTTAATAATTATATCTGATTTCATCATGACAAAAATATCTTCTCGATAGTGAGGCGTTTAGATAGCAAACACTAAAATTTATATATCTGGTAATCATAATCATACTACATGCTCATATACATGTGTTTAAAATCAATATATACTACATACACATACGTTTAAAATCAATATATAGGCAAAATAATATTATGCTATGTTAGACATCACTTCGTTTTATATGTTCTATACCTAATGGAGTCACACGCTGTCACATCCCGACCCGCAGCGGAAAAGGGAGATCGGGGCATGATTGGGTTTTCATCAAAGCTCATGACATTTATTATAAAGTTTCATATTTATTATTTCTTTTTAATTACAATCAATCTTACTAGTACAACATGTTCTATACATTTTTCAAGACTTCATTATTTTTCTTCTAAGGCAATTTCCTATGTGATCCTTGCTTCAACCTGTCCACCTGTATCATGTGTAAAAATAGGGTTTTTGGGTCAACAAAAAGTTGACGAGTGAATCCTATGAAAAACATTTAAACGTGTTTATTGTATCGATTTTAAAATAAAGTGCATAACCACATATGAGTAAACGTAGATGTAAATTTAATCACAAAACACATAATATTAATTATTGCACACACATACACAAATGATTGTTTTTGAGGCACGCGATGTTCAACTCGTCTCCCACGAGGAACTGATGGGCCTAATGAATGATTTTGAGGCACGCGTTGTTCAACTCGTCTCCCACGAGGAACTGATGGGCCAAACTGAATGATTTTGAGGCACGCGTTGTTCAACCCGTCTCCAACGAGGAACTGATGGGCCTAATGAATTTGATTTGTCCACGCAAACTTAACTAAATGTAAACACACATTACAACAAACAATATTTACATTATAAGTTTAGATCATATAATGGTAATAGCACGAGTTTGAATAAGCGAATTAATTTAAGCGACACATGATACACCCCAAAACATGAATAAAAAGGGGAATTTGTAAGAATTCACTCACAGTGGGTGCGTTTCTTGGATTGATATGAATGCGCACGAATTTGGATTTGACCACGATAGAAGCTAACCTAAATAATAACGAAATGTTTCGGTAAATAAATGGATTTTGTTTGAGATTAATAATTTTAATTCATAACTTTAATAGGATTTTTAGATTTATTTTTGTGAGTTTAAGGACATTTTCTAACTTTAAAAATATTATTTTTAAGTGTTTTTAATTGATTTTTAAATTAAATAAATAAATAAAAAGAAATAAAAATTTTGACTTTTCTTGACCGTTGACCGTTGACCGGACCGTTGACCGGTCGGACTGTGGTTGAGTGTGCACTGAGTGAGGTTCAAACCCGGGACCTCTCGTACGCGTGCACGCAGCTCTACCAACTGAGCTACGTGTCTAACCCGAAATATTCTATGTTTTAATTATATATATATATATATATATATTACTTAAATGTTAATTTATTTGGTTTATATTAAAAAGGGTTTATATGTCGAACCGGTTGCAGGGACCCGGAGTCGAACTCGGGTCCTTCGGTTTGTAAGCGCACAGCCCAACCAGTTGGGCTGTGTGTCTAATCTGTTTAACTTATGGTTTATATTATTCTTATAAACTTACTGTGACTTGATCTGATTCAGTTTTAAAAATTTTGGTTTTAATTCGGAAAGTCGGTGCGTTGTAAGGTTCGAACTCGTGACGTGCGCTGTGTGATTGCACACAGTCCACCGCTGGACTGTGTGTCTAACCCGGTTTAATATCCTGTTTTAATTAAACTTATACACAATGTTCGACTTCGTCTTCTTCATTCATGAAGACACAGACAAAGATGTTCGACTGTTCTTGTGTAAATCGTTCGTCGAACATATAATTGATTGAAATGTAATGGATAAAGAGAGTTACGGATTCGAATGTACCGAACAGGATGTTTTTCTCAGAACTCCGGCAAGGGTCGTCGGCTCTGATTTGTGAATTCCGTCTGAGCGGATCAATTAACAGTTTTGATCAATGAGTTGTGAAATTAAGTGACTAAACAAGAGATACCAGGGGGTTTAGATGATTGTACCGATTTACAGTGGGATTTCAGAATTTCCAGAGATTTTCCGGCGAGTGCAGAATTTCCGGCAACGTCGTCTGGAACCGATTCTGGTTGAAGGATTGAAGTTAGTATATGTCTAACAATGGATTGAAAACGAAAGAGTCGAGAAATTTACCGATTTGGTGTATGTCTCGGTTTTCCGGTGAAAGTCCGGCGAGTGCAGAATTTCTCCGGCTAGTGCTAAGACTTCGATAAATTGTGCGATTTTGAGCGAAAAGGTTACTAGAGACTTGGGTGTGTATTTATAGGGAAGAAACAGAATGAATCGAGTCCGAATTTGATCTTGATTCGTGGTCAAAACTTTTCCGGCGGTTATGACTGGGATTGCGGGATTAGACATCGGTTATAACCGATGTCGAAGTTAATACACGCGTTCAGTCAAAGGAAACGGTCGAAGTCTCGCGAAATCGTCGGTAATTCCGGCGACTGCGGATTGGGCGCGCTGATTACTGAATTTGATTTCGAGTTTTATTATAAATATTATTTGTTTTAATAGTTATCACAAACGAGTCAAGTGGCGGAGTGGTGAGATGTTTGTTTGTTTGATCCGGCTGACCCGGGTTCGAAACCCGGCAGCTTGATTTTATTTTTTTAGCACTTGTTTTTACCATTTAATGATTATAGTTTTTAAATTCTAAAATGTTTATTAATTATGTATTGTTTAAAATTAATTTGAGCATTAAATACGCAACGAAAATTTATAACTGGATATTTGATTAATAAACGAAGCGGGTTTTGAAAACCCGTTTTTCGACGGATGTTACAGTATCCCCTACTTTTAGAAATTTCGTCCCGAAATTTTAGTAGTGGTATGTTTGACTCGAAAGGAGGGTGGTTTTGACAATGACATACTCCGAAGGGGGTAAGAGTTTAAATTTTATTTGAGGCGGTAAAGTTCCTAGTAAGGGTTGAATACCCTGCTACAGGAATCGCTTTTTGATGCCTAAGATAAGGAATATTGATAAACAGAGTTGATTGACTAGGTATGATCTCATGCACAAGAGTTTTGAGAGAATTGATACGTTTGGAAAGATAAGGTTATATCCTAAAACAAAACTTCTACCACTAAAACCTACATGGAACTTCTCATAACCCCCTGACAATGCCTCTGATCATTTGGCAAGAATACTTATATATAGGAAGTACCAGCGGCGTATCCACCATATTCTTGTCAAATTTTCATTGGCTTTATCAGTAAATTATGATTAGTTCTATGTGGCTCTAAAACATAAACAAACACAACAACCAAAACTTGAGTCTCAAATCTGAAAGTATACATGATTGAATGATGACAGTACCTCTCTCGTTTGTTATGATGAAGGGGTTAGTCTAGGTAAAAGTGAGACTCAACCCAACTTCTTTGAATGATGAGATTGAGATACGTCGAGATGTATGATGATATGAATGCTAAATCAGTGAGTATAAAACAAAACTTCAACCATGACATTACTAAAACCTACATAGAACTTCTCATAACCCCTGACAATGCCTCTGATCCTTTGGCAAGAATACTTATATATAGGAAGTACCAGCGGCGTATCCACCATATTCTTGTCAAATTTTCATTGGCTTTATCAGTAAATTATGATTAGTTCTATATGACTCTAAAACATAAACAAACACAACAACTTAAGCTTGAGTCTTAAATCTGATAGGATACATGATTGAGTGATGACAGTACCTCTCTCGTTTGTTATGATGAAGGGGTTAGTCTATGTATAAGTGAGATACAACCCAACTTCTTTGAATGATGAGATTGAGATACGTCGAGATATATGATGATATGAATGTTAAATCAATGAGTATAAAACAAAACTTGAAACAGTAATTCGCATTAAGATTCTTGGATACATAAATTTCAAATTTATAATTGAGATACGTAAAGATTGAGATAGCATAGAGAAAACATAAAAACTAGACGGTTGGAGTTGAGTCCTGATTTTTGGTGAGGGAAAACTAGTTGGGTGGTTCGTTTGGGCCGTTATTATCTTCAACAGGGTTAGCGTTGATGTTGTAAGCTCTTCCTCTTGTTGGTGGTGGAGCTGGGTTTGCTTGATTTACTTGGTTAACTGGGTTTGCTTGAGCTTGGGCGTTTATGATGTTAACCAATCGAGGGCACGTGTTTCTAAAATAGGTAGGGTCGCCACAATTAAAACAAGCTCGAACATATGGAAACATGGGGTATTGGGGTTGTTGATATGTTTGGATCATGTTTTGAGTAGGGGTTGAGGTTTGGTTTTGAGAGGCGCGACAAGCCTTGCTCAAATGACCATAGCGTCCACAATTCGCACATAGTCGACAAGGTAAGGTAGAAGGATGGTGATAAAAACAGGTGTTGCATTGAGGGTGAGGTCCAAAGTAAGGTTTCTTATTTGGGTAAGTTGAGTTGGGTGCTATTTGAGTGATTGGGATAGCTTGGAGGGGTACGGCTTGTGAAGCTGGTTGATTGTGTTGAGTGACAGCGAAAATTTTCCCATCTCGTTTTCTCTTAGAAGTGGGTTGAGAAGGGGATTTGGTTTGGGTGGAGTTTGAGGTTTCAGTTGATGCTTTATCCTTCTTCTTCTCCTCCTTGAAGTCCTTATTTCGTATGCGGTTTTCGGTGAGCTCTGTAGCTAACTCCATTGCTGCTTCCAAAGTTGCAGGTGTGGTACTTATTACAGGGTCTTGAATTTTTGAAGGAAGACCTCGAATGTAGTGCTCGATCAAACGGTAGAGGGGAGTGAACAAATTGGGGACCATTTGATTTAACTCAAGGAATCTCTTGTTCTATGTGGTGTGGTCGCCCTCTTCTTGTTTCAAAGAATAGAACTCATCTTCCAATTTCTTGATTTCGCTTCTTGGACAGAAACGTCTTGTCATGATTTCCTTCAACTCTTCCCAAGTCAAAGTCATAGCATTCTCAGTACCTCGCTTGGCCTTCTCTGTATTCCACCATGTAAGTGCTACTCCAAACAAACGACCGGTAGCATATCGCACCTTGCGATCATCGGGACAGTCGCAATTGAGGAAAGTGTTTTCCATCTCCTCAAACCAATGGAGGAGAGCGGTGACACCTTCAGTCCCTTCGTACTTTGGAGGATCGCAGGATTTGAAATGCTTGAAGGTGCATTTAGTGGCTTTGGGGGGAGGATTGACAATGTTTTGATCTTCTTGGTGGATTGGGTTGACGGGATTAGCGGTAAGGCCTGTTGAACTTGAACTACGATGTTGGGTATTACGGCAGCCATTTGTTGAGCGATTTGGGCAGCCATGCCCTCGCGGGATTTTCCTACTTTCATTTTTCTACGAGCAAGACTAGAAGACATCTACAAGAAATACGCATCGAGAGTATGAGTTTGACGTTTTAGGTGTCATGTGTCGTATGTAGGAATGAACATTCATAAAATAAATATAGAATAATAAATCTACTACATCCATAGGATGTCTTGGGCTTTGCTCGTAATTGGGCCTTGCATGCCGCCATACTTCACCTTCGTAATCATGTGGGCCCCCATGATTACCGGGTCTTTCATATGGTTCGCATGTGTTAGCCTGGTAACGTACACTAAAACCCGGAGAAAATCGAGAAATATGTATGTAACGTATGATATTCGGAGTGCATCCAGGTGTGGACACGGTGACACCTCAAAGTGGGGTTAGTTCGAACGACGTTTGGTGTGGCATGCTTTGGCCTAATAGGTCCTTCGTACTCTCATCGTTAGTCCCCAGGTAGGCAAACTGGTTCGTTATATTGGATTTATATGAATGCCAACCTAGACAGGACATTCCGACTACCGGTACTTGTACCCTTACAGTTACTACATGCCCGTCGTAGAACTCACTTTGATGAGATTGAAAAATGGAAAATGTGACAAAATCTTGAATAACGAAAGTATGAAGATGATTTGAATATGTGAACATTGAAATATGCGTGATGAATGTATATGTAAGCATGTTATGTTTGACTATAAGTATAACTCATTAAGTATCACACAAAATGATAGTGGAAGTGTTTGCATGCATTTGTGTGTGTAATAAATACGAAACAAATAAACATTATGAGTTTGCATGTAACCACATAAACAATTAAAATCTAATCAACTATAGTATAGGCTCTAAGGGTCTAATAACCTATCCTATATCCCTATAGTCAAAAGCTCTGATACCAATCTGTCACACCCCGACCCGCACGGGAAAAGGGTGATCGGGGCATGATTGGGTTTTCATCAAAGCTCATGACATTTATTATAAAGTTTCATATTTATTATTTCTTTTTAAAGGAGAATCATTACAATCAATCTTACTAGTACAACATGTTCTATACATTTTTCAAGACTTCATTATTTTTCTTCTAAGACAATTTCCTATGTGATCCTTGCTTCAACCTGTCCACCTGTATCATGTGTAAAAATAGGGTTTTTTGGGTCAACAAAAAGTTGGCGAGTGAATCCTATGAAAAACATTTAAACGTGTTTATTGTATCGATTTTAAAATAAAGTGCATAACCACATATGAGTAAACTTAGATGTAAATTTAATCACAAAACACATAATATTAATTATTGCACACACATACACCAAATGATTGTTTTTTGAGGCACGCGATGTTCAACTCGTCTCCCACGAGGAACTGATGGGCCTAATGAATGATTTTGAGGCACGCGTTGTTCAACTCGTCTCCCACGAGGAACTGATGGGCCTAATGAATGATTTTGAGGCACGCATTGTTTAACCCGTCTCCAACGAGGAACTAAGACTTCGATAAATTGTGCGATTTTGAGCGAAAAGGTTACCAGAGACTTGGGTGTGTATTTATAGGGAAGAAACAGAATGAATCGAGTCCGAATTTGATATTGATTCGTGGTCAAAACTTTTCCGGCGGTTATGACTGGGATTGCGGGATTAGACATCGGTTATAACCGATGTCGAAGTTAATACACGTGTTCAGTCAAAGGAAACGGTCGAAGTCTCGCGAAATCGTCGGTAATTCCGGCGACTGCGGATTGGGCGCGCTGATTACTGAATTTGATTTCGAGTTTTATTATAAATATTATTTGTTTTAATAGTTATCACAAACGAGTCAAGTGGCGGAGTGGTGAGATGTTTGTTTGTTTGATCCGGCTGACCCGGGTTCGAAACCCGGCAGCTTGATTTTATTTTTTTAGCACTTGTTTTTACCATTTAATGATTATAGTTTTTAAATTCTAAAATGTTTATTAACTATGTATTGTTTAAAATTAATTTGAGCATTAAATACGCAACGAAAATTTATAACTGGATATTTGATTAATAAACAAAGCGGGTTTTGAAAACCCGTTTTTCGACGGATGTTACACACGCCACATAATCTCATCATCTTCTAGCGCCAAACGCGGAAACGAGGGCACCAAAGCGGGGCTTCGAAGGCTTGAGCTTGAGTGATGTAACAGACATGAGTCACAGAAGTTTGGATATGTGTGTGGGTTTAATAAAAAAAACACATCTGCATAGACATCAACTTAGTACACTTAGTCTTAATTGTTAGGATTGAGTTGCAAATACACACAGACAAATAAACTGTATAAAAGTGGAAGAAAAAAAAAACACGACGATTTGTATGGTTCGGTCTTAGCTGACCTACGTCTACGTACAACCAAGACACAATATTATTGTTCTCTGCTCTCGTGATAAGAAATTAGAAGTACAAAACCATCTTATAGTTACAAATTATGGTTTCGTTATAGCTTATTCTTCAATAAAACAAGTAAATTATAACTAACATTAAAGAACATCATATTTCACTGTAGCTAGAGACGGTGTTTTTTTGGTCTTTTAATGTGTGTTGTTCTTTTTGTGTATTTCAATATTTTTTTAGCATTGGCCGTATATGTATGTTTTCGTACTTATTTTAGGTGCAACGTTAGTTTGTCTACGTTTTGACATAAATTTTGTTCGGAAACGAGTCGGGTCAAATATAATGCGTTTTCACTAGACGGTATAAATTCGAATTACTTTTCGTTTCGACGACGCCGCAACACATGGTACGTACCATTCTAAAACTTAAAAACATTATTTTCTTACGTGCCTATTTTCAAGTACGTTGCGGTATAAATCTAAGTTGGTTTACATTTCGGCGTAATTTTTTTTTTCAAAAATGAGTTAGATTAAATAAGACGTTTTCGTGCTTATTTTTATATGCGTTTTCAGCTTATCTACATTTTGTCGTAAATTTTGTTTGGAATCGGTTAGGTTAAATATAATACGTTTTCACTAGGCTGTATAAATTCGAGTTACTTTACATTTCGTCACTACCGCAACACCCGATACCACTATTTTCTTACGTGCTTATTTTTAAGTACGTTTCGGTATAAATCCAAATTGGTTTATATTTTAACGTAATTTTTTCTCGGTAATGAATTAGATCAAATATAATACGTCTTCGTGCTTATTTTTATATGTGTTTTCAGTTGTCTACGTTTTGACGTAAATTTTGTTCGAAAACGAGTCAGGTCAAATGTTTGACAGTATACATTCAAGTTACTTTGAGGTTCGACGCCTTCGTAACGTACGAGTCAAAATACTAGTAAAGTATATTAATTCACAACATTGAGAGAAATAATGATTTTTTTTTTGTTTTGTTTGTTTTTGTTTTTTTTTTTTTTTTGGATTTTGTCTTGTGAGCTATACTTAAATGAAACGGATGCCACTCGTCTTTAATTAACTAGTCTGCTACTTTTATAGCTTCTATACCAAGCTTAATTAACTAATTAAGCGTTCATAAACCTAACATTAATATCACTATAAAAGCAAATATTAAAATGATTTTTTTATATTTGTGTATTTGGAGAAAGAATGTTGGAAAAGAGAAAGAGAAGTAGGTGACAATTGTCTGTTTCTCCTGACCACGACATTGTACAAGGACGCAATTGAGATTTCACCAAAAAAAAAAACTGATCACCAAACCTTATCCAACTCTTATCCACCAAAATGAAAAACATTTTTTTTCTATAATTCAAGTGATTGAAATGTTTTTCTTTTTTTCCCGAAACTACGTTTATTTTACAAAGGTATGATGGCACTTGTCACGGTTCATCTTGGGAGCGTCATGTGCTGTACTTGAATCCTCCAAAACCAACCATTATATCTTGATTATAATAATGAATAAATGGTTTGTCAACGTGATGTATTTAGCGCAGTGGGGGCGTCGCGTGGTGGCACGTTGTGGGTTGGTGATCACGAGTGGAACACCGTCGCCACCCAAGATGACCACACGTGGTGGTGATAACGAGTGGTGGTGACAACGCGTGATGATGATGATGATGTTGAGAGTGGAGTGGTGAGTAATGGAGAGTGATAGGCAGACCCACTAAAATCTATCACTAGTGATGGAACCAAGCTCTATGATGTGACAGACCACGATTGGGTGTGGTGAGTGATGGCTAGTGGAGCACCCCCACCCCACTTATAAGGCTACTTGATGTGGGACGTGAAGAGGGAGAGGGCAAGTCCCTCCACGCTTCATCCCCCAAACATCACCCCACATTTTCTTCTTGGCCAGTGTTGCCCAACGGGGCGACAAAAATTTCATGGGCGTGGGAGTACATTTGGGTTGTTGATTTGTTCTTTGACCGAGTGAATTTTGTGTGTTTTCAAAGTCCTTTGCCCACCACCTCTTTTATTTTGTGTTTTGGAGGATAAAGTTCTCACTACTTAAGCGGCATACACGTGGTAAAATTTGTCTATTGCGCTTACTCATCATACCATGTAGTCTAAAAGGAGTGGCATGGAGACACAATTTGTGAGCACCAAGAAGTGTAAGCATTTAACACATACATATTTAATTAATCGATGAGATGGTCTTAAATGATGTGTGAGTAACTATAAACTTCATGTGTTTAAAATTTTTAAGTAATTAAAAACATATCCAAACAATTTACGTGTCAAATAAATCAAAACAAAAATTTTTAAAAATTTCTAATGTTGGATTTATTAAAAAAATGATTATCATTTTAAATCTTTATCACTGTGCATTTAAAGAAAAATAAGAAATGCAAAGTTAAGTTGTATCAATACTTTTAAAGGGACATGGTGGTGGTGATATTCTAGAGGTAGAGTGTAAAAAAACTAAATTCCTAGTTATAGCTTTAGTCATCTTAAATTTTAAGTTGAAGCGAAATAATTAAATGAAAATTAGTAAATCATTATTACTACTTGAAGTAATCATAATCATTGAAGACATACGTCCAAACCCTTCATTTACACTTCTTTGGTCTTAAAATTGATTGTTTTTTTACGCTTAATATATTTTAAACACTCTAGCAATTGATTTTTTTTTGTTTTGACGCTTAATACATTTTAAACACTCTAGCAATAAGTGAAATATTAAAACAATTTACAAAAATCAAAATAAAAACTAACTTATCAAAATTGACTTACATAATATGAAATAATGATTATATAGAAAAATAAGTGAAATATTAAAACAATTCACAAAAAATCAAAATAAAAACTTGCTTATCAAAGTTGACTTAAATAATATGAAATAATGATTATATAGAAAAAAAAATAAAAATATACTTTACATAGAAAACCAGCCAAAAAACAAACTTTGAACGTTACTTAACTGTGTCACCAAACTTACAAAAGGGCAAAAAGGTATTTCACATAGAAGTGCATGTGTAGTGCCAATTTGTAAGGTACATCTAATGCACAATATGATTTTCGTTTTTCAAACCCACTTACAAATAATACAAAACACAATAGATATATCACCAGCACCATTTTTATCTTCACCAGCCTCAAAGTCTTAAATGGCACTTTCATCATCCTTTTTGTCCATGTTACCTTTCTTGATGCTGTTACTAACTGGTACCTTGCATGTGGATGGATGTTATACGTCGATCATAAGCTTCGGAGACTCGTTAGCCGATACCGGAAACCTAAAACAACTCTCCACAAAACCAAACAGTCAACCACCACATTTCATGTTTCCACCTTATGGTGAAACATTCTTCCACAAACCCACCGGTCGGTGCTCCGATGGCCGCCTCATCATCGATTTCGTTGGTACACACTTGTTTTTTTATTCCATTTGTTCTTGTTTTCTCGTATGTACACACGGTTTCTTGTATTTAAATTCAGGACGGCTCAAAGGAGAGTGAAATAATAAAAAAAGAAAGATTTTGGGCCCCATTTTCAAATTCTTAAAAAAACATATATATGTATGTGATTTGGGCATATTTTGGACAATAGGTTTCTGATCTATATTCATGTATAAAATAGATAATATATGATCACACAATCGAAAGCATTTTTTTTTTAAAAAGGGGGTCCAATTTATTATTTACTTTAGGTCTTAAAAACTTGAGTCACCCTGCATTTTATTTACCATTTAGTAATCTTTTTCTTGAAGCCGAGAGTCTTGGGATGCCGTTGATACCACCATCTGAGGTTATTCGTAGAAATAGTGCGATAGGGAAAGGCCAAGGAGTGAATTTCGCGGTAGCTGGTGCGACCGCACTGGATTCATCATTTCATGAAGCACAAGGGGTTACCAATCAATGTACCAATGCGTCTTTAGGTGTTCAGTTGGAATGGTTCAAAAATTGGTTGCCGTCTGTTTGCAGCAATGGGCCAGGTAACCAAGTCTAACCTTACATTCATCATATTTTAATGAATTATTATTGTTATACATGGATGTTTTCATATATAACTAGACCCATAATTGACCAGGTCGCCTTATCAGTTGGTCAAACGACATCATATATAATTTAAAAGTTAAAACTATTTAAGTATATTTTTTAACATCAAATTTGGATCATTAACGGAATGCTGGAGATGATACAGTACTGAAATCGTTATTGTTTAACAAAACTATATATGTGTGATGCTAATTCAATATGAAGCTTTAAATAAAGAAGATACGGAACAAGAACTAATAAATAAGATTTTAGAAGGAAAAAATTAAAAAAAAAGTGAAATCCGGCCTAACCACTTGTTCTAGTTCAACTGTTGTGACTAATAGCCATATTTAGACGGAGACAATTTAGATAGACTTAATTAGACTGGTTACATATCCTGTATAACGAGATGATACAGTTTTGAAATCGTTATTGTTTATCGAGTGAGTGAAGTCTATATGTGGTGATCCTCCCACCCACCACAGAAACGATAACCTTCACCAACCGAATTGAAAAGGATATTCCAATCAACATAATACCTTAATTTTATTCTATTTTCATAGTCAAGTGTAGTGATAACGACTTTGTGCGGACTTTACTATATTATTATGCTAGACTAGATTAGATATAGTTGAACAAAAAGGAACTAATATATACTAGTACAAAAGGAAACTAATTTTTTGAATACAATAATTTTACAAATATTAAGTGATAGGTAGCTAAAGGTGTATACATTTGACTAATCAATAAAATTAAACTAATAATCACAAGTAAAATAAAATAAAGTTGATTATTCACTTAAATTGACAAATTTACCAAAACTAGAAAGTTATATTCCCCGTCCTTTGAAATAGTTTAGGTGGTGACATGGCCAACTGAGTTTGGGGAACCTTGTTTTGAGCCACAGAGTATATTTTGTTTATTTATTAATTAATTTAAAGACAAAAACTTAGCAATGACTTTAAAATCTATGTTATATTATCTATACCAGGAATTATCAACTTTTTTATATTGTACGAATGTTTGGGAGAGTTTTAAAAGAAAATGATTTTTTTAATCAAAAAGTATTTGAAAAATTACTTTTAATTTAAAACTATTTTATTTCGTACTACTTTTAACATGTGTTGTACCTAATGTTTGGTGGATTTAAAAAAAAAATGATTTTTTACTCCTAGCTAAAACTTTACATCTTTTATAATTTAACTTCATAACTTTTTTTACTTTCAACTTTAATTCTTGATACTTTTCATCTTTCGTAAAATTTTCAATTTACGATTCATTAACACGGTGAAACATGCGTGTGTGGTTTAACGTTTTCACATTTCGTTCTAAATTTTTCGAGTTAACACGTCGCAACGTGTGTGTATGTGTGGTTCAACGTTTTTACATCGCCTATCTTTTCCTGTTTGACACGTTCATCACAACGTGTGGTTCTAGATCGACTTATTTGATATTTTCTATGTTTTACGTTTCAGACTAATTTCGTTGTATTAACACGCCACAGCTTCATTGCTGGTGCTCACTAGCGGTGATGTGGCATTGACGCTATTTGTCACGATTTTACACCCGCCGCAACACCGAAGGCCTTAATACTTGTTTGTATATACATGATAAAACAATTTAATCTTGAATCAAATAAAAAGGTATCATCATGACAAAATTCAATAAATTCAATGTATACGCATGATGTATAGTATAGCTTATAAAAATATGTAACTAGTAATGAAATTCAAACCATTTATCACACCAGCAAGGTTAGTATTTTGGTGCAGACACCCATATAACTTTTAAAGTTTCGTTTTAACATTTTTATTAATATCTGGTTATTTTAAACTCATACAATAATTTATCAACTCAAAAACTGTTAAACAGTCAAAAAATTAAAACTTCATTATTACTGAATATTTTTAATCAGTTTACAAGCAATTAATAACTTGGACATACACAAAATTTATTATAATCATATTAGTTTACTGATTTCATAAATTGCTCACTCATCATAAATAATTAAGGACAGTTCACTTTACATCTCGTCATTCATTAATCGGATACTAACAGGAGTGATATGATAATCTAATAAACTAGAGCTTAAACTTGTAACATTCATCGTGTTTTTTTTTTCATTTAGTGTCACAACATTAATAATCGTATTCATCAATGTGAAATAACTTGGCAATTATCAAAATTTGATATCTATGCTACATATATAAGTCACGCAATATTAAACCTTTGTTTGGTTATTCGTTTATTGATGTTTAATTTCTAATGGTATTTAAGTGTTTATTTACAGATTGCAAGAACTATCTTCGAAATTCGTTAATTCTCATGGGAGAAATCGGAGGGAACGATTACAATCATCCAGTAATGGTTGGAAAACCCATTGACGAACTCAGATCATATGTTCCTCTGTTGTAAACACCATCGTCTTCGCTATAAATGTATTCTCGAGTACATGTATAAGTACATAAATGACAAATATTCCAACATGCAATGAGTGTAACTTAATTCATATGTGACAAGCAGGAACTCATTGAGCTCGGGGCTGAGACGTTTGTTGTCCCGGGTAACCTACCAATTGGATGCTCAGCGGCATATTTAACGATTTACTATGGTTCTGATGAAGTAGAATACGATAACACAACGGGTTGTTTGATTATGCTGAACAAATTTGCCGAGTACCACAATGAATTACTCCAAACAGCTTTAAATCAAATACGCGAAGTTCATCCGGAGGTCAATATCATCTATGCTGATTACTACAACGCCGCCATGCAGTTTTTTCACGCTCCAAAAGAATACGGTAATTTAAATTCACTAATTATAGAAACCAACAACTAAAAAGTTCTTGACAAAAAAATATATATTAAAAAGTTTTTATAGTTAGTATATTGATTGAAATAGTTTTTAAAAATAATAGGCTTATATATTAAAAAGTTTATGAATTAATGCAGGATTCACAAATGGGGCTCTAAAAGCTTGTTGTGGAGGTGGAGGACCGTATAACTACAATGCGCTAGTGGCGTGTGCCGATCCATCTTCTATGACTTGCGCTCAACCAGAAACGTACGCTAACTGGGATGGATTGCACTTAACAGAAGCAGCATACCAGGTGATTTTCAAGAGTTTATTTCAAGGAGCATATACCACACCACAGTTTAATTCTTTGTGTAATACCTCAATATCTACAAGCAAGAGATGCATCATCAAGTTTAGTTCAAAGCTTCTAGTGTAAGTAAACGAATCTTGTAAAGGGTTTTGCTGTAAGAAAATTGTGATTTACATTTAAGTAATGCAATGTGTAATATCTTAGCTTGTAAAGAATAGGTATTTGTTAACAAAAATTGTCATTTACATTAAACCAATGCAATGTAATATCATGAAATTGGATGTATAGAAGGAATTAAGGATATGTCCTGTGAACACCTATTTGCCTATTTTCATTGATTTTCTGTGTATGCAGGTTTTGAATTAAAGAAAAAAGCACAATTAAATTCAATATTAAAATGATGAAGAAAACAATCTCCCACAAAATAAGTTGTAACTAGTGCTATCATTTTTTTCAATTTATTTGATTTTCCATATATATATAATATATATATTCTATTACATGCCGATCACGCTGTTTAGTGTGTTGATTAAATAAATATCTCAAATACACTATATATATCTCAAAGAAACCACTTCTACAACTTTGTCTATAAAGAGACTTGAATGCTCAACCTCATGGAGAGGTATACATTTTCCATACATTTTGGTACTAGCAGGCTATAAGCTATATAGTATGAGCTAACTAACATGTGTCAAAAATGAAAATAAGATGATTGATATATAGATGCTTTATGCTTAGATGGGTGTTTTGACATGAAATATGAATGTTTTCATGATGAGTGCACAATAGAGGTTTATATCTCGAAAAAAAATGTCATGACAAGGGTACATTAATGGTTTTGAAGCTCTAAAGTTTGTCATGATAAGTGCACATTTGGTTGTAAATCATGTAAATGCAATTATCATTTCATGAACTAAAGATAGGGTGTTGCAAGTTGCAAACCACCTCACTCTTCAATTCCATAATGTAAAAGAGAGAAATAGAGAATTCTTGTGTCAATTTTTATGAACACATATGAATCACTACTTACCAGTTTTCTAGTAGTGATAACATGATAGTTCTAGTGCGATTATACATTCGTCGTCATCTTAGGTAACAATATTGTTTCGGTTGTTGTACAGTGTAACATACGCGGATAAGTGTCATTTGTTTCAAGAAGGCTGTTAAATTCATAAAAACATGATCTTTTGGTCAACCGTTGATTCAACTATTTTGTTTAATTCCCGCCCCCAATGATTCTAGTTTGACTTGTATTACTTTTTGGTTGTATGTATTTCACAGTATATTATGACTTCTTTCTGTTACAAGCCGAACTTTATGTTTTTTACAAGCAAAGTGGTGGGTCGTTTTCAGGTCGGTAGGTGCGTTCCTGAGAATTCAAGTTGTTTTTCCGAACCAAAAAATATGTCTCCTAGGCCAAATAGAGGATGAGCTAAGTTATAAATTTGAAGATAGGTTTTCAATGGACCTCTAGCAGATAACGTGTTTTATATTAGTTTTTCTATTTTAATATATATATCGGGAATGACCATCGATCAGGCACGTACACCTCGCAAAAGACGTGCTCTGGTCGGTGGCCCTCCCCGCCCACCTACTCGGTTTGAAATATATGAAAAAAATTAATAAAAACTTTGTATGATGCAAAAAACATAGTAAAAAATCTACCAAAAGATATCTACTAGAAAAAAAATCTTAAATTCGTTACTCATTTTAACCACAAAGAAAAATAAATAAAAAATAAGGCTACCATTTTCAAACACGAGTTACACAAGTACTCTAAAGGGGAAACGCTTTCTGCAACAAAATTTATTAACTACTTTCCAAGATGAGGACACACTTCTGAGCCCTCTTTTGTTTCTTCTTCTGTCTTCATCATTACTTAACATTTAGAGATACATCTTAGAATTTTATATGAACAAAATTTTAACTCTTATAAATAGGTGGAGCGTTTTATTTTATAATAAGGAGTTGCTGCAAAGATTAGAGATGGAAAACTAACTTTGTAAAGACTAAAAGTCTCTGTACCTTATTGATAGAGATTTGTGCATTATATATAGACATTAGTTACAAGGGTAGGGTTCTAGAGTGAACAATAGATTGAGATTGAACTGTGTGAACTAATTTGAGCCATTGGATTATATCATCTAGAGATTTTTAAACAATGACAAGATTATAATTATAATGTTGTAACTTCCCTTTAAATTAATTAACAGAAGGTATTTGTGTCTTTTGTAAATTTATTTATTAAACAATATAATCAAAATTCTAAAAATCTTGCTAGTTTCCGTATATACAAGATACATAGCTGTTAGTTTATACACATATGTACTTGAATAATACACATGTGTATAAATCTGGTTTATACCGATCTGTGGGAAGAAGATTACATTATACACAAGTGTATAAGTCTTGTATATACTGACATGTATACACATATGTAAAAAAAAACATAATTTAATTATGTTTCATATTTCATTTTAAAAAGAACATAAGAGTTTATTTAAAAATAAACATTCTTATAATTAAAATAATAGAGAAATAATTAAAAATAAGAGAGAGAGAGAGAGAGTTAAGAGATGAGAAAATTAGAGATTTTAATTAAAGTTACTTGACATCAATCTTACATTTTAATCTAAAAGATGATCAAAGGCGAAGATTAGTTCACTCATTTCACTCTCAAGAAATTGCTCACAAACGATCCCAATCCTTAGTTACAAAGCATAAAAGGAAAATAATGAATCATTTAATACAAAATATTGACTAGGAGTGATTTACGAGAATGATAGCAATTAGTGGGATTGCTATCTATTACCCCCCCCCCCCTCAAGCGAGACGGCGGTGAACAAACATAAAATAGCTCCCGAAAGTGTTCAAATTGCGGTTTCAGCAAACTTTTGGTGAAATATCTGAAATGCCCATAATTCATTCTTACAAAATTACCAATAACAAGAATATTGTAAAAATACGACAATTAAAACTTTATACAAATTCTTAAGAAAACATTGGTCATACTTAAGAGTTAATCCTAGTTTCTAATATCCAACATCTAAAAAAAGTAAAACATAGATCTTGTTGCATCTAGATATAATCTACCTAACATTCAAAAGCATTTTTGACCTTTTTACATAAATAAGATCGGAAGCGCGTTGATGTTATGGAGTGTGTTCGTTCCGAGCAAAGCGTGGCCGATTTAAGCAGGAACTTTACCTAAAATCCACAACAATTACGGTTAACAATTTCAAACAATATAAAAGACTAACTTCTAGAAAACATGACGATTATTCTATTAGCTCATTCTTTTTACTTTCTTGTTCTAACCCTGCTAATCCATTCATAACGGATTAACACGAAACCATTCTATTTACTTTCTCATTCTAATCCGGTTGACCCGTTCATAACGGATCAACATGAAACCATTCTATTTTCTTTCTCATTCTAACCCGGTTGACCCGTTCATAACGAATCAACACAAAACCATTCTATTTACTATCAAATTAGCCTTACACACACACACACACACATATATATATATATATATCAACTAATAGTCATGGTATTATGCAAATTGGAATTTTACATAAATACGACACGGTTTTACTACTTCTAAGTAATAACTACAAGTAAGTAAATATACTTACCTCGATCTTGAGCCGCTTGTTGCTTTTCGAAACTTGTCCCTTCTTCCTTTGATGCTACTACACAATCCATTCTTATTTAGATTTCATTGTTCACTTAAATGAAAGCACATTTAAGCATAGTTCGCATTCCACCTCATATTTCATATCAATTTCAATTACCGTAACATCCTTATGCAATAAAAACTCTTAATTCATTCATAATTATATAATTTGTCATTCAGGCATTTTATTGAACACTTGGAGTACGTACAACATTTTAAGCATCATGTACACGTGTTCTATGCATAACCTACTAGTTTGCATCAAATTTATCAATTCAACTAATTTCACATAATTCCTTCGTTCTATCTCAAAACTATCTATTAATTATCTAATACATATACATTCATACACCAATATTACACAAAATCCCCTACTACACGATCACCATATCTCTTCATACTATTAAAACAAGTGGGTTTCATTTCAAGTCTTCAATATAATCAAATTCATGCATAAGTCACTTTCTACATGATCATTCTAACTCATATTTAAGCTCAATTACATACAATTTCACTGATTGATTAAAACCCACTTCATTAAGATCATCAAATCATATAGTTTAACTTACCTTATGTTATGTTGAAGACATTAAGATGGTTGAGGAAATGGACACATGCATTCGAATTTTACCCTAACACACATTCAATTTACTGAATTTCTTCGTGATTGTTGGAGGAGAAGGGTTTTCCTTCTCTTCTGCTTCTTTCTTGCGACACCCACACACACAAACAGACACTGCACTTTTAATTTCTTTTATTTATCTATTCTATGTACACTTTCCACCCTATAGTTTCAATTTGTTTTTTATTTTAGGCATAACTTTCATTCCTTGTACACTATTTTCATACACTTAACTTAGTTAGCCAACTAAGTTTTTATATATATTGCACGCTAAAATATTTAAAGACATAATAAATCCAATATGCGTTTTTGGGGTGTTATAATATCGGCTAGTTGAAGCTTGGTAGGAACAAAGCGAGTATGGAGCTTACGAGACATAACGTGCTCACGAACAAAGTGATAATCTAAGTCGATGTGTTTAGCCCGTTTATGAGAAACAGGATTTTGGCTCATGAATAAGGCACAACGGTTATCACAAAGTAGCGTGGGTCTATCCGGTGGAAGCGCATGAAGTTCTCGTAATAAGTGAGTTATCCAAATGATTTCAACGACGGTGTTAGCCATAACTCTATATTCCGACTCACAACTTGACCGAGATACGGTAGGTTGTTTCTTTGCACTCCATGAGACAAGATTGCCACCTAGAAAGATTGAATAACCATAAGTGGACCGTCGTGTTTCAATGCATCGAGCCCAATCGGCATCGGAGTAACCCAAAAGAGTAGTATGCTTCGGTCGTTGAAATACAAGGCCATGCGATATTATCCCTTTTACATATCGAAGTATACATTTAACAAGTTGGAAGTGATGTTCGGTTGGAGTATGCAAAAATTGACATGCTTAGTTAACTGCGTATGCAAGATCGGGTCGGGTGATGGTTAGGTATTGTAAAGCACCAACGATTGAACGATAAAAGGTAGGATCGGAGTATGGTGTACCGGTAGATGTGGAAGAATCAGTTGTTGCAAAAAGCCCGATGCGATTAAGGATGTCATGTGCATATTTTGCTTAACTTAGGAACAACCCGTCATTAGTATGAATAACCTCCAAGCCCAAAAAATAATTCAGGGACCCCAAATCCTTAATGGCGAATTCATTATGTAGCCGTTTTATGAAGTTGGCAAGCATAACGGTTTTGTTACCGGTGAGGATAAGATCATCGACATAAACGAGGAGATACATAAGACAATCTCCTTGATTGAAAACCAACAAAGACGTATCTGCTTGGCTACATGTATAGCCATAAGTAACAAGAAACGAGTTTAACCTTTGAAACCATGCGCGTGGCGCCTACTTTAAACCATAAAGAGCTTTGCTTAGTTTACACACATAATCTGGAAAACTCGAGTCGATGAAACCCAGTGGTTGCTCCATGTAGATGGTTTCGCTCAAAGACCCATTCAAAAAGGCGTTACTGACGTCCATTGATGTAGGGGCCATTTGTTAATGACAGCCAATGATAATACAACGTGAACAGTTGAGGCTTTCGCAACTGGGCTAAAAGTGTAAGAAAAATCAATGCCCGAAATTTGAGTAAAATCTTAAGCAACAAGGCGTGCTTTATGTCGATCAATCGAACCGTCCGAGTGATATTTGGTGAAAAGGACCTATTTGGAGCCTACCATATTGGCCGATGCGAGTCGAGGTACTAAGCTCCAAGTATTGTTTCGTTGTAGAGCCTTAATCTCCTCTTGCATCGCATTCATCCAATGAGGGCTTTTGGAAGCGGTTCGTAAGCCTTTAGGATCCGAGGTAGCAAGCAAAGCAACATATAAATTGTGATGCATGGTACGAGCAAGAATGGCACGATGCTTGGGATTAGGTTTGAAAACACCAACCTTAGACCGTGTAACCATAGGATGGACTGAAGATGCTTCAGGAGGATGGTTAGAACCAACCGATTGAGTTTAGGAAGGTGAGTTGAGGAGTGGTTCGGTTGGGGCTGGGGCGGTTTGTGAGTCGGTTGAGGTGTGGGTCGATTAGGTTTGGGATAATGTAGCATGTTAAGGAGTAGGTTTTGTGATAGATGGGTTTGTGTTGGTTAAATTTGGTATTTGAGGTTTGTGATTTGAGTTTGCATGGGAAGTACCATGCATGGGTGGGTCATGTTTGCACAGAATGCACGAGGGTGGAGTTTTGGTGGAAGCAGGTGGGATAGGGCCAGGGTGGTTTGGTTGACAATTAGAGGAAAGATTATGAGTGGGGTATTCCTCTTGGTAAGTGGAGATAGTGGCGGACCAGAAAATCTTTGTAGGGGTAACGTTTTATAGAAAGGGGGTAACGAAATAAAATAAAAGTCAATTTTTCAAAATTTTACACTACCGTCAGAACAACAAGGGGTAGCGGAGGCTACCCTACCAATAAGGTAGGTCCACCCCCTGAGTGGAGAGCAATAAAGGTGTCACTCTCTTATGTATATTTCGTTCTCTTTTGCGGTTAAAAAAAATTATTTAAAAAACACTCAACGAATTCTAGGGCCGGTCTGGAGGAGGTGTTGGGTGAACGACCGCACAAGACCAAAACTCTTTGAGAGCCCGAAATCTTTTTTTAAAGTGTATATATATGTTTTTTACGGATTTGGTAACCAATTCCCTGGCTGGTGTGGTGGTTTGTCCCATGTAGAGAAAATGTTGTAGAGAGATGCTTGTTCGATTCTGGTTGGAAGCTTTCCGTTCCACACATTTTTATCATTTATTTTTTCAAAACCATTTTCTTTTTCATTTCTTTTTGTTTATGAATTTTGGCTATTCTTTCCTATTTCATTTTTAAGTCTTCTCTTTAATTTTAAGTTTTCATTTCTTTTTGTTTATGATTGTTAGCTATTCTTTCCTATTTCATTTTTAAGTCCTCTTTGATTTTAAAACTCAAATCTTGTTTTAGGGGCTAATTTTCATTTATTTGTTTTCTAGCATACAAATATGTATTAAGATAAATATATCTATCTTTTCTTTTTATAATTGCATTATTGACTTTTATTAGTAATATATCTATCTTTCTTTTTATAATTGCATTATTGACTTTATATTATACACCTTCATTTCTACTCGCAGAGGGACAAAAAATTTCAACGATTTTCGGAGACGGCTCTGATGAATTCGTAAGCCCGGGTCTCGAATCTCACTAAAAAACTTACTCTAAATAGGCTTGCTCTGTAAACGAGTCACGCCAAGCTAGTTCGGTTTGTAAACAAGCCTCGCTCGAGCCAAGGTTGGCTCGCTTGTTAGCTTGCCCGTTTTGGCTCCTTAAACTAACCCAATGTTTTAATATTTTGTAGCCCAAATAAAGATTTTTAATCTTTTAACCGCAACTCTCCATCATTATTCGGAAAAATAAATGTGCAAAAACCTTGTCCCAGAGGTAGAATTGAAAACCATATCAATATATCTTATTCCAAGAACAATCAATACAAGAATGTACCCTTTAAATATACAAGCAAATATTAAACGGAACAAATTTTCACCCTGCACAACCACTAGAATGCTTGTAGTCCGATCTGTCGATTAATGAAAGGTTGAGTATAAGAGTTGGTTCCAAGTATCGGGCAGCCCGGGCAGACACCAGTGACTGCAGTCTACACCGGAGTAGCCGTAAGTCGAAGGGTGTGCATCTTTCCTCAACTGAGACAATGTTGTGATATCCAACAAGTAAACTGGAATCTTTACAGTCCCCAAAACTTTCTTCAAAACACCTAGGGCTTTAGGTTCACCTGCTGGATATGTTGACCCTTGTAGTGGTTGTGCTTGTCCATTGCAACTTTGGATGGTACCTGCTGGATATGTTGACCTTGTAGTGGTTGTGCTTGTCCATTGCAACTCTTGGATGGTGATCCCATTCCTGTCCCCTGATTTTCAAATGTATTTAACAATTCTTAAACAAACTTCAGAGCGGCTTAAGCAAGGCTTAACTAAGGCTTTTTTCAAATGGCAGTTTTCACTGTAGGTGTAATCGAGTTGAGCTCAAGCTCGGCTTGTAAGTAGTTGTTATAGCTTAAGGTCGGCTTGTTCATCATTTCTTCGTTAATTTGTGTACATTTATAAATACATTTTGTATATAGCAAAAATTATTTTTATATATATATTTATAATTATATTATATATTAGTCATTTTCATTAAAAATTTTTATAAAAATTGTCATCATATAAATTTGTATGAAGTATTTTAAATGAATTATATAACAAAAATAGATCGGCGGCTGACTCAAGCTTAATAAGTGAAATTCTGGGCAGGTTCATTTATTAACAAAATTTGTATTTAGTATATTTAAGGAAATTATAAAAAATAATAGGCTTGCGGCCGGCTCGAGCTTAATAAGTGAAACATAGGCTCGGGTGGTTCGTTTATTAAACAAACATTAATTTTAGACTCGAGCTCGTTTTAAACTGGCTCGATTCGAGCTTTTAGCGTGTCAATAGTTTCGAGTAGCTCATGAGCAGCTTAACTCGCTTACGTACCTGGTTTTCACCAAGTCATTACAATGAAATTAAGGTTGTTACTGACACACCTTGTACATGAGTACTGGTCAATCCCACTTTGTTTTTCTTGAGTTAATAATTTAATATTTCAGGAAAATACTATTATTTTTTGTTGGATGAAGTTCTTACACGTATTAAACAAACATTAATTTTAGACTCTAGCTCGTTTTAAACTGGCTCAATTCGAGCTTTTAGCGTGTCAATAGTTTCGAGTAGCTCATTAGCAGCTTAACTCGCTTACGTACCTGGTTTTCACCAAGTCATTACAATGAAATTAAGGTTGTTACTGACACACCTTGTACATGAGTACTGGTCAATCCCACTTTGTTTTTCTTGAGTTAATAATTTAATATTTCAGGAAAATACTATTATTTTTTGTTGGATGAAGTTCTTACACGTAATGTGAAGGCGATATCCCCTGAAAGAATACTTTGGTCTTAGCTGGATTGACATTAAGATCGACCCATCTTGCCCATGTTGTCATGCCCTTGAAGTATGCCTCGAAGCGATCCATATCTTTCAATATAGTTGAGCCGTATTGCACATAATCCCATCTGTAGGAAAGTGATGATAACACATGAGATCGACATATTATAATAAATGCCAGAAGGTATTTTAAGGCGGGGGTCTCATTGTGGGCGGTCTTTTTATCTTTAGGGATAAAGGTAAGGTTTACTTCATTTCATCCTCCACAGACCATACGGTTGGGTACGTTTATTTGTTTATTTTTTTATTATTATTATAAATGTAATGTTATATGGGAGATGATCCTTACGGTTGTGATCGTCCTGTGTGTGTCCACCAATGCCACGAATTGAAAACAAGCACATCCATCCCTTTCCATGCCTTGCCAGCTTGAATGGAATCCAGTTTCAGCACGCGACCATTTTTTTCTCTTACAATATCGACCAAGAATGTCGAGTGATATAATGATATCGTTACTCCATAGTCCTGCACATTTGTTTTGTTATTAAATACTAATCGAACTTTCTTAGGCTACTTTTACATATACCGTGCAAATTTTAATTGAATTACATCAAAACAACCATACCTAATAAAAACCCCACCAATAATTAGGGTGTGGGGAGATGGGATGAAATTCTAATTAAATTATCATGACAAATTAATAAGTTGTTTAGTGGTGATTTTCTGGGCGGTATTGGATAAAGAATACCACCTCCGGTTATAACATATTCTTAAATAATCTTAACCCTTATATAACTGGTTGGTGTTCCGTCGGTAATCTGTGAGAAGCTATAAGTTTGGCGGCTTTACAATAGGTATGAGTGATTAGTTAATAATTGATATCGTCGGTGATTGCTTAGTATATCACAAATGAGATTACCCGCTAACAAAAATCCGACTGGCGATTACCACTGTGCCATCGGTGCATGATTGAACTTTATTTTGTAGTGCTTTTAGCAAGCAAAGTTGTGGGTCACATGCCATTTTAACCACATAAAGGGTGCCGTTTATAAACACGAGTTACACAAGGACTATAAAGGGGAAACACTTTCTTCAATAATTTGTTTAATACTTTCCACCACGAGGAGTGAGGACACACTTGTGAACCTTCTTTTGTTTCTTTTGCTTTGTGTTCATCATACCATAACATTTGGAGATATATCTAGAATTTTATACAGAGCAACTTCGAACACGTTTGTATGAGGGAGTGTTTATAACAAGGAGCTAACGCAATAGTTAGCCGACTCCTACTTAAACCAGGGGAAAACGAGGTAGAAAGGGGTACAAGGGGTATAACTTAGACTACCACTGGAGTTACGCAACCCATGACCAGATGACGAAAAGGTCTTGACGAGTCGAGTCATATGGCAAACAATCATATGCAGTTTGACACAGCTATCAGACTTGAGTTCTCATTACACATGATTTTCCCTAAACTTTAGCTGCTTTCAAATTTTTTTCTTTTTTAATCTTAAAACACTTAAATCGTTAATTACCTTAATTAACACGTTTCTTTATGTTCATTTCAGTTTTTGACACTTTGTAATTTCCAAAATTTGGCATATATGTGCCTATCAAATTTAGAAAACCCTAGTAAAGGGACCCTTATATCATATTTCTTCAGTAATGCTCTGGTTATTTTCGTATTTTCGCTCTATGTCAAAACCAAATATATATTGAGAACTCCAAGAAACACATAGAACTTGATATGCAATTAACACGGTAGGAGTTTATAGCCTAGTGGCATTCTGGGGGTGGGAACTAGGTACTGGGTTCGATTTCACAAGAGGGGTTTTTCCTATATTTATTGGGGTTCCTCCTTAATTGGTCTATAGGCATTATGCCTAGTGGAGATGGATATGATCGGATGGTTCTGCTGGTGGCACGATAATACACCAGTGGTACGTCAGTGATTAAAATTTACCGTTAAAATTAAAGAAGTTTTAGAAAAAAAAAAAGAAAAAGAAAGAAAAAAAATCTTACTTGGCTAGTTGCCACTTTTACCTAAAAAAAGACTTTTTTTCTTTTGGGCTTGTGTCCTTATGCCAGCTGACCTTTTGTGCCGACAACTTGAAAATGAGAGTAAAGCCAAAAAAACATAATGGTATGGTAAAAGGTCAATCTATCAACGACTTGACATGAACAAACTCGCACATGATGTTGCTTAGATATTTCATTTTCCACTTTCTGGATCAGTACAGTTTTTATGTGGATGTGTTACATCTCCTACACAAAGCACATATATAGCACAAACATTTTTGTGAGGTTTAAGTGCAACACATATTTAGAGGTGCAAACTTCTGTATTTGGCGTGCAAATTAAATATATCATCATCATACCCAGTAAATTTTATTGGTAGCAAAGCCCAGCTAGAGTCTGAGGAGGATAAGATATAGACAACCTTACCTCTACCTTGTAGAAATAGAGAGACTGCTTCCAGTGAGACCCTCGGCTTGATGGTAGTTTTGCATCAAGCCTTGGACATAAGGCACATAACACTCGGGAATTAAGACAAAGGCCAATTAGTGCCTTGTCTTTCGGCTATCAATGCCACCACATGATGCATGATTAACCATCCCCCTCTTTTAACATTATTTTTACGAAATTAGTAAATAACGTTAAAATTAGTACACTTTCACTTCCCCCCCCCCCCCGGCACCCTCACAAATTAAATATATGTGTATATATATTGAGTTGAAAAAAGTATAATTTGAAAACACTCTTGAGTTGAAGAAACCATAAAAAACCCTAACAAACCATTTTTTTATAAAAAAAGGACATTTGATATACATATGTTTGAGCTTTTATTAAGTTAAAATTCACATGTAACAAGTATGTAACATCATTTTTTTGCTAACAACAGGTATATTGCATATATGTAACATATTGGTGTTTTTTAAAATCACTAGCAGTTTTTTTGATGTTTTGGTTCAAAACGTTCCCCTATATGTATATTATTAAACTCCCTAAAATTTAAAATAAAAATAGTTTTTTACATGGTGTTACCAGGGGGATATGGTTTTCTTAACTAGAGTTTCTCTCTATGTTTCCTCTAGAGACGACACGTTTAGCCAACCTCATTTCCTAAACTAACAATCGTGTCATATGCTATAAATGAATGGATATTAAAACGTAATCATTGTTAAGCACAAGTGACACAAATGGGTGGTTATGTCTACAAAGTACGTCAAATCAGAAATGAGATGATGATGATAGCTGATAAATTTGGAAAAGTATAAAACTATCATGTAACTTTTATCCAGTTGTTATGATTTAATGATTAACTCTTATGTAGATAGAATATTGTATCTGATTAGGTTTCTTGTATTCTCATTTGTAACTTATAAATAATCATTCTCATTTGTAACTTATAAAGATTTTCACAAACCCTACCATCAGTATAACTTCCTTTGATTGTGCCTAAATTGTTATATCAAAACTGCCTATAGATGATAGGGCAGTAAGGGGCATACCTGAAACGTAAGGGTAGTAAGGGACTCCCCGTGTTGCACACTAGTCTTCGTTGGCACTGATGCGTGAAGCATACAAGCTAACGACTGCCACATGTTCTCGCTCAGCGAGTCACCAACAAACATCACATTCTTCCCTCTCCATTTGCTCAATAAATTCAACCCATTAAACCTATAACACATGCATCAATGTCAGATGTATATAAACTCCAAACCTTGATTTGATTTATTTTAGTGATCAAAAGCTAACGAAT
Organism: Scalesia atractyloides; assembly: GCA_947069175.1. Lineage (NCBI taxonomy): Eukaryota > Viridiplantae > Streptophyta > Magnoliopsida > Asterales > Asteraceae > Scalesia > Scalesia atractyloides. The sequence goes on from CAMTDV010000027.1 coordinate 9,136,911, forward strand.
TTACTAGGAAATATTCATCTCTTCGGAAAACTAAAGAAATCACAGTTGGTATTTATATTAATGCCTCGTTGGTATTAATTTTTAGCTAGCCTTTATTGTATTTTGACCAAACAAATTTGAAAGCAATATTATAATTAACCTTTCTTATTTTTACTAGATAAAGGGATCAAATTGCTTGACCGTATTTTAAACATAATGTTTAAACCATTTTACATTTAGTAAATAACATCTTTACATGTAATAATATTATTACACATGATAAAATTAAAAAAAAAGAAAAAATAGAGATAAAAAGATGCAGACATATTATTATTTTAGAGGATAAATTAAATAAAGAAAAGAAGATATATCCTTATTTTTTTAGAAAATAACTAAACAAACACCCTGTTAGTTGGAATGGCTATTTCAACTATGAAGTGTACTCAAAAGTACCTATCTATTAACTGGCACCGTTACAAGCATCAATTTTGGCCCAAGACGGTCCATATCGTTTACTACCATAAGAAAGCTATTTTATATTTTTAATTAATAATTAAGACTATGGGCAATGGTTAATACCGCTTAAGGAGCATTTTTCGCTACATCAGCATGATAACGCCCATTCAAAAAAGTGTAACGGTTAATGTCCCTTAATACTCATTTCATTCATTATTTTTCATTTTTTTCTCCTCTTCGGACATTATTATAGAAATGTCCCTTCCTTTTCATGCCCCTATAACGTCCAGAGAGACGGTGTTAGGACGTTATCAAACCCTTTCATGTCCCTGTAATGCCCATTACGCATGGCATAATCTTATAGTGAACCTGTTTCACTTTGCTGTAAATAATAAACAAGAATTGGTAAGTCAAACTCGTGTTATATATCAAAGAAGAATACTAATAAAGAAGAATAATAAGTGTTCTTATGTACACATGCAGATATACAAAGAGTATGAACCTGGGTAAGTCGCAAGAATCAGGTTTCCAAGAATACTTGAGATACTGGGTATCTTTGCGGCCATGAATTTGACAATTGTACCCGGGATCAATGAAGGGGCAGCTAGAAGCTTCATAGAGTGGGTATGAATTGTCCACAACCCATCTCCCGTTGAACAAATCACACCCTAATAATTCTCTACCCCTTATTGAAAAACTACTACTTATATTGTTGGATGATGACAGAGGCACTTGTGTTTTGGCCAAAGTAACAGCCAAAAAACAGTTGCATTTGAAGAAGAATGATGACACCAGTCAATAAAAGGCAGCTCCTATGGTAAGCAAAATCCATATCTTTATGGATTTGGGTGAAGGAAGAGTGCTGAGAACTATGCTTGATTAATAATTGTGTAGAAAAATGTGTCCCTGTGACCCTTTACATATAGAGAGAGAAACTATACATCTGCATGCACGTATACTTACACGTACACATGTATATAAATGTTCCAGAGAGAGCTTTGTGTACTCTTTCGTCATGACGTGTATTATAAGGGAAACTTAGCCTAATTATGCTATTGTATTGTTATAAAAATGTTCAATATAGTGCACAACTTTATTTCCTGTCTAAGTTTAAGTCTTACACAACTTTTTATTTTTAACTATTTTCAATTTTAAGAAAGTGATGTACACATGTTATATATGCAACTTGCCATAATGAAAACTGAATAGGATGGAAAGGGAGACAATTGAAGTCTCATCTCAGTTGTTTAGCAAGTTGGGAGGAAAAAATTTAAAGAGAAAATAATATCCCATTAGTGGCACACCAATATATTTCTTTTTCATCAGAGCAATAATGGGGTTTAACTAAACTTTTTAATGAAGGATCGGAATTTTTGCATAAAAACAATACTTTTTTTCAAAGGGTAGTTGCCCCCTCACTTTGTGGATAGGTCGGCCAATGAATCCAATACTAATGTGAATGTCTTTCGTAAGTTACGGAAGACATAAAACATGAATATCCAAATTTAGAAAACCATGTAAAATGTTGTTACATCTTTGAACCAATGAGGCAATGAACATCATATAATTAACTAATCTAACATCTATTTAATATCTCAACTTAAACGTCTTTTTAAATATAATAATACAAAATAAATGTGGATGGTAAAACTAAAAATACGTAAGAAAATATTTATGAATAACTAAAGTTACTATATAAGAAAATTGATTAATTGGGTTACCCAACCCAAAAATATTATCCAATCAGCGGCGAACTAGTAAGTTTCTTTTTCATAAAAGTAATAAGCGGGTTTAACCAAACTTTTAACGAGGATGATCAAAATTTTTACGTAAAAACAATACTTTTTCTTCAAATGGGGTTGTTGCCCCCTCCTTTGTGGATAGGCCGCGCAATGAATCCAATACGGATGTGAATGTCTTTCGTAAGTAGTTACTGAAGAAAAAAAACATGAATATCCAAATTTAGAAAACTATGTAAAATTGTTATTACATCTTTGAACCAATAAGGCAATGAACATCATATAATTAAACAATCTAACAACTATACAATATTTTAACTTAAACGTCTTTTTAAATATAACAACACAAAAAACATGTGGATGGTAAAACTAAAAATATGTAAGAAAATCTATATGCATAGCTAAAGTTACTATATAAGAAAATTGATTGATTGGGTTACCCAACCCAAAAATATCGCCTACTCCAATCCACCATCCCCATGTGTTCTAGACAATTTTCTCACTACTTTTCTCACCATAACCCATTCAAAGGAAGTATATCTTTCTCCATCTCTGATTGTAGGGAAATACTAATAACACCTTGCGTAGCCTAACGCCCCGTCACCTAAGCTCTTATAGCGTCCACACCCTATTTTCTAGGTGCCAAGCGCAGGGGGAGAGGGGAGAACTGATGGATCCTTGGCACATAACTAGCGCTAACGACTTTTTTTGGTGGCCCTCTCATATTTTACCATTGTACAACGTAAAATTAAACAAAATTACTTTTAATTTTCACACTATATATATCCTACTATTTTTACTCAAACATACCATTTCTACCATCTATTCTCTATAATTTTTATACAAACTTTCGAGGGAGAATGCCTACCGAATAACTAGCATAGCCACGAGCATGGCTCGACGTGTCGGAGGATCCGATTGTTTGTAATTTTTTTCTCCATTAACTTAAAATGGAGAAACAAATCAAGAAATATATGAAGTTTTTTCGAGAAAGACTTTTTTCACCTACCGGATGAGAACCGAGTTATTTTTAGAGGATTGTAATGCAAAAATCTGAGCAAAATATATGTAGTTTTTTAGTTAGTTTTTTTTTTATTTTTTAAGTTGGTTGTTTTTATAGTAACTTTGTAGTTTTTATTTTAAGTAGTTTGTAATCTTTTATTTATTTTATTGAAATTATGTTTTTTAATTTGTTTTAAGTAAAAACTGTATATAAATTAAAAAAATACAAAATAAAAAAAAAACAATTAGATAATCATGATAAGACTTTAAACCATTGCTTGCAAGTTACATGATGGTCTTTAAAGCCTCCTATATGACATGGAGTCTACGTGATACTGATGTGCGTGATAAAGTCCCTAAAGGCTTTATACCCTACCGTCCAGCTCAAAACCCTTTTTATAATTTAAAAGAAATAGTAAAAAACTTTTATATTCACTTCCACATCACTCTCTCTATCCACTAACCGTATCTTTTAGATTTCAAGAATTTTAGAATAACTTTTATTTGAACGACAAATTATATGGATCGACTTATCACACTTCCTTTTTGGAAGCTCGATCTCACTAAGGCAAGACGGTTGTTAATTACAAAAGGGTCCATGATGGCACAGAGAGTAACTTGACGATCAACTAGAGAAAACCCCTCTAAACCCCTAGCCAGTTGAGTGTCCCCACCTAAAGTGCAATGAATGGGACTCGAACCCGAGTGATGATGAAAAACCAGAATGCTCAACCATGTTACTAAGGAATCATTGCCTTTGGAATGATGATAATTACTATCCACCCCTAAAGTTAAAATTTTGATTATTTTTTAGTTTTTTCTTTTAAAATATTATTTTACACATAATATATATATATATATATATATATATATATATATATATATATATATATATATATATGTGTGTGTGTGTGTGTGTTGTGTGTTAAAGAAAGAAAAGGAAATAATAATTAAAAAAACATAGATATATGAATGAGGAATGAAATGTGAGAGGTTTTTAAAATTGAGGGTTAATATAGAAAAAAATGAGATTTTAGATAAATTATAGAAAATCCATCATTTGTGCCCTAGTGGTTGAGAGGATTGGTTCTTTAATTGAGACTTAAGGTCAATCTCCATTTGTGTCAATTTTGTGGATTAGGCAATGATATTAAAGCCTAGCCTCCTTGCATAGGAGGCTCTATTTTGAGCACACCTGGGTTTTCGTCCCACTGTGGGTTACGCTAGGGAGTTCTACCCAAATGTTAAGTGGTAATCGGCGGTATGGTTATCAGGCAAACGTCCAAACCAAACTCTGAAGCAAACATGAGGCCGGTTAAGACAACATAGTCTGGCCGGAATGGGACAATGGGGCTCTTCAATTTGAAGAGTGTAGTAGCCTAATATAAGAAAATCGTGGTTCTAAAAATAGTTAAATTATAAGTTTGGATATGAGAGCCTAGTGTGAGTGGTCTAAGAGCATCTATAAAGTCTTTTAATTTTACATTTTCATAAACTCTCACCTTAACTTCACAGAAATTTTCAGACTTTCCTTAGAAACCTAAAATTTTCTTACAAATAACAAAATTTTCACAATCTCCACTTTACACGTCCATTTAACACTTTTATATCAAATCACTTTTATATTATTTATATTTTATAGCTTGTTTTTAATTAAATGATAAAATGTATTTGAAACTAAATAAAAATAAATAAAAGCAATAGAAAACTAAATATTAAATAAGATTTAATTTTAAATAATTCAACGACTATATTCCAACAGTTATATCATATCGAACTTAAATTCATAACATATATTAACCCTTAAATCACTTTGAATTCATTTTCCTCTCAAATATGGGTGGAGGATATCTATATCTAACTGAACCCCATTTTCACTTCATATTGCAAAACTCTCCTCATCAACCTACAAACCCTCCTCGTCCAACTGTTTACCTGACTCATCAAACGGCAAACCCTCATCGTTCAATTGTTTATCCTCACTATCCAACTGCAAACTCTCCTCGTTGAGTTGTTTACCCTCACCGTGCAGTTGTATTCGAGTAATATTTGAGCCAACTAAGAATTAGGGAAAACGAATGGACGAACAAAGAATGGAACTGGCCATTTGACCAAGTGTTTAAAAGAATTGTTTACGAGCATGTCCCCAATTCAATGGATGGGTGTGTAGCTGACTCGAGAGAAATACATACCACATACAGAGGACGAGAACGTCAATGAAGCTGGTGGGGAGCATTGAGGAATATGACCCATAGGAAAACGAGTCCTCAAGATATTCAACTACAATTGATTTTTTTTAGCTATGTTTAGTTTTATGTATTTTTTTTAAGATTTAATTATGTAGGCATTTTTGAGTTTATACGGTTTTTATTAATAATAAGTAGGTTTGTATGTGACTTTCCAAAATTTAAAATTTGTTTAAGGTTTTTAAGTATATTGGTGTGAATATCTTTACTTTGTCCTAATAAGTGTTTGAAGAGCACCACCATACTCATCCGCTTGCTAGTTAGAAATTTCGGACCCCCCCCCCCCGAACTTTGGCTTCGGATGAAACTCATAAAGTGTGTGGACTAAACACCACGTCTTCTGATGTCCATGTGACTCCGAACATCCACGTTGTGGTTGCTCTAAGTGTGTGGGGGCATTTACCTAGCAACCCACAAGTACTCACACAACCATTCAATGTGATTATGTCATCTATTTAATATAATACAACTTAATTAGACTTAAATAGGAAGGGGTATCCACGCAGCCCAACCAACTATCAACTATCAAATAATATTGTGACACCTCAACCCACTCTCCATCTCTCCCGAGTAGTAGAAATCACATAAGGAACCCACAAGTACCCACTCCCCTTACTCGCTTGGGTTGCGGCAATTTATCCATAAGTACCCACCCTACCTGCCTCCATCCGAGTAATGTGACCCCTCACCACACCAAGAAGGGCTAGTCTGGGTATATTTAAAATATCAATTATGTTTTAAAGAGTCGAAAACTACTAATATAGTAAAATGTGTTAGAAGTGAAGAGTGGTATTTTTATTAACCTTTTTACCTCGTCATGTGTTGACGTCATCGAGTGCTAGATTTTTCTCCGTCGATATTGGCTTTTCTGGTCATCCCCTCCATTATTTTTCATCCCCATTTTCTCTGCCGCCTGGCATTCTCTATGTCATTCTGGATTCTTTGTTCTTCATCCAAACGTCTGGTATGAACGTCTGTCATTCTGGATTCTTTGCTCTTTGTAGCTTTCTATCCGCCTATGCAAATAATGTAAAAGAGGTTCCAAGTCCAAAAACACGGCACCTTCTCTTCTACGATGTCTAAGGTTTACTTTTCGTTTTTGTTGTTGGATTTTTCTATCGCTAATTTTAACCTTCGGTCAAGCTATGCATATGCAGAGAGTCTATGCATACCCACCGTTGATGTTTTTTTTTTTTCAAAATACTTACACATACGGTAACACATGTAATTCGTATATCAACTTTCACATTAACAACATATTTCATCTAGTGACTTAAACTCATTTGATATATGGAACTATTTAACGTATGAAAATTTTTAGTCGTGTATCATCATCATTACAATTATTCATGATCCATATACCTCAAATTCACATATTAAGGCATCAAAGGTGAAGCGTTTCGATGATATCCTGCATGCTAGTTCTAAAAGCCCTTCGGTTCCACCAAAAGATATGAATTTCATATATGATTTTGAATTTCAAGTCAAGGAAAATTCCAAGTGTCCTCTCCGATTTTCCATAATCCTTCTTCTTTCGTTACTCTCTTTCTCTCTCTCTCTCTATATATATAAATATATATAGAGAGAGAGGGGTTAGGTTCATTTGTGAACAACTTCTTTGATAGTTAATTGTGTGAACTAATCTTAGCCCTAGATTATAAATACACAAATGTAAATCAATGACCAAGATTTGATGATAAAAATACACTAGTGTATGATTAAAGTACATTAGTGTATTTTACGATTTGATAGTGTAAATCAATGGTCAGGATTTGTTCACTCAGTTCACAAACAAAATTGTGTTCACTCAAGAACCCTTCCCTCTCCTCTCTCTCTCTCTCTCTCTCTCTATATATATATATATATATATATATATATATATATATACACATGTTGAGTATCATTACTGAACACTAATTATTACAAAAACAAAAAGAACAACTCTAAATCACTATATTTTAGAACTTAAGATTTATATTTTTTATATTTTATGAATCTTACATTCATATATGTATTATATATACATAAAAAACCATATATTTTTAGATACAAATAGCCTACACATATGTGTAGGTAATTTAACCTACATATATGTAGGTTATACAAAAATTGAAAATTTTCCATATTTTGTTTGAATTCTAGTGTGAGAAACAATAAATCTTACATTTGTAATATTTTCGTTTACTTTTTAGGTTTTTAGGATTGAAAAAATGGGTGATTCATTGGGTTATGCGTGTTCTCCGCAATATTTAGTGTTTTACATAGAACATTTCCATATATATGTATAGGGATAGGTAAAATTGAGAACCACCTTGAGTTGTAAGAACTAGGCCATCCAAAAGGTTTTTCCGAAAAAAATAATTCTCAAAAATCATAAAAAAAATCATTTGTTTCATCAAAGAAAAAAAATGCCGCATATACGCATTTACTTTGTAGCTTTCAAGGTGGATTTCGAGAAAGCAAACGATACTTTGAATTGGAAATTTCTTGTGGTAGTTTAAAGTTTATGGGCTTCCCGGAATTATAGCGAATATCGATTAAAGGGTTTCTCAAATCTAGAAAAGGATTTGTTCTTGTGAATGGCTCACTAAAGGGGGAATTCAAGTTTAAAAGAGGCTTAGATTCTGAACAATGGTCCGGTGATATTTAACACCTCGCAAAAATTCGTATTCATTAATAAACCGTGTAAATGCCCTTATTAATACCTCAAATGAGTTAGCCACTCAACTCCTTAAACGAATCCAAAAGTATATATATATATATATATATATATATATATATATATATATATATATATATATTTAAAACTGACAGTAGGTTACGGTCCAACCTTTCTGGTTAGAAATTTTAACTAACCGTAAGCTACGGTCTGGCGATCGTAGCCTACGGCGAAGCCTTAGAACTTCAGTTTTGCACCATATAAAATTTCAACTAATAACCCTAAGGCCCCTAGACTTTATTATAACCTTTTCCTTGCATAATTAAGTCATTTTTCGACCCGAATGACTCTCGGTTAAGGTGATATCTTGTGATTCATCATTCTTGGGTATCACACATCTTCACCGAAATTTTAACCTTACTAGCTTAGGTGATTTAACCCATTAAACCATAAGTATTCGTATCTTTCACGTTTAAGCTAGTAAACGCTTATAAGATGTAAGAACACCTAGTGTGACACCCATTAATGTTCGGTTACTCTTATTCTTCTTCAATACATCTCGTATTGAACGAAAAGACCAAGTTGTATCATTATGTCATTGCATATAAGTCAAGGGACAATTCATGACAATCCACAAAACTATTCTTGAGGGACTAAAAGTGTCAAAACCCTAAAATTCTGTCAAGATGCGACCTCTCCTGCAAAATGCCACACTCTTGCAGCTCTTGTCACCTTGCCAGACACTTGTGATGATCCTAGAACACCTCTAACACCTGGCTTCATCTTCACACACCTCCTTACACTATAAATAGCCCACTAGTTCACCTCATTCTTTGCTCATTCACTTCTCTCTATTACACTCTTGGAAGTTCCTGACCATTTAGGAGCTTCCCTTTGAGTTCTAAGTTTCCCTTGGATCACTTGTAAGTGCTCCATCTCTGCTCTTTTCTTTTTATAGTCTTTTAATAGCCAAAAGTCAAGCATTTTCGACAAATGCCTTGACTTTCGGTTAAGACCATTATGGTCCAGCCATTGTTCGAAATGAACATGGCTAAGTGATTGTAATTAGGAAGGTATTAACCCCTTAAAGGGGCACCTCCTAAAGATCATGTTTACTAGGCCAATTGACGGGTCAAAGTTTATGTTTTAAAAAGTCAAACGGGTCAGATTTCATAAATATTATAATATGAGTTTATATATGTTATAAACATGTTTTTGACACTTAAACAAGTTGGTAATAATTATTATAACATGTGGGAACATGTTCGATCCGTCAATTTCAGTCCTAGAGTCGGTTCGCAAATGAAAGTCGCGAAGTTTAACTTCTGCTTTAACTTTCGATTCTAACCGACTTAGATTAGTTAACTTCTGTATTATGGTCACATTATGATCGTAATGCAATGTAGCATAACCCTCTGAGGTTATATTACATGATCATAATCATAATCTGAGTTTATGCACAAGTTCCGTAAAATGTCAAAATTTGACTAAAATGCCCTTTTTACATAAAACATGGTTTTAATCAACAATGAACTTGCAAATGAAGTACCTACTAATTAACATATTATGATGTTAATCTTCTGATCATAAACTGATTTTAGTATAATATCGTAAACTATACTTTTAAATGATCAAAATGCCCTTTCGGTGCATAGTTTGGTCTTAAACAATAAACCACACTTATGTGTGCTATCTTACTGATATTACATTCCAAATTAAGTATTTTTCCAAAATGTTTATGACCATAACATCAGAATACACGCAAGTTCCTTTTATACGACATATAATTACAAAGTGCCCTTATGAGGCATAATTTCGTTTCAAAACCTTTTCGGGCATGTAAGTTGATATCCTACTGATATTACAACTTACTTAAAGTATAATGACATTTAGAAATTGTTCATGACTCATCCGGTTACCTGGTATCGCCTATATGCATACGGTTAAGTATATGTAACTAGTTTACGAAAATTAACCGAAACTGGTTTAACCTTATCATTTTAATCTCAAATTCCAGAATGTTAATTGTTTACCCATATCATACAAGTCTTAAGTACTTGTTGGGTTTAAACTACATTCTATCCGGTCATCGCTTAATCTAGCGTATTGTACCGTTTTTGATCCTTTACGCTAGTCGGTCTAAGTCTATGACTTAAATAAGACCGTTAGCATTTTAATTGGTTAGCTTATGCCATAATCCAGACTAGAGACTTCCGATAAATGCTATCTGAACTTAGTTCATTTTGAATACGGCTGAGATATAATCAAGACTAGCTCAGCTAAATACTCTTGACTTATTTCCCCTTTACGGGCTTGGGTTACGGTAAATTGTTACCGCTTGGTCGGAAATGAGATCAATCGAATGCCGGATTGTAGCTAGTAAATCTGCATATTCCGTTTTGATCAGGGTTGTTTGATAACTTAAACATTGGCGGTTAACGACCGTGTCCTGGATATCCTCGGCTCATTACATTAGTTAATGGCCACGACCAAAGCACGGGGTGTAGGCATACACCCGACAGATGCAAATGCTAAATTATTTTTTTACCCACAAGTTGGGGATAACTCCTTCGTGGGTTCATAAGTGGTGTGTACGTTAAGCGTGTCTCAGTCTTTATATTGGGCCCTATATGTATTGACAAACATGTAAAGCTGTTATCAAGGTTACAACGCTGAGTTTCCCAAATTATAAAAGATTTGTGCCCTGTGCACTTAAATTTAATTTATAAAATGTTTTCAAAATGAGTCAGTCGGGTGTATTTACCAGCGAAAGCTGATGTATTTTCAAAAGACCAAGATGCAGGTATAATACGAAATAGGCTGGAAGCTGCTCGGTAGTGATATAAGAGGATCTTGCAAATCCTTAGATCTGCCCAAAGTCTGTTATACATTTTTGTACATTTTACGATCCACCTATGGATCTTTCATTACAAGCCGTCTGTATATTATTTTTCGCACTTTGAACATTTGGTTTGTAATAGTAATTTTAAACTCCAAGACTTCCGTTGTGCTGTGTTTAATTGACTATGATGATATCAACTTACGTCCCGATATTCCCCACCCTGGCCCACCGGTGTTTGTTTGAAAATACGGGGTGTGACAGGTTGGTATCAGAGCCAACGTTTGAGAGAATTAAACACTAGCCTTCTTTTGTTTAATCTCAAACTTACACAAGCATATTCCTTAGACTTCTGAGTCTAGGATTTGACCTAGGATTACTCATCTTATTATTAAGTTATTAGTATTGTTTTAAATTTGATTTTTAACAAGAAAATGTCGCCAAGAGTAAGAGGACAAAGTGGAAGAGGAAAAGGTCCAATGAGGGAGGACCATCGGGGTGCATCCCTTCACAACCTCACAACTCAGATTCCTACCAAGAATCAGGAGATTCGTGTCCTTAGCAACCAGCGAGACACTCTGTCTCTCATAGACACTCGCCCCCACATTCCCAAAATTCTTACCACTCTCACCACTCCTATCATTTACACCATTCTCACCATTCCCATTCACACTCTTACCATGAAGAATTTAACCCTAATCACTATTTCAACACACCTCCAGCTGACCAAAATCAGTTGGACCAACCGAACCCAATGGATGAAGGCTCCGACCCAGAGATGCCGCCATCAGGATCGAACGCGCATCCTATTGAAATCTCGAGCAATTCCAACTCCTATGCCGGATCGCCATATCAAGGTCCTAATGAGTGGGACCAATATTGGAGTCAATTTGCCTTTGCTAATACTCATTCCCATCACTCTCAACCACCTCCCATACAGTAAGATGTCCACATGGAACCCGTGGACCAACCCCAACCTCCACCTGAGCCACCAAGGAGAAAAAGAGGAGCACGTATGTCGGTACATGCGGGCCAATGGTCGGGATCGCTGCCACCTTTGCCCAAACCTTACCCGACCATTCAAGAGGATCCACAAATTGGTGGACCCTCCAATGCTTCACATGTGGTGGAACCAACACCACCACCAGTGGCTCAACCACCACCATTGGATTTTAATAACCCTATTCCTACATATCCGGATATAACTAGATATGATCCTTTTAACCCATCTGCCGGTAAATTACCAGGCACTATCACATGACCCTTATATGCAAGCGGTCATGCATAATGCGCTTTACCCGTCTCCTTTCCCACCTGCTTATCCACCTACTGGATATCCAACTTATGGGTACCAGTATCCTATGATGCCACAACCACAACCTCCGTCACAACTCGAGGCCCTTAACGAGGCCTTAGAACGAATGAAAGAAATGCAGCAACAAGCGGAGAAGATGGAGAAGAAGACAAATAAATTCTTCAAGAAGCTCTCCAAGTTGGTTAAGGGAGAGAAGGACGAGTGAAGTCTTTTCTTTTATTATGTTTAGTCCCTATGTGGACATTGTTATTTCTTTAGTCCCTGCGTGGACATTTTTGTTTCTTTTAGTCCTTGCATGGACAATCAGTTTCATTTATTTAATTCAAGTATTGTACTTTCTATTATCATTTAATGAAATATTTTGGAATTATATATGTATGTACTCATCCTCTTCAAGCGATCATCTCGATTTTTAATCGAAATTTATGATCAGCTATATAATTCAAAATGATCTTAATGGTTTTGATTAGCTAAATGGCAAAGTCCATATTAATTGGCCAAATTATAAATGATAGTTAAGGATGAATAGCCTTCTATCATGATAGTTAAGGAAGAATTATCCTTCTATCCAGAGGTGGTGGACTATGTTCAAACCTCCAAGTCGTTAAGGTCAATGCGACCGTGACTATTAATCGAACATTTGGTTTGTAATAGTAATTTTAAACTCCAAGACTTCTGTTGTGCTGTGTTTAATTGACTATGATGATATCAACTTACGTCCCGATATTCCCCACCATGGCCCACCGGTGTTTGGTTGAAAATACGGGGTGTGACAGGTTGGTATCAGAGCCAACGTTTGAGAGAATTAAACACTAGCCTTCCTTTGTTTAATCTCAAACTTACACAAGCACATTCCTTAGACTTCTGAGTCTAGGATTTGACCTAGGATTACTCATCTTATTATTAAGTTATTAGTATTGTTTTAAATTTAATTTTTAACAAGAAAATGTCGCCAAGAGTAAGAGGACAAAGTGGAAGAGGAAAAGGTCCAATGAGGGGAGGACAATCGGGGTGCATCCCTTCACAACCTCACAACTCAGATTCCTACCAAGAATCAGGAGATTCGTGTCCTTAGCAACCAGCGAGACACTCTGTCTCTCATAGACACTCGCCCCCACGTTCCCAAAATTCTTACCACTCTCACCACTCCTATCATTCACACCATTCTCACCATTCCCATTCACACTCTTACCATGAAGAATTTAACCCTAATAACTATTTCAACACACCTCCAGCTGACCAAAATCAGTTGGACCAACCGAACCCAATGGATGAAGACTCCGACCCAGAGATGCCGCCATCAGGATCGAACACGCATCCTATTAAAATCTCGAGCAATTCCAACTCCTATAACGGATCGCCATATCAAGGTCCTAATGAGTGGGACCAATATTGGAGTCAATTTGCCTTTGCTAATACTCATTCCCATCACTCTCAACCACCTCCCATACAGTAAGATGTCCACATGGAACCCGTGGACCAACCCCAACCTCCACCTGAGCCACCAAGGAGAAAAAGAGGAGCACGTATGTCGGTACATGCGGGCCAATGGTCGGGATCGCTGCCACCTTTGCCCAAACCTTACCCAACCATTCAAGAGAATCCACAAATTGGTGGACCCTCCAATGCTTCACATGTGGTGGAACCGACACCACCACCAGTGGTTCAACCACCACCATCGGATTTTAATAACCCTATTCGTACATATCCGGATATAACTGGATATGATCCTTTTAAACCATCTACGCCGGTAAATTACCAGACAAGATCACATGACCCTTATATGCAAGCGGTCATGCATAATGCGCTTTACCCGTCTCCTTTCCCACCTGCTTATCCACCTACTGGATATCCAACTTATGGGTACCAGTATCCTATGATGCCACAACCACAACCTCCGTCACAACTCGAGGCCATTAACGAGGCCTTGGAACGAATGAAAGAAATGCAGCAACAAGCGGAGAAGACGGAGAAGAAGACAAATAAATTCTTCAAGAAGCTCTCCAAGTTGGTTAAGGGAGAGAAGGACGAGTGAAGTCTTTTCTTTTATTATGTTTAGTCCCTATGTGGACATTGTTATTTCTTTAGTCCCTGCGTGGACATTTTTGTTTCTTTTAGTCCTTGCATGGACAATCAGTTTCATTTATTTAATTCAAGTATTGTACTTTCTATTATCATTTAATGAAATATTTTGGAATTATATATGTATGTACTCATCCTCTTCAAGCGATCATCTCGATTTTTAATCGAAATTTTGGATGAATAGCCTTCTATCATGATAGTTAAGGAAGAATTATCCTTCTATCCAGAGGTGGTGGACTATGTTCAAACCTCCAAGTCGTTAAGGTCAATGCGACCGTGACTATTAATCGACCATTAAGATACTCTTATGTTAAGATTCAAGTAATGTTCATCCTCCTGGTAGTGTGACATGAGGAACCACACTAACCGTCTAGGTAAATGGACTATGTCCTAACCTATTATATAGCCTATATGATCAAATTTGATCCCGGCTAATATCATCAATGCGATGATAATGATTAAACATCCATTAGTGATGTAGTGCGTATGGGCCATGATTAAACATCCATTAGTGATGTATTGCCCTTGGGGCTATGATTCAAACATCCATTAGTGATGTAGGCCGATGTGCCGTATTTTGTGTCAATTAGTGACAGGCCAATGTGCCATATTTAATGTCCATTAGTGACAGGCCTGTGTGCTATAATCATATGTCCATTAGTGACAGACCCGTGTGCCATAATCATATGTCGATTAGTGACAGGCCTTTGTGCCATATTTCAAATGTCCTCTGTGACAAGCCTATGTGCTATATACAATTGTCCAAGTGACAACGACAGTTGTGACATTACGATCCACTGTCTAATAATATATGGACTATGTCCAAATTGTAATTTGCTTTTGATGGTCCTTTTGAGACCTAGGCCAAATATAGATAACATTTATTTAAAATGTTAAGCCTGACAGTTGTGATTCCATGCACACTGGTTCTGGTTCAAATAGACAAATGGATTTATATATCCAAACTTTATAGCCTATATGGTTATTAATACCATTGCTAATATAAAATTTAATTTGGTATATAGTACCCAAACATCAGAGATGGCTAACTCAGATGAGGCGCAAAGTGGTCGCCGTGATAATAATGCTGACAAAGCTGAAAATATAGCCATCAATAATGATTATTTCCAAGCTCGCATTGATGCAGCTGTCGGAAAAGCCAAGGAAAAGGCCATGGAGAAATTTAAGGAAGTGAGCGCTACTCGCTCCAAACCTTTATCTATTCCACCATCATCAGCTCGAAAGGAGAGCTTTGTCCACTCTTCAAATGCGAAGAGTGAAACAAAGAAACTAGAATTCAATGATAGGTCCCGTACTTCTAAAGACGGATGTACCTATAAATACTTTGTCTCCTGCAAGCCCCGAGATTTAATGGAGAAAGGGGAGCAGTAGAAGCCTTGAGATGGCTTGATGAGATGGAAACTATTGTAGATATCAGCGGATGTGCTGATAAAGATGTAATGAAGTTTGTATCCCAATCCTTCAAGGGCGATGCCCTAATATGGTGGAAGGCCTTGGTCCAGTCAACAGGAAAAGTACACCTGTATAACTTGGGATGGACCAAGTTTGCGGACCTTGTTAAGGAAACGTATTTCCCACCTCATGAGGTGGAGAAGATATAGTCAGATTTTATGACTCTAACAATGAAAAATCTGGACTGTCGGAAGTATGTTACCGACTTTAATTCCTTATCCAGATTAGTATCTTATCTGATTTCACCTGAACCCAAACGCATCGCGCGTTTTATAAATGGGTTAGCACCTGAGATTAAAGGCATGGTGAAGGCTGCTCAGCCTACTACTTATAGGTCTGCTGTTGACCTATCTCTCTCTCCCACTTTAGATCTAGTGAGACAAAAGTCAGTCAAGACTGAGACTGACGGGAAAAGAAAACAGGAGATTGATAACTCCCAAAGGTTTAAAAGGAAAGGAAATTTTGGGTTCAAGAAGAACCAGCAAGGATCTAATGTATACCTTTGTGCAAAACCTGTAACCGCAGGCACTGGGGGCAATGCAATACCGACCCCCAGATTAAACCCAGTGGTATTTGCAAAAGAAAAGGGCATAAAACCCACGAGTGCAAAAATCTAAAAGATGCTGTCTGTTTTGGCTGTAATGAGAAAGGGCATATTAAGCCTAATTGCCCAAAGAATCCCAGAACTAATGAGGCAAAGTCTGAAGAAGCCAAGAAGGGAAATGCTCGTGCCTTCCAGATGAATGCTAAGCAGGCCGTTAATGACAATAATGTCATAACAGGTATTTTACTCATTAATGACATATTTGCTAGAGTTCTTTTTTATTCGGGTGCGGATAAGTTATTTATGGACTATAAGTTTAGCAAACTATTATACTTACCCATAAGAACTCTAGACAAAACTTATGAAGTAGAACTTGCTGACGAAACCTTAGAAACAACATCTTCCATTCTTGATGGATGTTTTATATCCATTAAGAATCATTCAATTCCTATCTCTCTTCTGCCAATGAAATTGGCGGGGTTCGATGTAGTCTTAGGCATGGATTGGTTATCCCATAACCAATCCCGCATTGCCTGTGATAAGAAACTCATCGAAATTAAAACCCCATCTGGTGAAATGCTCACCATCTTTGGAGATTCACACTATGGATTACCAGACAAAGTGTCATTATTTAAAGCATCCAAGTGTCTAGGGAAAGGTTGTGTCATCTATATGGCACAAGTCACTATAAACAAGCCTAAGCCAAATGTGGAAGACCTCCCAGTCATTTCAGAGTGTTTCCTGAAGAATTACCCGGCCTACCTCCAGACAGGCAAGTGGAGTTCAGGATTGATATTATACCAGGGTCAGCCCCCGTAGCTAGAGCTCCATATAGGCTAGCACCAACCGAAATGAATGAGTTAAGAGTTAAATTGGATGAACTCTTGGAGAAGGGCTTTATTCAGCCTAGTTCCTCGCCTTGGGAAGCTCCTATCTTTTTGTTAAAAAGAAAGACAGTTCATTGCGAACGTGCATCGACTACCGAGAGCTGAACAAGTTACCAATCAAGAATAGATATCCTCTGCCCAGGATCGAAAATTTATTTAACCAACTTCAAGGGGCTAGTTACTTCTCCAAGATCGACTTAAGATCAGGATATCATCAATTGAAGGTTAGGAGTGAGAATGTTCCCAAGACTGCCTTCAGGACCCGCTATGGTCACTTTGAATTTTTTGTGATGCCTTTTGGGCTTACAAATGCACCTGCAGCATTCATGGATCTCATGAATAGAGTCTGCAAGCCGTACCTAGATAAGTTTGCCATTATCTTCATAGACGACATACGTATCTACTCTCGTAATCAAGTTGATCACGAGAAACACCTTTGGTGCATCCTAGAATTACTAAGGCAAGAAAAGCTTTATGCTAAGTTCTCTAATGCGACTTTTGGCTTAGAGAAGTCCAATTTCTTGGACATGTTGTAAGTGAGCATGGTATCCAAGTGGATCCCGCCAAGATAGAAGCCATAATGAATTGGGAAGTTCCCAAGACTCCATCAGGAATTCGTAGTTTCTTAGGATTAGCCGGTTATTATAGGAGGTTCATTGAGAACTTTTCAAGGATAGCCACTCCTTTAACTACCTTGACCCGTAAGAATGTCAAGTTTAACTGGGGTCTAAAACAACAAGAATGTTTTGAGATTCTGAAACACAAGTTAAGCAATGCTCCTGTGTTATCTCTACGTGAGGGTATTGAGGATTTTGTCGTACACTGTGATGCCTCACACACTGGCATGGGCTGTGTGCTAATGCAAAAAGGCAAAGTGATTGCTTATGCATCACGACAATTAAAGGTGCACGAAAGGAATTACACCACCCATGATTTGAAATTGGGTGTTGTTGTATTTGCACTTAAGTTATGGAGACATTACTTATATGGCACAAAGTGGATTATATACCCTGACCATAAGAGCCTCCAACATCTGTTCAATCAGAAAGAATTGAACATGCGACAGCGCCGTTGGATGGAAACACTTAATGATTATGATTGCGAAATTCGCTATCATCCCGGCAAGGCAAATGTCGTTGCTGATGCCTTGAGTCGCAAGGAAAGGGTTAAGCCCATTAGGATTAACGCTAAGAGCAAATGAGCTCAAAAATAGCTTGAATGAGAAGTTATTAGATGCGCAAAAGCAAGCCCTATTAGAGGCTAATATTCCTAATGAGGGATTAGGCGGAACTGTTGATCAGTTAACGCTTGGAAAGGTTGGAATCCTTAGATTCAATGGAAGAATCTGGGTTCCAATCTTTGGAGGACTTAGAGAACTAATCCTCCAAGAAGCACATAATTCGAAATACTCAGTTCACCTAGGTGGTGACAAAATGTATCAAGATATGAAAAAGAACTATTGGTGGATGGGTTTGAAGAAATCCATAGCCACTTATGTAGCTAAGTGTCTGACATGTTCGCAAGTTAAAGCCGAACATCATAAACCATCAGGACTCCTACAACAGCTTGAGATTCCCACCTGGAAATGGGAAATGGTAACTATGGATTTGATTACCAAGTTACCTAAGACCAAACGTGGCAATGACACGATTTGGGTCATTGTGGACAGGCTGACTAAGTCAGCACATTTCTTGCCAATTAAAGAGACTTATAATTATGATAAGTTAGCAAAGCTATATATGGATAAGATTCTGTCCCTACATGGTGTGCCGGTATCTATTGTATATGATAGAGATACTAGATATACATCTCATTTTTTGAAAAGTTTCCAACAATCTTTAGGCACAAGATTGAACTTTAGTACGGCTTACCACCCACAGACGTATGGACAGAGTGAGCGTACTATTCAAACATTGGAAGACATGCTTAGATCATATGTAATTGATTTAGGTGGAAGTTGGGATGACCACTTACCCCTAATAGAATTCTCCTACAATAATAGTTATCATACAAGCATCAAGGCTGCTCCTTTTGAAGCCTTGTATGGGAGAAAATGTAGAACGCCTGTTTGTTGGGCTGAAGTTGGGGAAGCCCAACTGTCTGGACCTGAGATTGTCCTAGAGACCACGGATAAGATAATGCAAATCCGTGATCGTCTCAAAGCTGTCTGTGATAGGCAGAAAAGTTATGCAGACAAGAGGCGAAAACCTCTTAAGTTCCAAATAGGGGACAAAGTATTATTAAAGGTATCACCATGGAAAGGTGTGCTGCGTTTCGGAAAGAAGGGCAAGTTAAGCCCGAGATATATTGGACCATTCGAGGTAATCGAATGTGTCGGTTCTGTAGCTTATAAGCTTAAGCTGCCTGAGGAGCTCAGTGGAATCCATGATGTGTTCCACGTATCTAATTTAAAGAAATGTCTAGCCGACAAGTCGCTAGCAATGTCACATCAAGATGTGCAAATTGATAAAAACCCGAGGTTCACTAAGAAACCAATTTCGATCGAGGATCGACAGGTTAAAAAGTTTCGAAGGAAGTTTATACCTATTGTAAAGGTTAAGTGGGATGCCCTTCGAGGCCCCGAGTATACATGGGAGGTTGAGTCCGCTATGCGACAAAAGTACCCCTATCTTTTTGAATAAATCTCGAGGTCTAGATTCTTTTAAGAGGGTGAGGATGTAACACCTCGCAAAAATTCGTATTGGTTAATAAACCGACACGTGTAATGTCACACCCCGACCCGCAGCGGAATAAAAGTCGGGGCATAGTTGGGTTATCACCAAAGCTCATGATGTTTACTAATATGTTTCATATTTATTAAATTCAAATTTTCAACTTCAATATTCCAAACAAGTTCATACAATTACAAGGAAAAAGTAACTAAATAAACAATCCAAAGCCTAAACCGATTTATTCTTCTAAGCCGTCCTATATGTTTCTTGCTGCAACTGGATCACCTGTATCATGTGTAAAAATGGGGGTTTTTGGATCAACAAAAGTTGGCGAGTGAACCTTGTTAGAAAACATTTATTATTTATTTCTTGTTATATTTAATATGGAAAAATTGTGCAATAATCATATGTGAGCAAACGTAAATAAACATACAATAAAAAACCACCATGCATGAGTATATGACATGAATGATAATGTATATGTTGGCAACGTCACGTTCCGCTCATAGGTAATGGGGAACGGACGGCCTATGATGACGTATGTGCGATCAAGGCTCAATCAAACGGAGCCGATCGTATGTTGGCAACGCCACGTTCCGCTCATAGGTAATGGGGAACAGACGAGCCTATGATGATGTATGTACTGAAAATGATAAATTAAATCTAAACATTAACCACACAAACAATTGATACATATTGGATACACATTTGATCATGAATACGATGGATGCACAATTGTTTAAATGTAATAAATAATAAGACACATGATACACCCCAAAAAGTGATTAAAACGGGGAATTTGTAGAGATTCCCTCACATTGGGTGCGTTCGTTTGATGATGTTGAATGCGCACGAGTTTAGAGGGTTGATCGACGAGGAATAACTAACCTAAAAAACAACGAAAAGGTACGGTAAATAAGTGGATTTTATTAACAATTTTAATAGGGTTTTTAGATTTATTTTTGTGAGTTTAAGGTCATTTTCTAACTTTAAAAATATTATTTTTAAGTATTTTTAATTGATTTTTAAATTAAATAAATAAATAAAAATATAAAAAAAATGTTGACTTTTTGGGTTGACCATTGACCGTTGACCATTGACTTTGACTGTTGACCGGTTCGGACCTGTGTTTGTTTGCGCTGAGTGAGGCTCGAACTTGTGACCTCTCGTACGCGTGCACGCAGCTTTACCAACTGAGCTACGTGTCTAACCCGAAATATTCTAAGTTTTAATTATATATATATATATACTAATTAAATGTTTTAATTTATTCGATTTATACTAAAAGAATTTAAGTGATTGAACCGGGTGCAGGGAAACCGAATCGAACTCGGGTCTCTTGGTTTGTAAGCGCACAGCCCAACCAGTTGGGCTGTGTGACTTATCTGTTAAAGTTACAATTTAAATTAATCTTAAGAACAACCTGGGTCCTACTCTAATTCAGTAACGAAAAAAATTGGTTTTAATTCGGAAAGTCGGTGTGTTGCAAGATTCGAACTCGTGACGTTTGTTTTGTTTGCGAACACAGTCCACCGCTGGACTGTGTGTCTAACCCGGTTTAATATCTTGTTTTAATTAAACTTGTACCTAATGTTCGACTTCACCTTCTTCGTTCAAAAACACAGACAATGATTATTCTACTGTTCTTGTTTAATTCGATTGACGGACATATAAATGATTAAAATGAAATGGATAGAGAAGGTTTTGGAAATTAATGTACCGGAAAGATGATTTTTCTCAGAACTCCAGCAAAGTCGTCGGCTCTGTTTTATGAATTCCGTCTGAGCGGACCAATTAACAGTTTTGATTAACTAATTATGAAACTAAATGACTAAACAAGAATTATCAGAGAGTTTAGATGTTCATACCGATTCACAGCGTGATTTCGGAATTTCCAGAAATTTTCCGGCGAGTGCTGAATATCCGACAACGTCGTCTGGGACCGATTCTGATTGAAGGATTTGAGTTAGTAAAAGTCTAACAATGGATAGAAGATTAAAGAATTGAGAAATTTACCGATTCGATGAATGTCACGGTTTTCCGGCGAAAGTCCGGCGATATCAGAAAACGTTTCCGACGAACAGAAATTAGAGCGAAAGTGAAATTGGAGGTTCTGTTAGTGTTTTTGAGTTGTGAGATAATGATATTACCGGTGTAAATTGGAGGTAAATGATTTCGGTTATTAAACTCGAAAATCATATGAATCGAGTTCAATAAAGACTGAATTGATTAAGAACGTGGGTTGTAATGGTTTTATCGGTTATAATCAGTAACTCACGATCACTCAAACGTCTGGAAAGTTGAAAGCCGATTATCGGTTTCAGTTTTGGCGCAAACAGATAATTTCTCGGGTTGAAGTTAAGTTTTATTTGTTTCCTTGATTACACAAAAACAGCAAGTGGCGGAGTGGTTAAGTGTTGGTTGATTGTGTCTTCCGGCTGACCCAGGTTCGAAACCCGGCAGCCTAATTTCTTTTTTATTTACTTTATTTTTACTTTTTAACAATTTTAGTTCCCATATTCTAATATGTTTATTAGTTATGTATTGTTTAAAATTAAAATGAGCATTAAATAAGCAACGAAAAATTGAAACTGACTATTCGATTAATAAACGAAGCGGGGTTTGAAAACCCGTTTTTTCGACGGATGTTACATATAAATGCCCTTAGAAAATACCTCAAATGAGTTAGCCACTCAACTCCTTAAACGAATCCAAAAATCTAAAAAAAATATATTTTTTTAAAACTGACAGTAGCTTACGGTCCGGGACCGTAGCTTACGGTCCAGACTTTCTGGTTAGAAATTTTAACTAACCGTAAGCTACGGTCTGGCGGCCGTAGCCTACGGCGAAGCCTTAGAACTTCAGTTTTGCACCATATAAACTTTCAACTAATAACCCTAAGGCCCTAGACTTTCTTATAACCTTTTCCTTGCATAATTAAGTCATTTTACGACCCGAATGACTCCCGGTTAAGGTGATATCTTGTGATTCATCATTCTTGAGTATCACACATCTTCACTGAACCTTAAACCTTACTAGCTTGGGTGATTTAACTTATTAAACCATAAGTATTCGTATCTTTCACGTTTAAGCTAGTAAACGCTTATAAGTCGTAAGAACACCTAGTGTGACACCCATTAATGTTTGGTTACTCTTATTCTTCTTCAATACATCTCGTATTGAATGAAAAGACCAAGTTGTATCATTATGTCATTGCATATAAGTCAAGGGACAATTCATGACAATCCAGAAAACTATTCTTGACGGACTAAAAGTGTCAAAACCCCAAAATAATGTCAAGATACCACCACTCCTACAAAATGCCAACTCTTGCAGCTCTTGACACCTTGCTAGAAGCTTGTGATGATCCTAGAACACCTCTAACACCTGGCTTCATCTTCACACACCTCCTTGCACTATAAATAGCCCACTAGTTCACCTCATTCTTTGCTCATTCACTTCTCTCTATTACACTCTTGGAAGTTCCTGACCATTTAGGAGCTTCCCTTTGAGTTCTAAGTTTCCCTTGGATCACTTGTAAGTGCTCCATCTATGCTCTTTTCTTTTAATAGGCTTTTAATAAGTCATGCATTTTCGACAAATGCCTTGACTTTCGGTTAAGACCATTATGGTCCAGCCATTGTTCGAAATAAACATGGCTAAGTGATTGTAATTAGGAAGGTATTAACCCCTTAAAGTGGCACCTCCTAAAGATCATGTTTACTAGGCCAATTGACGGGTCAAAGTTTATGTTTTAAAAAGTCAAACGGGTCAGATTTCATAAATATTATAACCTGAGTTTATATATGTTACAAACATGTTTTTGACACATAAACAAGTTGGTAATAATTATTATAACATGTGGGAACATGTTCGATCCGTCAATTTCAGTCCTAGAGTCGGTTCGCAAACGAAAGTCGCGAAGTTTAACTTCTGCTTTAACTTTCGATTCTAACCGACTTAGATTAGTTAACTTCTGTATTAAGGTCACATTATGATCGTAATGCAATGTAGCATAACCCTCTGAGGTTATATTACATGATCATAATCATAATCTGAGTTTATGCACAAGTTCCGTAAAATGTCAAAATTTGACTAAAATGCCCTTTTACATAAAACATGGTTTTAATCAACAATGAACTTGCAAATGAAGTACCTACTGATATGTTAATGTAATTAACATATTATGATGTTAATCTTCTGATCATAAACTGATTTTAGTATAATATCGTAAACTATACTTTTAAATGACCAAAATGCCCTTTCGATGCATAGTTTGGTCTTAACAACAAACCATACTTATGTGTGCTATCTTACTGATATTACATCCCAAATTAAGTATTTTTCCAAAATGTTTGTGATCATAACATCAGAATACACGCAAGTTCCTTTTATACGACATATAATTACCAAAACGCCCTTATGAGGCATAATTTCGTTTCAAAACCTTTTCGGGCATGTAAGTTGATATCCTACTGATATTACAACTTATTTAAAGTATAATGACATTTAGAACTTGTTCATGACTTATCCGGTTACCCGATATCGCTTATATGCATACGGTTAAGTATATGTAACTAGTTTACGAAAATTAACCGAAACGGGTTTAACCTTATCATTTTAATCTCAAATTCCAGAATGTTAATTTTTTACCCATATCGTACAAGTCTTAAGTACTTGTTGGGTTTAAACTACATTCAATCGGGTCATCGCTTAATCTAGCGTATTGTACCGTTTTTTATCCTTTACGCTAGTCGGTCTAAATCTACGACTTAAATAAGACCGTTAGCATTTTAATTGGTTAGCTTATGCCATAATCCAGACTAGAGCCTTCCGGTAAATGCTATCTGCACTTAGTTCATTTTGAATACGGCTGAGATATAAATCTTGCATTATAATCAAGACTGTCACACCCCGAGCCGCAGCGGAATAGAAGTTGGGGCATGATTGGGTTATCACCAAAGCTCATGATATTTACTAAAAAGTTTCAAATTTATTAAATTCAAATTAAAATTCAAATATCCAACAAAATTTCATACAAACACAAATAATACTCTAAATGCTTGTTCCAACGAAATAACTTGATTATTCTTCTAGGCCATCCTAGGTGTTTCTTTCCTCAACTTGATCACCTGTATCATGCGTAAAACAGAGGAAATTTTGGGTCAACAAAAGTTGGCAAGTGAACCTTGATAAAACATTGAAGTAAATCAATTTTATCGTTGTTTAAATAAGATTGTGCATAATCACATGTGAACAAATGTATAATGTAACAAATCACAAACCACATTGAATTAATACATGACATGAATGATGATGTATCTGAGATCAAGGCCCAATCAAACGGAGCCGATCTAATGTGGCACCTGATGCTCAACCCGTATCCCACGAGGAACTGATGTGCCTAATGAAATGAGTGCACTGAAATGATAAAATGTATCCAGATATAAACCACACTACAAGCAATACACATTTGATCACGAAATGATATTAGCACAAATGTTAAATAAAATAAAGAAATGATACGACACATGATACACCCCAAAACGTGATTAAAACGGGGAATTTGTAGAGATTCACTCACATTGGGTGCGTATTCTTGGTTGAAGATGAGAGCACACGAGTTGGGAATTTAACCGATCAAAGAGTACTAACCTAAAATAATAACGCGTCAAACCGATAAATAAATAATTTAATGTTTAGGATAAAACTTTTGTTCAGAAATTTTAGGTTATTTTTGAGGGTTTTATTGATATTTTAAACCCTTGAATTTTTATATATATAGATATATCTCTCTTTTAACCTTTTAATTGATTTATTTCTCATTTAAAAAAATCAAAAAGTAAAATATATATCAATAAATAGTGAATAGTAAATAATAAATAAAAAAAATGTTGTCAGTCTGAC
This sequence comes from Scalesia atractyloides, assembly GCA_947069175.1. NCBI lineage: Eukaryota > Viridiplantae > Streptophyta > Magnoliopsida > Asterales > Asteraceae > Scalesia > Scalesia atractyloides. The sequence goes on from CAMTDV010000027.1 coordinate 9,162,711, forward strand.
AAGGGCGCTTGTCAGACCGGTTCGACTGAATTGCAGGCGCGCGTGTGGTGAGACTCGAACCCGTGACCTCTCGGTTGCGTGCACGCAGCTCTTCCAACTGAGCTACGTGTCTAACCCGAAAGAATCTGAATTTTAATTATATTTATATACACTTTAGGTTATTTCTAATTTAATTAAATTTACAAAAAGATTTTAATAATCCGACCGGTGCGTGCCCAAGGACTCGAACCCGAGACCTTGATGGTGTGATGCACCCAGCCCAACCAACTGGGCTGGGTGTCTAACCGGTAGAACTAGGTTTTTAATTACATTTATCTACATACTGCCAACTGTTATATTTCAGTCAAAATAAAAACGGTTATGCGGTCATGAGCCGGATTCGAACTAGGGACGTGAAGGTCGTGTTTGCACACAGTTCGCCGGTGGACTGTGTGTCTAACCCGGTTAAAACTTAGATTTTAATTACATAAAACCCGTAACCCACTTCATCTTCTTCATTTTGAATTTAACCAAGATTTATACCCGCCTGCACTAATCTAAATCTTTTCGGTTTTTTTATAAATCATCTATACGTTATCCAAACTAATTAAAACTTAAAAGAAAAGATCAAGAGTTCTACCAAATAAACTGAGCCAGCGGTGACTTTGTTCCGGCAACCTGTTGCGTTCCGGCGAGGGAAGAATTCTGGCGACGGAGATAGTTAAGGATGAACAGAGAGGATTTCGAGGTGTTGAGCAAGTTTGTTTGCATGCTATTGATCGGTATTTATAGACTTGGAAACAGGGTGTTCGATTTTCGGTTTTAGAAACCGAGTAAAATGATTGATTTTGATTTTAGAAACAACACAGATTGATTCGCACAATTAAGATGGATTGCCACTGATTTTTGGAAAGCTTTCACGCGGTTTGCCAGCTTGATTCCAGAAAAGGGGCTAGACAGGCGGGTTCGTTGATTTGAAGTTGCAGGGAAATAAGCAGTTCGTACATATGTATAAGTGGTTTCCAAATTCTACCAAATGGTGTGTGTGGCTCAGAGGTGTTTGTGGTGTGTGTTTACCCGGGGAACTCGGGTTCGATTCCCGGTTCACCCTTTTTGAATCCTATTTTCTTTATTTTTTTATTTTTTTATTAAGCTTATTAATCATTTATTTAATATTTAATTATTATTTATCATTATTTCATTAAGCTTATTTTAAACATTGATTATTATTATTTATATATGTAACATTCAAATAATAATAAAAATAAATAAATAACCAAACGACCTAAATAAAATACACTTGATTGATAATTTGGGGCGGGTTTTCGAAACCCGATTTACACAAATGTTACAGTATCCCCTACTTTTAGAAATTTTGTCCCAAAATTTAAGTAGTAGTTGTAACCGGAAAAAGATGCGGGTATTTCTCGCGCATTGAGTCTTCACATTCACAAGTAAACTTAGGCCCTCGTTTTGAATCCCAATGCACCCTGACGATTGGAATACGACTTCGCCTTAAACGCTTCTCACCGAAATCCATGATTTCCACTGGTCCTTCAACGAAGTGCATTGACTCATCAACTTGAATGTCTTCTAGAGGGATATGGAGATTTTCGTCAGTGAGACACTTTTTCAAGTTTGATACGTGGAACGTGGGATGTATTCTGTTGAGTTCTTCTGGTAGGTCAAGCTTGTAGGCTACAGACCTACTCTTTCGAGTGTCTTGAAAGGTTCTACGTAGCGTGGTGCTAGCTTGCCCTTTTGGCCAAAACGAACCACTCCCTTCCACGGTGATACTTTCAAAAGTACTTGATCACTAACGCCAAATTCCAAGGGCTTTCGTCGTTTGTCAGCATAACTCTTTTGACGACTTTGAGCCGCTAGAAGATTGTTCCGAATTTGAAGGATTTTGTCGGTTGTTTCTTGAATCAATTCAGGTCCAGTGATTTGCGCTTCACCAATTTTGTGCCACCATACTGGAGATCGGCATTTACGACCATATAAAGCTTCGAAAGGAGCCATGTCGATACTTGAATGATAGCTATTGTTGTACGAAAACTTGACTAACGGTAGATGAGCGTTCCAGTTCCCTTTGAAGTCTATGACACATGCTCGAAGCATGTCTTCAAGGGTTTGGATGGTGCGTTCAGAGTGACCATCAGTTTGAGGGTGAAAGGCGGTGCTAAGGTCTAACCGTGTACCCAAAGCGGTTTGTACAGTTCGCCATGTTCGTGAAGTGAAACGTCCATCACGGTCTGAAATGATGCTTAACGGTACACCATGACGGCTTACGATCTCGTTGATGTAGATACGATCTAACTTCTCGTTCTTCAAGCCCTCGCGAATCGGAATGAAGTGAGCTGATTTTGTAAGACGATCAATGATTACCCATATGGTGTCATACCCACTAGAGGTGCGAGGTAACCCGGTAATGAAGTCCATGGTTATGTTTTCCCACTTCTATACAGTATTCAGGTTGGACTAGAAGTCCTGAAGGTCTTTGATGTTCAGCTTTCACTTTGGAACATGTAAGGCACTTGGAAACAAAAACAGCGATATCATTTTTCATGCCAGGCCACCAGTAGGTGTATCGTAGGTCTTGATACATCTTATCGGCTCCTGGGTGTACAAAGTATCGTGTTTTGTGTGCCTCATTCATGAGGAAATCACGAAGGTTGTCGAGATCGGAATCCATATGCGGTTTAAATAATATAGAATACCGTCGGATTTGGTTTCATTTTGAATTCAGCTCCACATGACAGCTCATCGCGTACGTCATTTTCCGTTACAAAGATATGTTGAGCTGCCCGGATTCGATCCTTGATATCGGTTATGATTTGCGAACATAGAAGACGAATAGAGTTCGCATATCCCTTTCGACTGAGCGCATCAGCCACCACGTTTGCCTTGCCAGGAAGATACCGAATCTCACAGTCGTAATCGTTGAGCAGTTCGACCCATCTTTGTTGCCTCATATTCAACTCTTTTTGATTGAAGATATGCTGGAGACTCTTGTGGTCAGTGTATATTCCACACTTGGTACCGTAAAGATAATGTCTCCATATCTTGAGAGCGAACACAACGGCTCCAAGTTCCAGGTCGTGGGTGGTGTAATTTTTCTCATGAACTTTGAGTTGCCTAGAGGCATAGGCTATCACCTTTCCTCTTTGGATCAATACACAGCCTAGACCTTGCCCTGATGCGTCGCAATAAACCACAAAGTCATCGCAACCCTCAGGGAGTGTAAGGATAGGTGCGTCACAAAGCCTTTTCTTTAAAGTTTGGAAGGCCTCCTCTTGCTTAGGTCCCCAAATGAAGGGTTTTCCCTTGTGAGTCAAGGCCGTGAGCGGAACGGCGATACGAGAAAAATTGGCAATGAAGCGTCGGTAATAACCAGCCAAGCCAAGAAATGACCTAACTTCAGTAGGGGTGCGTGGCGCTTGCCATTCTTGTACTGCCTTGATTTTCGAAGGATCGACATGAATCCCTTTGTCATTGACGACATGACCAAGGAATTGTACTTCTCCTAACCAGAATTCGCATTTTGAGAACTTAGCGTAAAGCTTTTCAGTACTTAAGAGTGTAAGAATGAGTCGAAGGTGTCGCTCATGATCGGATTTTGACTTGGAGTATATAAGAATGTTGTCGATGAAGACTATGATGAAACGATCGAGATAGGGTTTGCATACCCTATTCATCAAATCCATGAAGGGCATAACCATGAACTCGTAATGACCATAACGAGTTCGGAAGGCATAACCATGAACTCGTAATGACCATAACGAGTTCGGAAGGCAGTTTTTGGAATATCTTCTTCGCGCACTCTAAGCTGATGATAACCAGAACGAAGGTCGATTTTGGAAAAACAGGTGGCCCTTGAAGTTGGTCTAGAAGGTCATCAATACGAGGCAGTGGATAGCGATTCTTAACCGTCAACTTGTTAAGTTCTCTATAATCAATGCACATGCGAAACGTTCCATCTTTCTTCCTCACAAAAAGAACGGGCGCACCCCAAGGCGATGAGCTACGACGTATGAATCCTTTGTCAGTCAGCTCTTGCAGTTGACTGGCCAACTCTTGCATCTCGGATGGGGCTAACCTATAGGGAGATTTTGCGACCGGTGTAGCGCCAGGCACAAGATCGATTCGAAATTCGACTTCTCGCACAGGAGGAAGTCCTGAAACGTCGTCGGGAAAAACTTGCGGGAATTCTTTCACAATTGGAATATCTTCGAGCTCCCTCTCCTTGCCTTCCTTCTTGATGACGTGAGCTAGAAATGCGGCATAATTCTTGCGAAGATAACTTCGGGCTTGAAGGCTGTACATCAATTTGAGCCCTTTCGAAGGAGTTTCCCCAAAGACACGTAGTGTCTGACCGTCGGCGAGAGGAATACGAATGAACTTTTCATGGCACACCACTTCAGTGTGATGCTGGCTAAGCCAGTCCATACCGATGATAACATCGAAACTTCCCAATTTCATAGGAATGAGATCAATTGAAAAATCGTGATCATTTAGGGTAAGAGTACAATCGCGTATAATAGAATTTAATGAAATGGGTTTTCCATCAGCAACTTCCACCGTCAGAGATTCAACGAGATTATCACGAGGTTGGTCGAGAATAGATTCGAATTCTAAAGACACAAAGCTCTTATCCGCACCAGTATCGAATAATATGGATGCATAACTACCATTTACGAGAAACGTACCGTTGACCACATTGTTGTCAGCCCTGGCTTGGTTGGCGTTGATATTGAAAGCTCTTCCTCTAGCAGGTGGAGGAGCTTGGTTAGCTTGGTTTACCGGGTTTGCTTGAGCTTGGGCATGGATGATGTTCACCAGGCGTGGGCAAGTATTCCTGAAGTGGTTTGGGTCCCACAATTGAAACAAGCTCGTATGGATTGCATCATGGGGTAGTTAGGTTGGTAGTAAGGTTGGGCTGCGAGTTGTGCAGGTGGTAGAAGTAAGGGTTGTTGGGCTTGGCCCACCATTTGATTTTGGGTTTGGGTTTGGGTTGGAGGTTGACTGCGGTTCGATCGCTGAAGGGTACGGCAGGTTTGGATAGTGTGATCCGCACAGCCACAACTTGTGCAATGTTGGCAAGGGTTTTCAGGAGGGTGATGGTATTGGCAACGGTTACACTTTGGGTGTGGGCCAGTGTATGGCCTTTTGAATGGTGTGGCTGGAGGGGCAACTTGGGTGATTGGAGCAGCAGTGATGGGAGGGTTGGTTTGGGTGACAACAAAGTTCTTGCCATTTTGCTTCCTCTTACCAGTAAACTTCAAGGATGAACCTGAGTGGTTTGGAATTGGGGTCTCAATGGGTGTTTTCTTCTTCTCATCTTTAAAATTGCCATTTCGAATGCGATTCTCAGTGAGTTCCGTAGCTAACTCCATTGCGGCTTCGAGTGTTGCAGGCGAAGTGCTTAAAACCGAATCTTGGATTTTCGAGGGGAGGCCTCGAATGTAGTGTTCAATTAAGCGGTATAATGGGGTGAACAGATTGGGAACCATTTGGTTCAACTCAAGAAACCTCTTGTTGTAGGAGGTGTGATCCCCTTCTTTTTGCTTTAGAGCAAAGAATTCATCTTCAAACTTCTGATCTCGCTTCTAGGGCAAAAACGTCTTGTCATGACCTCTCTTAATTCTTCCCATGATAAGGCCATGGCATCATCTACGCCTCACTTACCTTTTTCCGTGTTCCACCAGGTAAGGGCTACCCCAAACAATCTTCCAGTCGTGTAACGTACCTTACGGTCCTCAGGACAGTCGCAATTGAGAAAGGTGTTTTCCATCTCCTCAAACCAGTGGAGGAGAGCGGTGACACCTTCAGTCCCTTCATATCTTGGGGGATCGCAACACTTGAAGTGTTTATAGGTGCATTTAGGGGTTTTTGGAGAAGGGTTGGCGACGCTTTGGTCTTCTTGGTTGGGAGGGTTAATGGGATTAGCGGTGAGAGCTTGCTGAACTTGTAGCACGATGTCAGGAAGCACTGCGGCCATTTGTTTAGCAATTTGCGTGACCAAGCGTTCGTTTGACTTTCCTGACCTTCTACCTCCACGTAATTGCCTAGCAGACATCTACAGGAATATATATGTAGGGAGATTGTGAGTTCAAGAATTTCCTAGGTGTCATGTGTCGTAAAAAGAATGAAAACAACATAACTGAAAATAATTTAACTACATCCATAGAATGTCTTGGGTTTGCTCATGTTTGGGCCTCCAAATGTCCCCCGTACCATTGCCTGTATAGTCATGTGGGCCCCCATGACTATTGGGTTTGATAGGGTCTGCATTGGTGTCGGCTGGTTAACATTCACATCACCCGAATGAAAATTGTAAAACATGATTGCGAGATGTAAGGTCAGAGGGTGTCCAGGTGTAGACACAATGACAACTCAAAGTGCGGTTAGTTCACACAACGTTTGGTATAGCATGCTTTGGCCTAATAGATCCTTCGTACTCTCATCGTTAGTCCTCAGGTAGGCAAACTGGTCCTTTATTTTGGATTTATACGAATGCCAAGCCTAGACAGGACGTTCCGACAACCGGTACTCGTATCCTTCCAGTTACTACATGCCCGTCTTGAAAACTCACTTCGATGTTATTTGAAAAATGTGAAAACATTGCAAAAATCTTTGAAAATAAATAATGGAAATTGAGAAATCGTGAGGTGTGTGCTGTCACACCCCGACCCGCAGCGGAAAAAAGGTGATCGGGGCATGATTGGGTTATCATCAAAGCTCATGACATTTATTATAACGTTTCATATTCATTAATACAATTTTAAAGGGAATTATACAATCATTATTACATCATGTCCTAACATCAATCTAGGCTTCAATGTTTTCTTGTAAGGCATTTCCTATGTTTTCCTTGCTTCATCCTGTTCACCTGTATCATGTGTAAAAAGGGTTTTTGGATCAACAAAAAGTTAGCGAGTGAATCCTATGGAAAACATTTGAACAAGTTTATTTAATTGATTATAAAATAAAGTGCACAACCACACATGAGTAAAAATAGATGTAAACTTATTCACCAATCAATTTAATATTAAATAATACACACATGAACAATAATGGATCGTTTTGAGGCACGCGTTGCTCAACTCGTATCTCACGAGGAACTGATGGGCCTAATGAATGAATTGCATAAACTTGACAATATGAAATACGTATCTACAAACAATATAAACTAAATAATACACACACGAACAATAATGGATTTGTTTTGAGGCACGCGTTGCTCAACTCGTCTCACACGAGGAACTGATGGGCCTAATAAATGAATTTCATAAACTTGACAATATGAAATACGTATCTACAAACAATATAAACTAAATAATACACACACGAACAATAATGGATTGTGAGCGAAAAGGCTAACAGAGATTAGAGGGGGTATTTATAGGGCAGGACATCGACGAATCTAGTCCGATTTCCGTCTTGATTCGTCGGTTAAAGATTTTCCGGCGGTTATAGCTTGTGTCGCGGGTTCAGGCGTCGGTTATAACCGATGTTGAGGTTTAATGTTTACGTTAAGAACAAAAGAAACCGTCCAATTTCGCGAGATCGCCGGGATTTCCGACGACTGCAATTGGGCGCGTCGTTATTTGAATTCGAGATTTATTTTATGTATTAATTGTTTCCAATATTTAACAAGAAACATGAGTGGCGCAGTGGTTGGATGGTTATGTGTTAAGGCTGTGTTTGACTCGCTGGCTGACCCGGGTTCGAAACCCGGCAGCACTATTTTATTTTTATTTCATTATTTTTAACAGTTTTTCAAAAACAAATTATATATCCCCATATACTTATTAATTATGTATCGTTTAAAATTATTTTGGGCATTAAATAAGCAACGAAATTTTTAACTGATTGTTCGGTTAATAAACGGAGCGGGTGTGGTAAATCCGTTTTTTGACGGATGTTACAGTATCCCTTGCTTTTTAGAAATTTCGTCCCGAAATTTAAGTAGTGATATATTTGACTAAAAATGATGGTGTTTAGTTTGACAGTTACATGCTTAGAAAAATAAAATAAGAGTTTAAGTTTTTGTTTGAGGCGGTAACATCCCTTGTAAGGGTTAAGTACCCTGTTACAGGAATCGCTTTTTGTTGCCTACGGTAAAATATTGATAAGCAGAGTTAATTCGCTAAATATGATATCATGCGTAAGAGTTTTGATATGTTTGGAAGGATATGGTTATATCCTAAAGCAAAACTTCTAATACTACAACCTACATGGAATTTCTCATAACCGTCTAACAATACCTCTGATCCTTTGACAAGAATACTTATATATAGGAAGTACCAGCGGCGTATCCACCATATTCTTGTCAAATTTTCATTGGTTTTATCAGTAAGTTATGATTGGTTCTACCGGTACTTGTACCCTTCCAGTTACTACATGCCCGTCGCAGAACTTACTTTGATAAGATTTGAAAATTGCAACAAAATCTTTGAATAATGAGAGTATGAAAATGAATTGAATATATGAACATTGATATATGTATAATGAATATGTATATAAGTATGTATGTTTGACTGTAAGTATAAACAAATATGAAACAAATAAATATCACAAGTTTGTATGTAACCACCTAATCAATTAAAATTTAGGCAGACTATAGTATAGGCTCTAAGGGTCTAATAACCTATCCTATATCCCTATAGTCATGGCTCTGATACCAATCTGTCACACCCCGACCCGTAGCGGAAAAGGTGATCGGGGCATGATTGGGTTATCATCAAAGCTCATGACATTTATTTTAACGTTTCGTATTCATTAATACAATTTAATGGAAATTTACAATCATAATTACATCAATGACCTAAACATCAGTCTAAGCTTCTTTGTTTTCTTCTAAGGCATTTCCTATGTTTTCCTTGCTTCATCCTGTTCACCTGTATCATGTGCAAAAGGGTTTTTTGGATCAACAAAAAGTTGGCGAGTGAATCCTATGGAAAACATTTGAACAAGTTTATTTAATTGATTATGAAATAAAGTGCACCACCACACATGAGTAAAAATAGATGTAAACTTATTCATAAATCAATTTAATATTAACCAATACACACATGAACAATAATGGGTCGTTTAGAGGCACGCGTTGCTCAACTCGTCTCTCACGAGGAACTGATGGGCCTAATGAATGAATTGCATAAACATGATAATATGAAAGACATAACTACAACAATATAAACTCAATAATACACACATGAACAATAATAGATTGGTTTTTGAGGCACGCGTTGCTCAACTCGTCTCCCACGAGGAACTGATGGGCTTAATGAATGAATTGCGTATAAGTGGACAAAATGAAATACATAATTACAACAATAATAACAATCTAAGTTTAGATCACGATATGGTATGGCACAAGTTTAAATAAACGAGTTAATTATTTTGTGACACATGACACACCCCAAAACGTGTAATTAAAAAGGGGGAGTTGTAAGATTCACTCACAGTGGGTGCGTTCGGTTGATGATGTTGAATGCACGCGAAGTGGTTTTAACCACGAGTGAAATTAACCTAGATAAATAGCATTATGGTTCGGTAAGTAAACGGATTTTATTAATCCTTTTTAGTAGGATTGTTGGGTGTATTTTTGTGAGTTTAAGGCTATTTTCTAACCTTTAAAATGTTATTTTTAATTGATTTTTATTTAAAATAAATAAATAAAAATAATAAAAAATTGACCTTTTTGACCGTTGACCGTTGACCTTGACTGTTTGACCGGTTCGTATGCGTGTAAGTGTGCGCTGAGTGAGGCTCGAACCCGAGACCTCCCGTACGCGTGCACGCAGCTCTACCAACTGAGCTACGTGTCTAACCCGAAATATATCTGTTTTTAATTATATTTATATACTAATTAGATTAAACCGAAAATCATTTATTTTTAAAAAGCTTTTACTGAATCGGACCGGTGCTCTCCACAGGTCTCGAACCCGGGACCTGTGGTTTATGCTAACACACAGTCCACCGCTGGACTGTGTGTCCAACTTGTTAACTAAACTGATTTTTATTATACTTAAATACAAACTAAGTATTTTCATTTCTGACTTATTTAAAAAGTTAGATAATTGTCCGAATCGGTGCAGTAGACCGGACTCGAACTCGTGACGTGTGATTAAACATACACACAGTCCACCACTGGACTGTCTGTCTAACTTGGTTATTATTCCGGTTATTATTAAACTTAACATATATCAGTGGTGACTCCGGTTTGGTTAACAAAAAAAGACATTTTTATTAAGGCAGCGTGCGAGGGACAAGATTCGAACTCGAGACGTTTACGTGTTTATTGTGCACACAGTCCACCGCTAGACTGTGTGTCTAACCCGAGTTATAACTTGATTTTAATTATACTTAAACACTACAGAAACTTCGTCTTCTTCGTTGATTTTAACCAGAAACGATGACTGACTGGTTCGAAGTCTTTAATCATGTTCGTTAGCGTTTTGAGGTTAATTACAGATGAGATATGAAAAAAAGAAAGATAAATTAGGCGTAAGGTATACCGACTAGACTCCTCTGTTTTTCCGGCAGAACTCCGGCGACAGCAACAGGTTCCGGCGTCGTGTGTCTTGCAGCAGCGAGTCTTCAGAAAGCTTGAAAAGGATGTGGGTGACTTCGGTATAAGCTCAGGAGGTTCAGTAAGGCTCAGAAGTGAAGGGTTCGGTTTTCCGGCGATGAGCAGAAGATTTCCGGCGAGTGAGTTTTCGCCGAGAAAGGGTGCGGTTTTGAGCGAAAAAGTTTGCAGAGGTTCAAGGGGGTATTTATAGTGCAGGTCGTCGATGAATTTGGTCCAATTTCCGACTTGATTCAAAGTCATTACGTTTTCCGGCGGTTATAGTTTGTGTCGCGGACTCAGGCGTCGGTTATAACCGATGTAGGTTTAAACGTTTACGTTATAACTGAAGAAGTCGTAAAATATTGGCGAGTTAGTCGGGATTTCCGACGACTGAAATTTGGGCGCCGGTTTTTGAATTCGGAAAACATGTTATGAATTAATTGAGTCTAACAATTACCAAGAAACACTAGTGGCGCAGTGGTTGGAGAGTTGAGTGTTAAGTTGTTTTGCCCGGCTGACTGACCCGGGTTCGAAACCCGGCAGTGCCAAATCATTTTTATTTTCTGATTTTTAACAGTTTTTCAAAAACAAATTATATATTCCAATATAATAATTGATTATGTATCGTTTAAAATTATTTGGGGCATTAAATTCGCAACGAAATTTTTAACTGATTGTTCGGTTAATAAACGGAGCGGGTTTGGTAAAATCCGTTTCTGACGGATGTTACAGCATGCTTTGGCCTAATAGGTCCTTCGTACTTTCATCGTTAGTCCCAGGTAGGCAAACTGGTCCGTTATATTGGATTTATACGAATGCCAACCTAGACAGGACGTTCCGACTACCGGTACTTTTACCCTTCCAGTTACTACATGCCCGTCGCAGAACTTACTTTGATGAGATTTGAAAATTGCAACAAAATCTTTGAATAACAAAAGTATGAAGATGAATTGAATATATGAACATTGAAATATGTATGATGAATGTGTATGTAAGTATGTATGTTTGACTGTAAGTATAAACAAATATGTAACAAATAAACATCATAAGTTTGTATGTAACCACCTAAACAATTAAAATTTAGGCAAACTATAGTATAGGCTCTAAGGGTCTAATAACCTATCCTATATCCCTATAGTCATGGCTCTGATACCAATCTGTCACACCCCGACCCGCAGCGGAAAAAGGTGATCGGGGTATGATTGGGTTATCATCAAAGCTCATGACATTTATTATAACGTTTCATATTCATTAATACAATTTTAAAGGGAATTATACAATCATTATTACATCATGTCCTAACATCAATCTAGGTTTCAATGTTTTCTTCTAAGGCATTTCCTATGTTTTCCTTGCTTCATCCTGTTCACCTGTATCATGTGTAAAAAGGGTTTTTGGATCAACAAAAAGTTGGCGAGTGAATCCTATGGAAAACATTTGAACAAGTTTATTTAATTGATTATAAAATAAAGTGCACAACCACACATGAGTAAAAATAGATGTAAACTTATTCACCAATCAATTTAATATTAAATAATACACACATGAACAATAATGGATCGTTTTGAGGCACGCGTTGCTCAACTCGTCTCTCACGAGGAACTGATGGGCTAATGAATGAATTGCATAAACTTGACAATATGAAATACGTATCTACAAAACAATATAAACTAAATAATACACACACGAACAATAATGGATTTGTTTTGAGGCACGCGTTGCTCAACTCGTCTCACACAAGGAACTGATGGGCCTAATGAATGAATTTCATAAACTTGACAATATGAAATACGTATCTACAAACAATATAAACTAAATAATACACACACGAACAATAATGGATTTGTTTTGAGGCACGCGTTGCTCAACTCGCCTCACACGAGGAACTGATGGGCCTAATGAATGAATTGCATATAAATTGACAATATGAAATACATAACTACAAACAATGTATACAATCTAAGTTTAGATCACAATATGGTATGGCACCAGTTTAAATAAACGAGTTAATTTCGTGACACATGACACACCCCAAAACGTGTAATTAAAAAGGGGAGTTGTACGATTCACTCACATTGGGTGCGTTCGGTTGATGATGATGAATACGCACGAAGTTGGATTTAACCACGAGTGAAACTAACCTAGATAATAACATAATGGTTTGGTAAATAATGGGATTTTATTAATCAATTTTAGTAGGATGATTGGATATATTTTTGTGAGTTTAAGGCTATTTTCTAACCTTAAAAATGTTATTTTTAAGTATTTTTAATTGATTTTTAAATAAAATAAATAAATGAAAATAATAATAAAAAGTTGACTTTTTGCGAGAGTTGACCGTTGACTTGTTGACCTGTTGACCGGTCAGGCTGTGAAATTGTTTGCGCCGGCTGAGGCTCGAACCCGAGACCTCCCGTTCGCATGCACGCAGCTCTACCAACTGAGCTACGTGTCTAACCCGAAATATTTCTGTTTTTAATTATATTTATATACTAATTGAATTAAACTGAAAATCATTTATTTTTAAAAACGATTTTAATGTATCGAACCGGCGTCCTCCACAGGTCTCGAACCCGGGACCCGTGGTTTAGGTTAACTCACAGTCCACCGCTGGACTGTGTGTTTAACTTGTTATATAATCTGATTTTTATTATACTTATATACAATTAAATAATTTTATTTCTGCCTTATTTAAAAAGTTTGATAATTGTCCGGATCGGTGCGGTAGTCCGAACTCGAACTCGTGACCTGTGCTTTAAATGCGCACACAGTCCACCACTGGACTGTGTGTCGATCTTGGTTATTATTCCGGTTTTTATTAAATTTAACATCTATGCGAAATGAATCCGGTTTAGTAAAAAAAGAACATTTTTATCAAGGTAAGCATGCGGGGGACAAGAATCGAACTCGGGACGTGAGCGTGTTTAATTTGCACATAGTCCACCGCTGGACTGTGTGTCTAACCCGAGTTATATCTTGATTTAAATTAAACTTATATAATACTGAACTTCGTCTTCTTCGTCAGTCTTAACCAGAAAACATATTCCGACTGTTTCACCGATTTTAATCAAGTTCGTTAGTGTCTGGTGGTTAATTACATGTGAGATTAAATAAAAAGAATGAAGGATTAAGCGTAAGGTATACCGAACTGGACTCCTCTGTTTCTCCGGCGAAACTCCGGTGACAGCAGAAACTTCCGGCGACGTATGTCTTGCGGCAGAGAGTCTTCAACGAGCTTGAGATAAATGTGGGTGACTTCGGTATAAGCTCTGGGGGTTCAGTAAGGCACACAGGCGAAAGGTTCGGTTTTCCGGCGAGTTGCAGAAATTTTCCGGCGAGTGGAATTATGTCGGGAAAAGGTGTGATTGTGAGCGAAAAGGCTAACAGAGATTAGAGGGGGTATTTATAGGGCAGGACATCGACGAATCTAGTCCGATTTCCGTCTTGATTCGTCGGTTAAAGATTTTTCGGCGGTTATAGCTTGTGTCGCGGGTTCAGGCGTCGGTTATAACCGATGTTGAGGTTTAATGTTTACGTTAAGAACAAAAGAAACCGTCCAATTTCGCGAGATCGCCGGGATTTCCGACGACTGCAATTGGGCGCGTCGTTATTTGAATTCGAGATTTATTTTATGTATTAATTGTTTCCAATATTTAACAAGAAACATGAGTGGCGCAGTGGTTGGATGGTTATGTGTTAAGGCTGTGTTTGACTCGCTGGCTGACCCGGGTTCGAAACCCGGCAGCACTATTTTATTTTTATTTCATTATTTTTAACAGTTTTTCAAAAACAAATTATATATCCCCATATACTTATTAATTATGTATCATTTAAAATTATTTTGGGCATTAAATAAGCAACAAAATTTTTAACTGATTGTTCGGTTAATAAACGGAGCGGGTTTGGTAAATCCGTTTTTTGACGGATGTTACATGTGCTTTCATAGTTATGATATGTTATGAGGGTAGGATCTATGATGAGCATTGCATATTAACATGTACTTGTGAGAGTGCTTGCATAATGTTGTGTGTGAAAATAAACATGAAACATATAAGCATCATGAATTTTGCATGTAACACATAAACAATCTAAATCTAGTCAATTATAGTATAGGCTCTAAGGGTCTAATAACCTATCCTATATCCATATAGTCACAAGCTCTGATACCAATTTGTCACACCCCGACCCGCAGCGGAATAGAAGTTGGGGCATGATTGGGTTATCACCAAAGCTCATGATATTTACTAAGAAGTTTCATATTTATTAAATTCAAATTAAAATTCAAATATCCAACAAAATTTCATACAAACACAAATAATACTCTAAATGCTTGTTCCAACGAAATAACTTGATTATTCTTCTAGGTCATCCTAAGTGTTTCTTTCCTCAACTTGATCACCTGTATCATGCGTAAAATAGAGGAAATTTTGGGTCAACAAAAGTTGGCGAGTGAACCTTGATAAAACATTTAAGTAAATCAATTTTATCTTTGTTTAAATAAGATTGTGCATAATCACATGTGAACAAATGTATAATGTAACAAATCACAAACCACATTGAATGAATATATGACATGTGATGATGTATCTGAGATCAAGGCTCAATCAAACGGAGCCGATCTAATGAGGCACCTGATGCTCAACCCGTATCCCACGAGGAACTGATGTGCCTAATGAAATGAGTGCACTGAAATGATAAAATGTATCCACATATAAACCACACTACAAGCAATACACATTTGATCATGAAATGATATTAGCACAAATGTTAAATAAAATAAAGAAATGATACGACACATGATACACCCCAAAACGTGATTAAAATGGGGAATTTGTAGAGATTCACTCATATTGGGTGCGTATTCTTGGTTGAAGATGAGAGCGCACAAGTTGGGAATTTAACCGATCAAAGAGTACTAACCTAAAATAATAACGCGTCAAACCGATAAATAAATAATTTAATGTTTAGGATAAAAACTTTTGTTTAGAAATTTTAGGTTATTTTTGTGGGTTTTATTGATATTTTAAACCCTTGAATTTATATATATATATATATATATATATGTATATAATATATCTATATATATGTATATATATATATATATATATTAACCTTTTAATTGATTTATTTCTCATTTTAAAAAAAATAAATCCTAAAGTAAAATATATATAAATTAAATAATAAATAATAAATAAATAAATGTTGTCAGTCTGACAAGGGCGCTTGTCAGACCGGTTCGACTGAATTGCAGGCGCGCGTGTGGTGAGACTCGAACCCGTGACCTCTCGGTTGCGTGCACGCAGCTCTTCCAACTGAGCTACGTGTCTAACCCGAAAGAATCTGAATTTTAATTATATTTATATACACTTTAGGTTATTTCTAATTTAATTAAATTTACAAAAAGATTTTAATAATCCGACCGGTGCGTGCCCAAGGACTCGAACCCGAGACCTTGATGGTGTGATGCATCCAGCCCAACCAATTGGGCTGGGTATCTAACCCGATAGAACTAGGTTTTTAATTACATTTATCTACATACTGCCAACTGATATATTTCAGTCAAAATAAAAACGGTTATGCGGTCATGAGCCGGATTCGAACTAGGGACGTGAAGGCCGTCTTTGCACACAGTCCACCGCTGGACTGTGTGTCTAACCCGGTTAAAACTTAGATTTTAATTACATAAAACCCGTAACCCACTTCATCTTCTTCATTTTGAATTTAACCAAGATTTATACCCGCCTGCACTAATCTAAATCACTTCGGTTATAAATCATCTGTACGTTATGTAAACTAATTAAAACTTAAAAGAAAAGATCAAGAGTTCTACCGAATAAACTGAGCCGGCAGTGACTTTGTTCCTGCAACCTGTTGCGTTCCAGCAAGGGAAGAATTCCGGCGACGGAGATAGTTAAGGATGAATAGATAGGATTTCGAGGTGTTGAGCGAGTTTGTTTGCGTGCTATTGATCGGTATTTATAGACTTGGAAACAGGGTGTTCGATTTTCGGTTTTAGAAACCGAGTAAAATGATTGATTTTGATTTTAGAAACAACACAGAATGATTCGCACAATTAAGATGGATTGCCACTGACTTTTGGAAAGCTTTCACGCGGTTTGCCAGCTTGATTCTAGAAAAGGGGCTAGACAGGCGGGTTCGTTGATTTGAAGTTGCAGGGAAATAAGCGGTCGTACATATGTATAAGTGGTTTCCAAATTCTACCAAATGGTGTGTGTGGATCTGCGGTGTTTGTGGTGTGTGTTTACCCGGGGAACCCGGGTTCGATTCCCGGTTCACCCTTTTTGAATCCTATTTTCTTTATTTTTTTTATTAAGCTTATTAATCATTTGTTTAATATTTAATTGATTATTTATCATTATTTCATTAAGCTTATTTTAAACATTGATTATTATTATTTATATATGTAACATTCAAATAATAATAATAAAAATAAATAACCAAACGACCTAAATAAAATACACTTGATTGATAATTTGGGGCGGGTTTTCGAAACCCGATTTACACAAATGTTACAAAGACTAGCTCAGGTAAATACTCTTGACTTATTTTCCCTATACGGGCTTGGGTTATGGTAAATTGTTACCGCTTGGTCGGAAATGAGATCAATCGAATGCCGGATTGTGGCTAGTAAATCCGCATATTCCGTTTTAATCAGTTTTGTAACTTAAAGATTGGCGGTTAACGACCGTGTCCTGGATATCATCGGCTCATTACATTAGTTAATGGCCACGACCAAAGCATGGGGTGTAGGCATACACACGACAGATGCGAATGCTAAATTATTTTTTTACCCACAAGTTGGGGATAACTCCTTCGTGGGTTCATAAGTGGTGTGTACGTTAATCATGTCTCGGTCTCTATACTGGGCCATATATGTATTAACAAACATGTAAAGCTGTTAACAAGGTTACAACGCTGACTTTCCCAAGTTATAAAAGATTTGTGTCCTGTGCACTTAAATCTAATTTTTAAAATGTTTTCAAAATGAGTCAGTCGGGTGTATTTACCAGCGAAAGCTGATATATTTTCAAAAGACTAAGATGCAGGTACAATATGAAATAGGCTGGAAGCTGCTCGGTAGTGATATAAGAGGATCTTGTAAATCCTTAGATCTGCCCAAAGTCTGTAATACATTTTTGTACATTTTACGATCCGCCTGTGGATCTTTCATTGCAAGCCGTCTGTATATTATTTTTTATACTTTGAACATTTGGTTTGTAATAGTAATTTTAAACTCCAAGACTTCCGTTGTGCTGTGTTTAATTGACTATGATGATATCAACTTACGTCACGATATTCTCCACCCGGGCACAACGGTGTTTGGTTGAAAATACGGGGTGTGACAGATATCTCGAGACTCTCGACATATTGTTCCAAGTTGTCAAGATTCCGAACAATGTTTTGGCGATATCTCATTTATGTTTTGCAGATGGTGTGGGGAATGGTCATAAATTAATGTGATATATATTAACAACTTTTTTAAATATTTTATTTAAGATCGGGTTTGAAGGTTAATCTCTCAAAAAACCAGTTATTTGGAGTGGGTGTAGTAAAGGCGGAGGTAATTGTTTGGCGAGGCGGATTCATTGTGAAGTTAAGGAGTTACCATTTGGTTATTTGGGCCTTCCAATGGGGGCTAATATAAAGCGTGTCAAGTTATGGTTGGGCAACCCACTTTTGATAAGTTCAATAAGAAGTTGTCGGCTTTGAAAACTAAAACACTCTCGTTTGTCAGTCGGGCTACACTTGCTAAAGCGGTGTTGGGTAGTATTCCATCCTACTACCTTCCACCATTCAAGGCTCTGGCTAAGGTAATTAAAACGCTTGAAGGGATCTCGAGGGCTTTTGTTTATGCAAGACGATTTCGGGTCACAAGATTAGATGGATTCGGTGGGTCCAAAGAAGTTTGGTGGAGTGGGTATCGGGGCTTTAAGGAGTTTAGTTATGCCATTTTAACCAAATGGTGGTGGTGTTTTAAACAAAACCCGTTTTCGATGTGGGGTGGGTCATCGAAGGCATTTATTCGACCAAAAACAATGTGTCCATACTGTCGATTAAAGCTTCAATACCAGGAGTTTGGAAAGATATATGGTCGATGGGTGGGGTTTTAGAAAAGAACGGCATTTCTATCAGAGTTTGAAGGTCAAAGTGAGGAATGGTAGGAAGGTGTGATTCTAAATTAATAAATGATTGGGTGAAGTTCTTTCAGTCAAGTTTCCAAAAGTGTATATAGGCTCGCTAAAGATAATATGGCCCAGGTTGAGGATTATTATACCATTATTGATAGCCCTTGACAATAGTGATGGGAGTGGCTTCGTGACCGAGGTCGGATTTTTAGTGGGTGCAACATGGTAATCTGATGAGTTTGTTGTCTAAGGTTCCCAGTTCAGGTTCAAAAAATAAGTGGGCCTAGGAAATGAGTTTTGTAACATTTGTCGAAAAACGGGTTTTCAAAACCCGCTTCGTTTATCAATCAAATATCCAGTTATAAATTTCGTTGCGTATTTATGGTTGATATTAATTTTAAACGATACATAATTAATAAATATATTAGAATTTAAAAACCATAATTCATAATTACTAATAAATAATGAATAAAAAATAAATGGAGACGCCGGGTTTCGAACCCGGGTAACCCACAAATCCAAACACACAACACACCGCTCCGCCACACACTGCTTTTGTGATAAACATGGAAACAAATAAAATATATAATAAAACTAGAAAATCAAATCCGGTAATCAGCGCGCCAGAACTCGCAATCACCGGAAAATCCGGCAATCCGCGATTTTGGCCATAATCCTTTGATTGAACCGCACAAATTGATGTCGACGTCGGTTATAACCGTTGCCGGCAATCAATTTCAGACATAACCGACGGGATCTTCAAACGCGAACTTTGACCCCGATTCAAACTCAATTCATCCAGTTCCTCCCTATAAAAACCCACTCAATCTTCCGGAAATCCTTTCGCTCAGAACCGCACACTTGTTCGAAGTTGCAATTCCTCAAAAGCACGTCGCCGGAGATATTCTGCATTCGCCGGACTTTCACCGGAAAACCGAGACTTACTTCAAATCGGTAAAATTCTAGACTCTTTTGTTTGTAATCCATTATTCGGCATGTATTAACCTAAATCGTTCAACCAGAATCTGTCTCAGACAACGTTGCCGGAAATTCCAACACTCACCGGAAAATCACTGAAAATCCGAAGTCTCACTGTCGATCGGTACAATCATCTAAGCCCTCTTGATATCTCTTGTTTAGTAACTTAATTGCACAACACATTGATCAAAACTGTTAATCGATTCACTCAGCCGGAAGTCACCAATCAGAGCCGACAACTCTTGCCGGAAATCTGAGAAAACATTTTGTTTCGGTACATTTTATTCCGTATCCTCTTTATCCATTACATTCCAACCAATTATAAGTTTTGATGACCGATTTAAACAGAACAGTCGGACTTCACTGTTCTGTGTCTTTGTAAACGAAGAAGATGAAGTCGATTATAGGTATAAATATAATTAAAGCTGGATATTCGAACGGGTTAGACACACAATCCAGCGGTGGACTGTGTGTACAAACAATACACACGTCCCGGGTTCGAATCGCACACGTTACCGACTTTCAGAAATAAAACCAACATTTTTAAAACTTAATCAGATCAAGTCACAGAATGTTTATAAGAGTAATATAATCCATAAGTTTAACAGATTAGACACACAGCCCAACTGGTT
The DNA here is from genome assembly GCA_947069175.1 of Scalesia atractyloides. NCBI lineage: Eukaryota > Viridiplantae > Streptophyta > Magnoliopsida > Asterales > Asteraceae > Scalesia > Scalesia atractyloides. The sequence goes on from CAMTDV010000027.1 coordinate 9,183,023, forward strand.
GGGCTGTGCGCACTCGAACCGAAGTACCCGAGTTCGACTCCGGGTCCCTGCAACCGGTTCGGCCATATAAACCATTTTTAATAAAAAAACCAAATAAGTTTAAAATTTAATTAGTATATAAATATAATTAAAACAGAGAATATTTCGGGTTAGACACGTAGCTCAGTTGGTAGAGCTGCGTGCACGTATACGAGAGGTCCCGAGTTCGAACCTCACTCAGCGCATATTAAAAGCACAGTCCGACCGGTCAACGGTTAACGGTCAAAAAGTCAAAAAAAATATTTCTTTTATTTATTTATTTAATTAGAAAATTGTTTAAAAATACTTAAAAATAAGATTTTTAAAGTTAGAAAATTTCCTTAAACTCACAAAAACAAATCTAAAAGTCCCATTAAGATTATGAATTAAAAGTATTAATCTCAAATAAAATCCATTTATTTACCGAATCATTTCGTTATTATTTTAAGTTAGTTTTTCCCTCGTCGATCAAATCCTAAAATTCGTGCGCATCCAACGTCATCAAAGAACGCACTCATTGTGAGTGAATCTCTATCAAATCCCCCTTTTAATCGTGTTTTGGGTGTATCATGTGTCGTTTAATTCTTTATTATATTTAAACACTTATGCATACATCATATCCGTGATCAAATGTGTATCAATTGTTGTGTGGATTATATGTAGTTTGGATTTATCATTTTCAGTGCACGCATATCATTAGGCCCATCAGTTCCCCGTGGGAGACGGGTTGAGCATCAGGTGCCTCATAAGATCGGCTCCGTTTGATTGAGCCTTGATCTCACATTCATCATCATTCATTTCATATACTCATTCAAGTGGTTTGTGTTTGTTTACTTATATATGTTTGCTCACATGTGATTATTGCACAAATTTTCCATAATAAATAAAACCAGAAAATAACAACCATGTTTTATCAAGGTTCACTCGCCAACTTTTGTTGACCCAAAATATCCCCCGTTTTACACATGATACAGGTGATCCAGATGAGGCAAGAAATACATAGGAAGGCCTAGAAGAATAAATCAGTTTAAGCTTGGATTATTTACATAGTTTCATTTCCTTGTAATTGTATGAATTTTGATTTGGATATTTAAGTTGTAATTTGAATTTAATAAATATGAAACATTTTAGTAAACATCATGAGCTTTGGTGATAACCCAATTATGCCCCGACTCTTATTCCGCTGCGGGTCGGGGTGTGACAGATTGGTATCAAGCCATGACTGTAGGGATATAGGATAGGTTATTAGACCCTTAGAGCCTATACTATAGTTGATTAGAATTTTTAATTGTTTATGCGTTACATACAAAATTCATGATGTTTATATGCTTTATGTTTATTTTTACACTCAATGTTATGTAAGCATGCTCACAAATACATGTTATTATACAATGCTCATCATAAATCATATCCTCATAACATATTATATCCATGAGAGCACACACCTCACAATTCCCATGATTTTTGCAATGATTTTTGTATTTTCAAATCTCATGATGGGCATGTAGTAACTGGAAGGGTACGAGTACCGGTAGTCGGAACGTCCTGTCTAGGCTTGGCATTCGTATAAATCCAAAAGAAAGGACCAGTTTGCCTACCTGGGGACTAACGATGAGAGTACGAAGGACCTATTAGGCCAAAGCATGCTATACCAAACGTCGTGTGAGCTAACCCCACTTTGAGTTGTCATTGTGTCTACACCAGGACACCCTCCTACCATACATCTCGCAATCATATTTTACGGTTTTCATTCGTGTGATGCGAGTGTTAATCCGCCAACACCAATGTGAATCCTACCAAGCCCAATAGTCATGGGTGCCCACATGACTATACAGGCGATGGTATGGGGGACATTGGAGGCCCAAACATGAGCAAACCCAAGACATCCTATGGATGTAGTTGCATTATTGATAGTTATGTTATTTTTATTCTTTTCACGACACATGACACCTAAAAACTTCTTAAACTCACAATCTTCCTATGTATGTTCCTGTAGATGTCGGCTAGGCAACTACGTGGAGGTAGAAAGTCAGGAAGGTCAAACGAACGCTTGGCCACACAAATTGCTAAACAAATGGCCGCAGTGTTCCTGACACCGTAATTCAAGTTCAACAAGCCCTCACCGCAAATCCCATCAACCCTCCCAATCAAGAAGACCAGAGCATCGCCAACCCTCCCTCCAAAAAGTGCTCCTACAAACACTTCAAATCTTGCGATCCCCCAAAGTATGAAGGGACCGAAGGTGTTACTACTTTCCTTCACTGGTTTGAAGAAATGGAGAACACTTTCCTCAATTGCGATTGTCCCGAGGATCGCAAGGTACGTTATGCAACAGGAAGACTGTTTGGGGTAGCCCTTACCTGGTGGAACACAGAAAAGGGTAAACGAGGAGTTGAAGATGACATGGCCTTAACATGGGAAGAGTTAAGGGAACTCATGACCAGACGCTTCTGTCCAAGAAGCGAAATCAAAAAGTTGGAAGATGAATTCCACGCATTAAAACAAAAGGAAGGAGATCACACTTCCTATAACAAAAGATTCCTCGAGCTAAATCAGATGATCCTTAATCTGTTCACCCCCGTGTACTGCTTGGTTGAACACTACATTCGAGGTCTTCCCTCGAAAATTCAAGACTCGGTTCTAAGCACTTCGCCTGCAACACTTGAAGCCGCAATGGAACTAGCTACCGAACTCACTGAGAATCGCATCCGAAATGGCAAATTCAAGGATGAAAAGAAGAAAGCAACCATAGAGACCTCAACTACAAACCACTCAGTCTCATCCTCAAGGTTTACTGGTAAGAGGAAACGAAATGGCAAGAATTTTGCTATTACTCAAACCAACCCTCCTATCACCGCTGCACCAATCACCCAAATTGCTCCGTCAGCTGCACCATTTAAAAAGTCATACACCGGTCCACACCCAAAATGCAACCGTTGTCAGTACCACCACCCTCCCGAAACTCCTTGCCAACATTGCACCAGCTGTGGCCGTGCGGGTCACACCATTCAAACTTGTCGCACACTTCAACGAATGAACCGCAATCAACCCCCAACCCAAACCCACCATCAGATAGTGGGTCAAGCCCAACAACCCCTATTTTTACCACCTGCACCACATGCAGCCCAAACTTACTACCAACCCAACTACCCCATAATGCAACCCATGCGAGCTTGTTACAACTGTGGAGACCCAAACCACTTCAGGAACACTTGTCCACGCTTGGTGAACATCATCCATGCCCAAGCTCAAGCGAACCCAGTAAACCAAGCTAACCAAGCTCCTCCACCTGCCAGAGGAAGAGCTTTCAACATCAATGCCAACCAAGCTAGGGTTGACAACAACGTGGTTAATGGTACGTTTCTCATCAATGGTAGTTATGCATCCATGTTATTCGATACTGGCGCGGATAAGAGTTTTGTGTCCTTAGAATTCGAACCTATCCTCAACCAAACTCGTGATAATCTCATGGAATCTCTGACGGTGGAAGTTGCTGACGGAAAGCCCGTTTCATTAAATTCTATTATACGAAATTGTACCCTCACCCTAAACGATCATGATTTTCCAGTTGACCTCATTCCTATGAAGTTGGGAAGTTTCGATATTATAATCGGTATGGACTGGCTCAGCCAGCATCACGCTGAAGTAGTGTGCCGCGAAAAGTTCATTCGCATTCCTCTTGCAGACGGTCAGACTCTACGTATTTTTGGAGAAACCCCTTCGAAAGGACTCAAACTAATGTCCTGCCTTCAAGCCCGAAGATATCTCCGCAAGAACTATGTCGCATTCCTAACTCACTTCGTCAAAAAGGGAAACAAGGAAAGGAAACTCGAAGATATACCAGTTGTGAAAGAATTTCCACAAGTCTTTCCCGACGACATTTCAGGACTCCCTCCAGTGAGAGAAGTCGAATTCCGCATCGATCTTGTACCTGGCGCTACACCAGTCGCAAAATCTCCTTATAGGTTAGCCCTATCCGAAATGCAAGAGCTGGCCAGTCAACTGCAAGAGCTGACTGACAAGGGATTCATACGTCCTAGCTCCTCGCCTTGGGGTGCACCTGTTCTTTTTGTGAAGAAGAAAGATGGAACGTTTCGCATGTGTATCGACTACAGAGAACTCAACAAGCTAACGGTTAAAAATCGCTATCCACTACCTCGCATCGATGACCTTCTAGATTAACTTCAAGGCGCTACCTGTTTTTCAAAAATCGATCTTCGTTCTGGTTATCATCAGCTCAGAGTACATGAAGAAGATATCCCAAAGACCGCCTTCCGGACTCGTTACGGTCATTACGAATTCATGGTCATGCCATTCGGTTTAACCAACGCCCCCGCTGTCTTCATGGATCTAATGAATAGGGTATGCAAACCCTACCGCGACCGCTTTGTCATAGTCTTCATCGACGACATTCTTATCTACTCCAAGTCTAAATCCGATCATGAACGACACCTTCGACTCATTCTTACACTCTTAAGGACTAAAAAGCTCTACGCTAAGTTCTCAAAATGTGAATTCGGGTTAAGAGAAGTACAATTCCTTGGACATGTCGTCAATGACAAGGGAATACATGTCGATCCTTCAAAAATCAAGGCAGTACAGGAATGGCAAGCGCCACGTACCCCTACCGAAGTAAGGTCATTTCTTGGTTTGGCCGGTTACTATCGCCGGTTCATTGCAAATTTTTCCCGTATTGTTGTACCACTCATGGCTTTGACTCATAAAGGAAAACCCTTCATATGGGGACCTAAACAAGAAGAAGCCTTCCAAACTCTAAAGCCAAAACTTTGTGACGCACCTATCCTCACACTCCCGGAAGGTTGCGATGTAGTATATTGCGACGCATCAGGGCAAGAGCTAGGCTGTGTATTAATGCAAAGAGGAAAAGTGATAGCCTATGCTTCTAGGCAACTCAAGGTTCATGAGAAGAACTACACCACCCACGACCTGGAACTTGGAGCCGTTGTGTTCGCTCTCAAGATATGGAGACATTACCTTTATTGTACCAAGTGTGAAATATACACTAGCCTCCAACATATCTTCAACCAAAAGGAGTTAATATGAGGCAACGAAGATGGGTCGAACTTCTCAACGACTACGACTGTGAAATTCGGTATCATCCTGGCAAGGCAAACGTGGTGGCTGATGCACTCAGTCGAAAAGGTTATGCGAACTCCATTCGTCTTCTCTGTTCGCAAATCATAACCGACATCAAAGATCGAATCCGAGCAGCTCAACATGTTTCTGTAACAGAAAATGACGTACGCGATGAGCTGTCATGTGGAGCTGAACTCAAAATCGAAGCCAAATCCGACGGTATCCTATACTATTTAAATCGCATATGGATTCCTGATCGCGATAACCTTCGTAATTTCCTCATGAACGAGGCGCACAAACACGATACTCTGTACACCCAGGAGCCGACAAGATGTATCAAGACCTACGATACACCTACTGGTGGCCGGGCATGAAAAAGGATATCGTTGTTTTTGTTTCCAAGTGTCTTACCTGTTCCAAAGTAAAAGTTGAACATCAAAGACCTTCAGGACTTCTAGTCCAACCTGAAATACCTGTATGGAAATGGGAAAACATAACCATGGACTTCATTACCGGGTTACCTCGCACCTCCAGTGGGTATGACACCATATGGGTAATCATTGATCGTCTTACAAAATCCGCTCACTTCATACCGATTCGCGAGGACTTAAAAAACGAGAAGTTAGCTCGTATCTACATCAGCGAGATCGTAAGCCGTCATGGTGTACCTTTAAGCATCATTTCAGACCGTGATGGTCGTTTCACTTCAAGAACATGGCGAGCCGTACAAACCGCCTTGGGTACACGATTAGACCTCAGTACCGCTTTTCATCCTCAAACTGATGGACAATCTGAACGCACCATCCAAACTCTTGAAGACATGCTTCGAGCATGTGTCATAGACTTCAAAGGGAATTGGGACGCTCATCTACCATTAGTTGAATTTTCGTACAACAATAGCTATCATTCAAGTATCGGCATGGCTCCTTTCGAAGCTTTATATGGTCGTAAGTGCCGATCTCCGGTATGTTGGCACGAAATTGGGGAATCACAAATCACCGGACCAGAAATAATTCAAGAAACAACCGACAAGGTCATTCAAATACGAAACAATCTTCTAGCGGCTCAAAGTCGTCAAAAGAGTTATGCAGACAAACGACAAAAGCCCTTGGAGTTTGACATTGGGGATCAAGTACTTTTAAAAGTATCACCGTGGAAGGGAGTGGTTCGTTTTGGCCAGAAGGGCAAGCTAGCACCACGCTACGTAGGACCTTTCAAGATACTCGAAAGAGTAGGTCCAGTAGCATACAAGCTTGACCTACCAGAAGAGCTCAACAGAATTCATCCCACATTCCACGTATCAAACTTGAAGAAGTGCCTCGCCGATTAAAACCTCCATATTCCGCTAGAAGACATTCAGATCGATGAATCTATGCACTTCATTGAAAGACCAGTAGAAATCATGGACTTCGGAGAGAAGCGTTTAAGACGAAGTCGTATTCCAATTGTCAGGGTACGTTGGGAGTCAAACGAGGACCTGAGTTTACTTGGGAACGTGAAGACTCAATGCGCGAGAAATACCCGCATCTTTTTCCTGTTACCACTACTACTTAAATTTCGGAACGTAATTTCTAAAAGTAGGGGATACTGTAACATTTGTTCTCAAGTCATATTTTATCTATTCATCAAATCCTCACGTTGGCTACAGATTTGACGGATCAAAGGACTGGAAGAAGATATAGAAGCAGACTTTTAGGTAGCGGCTTGGGAGATTTGGAAGGCAAGAAAAGAAAAGACTTTCAACAATCGACACATTCATTTCAATCGAACGACGGGTCTCATTAAAGAAACTATTTCTTTGGGTTAGAAGTAGATCTAAGTGTTGTAATCTCAATTGAGAAAGGTGGTGTGATTTCAATATCCGTGATACAATCTTGTAATTGTTGGGTTTAAGTTGCTTGTTGACCTGTTTTTCTATATTTTATATAGAAGTTTCAGCATTCAAAAGAACATGGACCAAAGTATTGGGATAGTATCACTTTTGATAGCATTTGAATAAAACACGTGTTTAGAAAAGAAGATCCAAATGGCATCCACCCATTGAACACACTGAATAGTGTTTGTGAGGAGACTTTATACCTAGTAATTGGTAATTAAAGGACCATTAATATGAGCCTACTTTTGCCTACGATGGTTTTATCATTTGATGGTTATTTTCTTACAACTTAAATAAGGAATGTATTGATGTGTATATACGACTTAAATCAGTTAAAACATAAGAGGTAAATGTGTCGGTACAACGGGTAAAACGCACCAAAATTAAGAGTTTGACGGGTCAAAGTTAGTACAACAATTACTACCAAACTTTATAAATTAGACACTGTGTTGTAATTAGCTTAACCCGGTATTACAAAAGTGTGCATCAAAACGCAAAAAGAATACCACTTCAAATCTACAAATGTTTGACACAATGGGTGTTTCCCTTAACCTCGTAAAAGATGTCTCCTCTTAGCCTTTATTTATTTAAGTGTATCATTACAATTAACGATAATATAAAAATATTAAGAAAACTCATGTCAAATTAACATCAAGGTATAAAGTATATTAAACATACTTACGGTAAACAAAGTTATTAGAGATTATTTTTTATTAAATTTGAAATGAAGAAATACATGTAATTATTTATTTTTATACATCCTCATTTACCCTAAAATCTATATGTGCACCCGCGTATGCGTGTGTGTATATATATATATATATATATATATATATATATATATATATATATATATATATATATTGTAAAAAAATATAAAAGTGTGAGAAAGATAAGAAATAATCTAAACCATTAGATATTTAGTCTAATAGTTGAGATCATAGTGGCAATTCTGTAAATAGTGTTGACTATTAAACTAATTAATTTTCTAGATTAAGGGTATAAAGGTAAATTTAATATTTTTAAATTAAGAAACTAACATTAATGCACATGCAAGTTCCCCTTCTTTTTTAAACGTCAATAACTTTTTATACGTAACTTTTTTTTTAAAAAACTACACCATAATAACGAGTGTTTTTTTATCTTTAATATGAGTACCATATTGATATATTTATGTAGAGAAAAAAATTACGTCTTGCTTGGACACCATAACTCATAAAAAAACCACAACGGTTATATTGAAGACACACATTTTATAAAGAACATCCTAACATTGAATATAACAGAAATAACACCCTAATAAATCAATTTCAAAACACAATACTTTAATCAGAATCAAAACATGAATAACATCCTGAATATAACACTAGTCAACACTTTAATAAGAATCAAAACAGAAATAATACCCTAAATATATAAAAACAGAAATAACACCCTAACTCATAAAAACACCACAACATGTATATTAAAGACATACATCTTACGAAGAACAGAAATATAACAGAAATAACACATTACAATTAAAACACCATTGTATGAACATAGAAAAAAACACCATGGACTAAAACATCCAAGCGAGACGTAATTTTTTTCTCTTACATAAGTATATCAATATGGTACTCATATTAAAGATAAAAAAACACTCGTTATTATAGTGTAATTTTTTTAAAAAAAAGAGTTACGTATAAAAAGTTATTGACGTTTAAAAAAGAAAGGGGGAAAGTTGTATGTGCATTAATGTTACGTATAAAAAGTTATTGACGTTTAAAAAAGAAGGGGGAACTTGCATGTGCATTAATGTTAATTTCTTAATTTAAAAATGTTAAATTTAATTAGATTTTATTAGTTAAATTACAATTATACCCTTAAACTACCAAAATAAAAAGTGACACGTGTCACCTCCATAATCTTTCTTATCCTTCTCACACTTTTAAATTTTCCTACATGAACCTCTACCTATATATATATATATATATATGGGAAGATTCATTTGAGAAGATATTTAATGTGAGAAGAAAAACAAGAATGGGCATAATGTTAAAACATTAGATAGTTTATAACTCCTCTCATTAATTATATTATTTGTCATTAATAAAGCAAAAATACTTTATCCTACACATTTCAAAATTTATCCTACACATGTCTTACATTTACCGGAATTTACCCTACACACATGTAACTTTACCCTATACATTTCAAAATTTATCCTACACATACTAAAATATATCCTACACATATCGAAAATTGTCTCACACCATAAATTATTTTATCTTGAAAGATTATATGAAAAAAATGAGTTACAAGTTTAATTAAGAGTTAATTGCTGTTTTTCCTCCCTGTGGTTTATCAAAAATCACTATTTCAGTCCATTAGTTTAAAAATTGCGATTTAAGTCCCTATGGTTTCACTTTTGTAACCATTTCAGTCCACCAACTTAACTCCATCCATTTATTCACTTAACTTTGGGTGAAATGACCAATTTACCCCTATGGTTTAATTAAAAAAAACGTTGGTCACAGGTTTCAAACCTGTGACCTTTGCTATGAAATGTGATTGTTAAACCAATAAGCCATGTAACGAGACTGTGATTGAATACAAATTGTTTTCCTTATAACATGGCATATCCGTCATCTTCTCCAAATCAAACTCTCTCATATTTATCAATGGCAGAAGCAACGGAAAACCCTAACCGAAAAACTTCAACTGAACAACTGATGTTTAAAACCAAAAGGGAGGTGGTGGTGCCAGAATATGACTGAAAAACTTCAACTGATGGTGCGGCGGAGGTGGTGTGCCGGAATACGAATCAGAATTAGTACTCACTTGTTGGTGTATGGCGGTGCCGGAATACGAATCGGAGGTGGTGGTGCCGGAATACGAATCGGAGGTTTGGTGGTGTGTGGCGGAATACGAATCGGAGGTGGTGGTGCCGGAATACGAATCAGAGGTGTGGTGGTGTGTGGCGGAGGTGTGGTTGTGTGTGATGGGGATGGTGGTGGCGTGTGGCGGAGGTGGTTGTGGTGTGGTGGCTGTGTGACGAGGATGGTGGTGGTGTTTATCGGAGGTGGTTATGGTGTGGTGGTTGTGTGACGAGGATGGTGGTGGTGTGTGGTGGAGGTGGTTGTGGTGTGGTGGCTGTGTGATGGGGATGGTGGTGGCTTCCATTGATAAGATGAAAGGTTTTGGCCAGGAGAAGAAGATGATGGATAGGCCATGTTATAAGGAAAATAATTTGAATTCAATCACAATCTATATACATGGCCTATTGGTTTAACAATCACATTCTAAAGCAAAGGTCACAGGTTTGAAACCTGTGACCAACTTTTTTTTTAATTAAACCATAGGGGCAATTTGGTCATTTCCCCAAAGTTAACAGAATAAATGGATGGAGTTAAGTTGGTAGACTAAAATGGTTACGAAAATGAAACCACAGGTACTGAAATCGCAATTTTTAAACTAATTCTGAAATAGTTATTTTTGATAAACCACAGGGACGAAAACAGTAATTAACTCTTTAATTAATTAGCTAATTAATGACAGTTATAGATTTACCTATATACCCTTTTTCATAACATTAAATACACACATTAAATGAAGTAAATGGAGAATTTCTACTGGTTTAAAAGTTATTCTTTTTATTCTTACAAATATTTTCTTCTTGTTTGAACTCTCCACTATATATATATATACATATATGTATATATATATACATATATGTATATATATGTATATACATATATATATATTGTATGTATATATGGTAGGGTTCTAGAGTGAACACTAGGTTGAGAGTGAACTGTGTGAACTAATCATCTAAAAATTTTTAAACAATGGCAAGATTGTAATTATAATGTTGTAACTTCCCTTTAAATTAATTGACAGAAGGGTATTTGCGTCTTTTGTAAATTGCATTTATTAAACAATATAATCAAAATCCTAAAATCTTGCTAGTTTCCGTATATGCAAGATACACAGTTGTTAGTGTATACACATGTGTATAGTCTCGATAGTATTAGTTTATACAAGATACACATATGTTAGTTTTATACACATGTGTACAGTCTCGCTAACTATCAATTTATACAAGATACACAGCTATTAGTTTATACACATATGTACTTGAATAATACACATGTGTATAAATTTGGTTTATACAGACCTGTGGGAACAAGATGTAATTATACACAAGTGTATAAGTCTTGTATATACTGACCTGTATACACATATGTAAAAAACATAATTTAATTAGGTTTAATATTTAATTTTAAAAATAACATAAGAGTTTATTTAAAAATAAACATTAGCCCTTTAATCTCTTATAATTAAAATAATAGAGAAATAATTAAAAATTAGAGAGAATGGAGAGAGGAGGGAGAGTTAAGAGATGAGAAATTAAGTGATTTTAATTAAAAGTACTCGACTAATATCAATCTTACCCTTTTAATCTAAAAAACAAGGCCAAGATTAGTTCACTCTCAAGAAGTTGTTCACAAATGACCTAATCCTTATATCTATATATATATATAAGGGTAGGGATTCTAAGAGAGTGCACCCTATTTGAGAAACTTGAGAAGCATTCTGGACCACACATTTTCCCAAAACTTTTCGTAATATACACATACGTATAGTTTAAAATTGATATGTGTATATTACAAAAAGCTTAGGGAAATATGTGTGTAACATTGATGTAAAACGGGTTCCAAAACCCCTCCGTTTAAATAAATCAAGTATTTTATTCAAGTTCTATTTTCGCGGTTATGAATTGTTCAGATCCTTTTTGTTAATATTTATAAAAAACTAAAAAAAAAATAATAAATAAATAAATAATAAGAATGCTACAAAGTAAAAATAAATAAATAAATAAAAGGGGCAGCAAGGTTTCGAACCCGGGTCCCCATCTAATACACACACTGCATTCACCACTGAGCCACACATACCTTATGTGTTAAACCTCAAATCAATTAAATAATATACGCTCTCAAAACTCATACCTGCAAATTGAAATCTCAAATCAGTAACTGACAATCAAGCAATCAAGCCCAATTCTTGATTTCAGTTATGAAGATATAAGTAACAGATATCAAACATCGGTTATAATCGTGAAATTCAAGCTCACTTCAATTCATAACCGTTAAAAAAACTCAATGATTTTAAAATCTTTAAACCAAAAACTTTTCAATTTATTGTCCGATAAATACCATATCATAACATCCATCAAAATTCGCTCACTACTCTCTATTTCTCCCAAATTCTCTTTGAAACCTCACCGCAAGTCGCCGGAAAATTTTGGGTAACTACCGGAAGTATCGCTGGAATCTCCATCGGAATAACAACCCTCTTCTGTTTGGTACAAATCTATCTTTCAAATTTAATTTATGGAATTGTATGTATGCTGATCAAATCAAATAAATTCAAATGGTTTTATATAACAGTCGAATTCTGGCTTCTTTTTGTGAAGAAGATGAGGGTTTAAATGTATGTTAATATAATTAAAATCCTAAGCTTAACCGGGTTAGACACACAGTCCAGTGGTGGACTGTATGCAACACGAACAGAGATACCCGGGATCGAGTCCCTTTACGTGCGGCGCGAATCATTTAACAAATTTTTTTAATAAAAAAAATCAAACTGGGTAAGTATATAAAAGTAATCAAAATATTGTTTAAACTGGGTTAGCCACCCAGCCCAGTTGGTAGGGCTGGGTGCAACGTAAGTCGAAGGTCACAAGTTCGAAACGGGTATAGGCAGCGGCTGAATGTAATTTTGAAGAAAATAAACCTTTTTAATTAAATAAATTTCAGAAATAACCTAATTAGTATATATATAAATTAAAATAGAGATTATTTCCGGTTAGACACGTAGCTCAGTTGGTAGAGCTGCGTGCACGTATACGGGAGGTCACAAGTTCGAACCTCACACGCTGCCAAAATTAAACACGATCCAACCGATCAGACCTGACAAGGTCAAACTTTTTTTATTTTTCTATTTCAAATATTCTCTATTTTTATTAATTAAAAATCATTTAAAATATTTAAAAATAAGATTTCTAAAGTTTAAAAATTGTATTAATACCATCTAAAATCTAATAAAAAGCATTAATTAAAAATATTAACTTCAAATAAAAATTTATTTATTTATCGAATTATTACGTGATTATTTAGGTTAGTTTCCCTCGTCGGTTAAATCCTAAATCGTGCGACATTGATATCAATTCCAAGAAAGGTACCCACTTGAGTGAATCCTTACAAATTCCCCTTTTTAATTCGTGTTTTGGGGTGTATCATGTGTCGTTTGCATATTTTATTGATTCAAACACTTGTGCTAACACCATTATATGATCTAATGTGTATGTAATTTTTGTTGTTGTTATACGTGGTTACATTTTATCATTTCAGTGCAATCAATCACATAAGGCCCATCAATTCCTCGTTTGATACGAGTTGAGCATCGCGTGCCTCATTAGGTCGGCTCCGTTTGATTGAGCCTTGATCTCACAATCATCATTTATCATGCTCATGTGTACATTGTTGATGTTATGTGGTTTGTGATTAAAATTATATATGTATATGCTCATATTTGGTCCATGCACATTTTTTTTATTTAATATAACTAATTCGTTTAAATGTTTAATTTAGATTCACTCACCAACTTTTGTTGACCCAAACCTTTATTTTATACATGATACAGGTGGACAGGCTGAGGAGAGGAACACTTAGGATTGGCTTTAGAAGATGAATAAAATATGTCTTGCTTAGAACATTTTTTCTTATGTTTCTATGTGTTTGGATATTCCCTTTTAAATTTACAATGATAAATATGAAACTTAATTATAGTAAATGTCATGAGCTTTGATGAAAACCCAATCATGCCCGGCTTTTATATCCGCTGCGGGTCGGGGTGTGACAGTGTGGTCGAGAATACTTCTCAAGTTTCTCAATTAGGCTAGTACTTCCTACATGATCTTAACCCTATATATATATGTACATATATATACATCTTTAGAAACCACCTTTTATTGCGAGAACCAAAGTGGATACAACTAAAAAATCTAAAAACACACAAAAAATTTAATATTTATTTATAAAAAAATTGCTACTTTTCGTCATAATAAAAAAATATGACAAAAAGTAGCGATTTTTTTACGAATTTTTTTTTTAAAAATGTGTGTTTTTAGGTTTTTGGAGGTGTTTAGCTTTATGGTTTAGGTTTTAGCATTTAGCTTAGGGGGTTTGTTTAGGTTTTTGGGGGGTGAGGAGGTTAGTTTTTTTAGGTTTTTAGGGGGTGGGGGTTAGGTTTTTGGTGGGTTTTGTGGTGAGATATAGTTTTTTTTTTTTTTGGGGGGGGGGGGGGGGAGGGTGGGGGTGGATGTTTCTATTTTGGGTGGTGGTGTGGTGGGTTTATTTTGTTGTGTTCACATTGGTTCTCGCATGAACCCTACCCTATATATATATATGATAAGGATCCGTTAGAAACCACCCTTTATTGCGAGAACCGCGAGAACCAGTGTGAACACATGGCAAACTTGTAATTATGTTATGTCTATTAACAAACACGCGCTATTATCACTTTCTAGTTTAGAATTCTTAGGGTTTCTTTCATCGGATCAGTTTGTATACATAGACAACATTCACGTATCTCACTGGATTTCACGGCATTCGGCAGTCAGCACGGTGTTTACGGCGACATCCACACGAACAACCCACCATTTACACCGAACATACCCTAACGATAACTCTACATCACTGTATGGTATCCTCTGATTCATCATGTGTCGACCCTCACATCTGATGTTCCTCCTCATACATTCTCTGATAATCCTCCACATACATATGATGCTAACATTGTTGGTCGATCTACTGTAATACTGCTGACAGTCACAAGATTATGTCTGTAACAATTGAAAGTCGACATATTCCTCGTAACTTTGAAATCCAGATTTTTGACTTTATATCTACATCAGACAATGTTATCTTATCTAACAATGTTACTGTATCTGTATCTTGTGATACCACTTCGACTGTGGCAGCAAATACAAATACAAAACATCAACATTTGTAGTTCATACGGTTTGATACTAAAGGTATTACATGTCTATTTTTTAAAACTGAACCTCATTAGATGATATGCACATTTGCACCATGTTAACAGTTTCATTATGTTGTAAATGATACTCCATTAAAATATATGTACACGTACATTATGTTTGTTACATTATGTTTGTAAATGATACTTCATTAACATATATGCATATGTGCATTATGTTGACAATCACATTATGTCATGATATATTAACTGATAATGCACATGTGCATTCTGTTTACAATTGAATTATTCACATGTGCATCATGTTTACAATTACATTATGCATACATTTAATGACAATCCATAAACATCACAAAGTAATCATCATAGATAAACTATTATCCAACTGTACATAACTATACATATGTTAAAAAATAAATACTGCCACATAGTTATCATTAATAAACATCATACAACTAACTTGTTGTTTTGTACGTATATTACATATACTTATCATAGGTACGTGCATTCCATCACGTAATACTTACAACGTTAAACATTTTTATTTATTAATTACATAGGAACAATTACGGCTGCTATACATTCTATGCCCAATGGTACCCCATATTGGATACCTGAAGTTGATGTTAAATACATTCCTACTATAAACAGTACATTTAACAATTGGGATGATGTTGTCATGATGTACAACACGTATGCTACAAAATCCGGATTTTCTACTCGTATTGGCACATCAAAGAACAAAAAGATATTCTGACAATCCTACAATGAACATACATACACATCGATATATATTATACTTAAGAGAAGGACAACCAAGAAGCACCAAATCTGAACCCAATGCTCCATCCAAGAAACATCACTGACGAAGCCGATACACATTTTCGGGTGCCGTGCGCGTATCAAAGTGAGTTAAGACCGCGACACTAAACAATTCAAGATATACAATTTCATCACCGCGCACAACCATTGCATGATTGGTAGCGATAACGCTGACATGTTGAAACAAAATAGAAAACTCGGATTTGAAGAACAACAATTCATCCACAAAGTTAGCCTTAACAAGATCAGCCCAAATGTTGCACATAACATCCAAGTATCATTAAAAGGTGGGCCTCGCAATGTTCGTGGCACTAGAGAAGATTTCAAAATTGTCCCTGAGATATACGTTTATTTATCGGCGAACGCGATGCAGACATTATCTTAGACACCATGAAATCCCGAGTTACCAACCTCAAAGACTTTTATTTTGATTACGTTATAGTTGATAACGAACTACGATCGTCCTTTTGGGCTGATTTTGTATCGTTACATAATTACCAGGCCTTTGGTGATGTGTGCGCATTTGATGCTACTTATGACACTGACAAGTACGATATCCTACTTTCCAACATGTGTCATATGTTTTATTCTTTAACATTATAAAAAATATTATAACAAATTACCTGCCTGCTTATGTGCAACTATTATAATTTATAATATTATAACAAATTAACGTTATACACATGTGCAACTATTACATTCATAAACACTTTCCGTATTAATACTTTTCAAACACATTTTTCTAGGTACAAAATGATTTTTGTGCCATTTACTGGAGTTGATCATCACAAAAAATGTATTATATTTGGCGCCGGCATGTTATATGATGAGACTATTGAGTCATACACATGGTTACTAAACACTTTCCTGGCTACCCACAAAAAACAACCGACATTTATACTCACTGACCAAGATGCGGCAATGAAACAAGTTGTGTCAACCATGTTCATAGAATCCATTCATCGTTTATGTATGTGGCACATCATAAGAAAGCTTCCGTCCACGGTAAATACTATATGTTCATATTAAACCGTTCACATTTAAATTATATAATACGAATTCTGATTTTGATTATTATGTTTCACATATCTTTTTTTCAGATATCAAACGACATCCTTGATAATACCACCCTTTGTTCATTAATCCACAAATTGGCGTGGAATTTATTCATTACACCACAAACATTTGAAGAAAGATGGCATTTATTAATGGATGAGTATCATTTAAACAATCATCCTTGGCTATGTGAAATGTTTGTTATACGACATGAATGGGTCCTATGTTACTTCATAGAAATACCTATGTGTTGTTTGATAAAGACTACGTCGAGATGCGAGAGCTCAAATGCACGTTTTAAAGTTAACTCAAAGGAAACCAACACGTTAGTTCAATTGCTAATGTGTTTCGACACCAGTCTTGATGCTTAGTGGCACACACAACGACAACTGGAATTTAAAAGTGACATGTCGAACCCCCAGTTAACTACAGGTCTTCGTATAGAATCACATGCGTCTAAAACGTACACATGGTCTATGTTTCTTGAAGTTCGAAAGTAAATATATATGGGCATGTTCCATTGCATGCCCATTGAACGTCCTGGATCCACGAATATAAAAAATTACACTGTTCGTCATTGTAAACAAAACATAGATTATGTCAATGAATTCGAGGTATCATTTTACTATTCAATATATACAATATAACATTTGCAACTTACTATTTTAGATGTTAACATTATTATTCGCATTATGCACATATGCATCAGGAATCATATTCAGTAATCATATTCTCACATATGCATCCATTATTCTTTTCTTACTACAACTTATTCAAATATGCATATTACCTGTTAACGTAACTGTTTGTCTTACTATATTTTTATGCACATGGGCATGTGTCACCCAATGTACCTGAATCCATTATTTTTTTCCTAAAATAACCTATGCACACGTGCATATTACCCTTAATGTATTTACTTTACTGGCTAATATTTTTATGCACATGTGCAGATGTCACTCAATGTACCTAAACAAACAATAAGTTGTACATGCCTCGTGTTCACCCGTATTGGATACCTTTGCCAACATGCATTCTGTATATTACGTTACAACCAAATTGAACGAATCCCATCACACTACATCATTCCACGATGGAAACGAGATGCGTTCCCATTAGTTGTGCATAACATATCTAACATGTACTCCTCCGACAACAGTGAATTTGCTATCATCAACAATGAAATAATAGATCTAATCACATAATGCACGACCCGACTGAGACGCAATCCCGATCATTTATGTTTGTTATCTGCTGAAATCAAATGCATCAGAAACCGCTTATTTGAAACGTTCCCTTGTGAACCTTAGCCTCGATTGAACCAAAAAACTGCAAACATCAGTGATATATTAAACATACCTTCAGATTTAAGCACAAGTGTTCATCCTGCTCAAGGTATTAGAAGCAAAGGGTGTGGGACCAAAAAACAACGGATCGGCCCCGGTGATCAATAAATTAAAGATAAGCGAAAGAAGGCCGATAAGCGAAAGAAGGTCGCACGTTTATGCAATAAATGCAACAAATATGTTTTCGACCATGATTCACGCAACTGCGAGAAAATCAAGGCTGCCAGACTTGTTGCACGAGCAGCTAAACGTGTTGTTGCTATCGCTGTTGGACTCCCTGCCCCGCCTGATTCTAGTTCCGATAATGTTGATCTCGATGACACCGATGTATATTCTGATGAGTATTCTTCTTCTGATGATGACCCTAAAGACCCTGCATACATGCAAGAACATGAGCAAACTGTTAGGCGTTCGACCAAACTTCGTAAATCAACCAACCCAACTCGTGATTCTTGATTGATCTATTATCTATGACAACTTATGATTATTGAAATGAACTATTTATGACCATCAATAATTGTTTTGATTATGTTTTTGAATAAACTATTTATGCGTTTTTCATATATTTATGATTGCCATCATACTAACTTGTTGTCAATTACATATTATATGTAATCCTTTGTAATTTTATTATTACCCACCTAACATGATGTAATTTTATTATTACCCACCTAATATACAATACCAATCTTACTGTGGCAAATAAATGCACATGTGCATACGTGTTTACAGTTTGACTACACATGGTTACTAATATATGGTTACTAATATGAAAAAAATACATCCTACATTAGTGAATATAACCATTTGTTATACTTTACACTTTATGCACATGTGCATACCCAACATTTCATTTACTAAACAACATAATATATCATATATTAACAATTATATCCATTTGTAACACATTATATCTTACTAACATGCGTCTAACTATTACTAACATGCATGAACAACCATCTTGTAAATAACCATCTCAATGCACATGTGCATAAAAACAACAACCAATACAAACTCCAAATATCAACCGATGTCAATTAAAAGTACCCTCATAACAATAGACCACTGTCAACCAAAATTACCGTCAACCAAAAGTACCAGCATCACAATAGACCACTGTCAACCAAAATTAACCAAAATTACCGACATCACAATGGCTACTCATTTGTTACCGTCAAAACACATCAAGTCATCAAGTCACCACATCAAAACAAAAAAAAAGAAAAAAAAACAAAATACTAGTTTTATGTCCATGAATCACCCACATATAACATTTGTATTACTAGTGCGTAACCTGAAACCTCATACGTAACATGTAACCTGAAACCTCATACGTATTACTAGTTTGTCGCCGTAACCTCATACTTTGTGCTCCTTTTTCCATTTGTTAAAGCATATTCCAGCATTCCTCTTGCTTCAACGCCTCTTTGTCTAACATCTGCTGTGCTCTTTTATCTGTCAATCCATGTATTGTCTCTTTTGTGAGGTCCATAACAGATCCTCTTCACACGTTCGCCTCTAACAACAACAATTTTGTTGGTATCTTCATCTTCATGTTCTTCAATTGCATATCTTGGATATCTTTACGTGTACTAAAACCGCATTCAAAATTAAAACCACTCCTTTTATACATTTCCATGTGTCGTATAGTGAACACACCGCAGTCGTTGAAATTGTCATTTGTTGCCCATTCTAACCTCTTCTTCGTCAATGTTGAATTCGCCATGCCATCGGATGTTTGATATCTTTCAAATACCCAACCATGTATTGTTTCTGCAATACATAATAATACCAAAGGTTATCCATTATCATAAACTGGTATCCTTATTCACAAATAGAACATTTAATATAAAATATTTACATACCACTTTACACGGGGACCTTATTTCTTTAAACTTTGTTCCTATCGTCATCATGTAAAACCCACTATTATTAACCATATTATCAATTACTTCAACCTTTGCGTTCTTCAAATTGAAGCATATCAGGTAAAAATGCTTGTTTTCAATCAGCGGTATTATTATAATGTTGAAATATTTTAAATCCAATAGTTATTATCACATTTGACCACGTCTTTCAAATGTGCCATTAGTGTTGCAAACACTCTTTTCTGTGTCTGTTTCGTTTTAAACTCCGGCTGCATGTTACATTAATACATATCACAAACAAATATAATTAGCCTAATTACGTTTGTTAAAGATAAATTATGATACACTTAAGATTGTTTTCGTATAACACCATAACCACCTTTTCCCTACTAGATTGTTCTTCCTCTCGATATAGTTCATAAGCGCAACCCAACAATCTATAACGTTCTATGAAATCTACCTTCCCTCTTCCAACGTATTTATCAAATATGCTCTTGTAATAACCCGAACAATCAGGTTAGTATGGTTTCCGATTACCACGCTAGTCTTGTCACGCGATATTTGACGATTTAGTTTATATATATATATATATAAGTATGTATATATAGTGATTAGTTAAAATAATAATAATAATAATAATAATAATAATAATAATAATAAAAATAATAATGAAATAATAAAATAAAATTAAAATAACAAATCAAGCCACAATGTGCAGCCGCCCATTTTTGTGTACAGATATACATACATATGTATGCAGTAGTTTTCAAAAAAAAGATAAAACAACAAACCAACCCATCATTTACGGCCCAAGTAACTGCCCCATCTTTAAATTCAATATGTATGTATTATGTATGTATGTTGTGTTAAAAAGAAAAAAACCTAAAACTACTCATCACCACCACCGCACAGACGGCAGCAGCCCTCCACGTTACGCGACACCCACATCCGCCACTCTCTCGCATCTCTCTCGGCTCTCTCGCACTTTCTCTCGGTCTCCCACTTCGGTTCGGCTTCGATATCGGTTAGGTATATTATTTAATAAAGATTTGTTAAGTATTTTCAGTTTTGATTGCGATTATACCGTAAGAATCGAGAGTGATCTAGAGGGTGGAGTAGTCCGTTAAGTATAAAAAGTTGATGGTGTGACTCTATGATTTGGGTTATATGTTACGTGTCGGTGCATGATCTTGATGCGTGTTTATATGCATAGGAAAAATTGTTATGTCGAGTTTGTGAAAGCTTGATTTTTGTGTGTATTATGTTCGGTTTAAACGATCCTACTGGTTATGCATATACATGTTTATATAAAGGCTAGACAAAAATCGTAGTGTGTATTTTGATCATAGACATATACGAATACGTGTACTTTTAATAACATATATATGCGTATGTGTGGCTCTTGATAAGATATAAATTATAATGGATGATTGCCGATATGAAATTCCTATGATTATGCAATGGAGTCAGTATAGGGCTGGCATGTCGAGTTCGTTTTGGTGTGATTATATGAATTCGGGTTATCGGGTTGGGTGTATCGAAAACGGGGTTCAATGTTATGTGTTAGGATTGATAGCCAAATGATATGTAGACTTATATTCGTGGAACTAAATTACAGAATATAGTATGCATAATTTAGAGCTGTTAAAACAGATCTGTGTTGGCAGGGATTTAGCGGGCGCGGGTAAAAACGGAAGCAACATAAAGTTGCTGCAGTTTTCGGGCGACTTTAACGGACTGTAACACAAGCTTTACTTAACGAAAAATTATGTTTTCTGAGTCTAAAACGTACCTCGTGAAATTATCTTTCAAACCGCGTCAGCTTTGCATTTTTTAAGTCTGTTTGATAGGTCAAAAGAATTTAGCTGAAACACAACACTGAGCTGCTAAAAATCTGCAGAAAATGCAGACGACGTTTTTGGTCATAACTAAGGGTATTTTGGGAACTTTGTTATAAAATTTGATTTACAGAAACTACGAAAGTAGACCGAACTTCTCCAACAAGAATCAACTAGATGTTGGGGATTACGGCAGCCATTTGTTGAGCGATTTGGGCAGCCATGCGCTCGCGGGATTTTCCTGATCTCATACTTCTACGAGAGAGACTAGAAGACATCTACAAGGAATACGTATCGAGAGTATGAGTTTGACGTTTTAGGTGTCATGTGTCGTACTTAGAAATGAACATTCACAAAAACAAATGAATAAAATAAATTTACTACATCCATAGGATGTCTTGGGCTTTGCTCATGTTTGGGCTTCCATATGTCCCCTTACTTGGCCTTGGTAGTCATGTAGGCCCCCATGACTATTGGGCTCTGGTAGGATTCATATTGGTGTTGGCCTGTTAACACTTGCGCCACCCGAATGAAAATCGTAAAACATGACAGCAAAGTATAAGGTTGGAGGGTGTCCTGGTATGGACACAATGACAACTCAAAGTAGGGTTAGTTCGAACGACGTTTGGTGTGGCATGCTTTGGCCTAATAGGTCATTTGTACTCTCATCGTTAGTCCACAGGTAGGCAAACTGGTCCGTTATATTGGATTATACGAATGCCAACCTAGACAGGACGTTCCGACTACCGGTACTTGTACCCTTACAGTTACTACATGCCCGTCGTAGAACTCACTTTGATGAGATTGAAAAACGAAAATTGCGACAAAATCTTGAATAAAGGAAATATGAGGATGATTTGAATATGTGAACATTGAAATATGCGTGATGAATGTATATGTAAGCATGTTATGTTTGACAAAAAGTATAACTCATTAAGTATCACACAATATGATAGTGGAAGTGTTTGCATGCATTTGTGTGTGTAATAAATACGAAACAAATAAACATCATGAGTTTGCATGTAACCACATAAACAATTAAAATCTAATCAACTATAGTATAGGCTCTAAGGGTCTAATAACCTATCCTATATCCTATAGTCAAAAGCTCTGATACCAATCTGTCACACCCTGACACGCAGCGGAAATGGTAGTCGGGCATGATTGGGTTTTCATCAAAGCTCATGACATTTATTATAAAGTTTCATATTTATTATTTCTCTTTAAAGAAGAAGTTACAATATACATACAAGCATAACATGTTCAAATACATTTTCATTACAAACTAAAGTATTAAACAAAAATCATACAATTACAAAGGGAAAAACAAAACTAAATGTCCATTCCAAAGCATTAACTTGTTTATTCTTCTAGGCCATCCTACGTGTTTCTTTTCTCAACTGGATCACCTATATCATGTGTAAAAATAGGGTTTTTGGGGTCAACAAAAGTTGGCGAGTGAATCTTATAAAAACATTTGAACGAATTTATTATATTGGTTATAAAAAGGTGCAAACCACATATGAGTAAACGTAAATGTAAATTTAATCACAAAACACATAATATCAATAAATGCACAAGCACACACACCAAATGATGAACAATGAGATCAAGGCTCAATCAAACGGAGCCGATCTAATGAGGCATGCGATGTTCAACTCGTCTCCCACGAGGAACTGATGGGCCTAATGAATGGTTTGCACGCAACTTGACAAAATGTAAACACGCATCACAACAAACAATATTTACATCATAAGTTTAGGTCATATAATGGTAATAGCACAAGTTTGAATAAACGAAATAATTAAAACGACACATGATACACCCCAAAACATGAATAAAAAGGGGAATTTGTAAGGACTCACTCACAGTGGGTGCGTTCCTTGATAATGATGAATGCGCACGAATTTATGATTCAACCGACGATGGGAAACTAACCTAAATAATAACGTAATAAATCGGTAAATAAATAAATTTTATTTGAGATTAATATCTTTAATTAGTGCTCAGATTTTTAGATTTATTTTTGTGAGTTTAAGGAAATTTTCTAACTTTAAAAACCTATTTTTAAGTATTTTTAATTGATTTTTCAATTTAAATAAATAAATAAAAAGAAGTAAAAAAGTTGACTTTTTGACCGTTGACCGTTGACCGGGTCTGACCGGTCAGACTGTGTTTTCTATGCGCTGAGTGAGGTTCGAACTCAGGACCTCTCGTATACGTGCACGCAGCTCTACCAACTGAGCTACGTGTCTAACCCGAAATATTTCTGATTTTAATTATATTTATATACTATTTAGATTATTCAGAAATCATTTATTTTTAAAAGGAATTTAAAATCCTTCGAACCAGTGTGTAGATTTGCCTCGAACCCGCGACCGTAAGGTTGCGTTGCACCCAGCCCAACCAACTGGGCTGGGTGTCTAACCCGTTTATATTATGATTTTTATTAAACTTAAATACTAACTGGAAGGTGTTCTGGAGCCTTTAAAAAAATTTGAGATTTATCACCGGAAACCGATTAAGTGCACGAATCGAACCCAGATCCTTCATGTTATAACTGCACACAGTCCACCACTGGACTGTGTGTCTAACCCGGTTATAATCCGGTTTTAAAAATTTAAATATACGCAATACGACTTCATCTTCTTCAACATAGTTAAAACCCAGAACATAAACCCGACTGTTAATTCAAAAATTTTGTTTAACATTAGGATGCTATACAACTGAATTCAAAAGAGAGTAAGATGAATATACCGATCGGTGAATGTTATGGAAGTTCCGGTTGGATTCCGGTAATGTGCAGAAAACTCCGGCGTCGTTTATTCAAAACATCAGGTTCTATCAGAGAGTTTTAAGTGTTGATGTAGAGAGAGTTTTGAGGGAATGAGCGAATTCGTTTGTGGTGAAACGACTGGTGTTTATAGAGTAACCAGTAAATCACCGATTTCTGTTCCGAATTCTGGCGACAAATTCCGGCGAATGCAGGTGTTTCCGACGACAAAGATTTTGATCAGAGAATTTAGAGTGAAACTTCGGAAGAAATGAGCGAGATATTAAGGTGTGAAGCATCGATATATATAGTGTATTTTCAATCATAGGAATTTTCGGTTTCACAAGTTTCGGCCGACTTGATTTCCGGGATTGAGATCGATCGTTATGGACTCCATGATTGAGTCTGATTACTCGATTGAAAAGCGGTTTTAGTCTTTTGATCGCAAAGAAGACGGAGGCTTGATTATTCCCTAATTTCAAGCTCGACTGTTACAAGGCGGTTGTTCAGAAATTAAATTCTCAAGATCTTGTATTAATATTGTTTAGTTTAGAATTTAAACAGATAAATGTGTGTGGCGGAGTGGTGTGAAGTGTGTTTGGTTAGGGGTGAGACCCGGGTTTGATTCCCGCGATCTACCCCTTTCTATTTTTTAAAAAAAATTTTTTTTGTATAACTATTATATATATATATATATATATATATTATTTATTATTATTATTATTATTATCTTTATATTATTAATATAACGAATCTTTGAAATGATTAACGTAAATTTGTAAAGAAAGGACCATAATATAAACTTGATAAAAAAAAATGGTGCGGGTTTTAGAACCCGTTTTTCGACAAATGTTACAGTATCCCCTACTGTTAGAAATTTCGTCCCGAAATTTAAGTAGTGGTATGTTTGACTCGAAAGGAGGTGTTTTAATTTGACAATTACATATTAAGAAGAGGGTGAAGGTTTATAATTTATTTGAGGCGGTAACGTTCCTAGTAAGGGTTGAATATCCTGCTACAGGAATCGCTTTTTGATGCCTAAAGTATGAAAATGCGGAAGATGGATAAACAGAGTTGATTGCCTATGTATGATTTCATGCATAAGAGTTTTGAGAGAATTGATACGTTTGAAAAGATAAGGTTATAAAACAAAACTTCAAACATGACGATATTAAAACCTACACGGAACTTCTCATAACCGCCTGACAGTGCTGTTGATCCTTTGACAAGAATACTTATATATAGGAAGTACCAGCGGCGTATCAACCATATTCTTGTCAAATTTTCATTGGCTTTTTCAGTAAGTTATGATTAGTTCTATGTGACTCTAAAATCTACAAAACAAACACAACAGCCAAAGCTTGAGTCTCAAATCTGAAAGGATACATGATCGAATGATGACAGTACCTCTCTGTTTGTTATGATGAAGGGGTTAGTCTATGTAAAAGTGAGACATAACCCAACTTCTTTAAATGATGAGATCGAGGTACGTCGAGATGTATGATGATATGAGAGTTAAATCAATGAGTAAAGGTATAAAACAAAACCGTAATATCAATTCGCATTAAAATTCTTGGATACATAAATTCCCAATTTATAACTGGGATACGTAAAGATTGAGATAACATAAAGAAAACATTAAAACTAGACGATTGGAGTTGAGTCTTGATTCTTGGTGAGGGAAATCTAGTTGGGTGATTTGTTTGGGCCGTTATTATCTTCAACAGGATTGGCGTAGATGTTGTAAGCTCTTCCTCTTGCTGGTGGTGGAGCTGGGTTTGCTTGATTTGCTTGGTTAACTGGGTTTGCTTGAGCTTGGGCGTTTATGATGTTAACCAATCGAGGGCACGTGTTTCTAAATGGGTAGGGTCGCCACAATTAAAACAAGCTCGAACATATGGGAACATGGGGATTGGGGTTGTTGATATGTTTGGATCATGTTTTGAGTAGGGGGTGAGGCTTGGTTTTGAGGGGCACGACAAGTTTTGCTCCAATGACCATAACGCCCACAATTTGCACACAGTCGACAAGGTACGGTAGATGGATGGTGATAAAAACAGGTGTTGCATTGAGGGTGAGGTCCAATGTAAGGTTTCTTATTTGGGTAAGTAGAGTTAGGTGCTACTTGAGTGATTGGGATAGCTTGGAGGGGTACGGCTTGTGAAGCTGGTTGATTGCCTTGGGTGATAGCGAAATTTTGCCCATCTCGTTTTCTCTTAGGAGTGGTTTGAGGAGGGGATTCGGTCCGGGTTGAGTTTGAGGTTTCGGATGATGCTTTATCCTTCTTCTTCTCCTCCTTGAAGTCTTTATTCCGTATGCGGTTTTCGGTGAGCTCTATAGCCAACTCCATTGCTGCTTCCAAAGTTGCAGGTATGGTACTTATTACAGGGTCTTGAATTTTTTAAGGAAGACCTCGAATGTAGTGTTCGATCAAACGGTAGAGGGGAGTAAACAAGTTGGGGATCATCTGATTCAACTCAAGGAATCTCTTGTTGTATGTGGTGTGGTCGCCCTCCTTTTGTTTCAAAGAGTAGAACTCATCTTCTAGTTTCTTGATTTCGCTTCTTGGACAAAAACGTCTTGTCATGATTTCCCTCAACTCTTCCCAAGTCAAGTTCATAGTATCCTCAGCACCTCGCTTAGCTTTCTCTGTATTCCACCATGTAAGTGCTAACTCCGTACAAACGACCGGTAGCATATCGCACCTTGCGATCATCGGGGCAGTCGCAATTGAGAAAAGGGTTTTCCATTTCCTCAAACCAATGGAGAGAGCGGTGACACCTTCAGTCCCTTCGTATTTTGGAGGATCGCAGGATTGAAATGCTTGAAGGTGCATTTAGTGGCATTTGGGGGAGGATTGACAACGTTTTGAACTTCTTGGTTGATTAGGTTGACGGGATTAGCGGTAAGGGCTTATTGAACTTGAACTACGATGTTGGGGATTACGGCAGCCATTTGTTGAGCGATTTGGGCAGCTATGCGCTCGCGGGATTTTCCTGATCTCATACTTCTACGAGAGAGACTAGAAGACATCTACAAGGAATACGTATCGAGAGTATGAGTTTGACGTTTTAGGTGTCATGTGTCGTACTTAGAAATGAACATTCACAAAAACAAATGAATAAAATAAATTTACTACATCCATAGGATGTCTTGGGCTTTGCTCATGTTTGGGCTTCCATATGTCCCCTTACTTGGCCTTGGTAGTCATGTGAGCCCCCATGACTATTGGGCTCTGGTAGGATTCATATTGGTGTTGGCCTGTTAACACTTGCGCCACCCGAATGAAAATCGTAAAACATGACAGCAAAGTATAAGGTCGGAGGGTGTCCTGGTATGGACACAATGACAACTCAAAGTAGGGTTAGTTCGAACGACGTTTGGTGTGGCATGCTTTGGCCTTATAGGTCATTCGTACTCTCATCGTTAGTCCCCAGGTAGGCAAACTGGTCCGTTATATTGGATTATACGAATGCCAACCTAGACAGGACGTTCCGACTACCGGTACTTGTACCCTTACAGTTACTACATGCCCGTCGTAGAACTCACTTTCATGAGATTGAAAAACGAAAATTGCGACAAAATCTTGAATAAAGGAAATATGAGGATGATTTGAATATGTGAACATTGAAATATGCGTGATGAATGTATATGTAAGCATGTTATGTTTGACAATAAGTATAACTCATTAAGTATCACACAATATGATAGTGGAAGTGTTTGCATGCATTTGTGTGTGTAATAAATACGAAACAAATAAACATCATGAGTTTGCATGTAACCACATAAACAATTAAAATCTAATCAACTATAGTATAGGCTCTAAGGGTCTAATAACCTATCCTATATCCTATAGTCAAAAGCTCTGATACCAATCTGTCACACCCTGACCCGCAGCGGAAATGGTAGTCGGGGCATGATTGGGTTTTCATCAAAGCTCATGACATTTATTATAAAGTTTCATATTTATTATTTCTCTTTAAAGAAGAAGTTACAATAGACATACAAGCATAACATGTTCAAATACATTTTCATTACAAACTAAAGTATTAAACAAAATCATACAATTACAAAGGGAAAACAAAACTAAATGTCCATTCCAAAGCATTAACTTGTTTATTCTTCTAGGCCATCCTACGTGTTTCTTTTCTCAACTGGATCACCTATATCATGTGTAAAAATAGGGTTTTTGGGGTCAACAAAAGTTGGCGAGTGAATATTATGAAAACATTTGAACGAATTTATTATATTGGTTATAAAAAGGTGCAAACCACATGTGAGTAAACGTAAATGTAAATTTAATCACAAAACACATAATATCAATAAATGCACAAGCACACACACCAAATGATGAACAATGAGATCAAGGCTCAATCAAACGGAGCCGATCTAATGAGGCATGCGATGTTCAACTCGTCTCACACGAGGAACTGATGGGCCTAATGAATGGTTTGCACGCAACTTGACAAAATGTAAACACGCATCACAACAAACAATATTTACATCATAAGTTTAGGTCATATAATGGTAATAGCACAAGTTTGAATAAACGAAATAATTAAAACGACACATGATACACCCCAAAACATGAATAAAAAGGGGAATTTGTAAGGACTCACTCACAGTGGGTGCGTTCCTTGATAATGATGAATGCGCACGAATTTATGATTCAACCAACGATGGGAAACTAACCTAAATAATAACGCAAGTTCTGAACAAAGATCAAAGATCTACTAGAGTGAAAAGAACCAAGGGATATCATTAAAAGACAACTCATATAGGCAGATAGAGTGAAGCAGCAACAAATGTACAGCAGTCCATTAATCAACCATCGCATAACCATTAATAGCATTTGCATCCAACAAGCAAGCTCTCATACACCTGAATCATTTATCCACACTGAGCTCAAATCCATCACTTTCACAATCACAACAACCCGATTAACAAAACAGACCATGACTGGTAAGATCAACCCAAATTGATTTCTATAAGGTTAACATCCAAATTAGAATATGTAAACCAAAATCGCAAACAGAAAAGACAGAATATAACCTTTCTTGCATTGAAAAACTAAATCATGTTCAATTGATCGACATCAAATGACACTTGCAAAACCGTTTATCGTTTCAAGAGTTGTGTTCCCATTAAAACTGAAAACTTCTGGTTCAATTTCAAGTGACTATTTTAAAACTTTAAACATGTGTACAAACATAAAGTTCTAATTGCACAAAACCCTATAAAAAGTTCTTAAAAATGCAACCCTGGTTGACCACAAGTTATACAGAGAGAAAAAAAGATTCTAGTATACTGTTAATGCACCATTCTGACAAAAAAAAGTTCCTGTGTAGACACACCTACTGAGACCAAACAAATAAGTATATAAGACCCAACTCGCAAGAAGCTCAGAAAAAAAAGTCAAGTGACACTCTAAACCAACCAATGAAGTTCACTTTTGTTGCTAAAAACTTGCAAAGAATTGATCTAATACAAAACAACAAATAGATGAATTGATCTAATACAGATAAAATATATATATCAGAGAACAAGTAATGTGCAAAACTGGATGTCTGGGTCACATAAAACAAATTTGTGCAGTACTACACCAATAAGCTTATTTGTGCATCAGATTAACCAATTAACCAAACAAAAAAATGACGAATGTGACACCATAACATTTGGCTTTGTGTGGTACCGCTCTCCCATACCAGCAGAACAGACAACTTTAAAAGGCAACTATCTGCTATACTAATAAATTTTGCAATAAAAGATGAATAGTTACAGCTGAGAATCACTAATTACAAAGTCATTAGAGTCAAAGTGTAAAACATACAAAAGAAAAAGAAAAAAACTACTCAACCAAAGTAATTGTTAAAGAAAAAAATAAAATGGACTTATAACATGCATAAACAAAAACAAATTAAGTTAATACATGCTACAATCTTTAGAACTCGTAAACAGTAGTCATGCTACCATCCATAGAACTCATAAAAAGCTGATTCATGCTACCATCCATAGAGCTCCTAATGTGCTAAATCATAACATTTTCAATCGTGCCGTACATTGTTGCTTATAGCTTAAGTGAAAATGAAGAAATGATAGGAGATGGAGAAAGTAAAAAATAAAAATTAACAAAATGAGCATCTCAGACATGTACTAGAAGATGACATAAACCAATTTTGCCAGGCTAAATTCAAGCTATAGACCAAATGCAAGTTCTAATTATCAAGCAAGAAATAAGAACATAGTAGATTTTTTACCCTACCAAGGAGGAATGAAAGTTTAAGATTTTAAAGCTATGTGCATATGTGATACTGACAATTAACTCAAGTCTGCTACAGAGCAAATACAAGAAATAAGAACACAGTATATTTTTTACCCTAACAAGGAGGAAAGAAAGTTGAAGATTTTAATGCTATGTGCATATGGTGATACTGACAACTAACTCAAGTCTGCTACAGAGAAAATACCCGATGCATACCGGTTTACCCCGTTATAGAAGAAGATATATGATCAATTCTCATCTATAGACGGTATATTGTGATGTATGTGTGTGTGCGTAACTGCGTATCAATGTAGTCAGAAACAAATATAATAATCATATCAGAAAAGGGTGTAATACCTCAATACTAAGGATACCAGCTGGTGGAAGGGTTAGACTAATATCATATCAAAACGTTAGCCAATTCCTGAAGGCCAAACGTATACATTTCCATAGCAGCATCCCGGAACCGCATTCCCAATTCCTGAAGGCACCGAAGAATTCGTATACGGATTTGGATTAGCAGGCAAATGAGGTCCACCAGAGAACCCACCATATGATGACATCCCACCTATAATCCACCATTAGAATAAAATCCAGTCACCATGATTTCAACATTTAGAACTTAACTGAAACTTAAATGGTGATATAACTATAAATATCTACATTCTCCTTAACCCAAACATACAAAAAAACAATCAATATAAACTCAGCAATGAACATAAACATAAAAAAAATACCATATCTCGAATTCATAGACCCTGGCACTGATCCAGAAACCGGGGCGCATCACCACCTAACTTCCCTTCTTCCCATCAGTAGCCATTTTACACATAACCTGGTGTCCATCAATATACTTAATCGAATCCGCAACCGCACTCCTCGCCCCTTCCTCCGTCCGATAAACAAAAAACGCAAACCCCTTCACCTTCCCCGACTGCTTATCAAACCCTAACGGACCTTCTTCAATCTCTCCATACGCCGAAAAATAACTCAACAACCTCTCAGAACTTATCTCAAACGGCACATTCCCAACATAAACCTTCCTCATCGACACATCAACATTACTCAAATCCCTAACCGCCGCTAACTGCGCCACCGTTATCCTACCGTCAATCTTCTTACTCGGCTGTTTCAACGCCAAAACGGCGCCGTCTACATGCTTAAACGTAACGAATCCGTAACCTTTAGATTTACCTGTGGTTTTATCGGTTATTACAATCACCTCTTCGAGTTCACCAAACGTTGAGAACACATATCGGAGTTTATCGGTGGTGGTTTCCCAGCCGATGCCGCGGATGAAGAGTTTCCGGTGAGTCGGATCGGAGTCGGTGACGGAGCGGACGGCGGAGAGAGCGGCGGTGTCGCGAACGACGACGGTTTGAAGGATGTTGAGGAGCTGGTCTTTTGTGAAGGATTCGAGGATTTTGCGTGCGTCTTGTGTGGTTAGGGATGTAGAGGGTGGTGATGAGGTGGCGTCGGCGCCGGTGAATTGGTATCCGGTGTCGGTTTTTCGCTTTTTTGAAACGTCCATTGATTTGCAGGTGGGGAAAAAAAGTGTAAACCCTAGCGATACAGAGAAACCCTGAGGAAGAAGATCTTGTTGATAAAATAGCTATTAGACCTTGTGGTTTTTATAGCTTTGGTTTTAATAATATTATATTTATACTTGACCCTAGACGGCTTAGTGGAAGAAAACGGCCAGGGCTCACCTGGCCAGGACAGTTGTAAAAAAACCTAATCGACGTTGATTAATCGTTGGTATTCACTTTACCGGTGGACTAGCGATTTCTATAATCATATGAGTCGGTTTAGTGATAACAGATGGTTCGTTAGTGAACTCCACCATTAGATGAAACCCTACAACACACCCCTTTCAGCTATGTGTTACTTTCTGTCTTATTTTATTATTCGTGAAGTCCCTACACACTAACATTTTACAATGTTGTGATTTTCCCTTTTGCTTGACATACTTTACATCTATAAAACCTTTTTCCATATGAGGTTCGAATCTAACTTGCGTCGTTTTTTAAGCGAAGGTAGCATAGAGGTGAACATTAAATTCTCACTAATAGTGGTTCAAATCCAAGTTGC
The DNA here is from genome assembly GCA_947069175.1 of Scalesia atractyloides. Taxonomy (NCBI): domain Eukaryota; kingdom Viridiplantae; phylum Streptophyta; class Magnoliopsida; order Asterales; family Asteraceae; genus Scalesia; species Scalesia atractyloides. Next base: position 9,216,113 of record CAMTDV010000027.1, read on the forward strand.
ATTGGTATTTTTTTTTTTAGCGAGAGGTGATCTTCTTACGAAACAAGATTACTCAAGCATTAAACCTTGATGTTTTGAATTTTGATGTCAGTAGTTGATGTGTGGCAATTATTACTTTGATATAGATAGTTGTGATGTTTAACGAAAATAAAATGTTTTGCATCCTTTAGTATGATATTCTTTTTGTTGCAAGGTTAAAAGAAGACAACTAAAAAAGGAAGAGTAAGATCATCCGCGCATCGGATATCTTTAGAGTTTTTAGTTACCTAGTTGGTGCGTATGTGGTATGGAGGTCGAAAAAAATGTACAAGTTCTCTCGGAGAAAGCTAGTCGCTCTGACGATCTATGAAGGAAGGAAGAAAAAAATGTGATAGGGGATGAGAGAGAATGCAACATGTACGTGAAAAAGAGATAAGGTCCGCCAATAAGTAAATTTAGTGTAGTAGACGACACGAAAACACCCTCAATGATCTTTATGTGAGATTTAGCATAACTAATTAGCACCATCCATGATGTTTAAGTGAGGTTAGTATAAATTATTAAAGGGAGGAGAAAGGACAAAATATTTTAAAGGCTTTTTTATGTGATGTTAGTATAAATTATTAAAGGAGGAGAAAGGACAAAATCTTTTAAAGGAGACGTAGGAGAGAGAAAATGAGTAAAAGAAAAGGAAGATGAAAATGACCAAAACTCCGTCATGTCATGTGAAGTCACCTGGTTTGACTTAACACAAACAACGTATAAACTATGGACGAAAACAGACGGTAATAACAGAGACAAAAGGCATAAACAATTTCAACTGAGAGACAAAATCCATAATTTAGAGTAAACCACACGGACAGTTGTTTATATAATCCACTACAGTGTAAGTTAGAAACATTGTCCAATGGACCATTTTTGTAGTTCATTCTAGAAAAAGTGTTAGTTCATTAAGAACATGATCATGAATCCTGTTTTTTGTACAGTTCAAGTAACAGTATCAACTTCCATAAGATGACACAAGAGCTTACCCTGGAATAACGATCGTACATTATACTAAAAACATAGAGATTCAGATTTCAACAAAGTCATCGTCATTATCAGTCACGTCGTCCCAGTCAAGTTCAAAAGAGTTAGCCGATTTCATCAATTCCGTTAGTCCAGTGAGATCCTCCAAGTAAGTTGGATGATTGATGGCTTGCAGGACAAAATCCAGACCCCTTTTTCGATACTCCGCAACCACCTGCATATCACAATAATTGCAAATTAATTTAAGTTTATGCATGACCAAAAATCTTTTGTATTTTAAAGAAAATAGGTTCACGATTTGCAAAAGTGCACTTACGGTTGGACAACAAGCTGTGCAGCTATTCGAGGAATGTCCCACAAGTATCATCTGAGAAAACTGTGAAAGTGCGCCTCGGATTTGATGGGGTAATATACCAAGAGGTTGCTCACTGCTTCCATTATCCAAAGAGTTGCCAAATTCGGCTTCTGCTGATATTCTGTAGAAATATAAATGTGAAATCTTCAAATGATTAGTATATTTTTCATCCGTAAAATACGAGTATTATATGCATACGTATTTATAAATACTTTCTATAATATAATTAAGTTTAAAACCGAAGCATTACCCGAGTGGATGATGCAAAATCCCAACAAACAGTTCGACTGCAAGGGCTGATGCAATAGGAGCAAGTCCGGGACGGGTCACCGTGCATTGCTGGTCCAAAGTGCGGTTAGTTGTTGACTGCATGGTTTGGGTAGATGTAGGTGGTTAGCATTCCATTTTCATTTATTAATTAATAATAATAATAATAATTCTTTTTGTCTTACAAATAAAACATATACTAATAAAGAAATATTTGTTATATCATTGCTGTTACATTTCTCATTTAGAAATAACTATATGTAAATTTTTGTAACATAAATGACAAATAACTGGTTATCATATACAAGTATACAACCCACAGCCAAAGTGTATTTATATGAACAGGTCGATTTGGGTTATGTTTTATCTCTAAAGGGCCAATCGGGTAAAAAATGGAAGATAAGAGGCTTGTAAGAAAACCAGTCAAACGGGCCAAAAGTCACCCTAAGTGTATTTTCTAATGCACAAAACGTCTTAACGTATATTTTCACAATAGAATATTACTGAAATTATAAGACACTAACTATATATATACTATTTTTTTTAAACTCAGGACAGAAGTGCCTCCAGTGAACCAGTCCCACCCAACAGCTACCAGATTTACCCATTTTGACCTGTTACCCAACCCACCCAGATTGCCACCTGGCGCCCCTCTAACATGACATGTGTACATGGAGATCAAAGTAGAAAGTTACATACATCAACAGGGGCAACAACGTCATTGCAAAAGTAACAACCCAGCCTCGGCTTGCTGTCACTATGTGACAGTGACATATTTTCAACATCCGCTGATAAAGAGCTAACAGGTTTGGTTTCTGATTCATTGGTTGCACTAAGAGGACCAGCACCGTGACGCATTACCATGAAACTGTCAAACCCCAATGCTGCAGTAACCGTAAGCTGAAGTTGATGATAAACAAAAAACATATCAATGCCGGATTTTTTTGCGACCGGAACCCGTAAGGGCATAATGGTAATTTACAACATTAAATAAAAGTTGCATTTTGACTTTTGAAGTCAAACAAACCTTATTGGCATTGGCACATAAAAGAGTTGGAAGCCAACGACTTTCTCTCGTATCAGTCAGCAAAAAAACTGCATCGTGAGACTCGATCAATTCACGAAGACGCGTGCAGTCATCAAGCACGCCTTGCTCGTCTTTGCTCGGTACCGGATGCCCAGGCATCGGTATAGCCATTACTATACCTTCCGCTTCCTGTAAATATAAATATAAATCAACTTATTTAAGAAAATATATTATTCAACTTAAATATTCAAACGTTTAATTTTACCACTGCTGGAAAAATTTTACGAAGACTTTCAGCTGCTGCGACGGCTTTTTTATCTCCTTTGACACTATCATCGAATGTGTATAACGATTGTCGTAATGGATTTGACATGGCCACTTTACCATTATCTACCAATGTTATTTTCCGTACACCCCAAGCCTACATATACACATAAGATTATAAGCATGCGTGTACAGTCAACAAGGGTCAACAAGGAAATACTCACCAAAAGCATGCGTGCCACCTGGCATCCGAGAGTCCCGGCTCCCAACAAAAGACACTTGGTACTAGACAACATGCTCAAGTTTAACGATGGTAACTGACGCCATCTCATTAGCTTTAGATTCAAATCTGCAGCTGATATAACCATCCTGCATAATTCAAACATTTTATTGTTGTTACTTAATATATGAATTTGAGTTAAATGCCATTTTCGTCCCTGAGGTTTGGCCAGTTTTGCGAGTTTCGTCTAAAGGTTTGTTTTACTGCATATGGATCCAAAAGGTTTGAAATCTTGCCATTTTCATCCGGCTCGTTAACTCATCCATTTTCTCTGTTAAGTCAGGGTTATTTCCGTCTGTTTTGCTAACTTAAAGGGCAATTCGGTCTTTACACTCTACGTAAAAAGACCAAGTACCCTGAAAAAGACCGAATTGCCCTTTATACAAAAAAGACGAAAATACCCCTGACTTAACGGAGAAAAATGGATGGAGTTAACGAGCCGGATGAAAATGGCAAGATTTCAAACCTTTTGGATCCATATACATAAAACAAACCTTTGGACGAAAGTCGCAAAACTGGCCACACCTTAGGGACGAAAATGGCATTTTACTCTATGAATTTTGAAGAATAAAAAACGGTTTAACCACCCAACCGACCTAGTTGGATCCATGGAAGTAGATAGGTCAATATGTCTAGATACTTTCTTCTTACTATTGACTTCCCATCCAATAACTTGAGGCACGTGCGTTTCATCTTGCCATGCTATTTTAGATTAATTAATAAAACAAAATAAATAAAGATTTTACATGTTACGAAAAAAACAATTACAAAAAACAAAATATCATTTTTAAAAGAGTTGTTACCCAATTTCGGCCAGTCTACCTTGTGAAGGTTCTATAATTGCTTCACCAACAAGAGACGAACCCATATCAGCAAAGCCGCGGTTCTCACGATAGCATAAAAACGGAACCTTGGTGATATTCCATCTGGTGTAAATAAATGCCAAATAGTTGCGAAGCGGCCAGCCGGGATTGTTTGGACCATGATATGGGTCATAAAAAGCAAATAAAATCTGCCGCCAAAATAACAGCTTACTAGAAAACTATGGCGATAAGTTATTGTGGTAACTAGAGTTCTATGTTAAGATAGATACTGGGCCTTCACCTTATTATCTTCATGTTGACAAGCTTTGAAGTCCTTCAGGGGTCTAATGGTAGCATGTGAATTTGGAGAAATGCATACCAAAAAGAATGGCACATCTACAAAATAATATATTTACAAACGTTAAATCAAGAGTAAAATATGCACTCCAAATATGTAAATACTTCAACATTTAAGCTCAGAAAACACAATCAACTTCTTAATTAATAAGAACAATTACTTTCAATTTCGTTTCGTGGGTCTCATTTTCGAATTTCCTCAACAAAACCCAAAATAATATCTTCATTTTTCACCACGTATACAAGTAGGCACCACAAAATGAAAAGGCTAAATGACGTAAAGGTCACATTTAACAAAAAGGATTTGATGGCCACATTCAACATTAGAGAAAAAATAAAACTTGGTGTTAAGTACTTATCAGTTTGCCATTTCAAAAAAAAAATGATTGTACCTGATAATCAATATATGTATACACACATACACATAAATAAGATACGGATGGTATAAAGAATGATCTGCAACAAGTCAGAATGGCCCAAAAGTGCAAATGACTACCTGCTGTTAAACTTGATGTACGCCACTCGTTACAGCACGCTGACACAGATTCAGCCTGTATGCCATGAAAGTATGATTGTATATGTTTAAGCAACAACAAAACAGAGTTGACTGCAAGCAAAAAGAAGCTATATAGTCAAACCTCTTCCGCGGTGAACCATTCAGATGCTGGCTTTAAATCAACTAATGTTGCTGGAGGATCAAGAGCCAACGCAGGAAAAGCAACCGAGTAATCGAAGTGAAATCTCTTGAGGTCCGCGAATGATAAAATAAAAAACCTCAAAAGCACAGAACTGTCCTCCTCTACCTTTCCTGATCTAATATCATCCCAAATCTGGTATTCAAGATTTTGATATCACATTTATGCGTTACCGAAAATAACTAGTTTAATAAGATTATAAAACTATAAAAATAATAATAAAAAAGACCATGAGTCATACCTTCTTTCCTTCAGCCTTTAACAGACATTTTTTATCAAGGGACTGATATCCTTCATATGTGTTTGTGTTGTAAAGCGTTCCAGGCACCGAACATTTGTTTCTGTTCCCACGCGTTATTGCGGTTGGTGATTCGTCACTCGGTTCGGTTGGCAAGGACTCAGCAAGTAAATTCAGATGGCTTGATACATGGGGATTAGAGCAGGGTGTGTAAAATCCTACAAGAATATCATTTATACAATCAAGTTAGTAACCAACATTCGACTAATATAACTACCATTGACTTGTTTCGTCTATCAGAAATCTGCCAAGACATACATGAAAAAGATTCAAAGTTACTGCAACATACCTGTAATTGAAATGGGAGACTCGTCGGTTTTTAGCTTGTTGAGTTTTAACGAACATAATCCATGCCAAAAACCCTCATCCACGGAACTCTGAAAGGTTGCAAATTGGAGAATAGACCCTTTCCTCCCACCTGACATGCTTGATTATATGAAAGCTATGAACTGTCCAATCTTACTCCACCTGTCAATTATGTTCTTCCATAGTTAGATAACAAAAGGATATTCATATTCAGACCACCCTCCCCCCAATCACCACGGACACCAGGGCACCTACAGGGGTGCAACCGAGCCGAGCCCGAGCTGGAGTAACTTATGAGAGCTCAAGCTCGGTTCGGTTCGAGCTTTGTTTTCAAAGCTCGAGCTCGGCTCGTTTATTATCTACAATTGATATATTAAATAAAAAGAATATAAATAATAAACTCTTTTACGCTTGCGAGCTTGATAGGTGAAGCTCGGGCTCGTTTACCAAACAAGCATTTTTTTAAGTTCGAACTCGGCTCGTAAACAAGTTTAAATAAGCCCGGCCTTGCTAAGTCAGTGACGGATCCAGAAATTCTTTTGACGGGGGCACAAATTGGTTGGGTTGAAAGAAGAAACAAATCGGGCCAAAATGGGTCAGTAACATAAAAAGATATGTCCAATAGTTTCTACTTTCTAATTCTTATGAGATGGTTCGGACGCCTCCAACATTCTGATGGGTAGTGTGTGGCAGTCACATTGTCAACAAATCATCCAAAATAAACCAAAAGAAAACAACATTAACCACACATAAGAGCGTAGAAACTTACACCATACTTACAGAACAGATAGCATTAATATACCTCAGTTAGCGAAGTTCTCAAAACTAAACAAATGAGCATGATGAAAACATAACAAATTGCCCTCCTATTAGCACAATCACACACACACTTCAATCTAATCAGTCAAATAAACAAATCATCAACCTGTAAATCTAAACCAGTTCGTGAAGGTTTATAGATCAAATAAAGAACAATTAAAAATTAAAATTACAACAGATTTTACTATAAGAATTCGTTCCGCATAAATACCTATGTGAAGTGAATCGCAATTCGCAAATCCTAACTTAGGAATTAGGTTTGGGTTCGTTCAAACAAAACATAATTGAGCTTTCGGCACTTGGGCTTTTCAGAGGAAAAGGCTTGGCTATTAACAATCTCCAGTAAATACTCTCAAGAAAGAAAACATGATGCAATTGGATTCATATAATTTCAAGATGGACTTAATTAACACACCCAGAAGTAGAATTCTAAACATAGATTTTCAAATTGCAAATCGAATTCGAATTCGAAAGAAGTAAATACCCAGAAATTATCAAATAATTACAAATCCCTAAAAACCCATTATCCTGCAAAATCTTGAATTATAAATATACCCACGAAGAAAATCATGCCTGATTCGGGGTCGAACTGTTCTTGGTTTTGTCAATCTTGAAATATCGATCTTGAAAAAGTGGATAATCAAAGGAGAAACGTGTATCAGAGAAAAAGGTTTTGACTTTCTTAAGTCCAAATTGTATTTGAAGGAATCAGGAATGTATAGTCCCTAACGCCTCGGCATAAGCATATAATATATATATACATGGTTTATCGAAGGCAAAAGTGAAAGTGTATTAATTTTAATATTATTTTACTAATTTCATGAAAATAACGTTAAAAGCGTGGGACGATTAATCATACATCATGTGGTGACGTTGATAGCTGAAAGACAGAAGGGTATATGCACTAATCGGTCTTTGTTCGGATTGCTGAGTGTTATGTGTCTTATGTCCAAGGCTTGATGCAAAACTACTTTCGAGCCGAGGATCTCACTGGAAGCATCCTCTCTATTCCTACGAGATAGAGGTAAGGTTGTCTAAATCTTATCATCCTCAGACTCTACATTACCTTTGGTGATATTTACTAAGTATGATGATGATAAGGAATGTATAGTCCAGATTGGATTAAATCTAATTTTGGTTTTCTATAAAATAAATTCTTTATCTATTCTATTATATGTCTCGGTTAAAAGGAAAGGATGTTAAAAGGTTCTCGACTCTTTTTGTTTTTTCCATGTATAGAACAAGTTGCGAACCCGATTCGATTCTTCTATCCTTGACCTTGAACTCGTACCAACAACCTGCTCCTCCTTCAATCCTCCGTGCCTTTTGTACCCTCCTTCGCCTTCAAAAGATCCGTAACAGTGTATGGTTGGTGTCTTCGTATTGTGTATAATAATGCAGGTTGTATATTGTTTATATATAAGGATTATTATTGTAACAATAAGAATTGGGCTTGTTTGGCATCTTGTTAAGGGAAGTGGGTCGGCTCTCATGATTCTCCACAGCCCAAATCAAACATTTATCTCCTTTTTTTTCAAAATCAACCCCACTTCTCAATAAATTGCACCTCCTGTCCCGTCCAAAGTCACCTCCTCTTCCTTATTAATGGTTCTATTTGTACCCGCGCTTTACAACGAATAGGGTAGCACAAGCTACGACGACTTAACTCGTCTTCATAGTTTATTTTTTTTTTATTTTATATAAAGGATACTTCTGAAAAAAATATAAGGATGTCTCTTAAAAAATATGACACTTTTATCTATTAAAATTCTAAATTTTTATAAGTTCAAACCTTTTATAACTCTAAACTTGTATAATAATTAAGCCCAAATGATAGAGTTAATCCAAACTAAGACTAGTATAATTGAAAGAGACCCAATTGATAAACTTAGCCCAAACCTCAAAACAATAAAATATACTTTTGTGTATGCGCGGCAAAATTGGCAACAAAACGTCACCATTAGTCAGCAACCTGAGATCGTCCCTGTTACTGCTCCGTTGACCAGCATTTGACCAGCGTATTTGATGAATGGTTTTTGTCCTTTGACCTGGTGTTATTTGTTCTATGAATGGCGAATCTAAAAGGCAGAGCAATACGAGGGGTCTTTTTGGAATTTGCAAATTTTTTTGCTTGGTGGTTAATAATGTTAGTGTTGACTTTTTGGTCAACTACCAAACAAATAAATGTGAGTCAATTGGGGTCTGGAGATGGATAATCGTGTCTGTGTGACCCGTTGAAGAGCATTCACATCTTATTCCTCTTCTCTATCCACATAATTAACTAAAACATACATTTTTCTCTAAAATTTGTTTATGTTTAAAACACCTCACGCAACCCTTCTCCATCTCTGTCTTTATCTTACTCACAAATAGTTATTTTATTATTTCTCTATTTTATACACTCACATTCAATGTTTCAAAAAAACCAGTTATTAAACCATACTGGGTTGGGATTAAAAATAGTTTAATTGGTTGTAGGGATGAGCTGGTACCAAACGGTACGGAAAATATCGAAAAATCCCAAAAAATGGGTAACGGTATTTGAAGGTAAAAACCGGTACCGAAAACATTAAATGTTGGTACCGAAAATTGGGTCGGTTTGGGAAATTACCGGTGCCCGGTATCATTTGCCCATCCCTAATCAGTTACCGAGTGGCTCAACCGGGTTAACTAGTTAACCATATAATTCCATAAAAATACTTCAACTTAAAAAATAATCTGAGAATACATGATTCCATAACAAAAAAATAATCCATAAGTCAATCCACAGTCTAAAAGTACTCAATTTTCCAATAACTTCTTTTTTTAAATTATAAGTGTACAATAGCTTTATAGCATTGGAGTGTTATATGTAATACATATCAATTTCACGATGAAATATGATAGATTAGAAGGTCGTGAGTAGCGTACGCAAGAACTTGGAATGCTAGGTTAATTACGCAAGAACCAAATTTACTGCTAGTATATAAAAAATATCGCATTCTAGTTTTACGGTCTTTTTCGTACCGGGTCTAGGACCGGTATTACCAATATTAGCGGTCGGTAGCGATTGATTGCGGTAGATATTTAAAATATTGCTCACATAATAATATAGAGATGAATAGTAACACCACAAATATATAGTTGGCTATTGTTCATTTTCTAAAACTTATCTCTAAAATAGAGAATGGGATGTGAATGTGTTTTTGTTATTTTCTCTCTTTTTTTTCTCTATACTTGTATATTGTAGAGAAAGTGGGGTTTAGAGAATGGGATGGGAGACATTTTAAATTTTGTTGGGCTCGTTTATTATGGTTTAAATGGTTGGAGTTTGTTTGGGCTGCGAATAAGGCAGCGCACTTGCTTGGGCTGGTCTTACCATATCCAGAATGTGTTGGGGCAACTGTTTTTCGAGAGGGAAGGTGCGACCGTGATGGGCTGGTCCAGAAGCGCTAGAGCAACAAAACTTAGAATCAAATCCTTCATTTAATGTTGTAAGTATGGTTACAAAAGTCGCTAGGCGCTCCCTAGTCGGATTTGAGAGTACTCGGCCTAGGTGGAGATTACTTGGGGTGTAATTGGCCTAAGCGAACAGTACTCGGGCCTTGGCAGCCTACCTTGTAGCGAGTACTCGGAGCCTAGGCGGGACTTTTACAACCATCACTTTATTAAGCATTATATTGGCCAACACCAACATCTGCTTGTACGTTATGCCGATCCGGTATATTTTACGAATACATATGTTTTTATTGTTGATGATCATACTTTCCACAAACAGAAAGTTTCTGTGACTATTCTCCCATCGGTTCCGAAGCTCAGTTGTTATAGCACAATTGGCACTTCTCACGGCTTGTTCTGTTTCTTCAGTCTAACGGGCAGGGCAGTTATTTGGAATCCTTGTATTAGAAAAACAGTTGATGTTCTTGTGCCTCGTGTCAAAGTTGACAACATATATAACACCGTTATAGGTTTTGGGGTTTGTCCAGGGACGAAGGACCCGAAGTTTGTCAAGATTACACATTCTAGCATCATTGTAGATATGGAAGGTGTAACTTTCATCCCTTGGCAAGTTGAGGTGTTTACGTTAAGCACACGGGTTTGGAGAAGTCTATCTTGCGGTAGTTTCCCTTGTAATTTAGTTAGATGTTACGGTTCACAGGTGTGTGTAGATGGAGTTCTTTCTTGGCTTGCTAGTGATAAGGTTAATGGTATTTTAGGGGGTCTGGTTTTAATCTGATTGTTTCATTTGATATCACAAGTGAAGAATTTAGACAAATATATTTTCAGGATAGTTTAACACCCCAGCCTTTTGGTAAGTTGTCCATGTATAAGCTAAGGGAGTCCCTTGTTGTGATCGAACCCCATGTAGAGGATTCTAACCAAGATGGATGACCAATATATATAGTTGTTGTGTTAAGACGGTAGCCATTTTAGGATGAAACAACATATATAAATGTTTGTTAAAGAAAAAGGGACTAGTTTGGGAAAAGAAACTTATCGTAAAGTAAATGGCTTTGCATTTTTATTAACGCTATAAGTTTAATTCATATTCCAAACACACTTTCTAAAATGAAAATAATAAGTTTTTTTTTTTTTTTTTTTCTGAAGGATGTTTAGTTAAGTTCGAATGCAAGTGTTATACACTTTTCTTGAGAATTCAATTTGCAATGTTGCTTTACCATGTTGCCACGTCGTAGATTACTTTTATTCTGTTTGTGCACAACGCTTGGCATGGTCGTGATTTTCTTTACGCATGACAGGTTTGAGCATGGTGGAGGGAGTGCTTTGGAGCTTTTACAGAACTTTGTTTGGCTAACGCAATGTAATACTTATTAAAGAAAATTATGATGGCCTTTATTTATTTGAAGATATAGCTAGAGGTTAGATAGTCTGCGATAATCACAATGTTTTGTTATGTGATATGTCTAGTGAATTATGGCATTTACACATGGTTACACTGAAAACCCGTAATTTCGACCATTGTTAGCTCGACTAGAGTCACAATACAAATTATTATTATTGATTGGAAATTTATAATAACTTTGTTTGAGCGAACGCTTCGTCAATTAATAACCTCTATCGGGATATTTCAACTTTATTTGGTTTAGCTATATCGTTTCAACTTATATATAATATTTTTATAGGATATATATATATATATATATTTCAAATCTATATTTTAAACGCAAACTATACATGTATAATTACTCTGCATTATCGTTAGAATATAATCGCTAATGTTTTTAGCGAGACTCGTGACATCAAACGGGTTCGCACACGGGATGTAAGCCCAACCCACTTGCCCAAACCCTAGCATATAAATATATCTTATTCTTCCCTTTCCCTTCATTTTTAAAACCCTAGCCCCACACTCCTCTCAACCTCACATATTCATTCAGATCTAGAGAGACTGGGATGTAGAGAGAGATAATCGAGAGAGAGAGGCATGGGGTGAGAGACAAGGACGTCCGGCCAGCCATGGTGGCGCTCGACGGTGGCGGTGCGGCGGCCTTGGCCGCGAACAACAACACTGCAGCGCAGCTTTATGGCGGTGTGTAACACTCCAAAAATATTATATATATATATATATATGTATATATATATATATATAGTATATATATATATAACTAGGGATATTTAACCTAGTTGGTGATAAGTAGTTAACTAACAAAAACTATAAATTGTGATCCTTTTGATAAAGAACAAAACTTGAGGGATCAAATAGTCCATAAGAGAACTATGTTTTATAAAAAAAATAAAAATAAAACACACACTTGTGTGTGTTAGTTGTACGACCAGGAGCAAGAAGAACACCAAAACCCTCTATTCACCAAACTGATTAAAATTGAAAGAGAAATTGAGTCTAAGTTCATGAATGAATCGATTTTAGTGATCACCTAGTCAAAGGGATCATAAGGTATCTTAAATTTGATATTTGATGATGTTATGAAAATTTATTGAGTTCTTGAAACTACAATTCCTGCATAAATTGTAGAAATCAAAGTGAAATAAGAGTAGTATACATGCTTTAGAACAAACCAAGATGAAGAATAGTAGTCAAACACTATGATATGAGTGTTTGAGTAATGTGGCCATGGTTATGTAAGTGGGGTTTAGTAAATGGGTTGAATACATGAGTTGTGATATTGAAATTGATGCATTTAATGTTAGTATAATGAATTTTAGATGTTGTTTGAACATACTAGTCACATTGAATTTATATGGTATAAAAATATGGCAAATTCATGAAATAGAAACCAAATAGATTTAGTGTAAAGATCCCTGTCTATAAGGTGTTTGATATAATGCCTAAGTGAAGATAAATTTGTCAAGAAGGAATAAGAGAATCATGATAGAGATCTTATAATTGAGATTTTGACAATTTCGTGTCATATGTTATACTATGAGTTCTAAATGATAAATCGGATTGAACTTTATAGGCAACTTGGGTGAAGCATCTAGTGCCCAAGCTGAAGTAGACGCGCGATTGAAAGGGAAGCTTTGAGGTACGTGGCTTATGCTTCGTAGAAATTTTCTTATTGCTTTGTATAAACATATCACATTATCAATATCCGATGACAATATACATAGTATTAAACGTTCATAATTAAATGAATCACTCCCTATTCTTTCTATTCATGAAATCATTTCGATTATCGTTCCATGTATGATCTTGCATTCCAATCGTCAATCTTCAAAGATCAACATAAGTAAACCTGCACTTTCCATTCATTCTCAGAGCAATAATTAATTACGTTAATGCTCATACGTATTGAAGCCGTGTATATACATACATGCCCTTATTTACCCATAAATTATGCTAACATGTAATTTAGCCACACACACACATACATGCTTACATACTTATTCATAGCAAGTAATCACTAAAACAATTCAATAAGTTCACATAACTCCCTATTGGTTATTTTCACCGTTCGGGATTCATTTGGGGTTACGGAAAAGATTTTAGGAGATATGGAACTCACAATACGAATAATCAACAAAAACAATATATCAAGTTTGTGGGAGGCGTCGGCGACGCCCTCCTATAGCGTCGGCGACGCCATCAAAAATATTGTGTCGGAACTAATGTTGCGTAGACAGTGGGTTAGTGCGTCGGAGAATGGGGCAGCGTTGACGACGGCTAGGGTGGCCGTCGGTGACGCCCCCTCTGTGTTACCGACGTTGTTCTTTCTTGTTTAAGCTTACATAACCCGTTTTCGATTCCCGTTCCAACCCGGACTGACTTATAACGTCCCGTAACATCCCATAACATTCCGTAAGCTTCCCGTATTCTTTTTAACACTTAACCACATGCCCACTTAATCAAAATTATGCTTCTCTCATTCTTTCTTGATTTTTGACCCGTTTGATTAATTCGAAGTTCGACATAACTAATTATTACGGCCCGCTATATATTACTTTCCTTAGTACCATGATTATTTAAACATTCTTGCATAACTCTCCTACCATAATTATTCAAGACTCACACTCTACACATTCTTTCTACATTTTGACCCGTTCACTTTTATTATGAATTTCGAACGTAAACGACATCCTATAACTCATCACAACAATGCGCAGCTTAATTCTTACTCTTATTCGTTATTCGTTACACAATCCCCTGAATTAAACATAACAATGTTTGTTTACAAAAGAAGAAGTGATTTCCGAAAACCACTTACCTTAGCGTCCGTATTTGCATCCGTTACCTTGTCTCTATTTTGACCCGTTAGCCTTCCATGCTTCCATCCATCTTGACATGATTCCTATACTTTCATGTCATCGCAATTACATTCTTGTTAGCATACACGATTGTACATATTAACGATCTTATCAAATGCATAACTCACATTTGACTTTCATAAGTCAAACCTAACAAGCATAAGGCATATATCCAAAATCACATCTTTTCAAACTCATATAAATTTTTTATGTTATCGCATGTAACACTTACTGATATATCACATACCATATGACTTTCTATAATCTTACAAGTGTGACAACAAGTCTAATCATGCTTCTTATGCGTAGTTGACTTTCAGAAGTCAACGTTTATCATATAAACTTTCGACATAACCTCATATATCCGTGTCATCATATTAGGCTATACGAATGACACTATTTACATTTCATACTCATGATGCAATATACTTACAACCAGATGACCACTTAGCTACGTCATACACATGTATAACCAAATCAATACAAACTCAAGCTCTCATGATCCTAAAACGGTCAACCACATTCAAAGCTAGCAATTTAACATAATCTCAACATCAATAGTTACTAGTAAGTCCGCAAGCTATACATTTCATACACATCCGTTTCTAAATTACCGTTAAGCCACTAATACAACTCATGGTGTGCACTACCATTCAAACATAGAGTACTAGTTCTTAAAGCATTCTTTTACCGAATCACACCATCAACTACGTTTCACATATACTTATTAAATACATTCCTAATGTTGTTTTACTATCAAGTATATCATCATCACTTTCTATACATGTTCACCTATTATTTGCATACAATTCTCATCTAATAATCTCACCTATGCTTTTCATCAAACACTTGGTGTGCGTACTACTATCTAAGAACAATGTACACCCGTTCAAGCTTAATTACCTATCCCTTGCTTTCATTCATCAAATAATACTAAATTACATACCATACTCAACCTATCTAGCAATAATTCATTACATGCACCATACACATCAATGATTTAAGCAAGGATTTGACATGAGTGAAACACCTATGTCATCATCTTCACCACTAGAAGTGGGTTTTTCTTCTAGTCATCAATTTACTCAAAATCCTTCGTAATCTATGTTTTATACGGTAATTCTAGCACACATACATAATCAATTTCATTCAATTTCGTGGATCAAACATAAACCCACTTCATACGAGATCATGAAATCTAGAACTACAACTTACCACATGTCTTGCTTTCTTAGATGATTAGGAATCTTCAACCATACAAGTGTTTTGGCTCAATTCCATCCTAAATTTTCTGGATTCTGGGTGATTGGAAGAACTCTCTTCTTCTTCTCCATGTGTGTGTGTCGACACACATATATACACACACTAAAAACACTGAACTTCTAGTTTATATAAATTTTAGACTCAATTTCCCATTTTAGTCCCTCAAGTTTATTACTTGTTAATAATTGTTCCAACTTTCATTTCTTTCTATTTAACACATATTCTAACTAGGTTAATTAAACTAGTTAGACCACTTCATGTCATATACAAGAAACTTACTAGTAATCAAACATTCGGGTTTTGGGGCGTTACAAATCTACCTCCCTTAAAGGAGGTTTCGTCCCCGAAACCTTTCTCATTCCTAGTAGACCAATTCTACTCTTACTTTTCCACCTTTAGATGATGCTTACTACATCATGAGTATATTCGGGATCTTGGTAAAAGTTTTAATTCATGAATAAATATAATTGTTCGCATTGCCGCTACCTTCTTTAATCAAGCAAAATTGCCTTTTTATTCATATAAAGTTGTAATCTTATCCAGATCTCTTATTAGTGTCATCTTTGCTTTATAATGCTAGTTCCTAGCACAAATGATCACTAGCGATTCATTCGTTGGATTCATCCCGAATGCATACTATTGCTCGTACCAGCCTAAGTTATGGATTGTTCTATCTTTCCAATTAAGTCTAATACATTCATACACTTATTAATCAAATTAAATCGATTTATTTCATTCTATTCATGTATCATATATGATATTTTCATTTTGTTTGTCATGGGCACACCCCAACATCCCATTATTAACGCTCTGTCTAATTACTTTCATATTCATGACATTATACAATTAACTTCCTTCACGCACCACTTACCCTACTAAGCAGGTATGTATCGCGAGCGCTCCATGTGAGCGCTCAATCAATACCCTGAATTCTTACTTAAAGATTTTGGAGTTATCTTCCAATGACATAATTTCCTTCTTACATTACCTATTGAAGCAATTCATTTAATATACCGATTCTTACGCATAGTTGCACGCTAAACATTTTACTAACATTGATTCCATTGCATTACCAACGGTCGGTGATCCAAAACGGCCTGATTCTTTGTGAGTTTATTGTAACATTTGTGTAAATCGGGTTTCAAAAACCCGACCCAATTTATCAATCAAAGTGTATTTCTTTTTATGCCGTTCGATTGTTACATTTATTGTTTAAAATATTAAATTATTCCATATATAATTAAGGTTTAAAGCTATTTGAATAATATAATCAATTAAATAAATAAAATAAATCAACTAAATAATAAATAGTTTTAGTAATTAAAAAGGCTTAATAAAGAACAATTAAAGAAACTCAGTTTTTAAAAAATATGTGTGAACCGGGAATCGAACCCGGGTTCCCCGGGTAACACACACCACAAACACCACTGCACTACACCTACAAATTGTTTTATTTTAGAATCTGTTTGCTTTTATATTCAAGCGAAGAGGGAACCTGCAACACCCGCAGATTTCCCTCGCTGGAAATCTCGGCAATCTACGCGGTTGCCTCTAAAATCACAACTGTCCGAGCTATTTCGGTAAATTTCTTAAATTGATCGCCTGGCAATTCAATGCGAAATCGAAAACCAAGCTCTCAAGCACCCTATAAATACTAGTCGATTTTCCCTCAAGCCCACTCGTTCAACATCTCGAAATCCTCTCTGTTCACTCTCATCCTTGTCGTCGGAAATTTTTGCTTCACGGGTCGCCGGAACACATCAGGTTGCCAGAACCTAGTCACCCACCGGCTCAGTTTAATCGGTAGAACCATTGTACCCTTCTCTTGAGTTGTTTTAATTAATAGCTTAATGTACATCAGTTCTAACAGTAGTAAAAGGGATTAAAACGGGCGGGTATAAAGCTGGTTCAAATTCAAACGAAGAAGTCGAAGGGCAGTGGGTGTTTATGAATAATAAAATATGGATTATAAACGGTTAAGCACCCCGCCCAACTGGTTGGGCCGGGTGCAACCTAAACCCGTGACCACCGGTTCGAGTCCAAGCACCCACCGGCCTGACCACTTAAAGCCTTTTTAAATCCAGCATTTCTGTGCAAGCATATTTAGTATCTAAATATAAATAAAATTCAAGTATTGTCGGGTTAGACACCCAGCCCAGTTGGTTGGGCTGGGTGCATCACACCGCCAAGGTCTCGGGTTCGAGTCCCTTGGCTCACACCGGCTGGATCAGTTATTTCCTTTTTAAAATTTAATTAAAATTTGAATGAACCTAAAATGTGTATGAGTATAATTAAAATTCAGATTCTTTCGGGTTAGACACGTAGCTCAGTTGGAAGAGCTGCGTGCACGTGAACGTGAGGTCTCAAGTTCGAATCTATACACACGCATGCCTACAACACAGCGAACCGGCCTGACAGTCCACTTGTCAGACTGACAAGTTTTTCTTTTATTTATTTATTTATTTTTATGTTATTTTTATTATTTTAACTCTATGATTTTATTAAAGGAAAAATCAATTAAAAGGTTTAAAAATATATAAATTCAAGGGTTTAAAATATTAATACAATCCACAAAAATAACCTAAAAACCTAAACAAAGGATTATAACCTAAATATTAATTTATTTAATTATCGAGTTATTGCCTTATTTGTTTTAGGTTAGTACTCCTTCATCGGTTAAATCCGCAACTCGTGTGTTCTCATCTTCAATCAAGAATACGCACCCAATGTGAGTGAATCTCTACGAATTCCCCGTTTTAATCATGTTTTGGGGTGTATCATGTGTCGTAAAATTTCTTTTATTTTTTTTACACTTGTGCTAATATCATTCGTGATCAAATGTGTATAGTTGTTATGTGGATACATTTTATCATTTAATGCAATCATTTCATTAGGCCCATCAGTTCCTCGTGGGATACAGGTTGAGCATCAGGTGCCTCATTAGATCGGCTCCGTTTGATTGAGCCTTGATCTCAAATACATCATTCATCATGTCATGTGTTTATACATTGTGGTTTGTGATTGGTTATATATATACATCTGTCCACTTTTGATTCATGCACAATTTTATTTAAACAACAATATAATTCAATCATTTAAATGTTTTATCACGGTTCACTCGCCAACTTTTGTTGACCCAAATTTTCTGTTTTACGCATGATACAGGTGAACAAGCTGAGGAAAGAAACACATAGGATGGCCTTAGAAGAATAAACAAGTTATTTCGTTTGAAACAATCTTTAGTTTATTGTTTGTGTTTGTATGAATTTGTGTTGGATATTTGAAGTTAATTTCAAATTAATAAATATGAAACTTATTAGTAAATATCATGAGCTTTGGTGATAACCCAATCATGCCCCGACTTTTATTCCGCTGCGGGTCGGGTGTGACATTTATGCGATACTCAGATTAATCACATCCATTCAGTTGTTAGCTTTCACCTATGCGCATCCTTTTAACAATGTCTTGTCCGGATGAACATGGCCAACAAGCCTAGCATTAAAGTTAGCATTTCCTGACGGTATTTACCATTAGTACATTCCTTTCAAATACTTATTCTTCTTGGTGCTTATGCACCTACCATTCTTTAATAAATTTCTTACATGTATGCTATTACATATTACATATACCATTGATTTCATTTTACCAATTATTTCATCTATTTTCTTTTGCAGTTTGACTTTCTCAAGGTCAACTAACACTTCTACCTATCGTACATGTATTTGAAGTTGTACTCTTTCTTAATTTAAGCATACTTACTAGATAATAATTTTAGCCTTTCTTATGAAAGTTTTTCCCTTTCCTTGTAAATTATATAAGTCATTCATCCGAACCCTAGCCCGTCATTCATTTTGACTTGCTTGGGTCGATACTAACATACCTCACATGTATCGCATTTCGAAAATTATTCCTTTCAAATAGGTTTCTTGCTACTAGAATAGCTTTTATCGGTTATACTCACTTAATGAATCAATTATATCATGCTATTTTTCTATACTTACTTAATAATTATTTACTTAACTTCGTTTGGCTTTTCAAAGGTCCAACTGTAAACACATTTTTATCTATGTTTTGTCAATTACTCAACCGACCCGTTAGGAGGCGTTTTGCATTCAAGCTCGTGCCTCCTACTTTTCATCAAAACTTTCATTTCATCTTTTCACACAACTTTATTTATAGTGGTTTATGCTAGAAAACCCTTATATTCCAATTTACCCACCGGTAAGACATTAGATCAAATGATAGTCAACCTAATTTGCTAGATGCATTTCATTTGGGTTAAATCATAACCAAATTTTGACACATTCATCTCTAGTTTAGTCATAAGTTCCTACCGAAGACATAACCTCTTTTTTTATACATACCTTACGCGAGTCCCAAACCATCGACTCGTTATTCACACTTTGCGGCGGGTGTTTCCTTCCAATTTGTGGCAACGCATGCCCATACGTTATGCTTACCTATAAGCATAAAACTTGTCAAAACAAAATATTAAACATCGGATTCAAATGGCGTTCACCATTTGACCCACAGGACTTATTTGTCCTTTTAAAACCATTCTTACATACAAACATATTTGCATATATACTTATGTAGATTTAAAACATAACTTGAATATTATCTGTTTTAAGGAACGTCTACTTGTTTGTTCGAGCTTATAGTTAAGACTTTTCCATTCTTATCCTTCGTTCTTACTGGTTTGGTCCGAATTTACTTACGGATTCGAACATTTTCATTCTCATTATACATTCTTACTTGTTTGATCCGTACTTACTTACTGATTCAAACACTTTCATTCTCATCATACATTCTTATTTGTTTGATCCTTACTTACAGATTCAAACACTTTCATTCTCATCATACATTCTTACTTGTTTGATCCATACTTACTTACGGATTTAAACATTTTCATTATTTGGTCTGTACTTACTTACGGATTCAAACACTTTCATTCTCATCATACATTCTTACTTGTTTGATCCGTACTTACATACGGATTCAAACATTTTCATTCTCATCATACATTCTTACTTGTTTGATCCGTACTTACTTACGTATTCAAACATTTTCATTCTTATAGATTGATCTCTATTTCTTGTGAGACTAACGACTCTATTTACCCACACGTCAAACTTATTCCCAACTCCATCGTACATTCATGCGTTGATTATCATGCTTTCACGAAAGTCATATGCTTCTTGCGTACTGGCCAGGTGCGCAATCCACATGCTAGTTTCGTGCCTTCATGATAGTCATCACCTTTTGTCCGAAGAAATGGGTTATTAGTTCACGCAACATCTTTAAAAACTTTAACAAGACAATATTATTGTCTTTTGTTTAACATTTACCCTCCACAAGGAGATTCTTCATTTTTCCTTCAAAACCGGTACCCATATATACATTAATATTGTCACACCCTGACCCGCAGCGGAAATGCTAGTCAGGGCATGATTTGGTTTTTTTATCAAAGCTCATGATATTTAATATAAAGTTTCATATTTATTATTTCTATTTAAAGAAGAAATTACAATAAACATACAAGCAGAACATGTTCAAATACATTTTTCATGACTTCTTTATTTTTCTTCTAAGGCAATTTCCTATGTGTTCCTTGCTTCAACCTGTCCACCTGTATCATGTGTGAAAATAGGGTTTGGGTCAACAAAAGTTGGCGAGTGAATCTTATTTAAATATTTGAAAGAATTAGTTTATTGGTTATTTGAATAAAAATGTGCATAACCAAATATGAGTATACATATATGTAAATTAAACCACAAAACACATAATATCAATTAATGCACACACAAGCATGACATATGATGAACAATGAGATCAAGGCTCAATCAAACGGAGCCGATCTAATGAGGCGCCTGATGCTCAACCCGTCTCCAACGAGAACTGATGGGCCTAATGAATGATTTGCACGCAACTTGACAAAAATGTAAACCCGCAATACAACAAATATCATTTACATCACACGTTATATCATATAATGGTAATACACAAGTGTTTGAATAAACGAAATATATGAACCGACACATGATACACCCCAAAACCTGAATAAAAAGCGGAATTTGTAAGAATTCACTCATAGTGGGTGCGTTTTTTCTTGATTGATGAAGAGTGCGCACGAATTGAGGATATAACCGACGAAGAAGACTAACCTAGATAATAATGCAATAATTCGATAATTATATAAAAATTAATATTTTGATTTAATACTTTTTGTTAGATTTTTAGGTTATTTTTGTGGTTTTTATTGAGATTTTTAATCCTAAGAAATCTTGTTTTTAAGTGTTTCAAATTGATTTTTAATTAAAAATATATATACAAAAATATGAAATGAAATGAAATAAGAATAAAAAATAAAAAAAACCTTGTCAGACTGACAAGGTGGGAGTCTGACCGGTTTTATCAAGATATTGGCAGCGTATAACAGAATTCGAACTTGTGACCTCACGTACGTGTGCACGCAGCTCTTCCAACTGAGCTACGTGTCTAACACGTAAGGATTCCAATTTTAATTATTCTTATACACTTATTAAGTTATTTCAGAAATTATTTTGAATAAAAAGGTTTTAAAATCAACTAACCAGTGTTTACCACCCGCCTCGAACTCGCGACCTTAGTGATATTTTGCACCCAGCCCAACCAACTGGGCTGGGTGTCTAACCCGTTATGTTCTGTAATTATATTATATTTATCTACATGTTGACCAGCGATCACATTCAGTAAAAAAAATGGGTTTATTTCCAGAAAACCGGGTATGCACCAGAATCGAACCAGGGACGTTTGGTTTAAAATTGCACACAGTCCACCACTGGACTGTGTGTCTAACCCGTTTAAAAATCCGTTTTAAATTATACTTATATATTAACAGAACTTCATCTTCTTCGCATGATTCATACAGTTTTGAAAAATTTCCAACGAACTTATTATATTATTTAGAATGATAACATAATGGAAAGATAATAAAGGATTCAGGATGTTATACCGAACAAAGGGGTGATTTTGATTTCACCGATGAACTTCCGGCGGCAAGAACTTTCCGACGAATAACTCCGGCGAAGTATAACTTTGAAAACAGAGTGCAAGATGTGTTATGAGTGTTTAGATGAGCAAGTGAACGAGTTTCACCAATTCTAGGACTTGGTATTTATAGTTGAAATGATTGATAGTTTCACAAAAAAATCGATTAAACATATTTCAGTTATAGCTTGATTATCTCAATGATTTGTAACTAATTTTGAATTACACACATGATTGAGGATCTGTTTTCTTTAAATTGATCCGTAACTGAATGAGATATCCGAGATTACAGGTTTGAGATTTGGGCGGTTGAATTTTTTTTTTTGAGCGAAGATTAAGGGAGGTGGATCAAGCATAAGTTTTATTTACTTTGAACGTAGACACATATGGTGTGTGTATCCTAGTGGTGTTTCGTGTATGCGGTTTGGTGAGAGTATCCGGGTTCGAATCCCGGCTACTGCTTTTATATATATATATATATATATATATATATATATATATATTCATTTACAAAAAGGTTTATTTATTATTATTATTATTAATTATTTAATTAGGTAATTTAATTATTGATCATGAGTAATAATAATGAAATAATTTATTTAAAACACAAGTAAATACGTAACGAACTTTAACTGAAATTTTTATTATTATTAAAACGAAGCAGGTTTTAAAACCCGTTTTTACGTGAATGTTACTGTATCCCCTACTTTTAGAAATTTCGTCCCGAAATTTAAGTAGTAGCCATAACTAGAAAAAGATGCGTGTATTTCTCGCGCATTGAGTCTTCACGTTCCCCAAGTAAACTCAGATCCTCGTTTTGACTCCTAACACATTGTGGCTGGATATCTCTTAACATAAAAGAGAGGGGTGATGTTTGAATTTGACAATTACATAACCAGAAGAGTGTGAAGTTTTGAATTTTAATTGAGGCGGTAACGTTCCTAATAAAAGGTTGAATACCCTACTACAGGAATCGCTCGTTAATGCCTAAGAAGAGAAGCGATGATACACAGATTTGATTGACTGGACATGATCTCTTGCATAAGAGTTTGGAGAGAATTAATGCGTTGAAAAGATAAAGTTATATCACAAGACAAAAACTTCAACCACGACGATATTAAAACCTACACGGAACTTCTCATAACCTCCTGATAATGCTTTTGATCATTTGACAAGAATACTTATATATAGGAAGTACCAGCGGCGTATCCACCATATTCTTGTCAAATTTTCATTGGCTTTGTCAGTAAGTTATGATTAGTTCTATGTGACTCTAAAACATAAACAAACACAACAACCAAAGCTTGAGTCTCAAATCTGAAAGGATACATGACTGAATGACGACAATACCTCTCTTGTTTGCTATGATGAAGGGGTCAGTCTATGAAAAAGTGAGACATGACCCAACTTCGAGATACGTCGTGATGTATGATGATATGAAAATTAAATCAGTGAGTAAAGATATGAAATAAAACAGTAATATCAATTTACATTAAAATTCTTGGATACGTAAATTCCCAAATTATAACAGGGATACACAAAGATTGAGAAAACATTAAGAACTAGACAGTTGGAGTGGAGTCTTGACTCTTGGTGAGGGAAGGCTAGTTGGGTTGTTCGTTTGGGCCGTTATTATCTTCAACAGGATTGGCGTTGATGTTGTAAGCTCTTCCTCTTGCTGGTGGTAGTGCTAGGTTTTCTTGATTTGCTTGGTTAACTGGGTTTGCTTGAGCTTGGGCGTTTATGATGTTAACCAATCGAGGGCACGTGTTTCTAAAATGGGTAGGGTCCCCACAATTAATGCAAGCTCGAACATGTGGAACCATGGGGTATTGAGGTTGTTGATATGATTGGATCATGTTTTGGGTAGGGGGTGAAGCTTGGTTTTGAGGGGTACGAAAAGTTTTGCTCAAATGACCATAACGCCCACAATTAGCACACAGTCGACAAGGTATGGTAGATGGATGGTGATAAAAGCAGGTGTTGCATTGAGGGTGAGGTCCAATGTAAGGTTTCTTATTTGGGTAAGTAGGATTGGGTGCTACTTGAGTGATTGGGATAGCTTGGAGGGGTACGGCTTGTGGAGCTGACTGATTGCCTTGGGTGACAGTGAAATTTTGCCCATCTCGTTTTCTCTTAGAAGTGGGTTGAGAAGAGGATTCGGTCTGGGTTGAGTTTGAGGTTTCGGTTGATGCTTTATCCTTCTTCTTCTCCTTCTTGAAGTCTTCATTCCGTATGTGGTTTTCGGTGAGCTCTGTAGCTAACTCCATTGCTGCTTCCAAAGTTGCAGGTGTGGTACTTATTGTAACATTCGTCGAAAAACGGGTTCTAAAACCCGCACCATTTTTTTATATATCAAGTTCATAATATGATCTTTTCGTTACAAATTTATGTTAATCATTTAAGAGATTCGTTATGTTAATAATATAAATAAAGATAATAATATTAATAATAAATAATATATATATATAATAGTTATACAATCAAAAATAAAATAAAAAAAATATAGAAAGGGGTAGACCGCGGGAATCGAACCCGGGTCTCACCCCTAACCAAACACACAACACACCGTTACACCACTCACAAAACATATGAAATGACCAAACCAATAAATCTTTTAAATCATATTATCTCATTGAATCCGAATTCAAAGAATGCCGCCCTGTAACGGCTCGCAAACAATCTGGAAATCATCAAGATTTCCTTTTCTCTGCAATTGACTGAAGAATACGTTCCCAATCTTGAATCTAGACGCAAATCAAGCTAAATCACGTTCAATTAGATTCGCAAACAACTCGCCCATAACCGTTTTTGACTGAAAACTTCAACTCGAAACCGAAACCAACAATTGATTACTGCTCACCCTATAAATACCTATCAAACCCACTCATCCCTGCGCGCACACTCACTCAATCACCTAAAAAAATTTCTGTGGAGTCTTGCTCTGTGTTGGTCTGTCGGAGTAATTCGCTAAGTTGCCGGAATTCTCAGTTACTCGCCGGAAAACCGAAGAATCTATTCAATTACTTGCCTTACTCTATAAATAGGACTTCTAGAGCTCAGACAGAAATCACCCGCACTCACCTCAAACTTTCTGTAGAGCCTCTGTCGCAAGTTAAACTTCGCCGGAAATCCTTTCAGTCGCCGGAGTTTCTGCACATTACCGGAATCCAACCGGAACTTCCGTAACATTCTTCGATCGGTATATTCATCTTACTCTCTTTCGAATTCAGTTGTATAGCATTCTAATGTTAAACAAAAATTTTTTTTGAATTAACAGTCGGAATTATGATTCTGGATTTTATTTGATGAAAAAGATAAAGTCGAGTTAGTGTTTAAATATAATTAAAAACGGATATCTAACCGGGTTAGACACACAGTCCAGCGGTGGACTGTGTGCAAACATTATATACGCACCCGGGTTCGAATCATGCACACAGTTCAGATTTCATAAATTATACCCACCCTTTTTAATACTCACATATAATCAGATTCTGTAAGTGTTTAAAATTAATAAAAACCACTTATTCATCGGGTTAGACACCCAGCCCAGTTGGTTGGGCTGGGTGCAAAACATGTCTGGAAACGAGGGTTCGAGTCTGCGTATATATCCGGTTCACCACAATATACAAACTTTGTTTTATAACTTATACAGCAAACAACCTGGTTTGTACATAAAGCTAATTAAAATGCTAAATCTTTCGGGTTAGACACACAGTCCAGTGGTGGATTGTGGGCAACGCGAAGCCGACGTCGCAAGTTTGATTCCGGTCTTCTGTAACCGCTTTCGGCCATATTAAATCCTTTTTAATAAAACTAAAATAAGGTTTAAGCTAACTAGTATATATAAGTAATTAAAATCAGAAATATTTCGGGTTAGACATGTAGCTCAGTTGGTAGAGCTGCGTGCACGTATACGGAAGGTCACGAGTTCGAACCTCACACGCTGCCTATAATAAATCAGTCTGACCGGCCGTTGACCAGTCAACCTTAGAAAAAAAAGTAATTTTTTAATTAAAAATCCTTTTTATTTTTCCTTGAAAATTAGTTAAAAATACCTCAAAATAAGGTTTTGAAGCCTAAAAATTTGCATTAAACTCACAAAAATAAATCTAAAAATCTCATTAAAAGAACTAATTAAAAATATTAATCTCAAATAAAATTTATTTATTTATCGATGTATTACGTTATTATTTAGGTTAGTTTTCCCTCGTCGGTTGAATCATAAATTCGTGCGCATTCATCATTATTAAGGAACGCACCCACTGTGAGTGAATCCTTACAAATTCCCTTTTTATTCATGTTTTGGGGTGTATCATGTGTCGCTTTAATTATTTCGTTTATTCAAACTTGTGCTATTACCATTATATGACCTAAACTTGTGATGTAAATATTGTTTGTTGTGATGCGTGTTTACATTTTGTCAAGTTGCGTGCAAATCATTCATTAGGCCCATCAGTTCCTCGTGGGAGACGAGTTGAGCATCAGGTGCCTCATTAGATCGGCTCCTTTTGATTGAGCCTTGATCTCATTGTTCATCATTTGGTGTGTGCGTGTGCATTATTGATATTATGTGTTTTGTGATTAAATTTACATTTACGTTTACTCATATGTGGTTATGCACCTTTTTATCACCAATATAACAAATTCGTTCAAATGTTTTCATAAGATTCACTCGCCAACTTTTGTTGACCCAAAACCCTATTTTTACACATGATACAGGTGATCCAGTTGAGAAAAGAAACACGTAGGATGGCCTAGAAGAATAAACAAGTTAATATTTTGGAATGGACATTTAGTTTTGTTTTCCTTTGTAATTGTATGATTTTTGTTTAATGGATACTTTAGTTTGTAATTCGAATGAAAATGTATTTGAACATGTTGTGCTTGTATGTTTATTGTAACTTCTTCTTTAAAGAGAAATAATAAATATGAAACTTTATAGTAAATGTCATGAGCTTTGATGAAAACCCAATCATGCCCCGACTACCATTTCCGCTGCGGGTCAGGGTGTGACACTTATTACAGGGTCTTGAATTTTTGAAGGAAGACCTCGAATGTAGTACTCGATCAAACGGTAGAGGGGAGTGAACAAGTTGGGGACCATCTGATTCAACTCAAGGAGTCTCTTGTTATATGTGGTGTGGTCGCCCTCCTTTTGTTTCAAAGAGTAGAACTCATCTTCTAATTTCTTGATTTCGCTTCTTGGACAGAAACGTCTTGTCATGATCTCCCTCAACTCTTCCCAAGTCAAAGTCATAGCATCCTCAGCACCTCGCTTGCCCTTCTCTGTATTCCACCATGTAAGTGCTACTCCGAACAAACGACCGGAAGCATATCGCACCTTGCGATCATCAGGGCAATCGCAATTGAGAAAAGTGTTTTCCATCTCCTCAAACCAATGGAGGAGAGCGGTGACACCTTCAGTCCCTTCGTATTTTGGAGGATCGCAGGATTTGAAATGCTTGAAGGTGCATTTAGTGGTGTTGAGAGGAGGGTTGGCGACATTTTGTCCTTCTAGATTGGTTGGGGTGATAGGATTGGCGACAAGGGCTTGTTGGACTTGAACTACGATATTGGGTGGCCATTTGTTGAGCGATTTGGGCGGCCATGCGCTCGTGGAATTTTTCTGATCTCCTACCTCTACGAGAGTGACTAGAAGACATCTACAAGGAATACGTATCGAGAGTATGAGTTTGACATTTTAGGTGTCATGTGTCGTATTTAGAAATGAACATTTACAAAACAAATGAAGAAAATAAATTTGCTACATCCATAGGATGTCTTGGGCTTTGCTCATGTTTGGGCTCCCATATGTCCCCTTACTTGGCCTTGGTAGTCATGTGGGCCCCCATGACTACTGGGCTCTGGTAGGGTTCATATTGGTGTTGGCCTGTTACATTCATGCTACCCGAATGAAAATCGTAAATACATGATTGCAGGGTATAAAGTCGGAGGATGTCCAGGTGTAGACACAGTGGCAACTCAAAGTGGGGTTAGTTCTGTGACGTTTGGTGTGGCATGCTTTGGCCTAATAGGTCCTTCGTACTCTCATCGTTGGTCCCCAGGTAGGCAAACTAGTCCGTTATATTGGATTTATACGATTGCCAACCTAGACAGGACGTTTCGACTACCGGTACTTGTACCCTTCCAGTTACTACATGCCCGTCGTAAAACTTACTTTGAGGAGATTGAAAAACGAGAATACCACAAAATCTTGAATAAAGAAAATATGAGGATGATTTGAATATGTGAACATTGAAATATGCGTGATGAATGTATATGTAAGCGTGTTATGTTTGACAACAAGTATAACTCATTAAGTATCACACAAAAGGATAGTGGAAGTGTTTGCATGCATTTGTGTGTGTGATAAATACGAAACAAATAAACATGATGAGTTTGCATGTAACCACATAAACAATTAAAATCTAACCAACTATAGTATAGGCTCTAAGGGTCTAATAACCTATCCTATATCCCTATAGTCAAAAGCTCTGATACCAATCTGACACACCCTCACCCGCAACGGAAATGGTAGTCGGGACATGATTTGGTTTTTTTATCAAAGCTCATGACATTTACTATAAAGTTTCATATTTATTATTTCTATTTAAAGAAGAAATTACAATAAACATACAAGCACAACATGTTCAAATACATTTTTCATGACTTCTTTATTTTTCTTCTAAGGCAATTTCCTATGTGTTCCTTGCTTCAACCTGTCCACCTGTATCATGTGTGAAAATATGGTTTGGGTCAACAAAAGTTGGCGAGTGAATCTTATTTAAATATTTGAAAGAATTAGTTATATTGGTTATTTGAATAAAAATGTGCATAACCAAATATGAGTATACGTATATGTAAATTAAACCACAAAACACATAATATCAATTAATGCACACACAGCATGACATATGATGAACAATGAGATCAAGGCTCAATCAAACGGAGCCGATCTAATGAGGCGCCTGATGCTCAACCCGTCTCCAACGATGAACTGATGGGCCTAATGAATGATTTGCACGCAACTTGACAAAAATGTAAACACGCAATACAACAAATATCATTTACATCACACGTTATATCATATAATGGTAATACACAAGTGTTTGAATAAACGGAATATATGAACCGACACATGATACACCCCAAAACCTGCATAAAAAGCGGAATTTTTAAGAATTCACTCACAGTGGGTGCGTTTTTCTTGATTGATGAAGAGTGAGCACGAATTGAGGATATAACCGACAAAGAGGACTAAACTAGATAATAACGCAATAATTCGATAAATATATAAAAATTAATATTTTGATTTAATACTTTTTGTTAGATTTTTAGGTTATTTTTGTGGTTTTTATTGAGATTTTTAATCCTAAGAAATCTTGTTTTTAAGTGTTTCAAATTGATTTTTAATTAAAAATATATATACAAAAATATGAAATGAAATTAAATAAGAATAAAAAATAAAATAAAAACCTTGTCAGACTGACAAGGTGGGAGTCTGACCGGTTTTATCAAGATATTGGCAGCGTATAACAGGATTCGAACTTGTGACCTTGCGTACGTGTGCACGAAGCTCATCCAACTGAGCTACGTGTCTAACCCGTAAGGATTCCAATTTTAATTATTCTTATACACTTATTAAGTTATTTCAGAAATTATTCTGAATAAAAAGGTTTTAAAATCAACTAACCAGTGTTTACCACCCGCCTCGAACTCGCGACCTTAGTGATATTTTGCACCCAGCCCAACCAACTGGGCTGGGTGTCTAACCCGTTATGTTTTGTAATTATATTATATTTATCTACTTGTTGACCAGCGATCGCATTCAGTAAAAAAATGGGTTTATTTCCAGAAAACCGGGAATGCACCAGAATCGAACCAGGGACGTGTGGTTTAAAATTGCACCGTTTAAAACCCGTTTTAAATTATACTTATATATTAACATAACTTCATCTTCTTCGCATGATTCATACAGTTTTGAAAATTTTCCAACGAACTTATTATATTATTTAGAATGATAACATAATGGAAAGATAATAAAGGATTCAGGATGTTATACCGAACAAAGGGGTGATTTTGATTTCACCGATGAACTTCCGGCGGCAAGAACTTTCCGACGAATAACTCCGGCGAAGTATAACTTTGAAAACAGAGTGCAAGATGTGTTATGAGTGTTTAGATGAGCAAGTGAACGAGTTTCACCAATTCTAGGACTTGGTATTTATAGTTGAAATGATTGATAGTTTCACAAAAAAATCGATTAAACATATTTCAGTTATAGCTTGATTATCTCAATGATTTGTAACTAATTTTGAATTACACACATGATTGAGGATCTGTTTTCTTTAAATTGATCCGTAACTGAATGAGATATCCGAGATTACAGGTTTGAGATTTGGGCGGTTGAATTTTTTTTTTGAGCGAAGATTAAGGGAGGTTGATCAAGCATAAGTTTTATTTATTTTGAACGTAGACACATATGGTGTGTGTATCCTAGTGGTGTTTCGTGTATGCGGTTTGGTGAGAGTATCCGGGTTCGAATCCCGGCTACTGCTTTTATATATATATATATATATATATATATTCATTTACAAAAAGGTTTATTTATTATTATTATTATTATTATTATTAATTAGGTAATTAGGTAATTTAATTATTGATCATGAGTAATAATAATGAAATAATTTATTTAAAACACAAGTAAATACGTAACGAACTTTAACTGAAATTTTTTTTATTATTAAAACGAAGCGGGTTTTAAAACCCGTTTTTACGTGAATGTAACAAATATTGTGTACCTGGGGTCCATCTGTCTAATTACATGCGTTGGCATTCATCCTAGACCGCATTCTTGGATCATTCTCCTCAATCCTTTGAGCTTACCTTGCATATACAATTCAGTTAGTTTCTTTATATGAATACATATATACATGCTTACATTTATTTACACATTTGAATCTTGATCGAGTCTTGGATTGTACGGGTCCCTTATCACAAGAGCACACAGGTTTGAGTTCAAGTACTTACCTTCTTGTACTTGATTTCGCTCAAACCATGGCTCTGATACCAACTTGAAACACCCTAAATGCATATTGACCCAAAACGACGCAGCGGAACTACTGACTCAAAAATTCTTTCCAATTTTATTCTTAATTAACTACCTAAAGGTAACGCACAGATACAAAACATGAGACTGCTCTTCCCGTACAATCCTTGCTCTTTGACTCAATCTTCAACCCTTTACATTCCATAGTTATGTTAACTTGGTGCAACCTGCAATCACCACATACATTCACATTATCAATATCCGATGACAATATACATAGTATTAAACGTTCATAATTAAATGAATCACTCCCTATTCTTTCTATTCATGAAATCCTTTCGATTATCGTTCCATGTATGATCTTGCATTCTCAAAGATCAACATAAGTAAACCTGCACTTTCTATTCATTCTCAGAGCAATAATTAGTAACGCTAATGCTCATACGTATTGAAGCTGTGTACATACATACAGGCCCTTATTTACCCATAAAATTATGCTAACATGTAATTTAGCCACACACACACATACATGCTTACATACTTATTCATATCAGGTAATCACTAAAACAATTCAATAAGTTCACATAACTCCCTATTGGTTATTTTCACCATTCGGGATTCATTTGGGGTTACGGAACAGATTCTAGGAGATATGGAACTCACAATACGAATAACCAAGAAAAACAATATATCAAGTTTGCGGGAGGCGTCGGCGACGCCATCTAAAATATTGCGTCGGAACTAATGTTGCGTAGACAGTGGGTTAGTGCGTCGGAGAATGGGGCAGCATCGGCGACGGCTAGGGTGTCCGTCGGTGACGCCCCCTCTGTGTTACCGACGCTGTTTCTTCTTGTTTAAGCTTACATAACCCATTTTCGATTCCCGTTCCAACCCGGACTGACTTATAACGTCCCGTAACATCCCATAACATTCCGTAAGCTTCCCGTATTCTTTTTAACACTTAACCACATGCCCACTTAATCAAAATTATGCTTCTCTCATTCTTTCTTGATTTTTGACCCGTTTGATTAATTCGAATTAAGTTCGACGTAACTAATTATTACGGTCCGCTATATATTACTTTCCTTAGTACCATGATTATTTAAACATTCTTGCATAACTCTCCTATTATAATTATTCAAGACTCACACTCTACACATTCTTTCTACATTTTGACCCGTTCACTTTTATTATGAATTTCGAACGTAAACGACATCCTATGACTCATCACAACAATACGCAGGTTAATTCTTACTCTTATTCGTTATTCGTTACACAACCCCCTGAATTAAACATAACAATGTTTGTTTACAAAAGAAGAAGTGATTTCCGAAAACCACTTACCTTATCGTCCGTATTTGCATCCGTTACCTTGTCTCCTTTTTGACCCGTTAGCTTTCCATGCTTCCATCCATCTTGACATGATTCCTATACTTTCATGTCATCGTAATTACATTCTTGTTAGCATACACGATTGTACATATTAACGATCATATCAAATGCATAACTCACATTTGACTTTCATAAGTCAAACCTAACAAGCATAAGGCATATATCCAAAATCACATCTTTTCAAACTCATATAAGTTTATTATGTTATCGCATGTAACACTTACTGATATATCACATACCATATGACTTTCTATAATCTTACAAGTGTGACAACAAGTCTAATCATGCTTCTTATGCGCAGTTGACTTTCCGAAGTCAACGTTTATCATATGAACTTTCGACATAATGCAATACGAATGACACTATGTACATTCCATACTCATGATGCAATATACTTACACCCACATGACCACTTTTCTACGTCATACACATGTATAACCAAATCAATAAAAACTCAAGCTCTCATGATCCTAAAACGGTCAACCACATTCAAAGCTAGCAACTTAACATAGTACTCTATGTTTGAATGGTGGTGCACGCCATGAGTTAGATTAGTGGCTTAACGGTAATTTAGAAACGGATGTGTATGAAATGTATAGCTTGCGGACTTACTAGTAACTATTGATGTTGAGATTATGTTAAATTGCTAGCTTTGAATGTGGTTGACCGTTTTAGGATCATGAGAGCTTGAGTTTGTATTGATTTGGTTATACATGTGTATGACATAGCTAAGTGGTCATGTGGTTGTAAGTATATTGCATCATGAGTATGAAATGTACATAGTGTCATTCGTATAGCCTAATATGATGACACGGATACTAATCCAACTCATGGTGTGCACCACCATTCAGACATAGAGTACTAGTTCTTAAAGCATTCTTTTACCGAATCACACCATCAACTACGTTTCACATATACTTATTAAATACATTCTTAATGTTGTTTTACTATCAAGTATATCATCATCATTTTCTATACATGTTCACCTATTATTTGCATACAATTCTCATCTAATAATCTCACCTATGCTTTTCATCAAACACTTGGTGTGCGTACTACTATCTAAGCACAATGTACAACCCGTTCAAGCTTAATTACCTATCCCTTGCTTTCATTCATCAAATACAACTAAATTACATATCATACTCAACCTATCTAGCAATAATTCATTACATGCAACAATAAATGATTTAAGCAAGGATTTGACATGGGTGAAACACCTATGTCATCATCTTCACCACTAGAAGTGGGTTTTTCTTCTAGTCATTAATTTACTCAAAATCCTTCATAATCTATGCTTTATACGGTAATTCTAACACACATACATAATCAATTTCATTCAATTTCGTGGATCAAACATAAACCCACTTCATACGAGATCATGAAATCTAGAACTACAACTTACCACATGTCTTGCATTCTTAGATGATTAGGAATCTTCAACCATACAAATGTTTCGGCTCAATTCCATCCTAAATTTTCTGGATTCTGGGTGATTGGAAGAACTCTCTTCTTCTTCTCCATGTGTGTGTGTCGACACACATATATACACACACTAAAAACACTGAACTTCTAGTTTATATGAATTTTAGACTCAATTTCCCACTTTAGTCCCTCAAGTTTATTACTTGCTAATAATTGTTCCAACTTTCATTTATTTCTATTTAACACATATTCTAACTAGGTTAATAAAACTACTTAGACCACTTCATGTCATATACAAGAAACTTACTAGTAACCAAACATTCAGGTTTTGGGGCATTACACGAATGAACCGGAATAATGATGAAAAGAACAAATGTTTGGTTGAATAAAAGCGAGGGATTTCGCTATGACAACTAAACGGGTCAAAACTAGGTCGTAACATATACTTGGATGAATATGTAAACGATCACTTGGGTCTAAACCCGGCAAAAGGGGTAAAACCGGAATATAAGCGTAAACCGTGTAACGGAAACGCGAACTATAAGTCAAAGGATTTGGAGAAAGAATCTTAGTCAAATAATAGAAAGTTTATAAAAAAAAGAGAGGAAGAAAGAATTCGGAATAAGCAAGTTTAAATGTTTTAAATTGATCGGGTCGAATAAGCGTGGTTACGTATCGGGTAACGGATACGTAAAACACAAGAAAGTTATCCCGGAATATGAGGTGCAATTATAAAATGAAGATTTTGATAAAAGAATGTGATTTGACAATTACATTTGTCGAAATGAGTAAACGGGTCAAAAATTTATATTTATAGAATTATAAATTTAGAATCGAGTAGCATAAATATTCGTAACATGGGTATTTCAGAATTTGAAGACAGGGAATTAACATTTTACGGATGTTTTCTGCGAGTCTCAAGTCATATTTCATTATATGGAACTTGAAACGGGTCGAAAAATCAAGAAAAATAATGCAGCAGGAAAAGTGCTGCAGAGGGCAGCGTCGCCGACGCATTAAGCTTGTCCGATTACTTAATCTACTGTCTACGGTAGAATAGCTCGCCACTCTAAAATATCAAGATTTCTGGAATTAAATTTTTATTTAATTTATTATATTGGTTTTGTTTCTTATCCAGAATATTAGTAATATGTTGAAAAATGTTTTTAGAAAAAAGGAGATCATATGCACTTTGGATGATGATCACGTT
This sequence comes from Scalesia atractyloides, assembly GCA_947069175.1. Taxonomy (NCBI): domain Eukaryota; kingdom Viridiplantae; phylum Streptophyta; class Magnoliopsida; order Asterales; family Asteraceae; genus Scalesia; species Scalesia atractyloides. The sequence goes on from CAMTDV010000027.1 coordinate 9,251,667, forward strand.
GAAGAAGAAGAACCGAACATCTCTAAATTTAGATTTCCGCTTTGTTTTTGTTAATTCGATGTAATAATTGTAGTTACATATCTTAAGGTTTATATATATCCTTAAGTTTCTTAAAAATTTCAAAATTTGGGATTTGAATGTAAGAAACTAACGTATTTCTTAGATAAATACAAAAGTTTTGTATTAATATGTATAAATAGGTTTGGGTTTTACATGGTGGGAGCACGGGCCCAATTTTACACATGAGAAGTATGCAAGTTTTTTTTTAATACAAAAGAGTTTATTTTTTTAGTTTGGTTTTGTTATCTTTCTATCTTTTATTGTACTAGATATTGGATCTATGTGATGGGCCTAAGTTGGCAGTTAGGTTTTAGACATGGGCTTAGTTGTGCTGGATTGTATAGGCTAGCTCATTTTGATTTTCTTTTTGGGGCTTAGTTAGACATTGGGCCTATATCCAGGGTCTAGTTTAGTTCTTTGTTGCAATTATTTTATTCTTTTCTAACAAAAGTTTTCATTCCCTGTTTCCCAAAATCATGTTTGTTGGTGTTGCTATGCCTATGCTATGTTTGTTACTTTGATGCACCAATGAGAATAGTTTGGTCCAGAACATATGCCACCCAAAGTTATAAACCTGAATTATGCAACACAAACCTAAGCTAGTCAGCTCATGTTTACAAACACATTGGTTCAGTTCGCGTATCGAATGCTTAATATGTGTGGTTAAGATCACAAAATCTGTAACAACAATAATTTGTTTTGAGATTTCCTAATCTTGCAAACGGTAACCAACTATTCAATTGCTAGTTTAACGAGTTATACATATGTTACAATTAGTCCCTCTAAAATTTAGGGGTGTGTATATGGCATAATATGAACCTAGCACGGAATTCAGAGTTTTGAATTCAATATAAACGGGTTCAGGTCGAACCTATGAGCCCCTTTAGCTAAACGAGTCAAGTTCGTGTCTACCCGGAGGGTTTGCGGGATAAAACCCATTTATTTTTTATTTTGTTTTCTTAATATGTTTATGTCATAAATTAAACTGGTTGAATATTTTATTCCAATATCTAAACTTTAAAAGAGAATTTGATACATGCCTTTATAATTAAAATGTAGTTATTTTATATACATATGCATTCTTTTATTGCAGAATTATAATCAATATGTGACAAAATAAAAATAAAAAACAAGTTAAACGAGTCATGTTTGTGTGTCAATCCGGGAATAATCATGTTATGTTTAGGCTCATACGTCTGACATAATTTTTGAATTCGGGCCCGTATCAGATTTTTGGGTTCGTGTTTATTGAACCATCAAACCGCAAACATGAGGTGTTTACATCTCATAAAATTTTTCCCTAGAAAATAACAATAACAATAATCTAAATCTACATCTCATAAAATTTTTCCCTAGAAAATAACAATAACAATAATCTAAATCATAAGATTTTTCACTAGAAAAGATAATAACAATAATCAAAAAAGTAAAACGACAGCGCTTAGTGCTCGGGACTTGGTCGTTTTAGATTATAAACTCTCCCTTTGAAAACGGCTTCAAATACCCCATTCAAGAACCCTAAAATCAGCAAAAAGACCCCCTGATTCGAGTAAAACAACAAATCTGATCAAAGGTACGAACTTTCATACCGTAATCGACTCTGTATTATTAATGTAAACACTAACTGGTGTTCGTACGTACTAATGTACTGACAAGAGTTCATAATTACTGCTATAGAATGCGTTTTAGATTCAATTTTTCGTTTTGAATTCGAATTTCGGTAAAACGAACACTAAATTACACAGAGGGTTCGAATTCGATTGATGGAATTAAATTTGATAATGAATTGATGTTCATACACATAGGGTTTTTAAATCCCAAATACCTAGGGTGTAAACGAACAGAACTCGAGCTCGGTTAACTTACGATAACTCTAGCTCAATCTCGGGTTGTTCGGCATTATTTCTAAAGCTCAAGCTTTGGTTAGTTTGTGAATTAATATATATATACATTACGATTATTTTAATTATATATTTTATATATGTTATATGGTATTTAGTTATTTTTGTATTATAAATTTATATATAGTATATTAAATAAGTATTATATAAATTATAGGCTCACGTGCCCGTTCAAGCTCGATAAGGTGAAGCTCGGGTTCGCACTTGGGCCCGTCTATTAACAAGCTTGTTTTTACTTTTTAGGCTCGAGCTCTAAGCTCGGCTCGATTCGAGCTTTTAGCGATCCGATCTCGAAGGGCTAAAAAGCGAACAACAAGAACCCTAATATTCAGCTTCCTATACAATTTCCAGTATTTGTTGATTATTAACCAAATCCCTGAAGAATAAATGGTTGATTATGAATTTCTATTTGATTGAATTGAAGGTGTAGGATATTAATGAGCAATCAAGTGGCATCTACAATGGAATCGGAAGAATCAAATCGCGCTGATGTCGAATCTGAAGTGAAGCCTCAAATGATTTACAGGTGCAAGAAATGTCGAAGAATTGTTGCTTCGCAGGATAATATAGTTTCTCACGAGCGTGGAGAAGGCCAAAAATGCTTTAAGTGGAAGAAGAGGACCGGAGATGCAACAAACGGGCCACCAGAATGTTCATCCATTTTTGTAGAACCTATGAAATGGATGCAAGCAGGTCAGTAACCAAACTTCCCATTTCACTAGGGCTGCAGAAATGGATGGTCCCTTGAGGTGTTAATGGTCGGGTTGGGTTATAAACTAAAGATCCTTAAATTTAGGTTTTTAAAGTATAATCCTTTTTAATACAATTGCTAGAGGTGAAATGGATGCAAGCAGGTCAGGAACCAACCTTCCCATTTCACTAGAGGTGCAAAAAATGACGGTCCCATGGGGTGTTAACGGGTTGGGTCATGGGTTGGGGCAGGCCTTCAAACTGAATCCCTTTAATGTTGTTTTTTTACAGCATAATCCTTTTCCAACGTACAGACCTTTTTAACAATTATCATGTTATACAACAGTTGAAGAAGGTAATGTGGAGCAGAAGCTTCAGTGCATCGGCTGCAATGCTCGTTTGGGTTCGTTCAATTGGGCTGGTATGCAATGCAGCTGTGGAGCATGGGTAAATCCGGCATTTCAACTCCACAAGAGTCGTATGGATGAATGTCGGTTTTGATATTTCCAACTCGGTACTACTGTTTTGGTAGAAATTACATCTTAGTTCTTATGCTGTTTTTTTAGTTTTGCCATGTTATCACGGTAGTATATTTTTATATAGTATGCAACTAGGCATAATAATATCTCTGTTTTCTAAGTAAAGAACAAACAGTGTTTATTTGCCGATTCCAATATCACTTTGGTACATGACGAAAAGTCGAAAACCAAATAACTCCTTCGCCTGCCGGAGTTTCTGAACCTACTGACCGGCTGCAAACGCCTCCTCCGGAAAAACCTTGGTGATCCCAGCAAGACTCTTGAAGTGAATCTTTCCGGTCGGTGGATCCTCAATGCTGATGTCATTCACCGGCGGCCACAACATCAACTCTTTAGCTTTCACTCCCTTCAGTTTCTTGATCCTCTTCTTCTCCACATAACCAGTGATTTCTGAGTCATAACTAACAAGCTTTTTAATCAACTTAAATTCATGTTCGACTTTTTTAGCCTGCAGAATCCACATGTAACCGGTGGTCTTAACGAAGCCTACTTCGATGACGTGAGCAAGAGGGAGGAGACCCAATGGAAGGCCATGTTCTTCAAGAATGGAGACAGCAAATTTCAGACCTTCTTCATGGCCTTTCTTTAGTATTCCTCCGTCTTTCGGGTTCGCCATTGATGATGGGTTGAAGCTTTTTTTTGGTAAGTATTTGTGGGTTGTGGTTATTTTATTTGATCTGTTTTATAAGGTCAATTGTGAGAATGAGACAATGTTGGTGGATAAATCCGAGGTGATCATAGTGATCATAACTTTGAAACGTCCACCGGTAAATTGTATAGGCTCAACAGATATGATTCTTTAAGAGAGTATAGAAATTAAAAATAGAAACCTGCAGAATCAGACTAATTTACTATTTTTTTTTTCTCAAGTCATAAGTTTTTAAGAGAGTAGAGAAATTAAAAATGGAAAGCTGCCTAATCATAGACTAATATACTATTTTTTTTCTCAAGGCATAAGCTGTTAAAAACTAGTGGAACTCCTCCGCGCCACTCAGCGGGAGTTTGATCGTTTTTCCCTGTGGTACGCGGCGTGATTTTGATTGTTATCAGCTCGAGTCATCGAAAATCATAAAAGCAAAGATCGATAAAAGTGAATATCGATACCGGTTCTGATAATACCAATTAAAAAATAGGGAAAAAAGGTTTTTACCTTTGCGCTACGCGGTCGGAGTTTGATTTGTTTTCTCCATGTTATACGGTGCGACTTTCGTTGTTATCGGCTTGACTCTTTGGAAACCCTAGAAGCGAATATTGATACTGGGTTTTTCCGTCGCGCTACACGACGGAAGTATGATCGGTTTGCCTTTTACGTGACGTGACTTTGGTCATTGTCGGCTCGCCTCATCGAAAAGCCATCAAAGCGAATATCGATAAAAGCGAATGTTGATATTGGTTCCTATAATACTAATTAAAAAAAAACAAAAATAGGTTTTCCCGTTTGTGCTACGAGGCAGGAGTTTGATCGTTTTCCCCCGTTCTACGCAGCGTGACTTTGGTCGTTATAGGTTCTACTCATTGAAAACTATAAAAACGAAAATCGATTAAAAGCTAATATTGTACCAGTTTCAATTGTATCAAACAAAAAACAACTAAAGTAATATAAACCATAAAGAAAAATTAAAAAAGACAAAAAAAAAAAAAAAAAAAAAAAAAAACCATAAAAACAAAAAAAACATCAAAGTAAAAAACCATAAAAGACAAAAGAAAAAAAGGAAAAATCACTATTCATAGGTTTCATCATTTGTTATTATAGTAGTGGGATTCCCTGCGTAACTGCGCTTTGCAGTGGGCTTTCGGTCATTATAGTTTCGGTTCATTACAACAACAGCATGATACCAACACTTGGCTTGGCAAACAACATGTGTTTTAAATTGAATGAAAAACATAAAAAAGAATATCTATATAGGTATTGTTGTTGTTCAGTTGGTATTGATTTGGTTTGTTACGGTACCGGTACGACACTTTCACTCGTATAGCTTAAGATACCAATTTTTTTATTTACCATGAATACAACTCTGAGTTCAACGAAAGATATAACGCCACATGGAGAATAACTATAAAAACGAATACGGTACTGATCCCCATGTTGATCCTCTCCTTCTTTGCAGATGCGGGGGTCGACAAACCGTGCTAAGTAGTAAGCAAAGGACAACCAAAACTTAGAAAAATTGAAGCACAAAAAATGCGAATTCATACTGTCACGTGACGTAAAATGTAAGCAAAAGTAAACACAAACTTTAACTTAAGGTGACGTAAAACACAAAAAAAATTACTATAAAACAAAAAGAATAAAAGAAAAAATATACTATAAGACAAGAAAAAAAAACTAACGAATGCACTCTTTATAACACCCTTCAAGTTTTATAATATAAATAAAGATGGATAAACGGTAGTTTCATGACATACATAAAGAAAACTGGTTTAGGAAACGGAACTGGTTTCTAACCCGGATTGGCAACCGGTTTTGAAACCATTTTGTCTAAACTGGTTAGGAGTTGACCCAAATCGTAGGGTTAAATCAGGTGTAACCTATAGGTCGACATTGATTTGAACCCTGGCAAACCCAACCCTAACTGGTCAAACTTGATCTTGGACTTTTTTTCAACCCAGTTCCAAAAAACTTGATTTTTACTTGTTGACTTAAACCGGAACCGGTTGTGAAAAAACACCCTGTTTGTGCACATCTAAAAGGTTTTGGTAAAACGAACTTGTACATTCGAATTACAAATATTTAAGTTATTTTAAATTGAATTGTTTGCGCTTTTGCTTGTGTGTAAAAAATGCTTTATACATGTAGAATATTGCTAAACTTGTACATCTAGGGGTTTGGTGATACCCTGCTCAACACATATGAAAAATACTACAACCAAATCCTTCATCCTTTGTCAACTCTAGTAGAGCCTGAGCTCAAGCACGAAAGGTTTCAGATAAGAAACATGCTTGTCATTCCCATGTTTTCAAAACTTCTTGAACCATCAACCTAGGCAGTTAATATCGCCTATATATCATTGGTGATGTATCGGTTATCGGCTCCTGGTGAGATATGGTGCAAAATATCGGTCAAAATATTACTGGTATCGATATTACCGGCATATTGACGGATCCGTATTGGATTGACCTGGTGATACTTGACCCATATATTACCGATTTTTCGGATATCAGTATCTATTAGTGTTTTAAGTCTTAGTTGTTAACTGTTAGTGTTTTAACTCTTAAACAATTCCTACTTGCTACAATTGTTAGTGTTTTGCAATAGGATTATACTGAACTGTTAGTGTTAAAAAGCTCTATATATATGTATATATTTATCATGATATTAAAATTACCAATATCCCAACGATATCCCACCGCGATTACCGATATCTCAAATATCGGTCCTTGACCGATATCCGATTTTTTTACTAAGTAGCTTTCTGCAAATCTTGAAGCGTCTCCAAACCTTTGACCCCCTATCAGCAGTGGGCATGTGCTTGGGCTCCTTCAACACACGTTTGGTGGCGAGCATGTCTACATTTGGTGAGTGTTGCCCAGTTAGTCGCAGGTCCATCATGTAAAGAGTTCTTTGTTTGCTGGTAATGTACAGTTTGACAAACTCAACGAGTATTTGCTCACAGGTTGGGTGGTTCTTGTCAATGCACCGCCTCCCGGTCAAGATTTCTAGTAGGACTATGGACTACCGTGAAACTGTATATATCGCTCCTCGCGATGACCTTTTTGAAACATGACTCGTTTCGTTTACAAAAGATTAGACCAATGGTCCTTGATCAACGTATGAGACACTTAGGACCTTGAGGTTATGGTACGCTTCGGATCCAACATTTAATGAACTATTCCACGGGAGGTTTATTTATGGGTGTTTCTTAAAAAAAGTGTTCATTATAATATTGAATAGAACACACATGGTTCTTTGATTAGACATAATACTCCTCCATGAGAGTATAAAAACAATAGCCTCCTGTTTAATTTATATCATTTAAGCGGATTCGTTATCACATTTAAGCGAATATAACGTTATCTAGGTTTTCATTACACATCGAATGATAACATCATTAGGTCATCATTCTCTACTTTTCATCAAACCATACATCTTCGATTAGGGTCAAACCATTTACACTTGGTTGACAATTCTTAAGATTTTTAGGAATTTTAAGTTTAACTGATTAAGATCCATTTTCCGTAACTTTGATCTGCTTGTTGATAATAATAAAGATTTGTTGATGCGCGATTAGTTGTTCATGTTATTAGTGTGAGTGAAATTTGAGTCTGGATTGTGCTTTACTTTGTGTGAACATGATAGTAGGATGTATGCTATCTTGTGTGCAATTCATATGCAGATGGTTAAATTCACCTCTACTTTTGAGTTTTGATTTAGCATGTACGCAACCTTCTCAAAGACCTGCTAAATAATATGTGTGTGTTTATAAATTCAAGTTTTGTTGCTGTTGATTTGATGTTTTGTCAACCAAGTGTTTGAGGGAGATGAAGTGCAAATGGTTTGACCATATACTAGTTTTTTATTTAATTTTTAAACAATACTTTTAGTTGTAAAGGGTAATATGGTTGTTCCATAAAAATTAACAACATAAATTGATGGAGTGAAATGGAGTGGGTCCAATTCAAACAAATGTGAAAGTACAGGTGCTAATGGGCTGTAATAGTTATTTTCAGCAAACCGCATGGACGAAAAAAGTAATTAACTCGAGTAAACTACAATTTTTGTCTTTGTGGTTTATTTAAACTAACACTATTAGTCCAATAGCTTATTCATTACACTCATAGTCCAATAGTTTCTAGGTTTCTTTCCATTTCAATCCATACCACTAACACTGTTAGACAATTTCAGTTGACTTAAATTTAAAATGACATTGTTACCCCTCTGGTTTAATATTGTTAGTGCAGTTTTTGTGTACTCTGCTTTGCGATGGATTAGATGACATTTTAAGCTGATTATGTAATACTAATGAACGGTCAAACGAATGTGTTTAGATCCACTCATTTGAAGTGGTTAAACGAAAGGGTTTTTCGTTTAACTTTGTGTGTTTGCTTGCAAGTGAGACAAGTATGGTCAAACAACAAGGGTTGTTGTTTGACTATTTGGGTGTTGTTTGGAATTTCCATGTAACATGAGGTGTTGTTTGAATGTCCATCTCCTATATATATTTGTTTTGGCGTCACTTGCAAACCTAAGGTTTTAGTTTTGGTCTCTCCCGGTTTCGATGATGTATGCTCTTTCGGTGTTGTTAAGATGGCTTATTATGTGTCAGTATGTAACATTATGCTGTCCGAATCAATATAAGAAAGTTATTTATCTATCTCTAACCTTCCATCTATGAACAAATCTCACACTAATCTTGGTTAACATCCAAAACATGAACTTACAAATATAAAATACTAAAATAATTTCTTATTATTAACCCTTTAAATCCTATTATGACATATTCTTCATCGTTAGCCTCCACCAACACGGCTGCCTCCAAACCTTCATCACAATGCACCACTGTCAGATCTTGCTTTCTGTTCTTCTCTGATCTATCTCGCCATTCCTCCCTCCCCCGCCGTTCTAATAACCCATCTTTTAGGCAAGGTCATAAAGCTGACAGAGAAGGGTGGAAAGGTAGAGGTGGTCGGGCTAGTCAGATTTCGATCTGTTTAAAGGTTAGATCAGTGGTTCCCTTCCAATTTCTTCTAATTACTTGCCGTTGATTTCTTTGCTGGTGGCCGGAATATGTGTATTGTTTTTATTAAAAACAAGGTGGGCTTTACATATTAAAGTGTGGAGGTAATATCGTCATTATTTTACATGAACTTAACAGAATAATTTAACTGTGCTTGTGGTGTGAACTCAAACTGAAATTAAAAGAAACCCTGAAACTATTGGAGTGTAAGTGTAATAAATACACTCTTGGACTAACGTGTTATTTTAAACAAACCACATGAACGGAAATTACAATTTACTCTAAATCTAATGAACAGATATATGACAATGGAGTATGTACAAACTACCAATTACTTTTGAAGATATATGTTGTTTTAACAATATCATCAGTTTGGAAACACAAAGAGGTCAGTGTCAGACTGTCGGGTGAAAATAGATTAGAAGCAAAAAAAGTTCGGTCAGAACAGACCTGCTTTAAAAAATTGGTTCAAGTCACAACAGGTTTTGACACAAATAGACACATGTTTAAAAGAGATCTATTTCAGTTTTTTCTGATAAGAGACTTCTGTTCAGATCCGTCAACACTTGATCCAAGCTTTTCTTTTCTTGCTGTATAATCACTGGTCGCAGCAGTGATCTCCAAAACAACCACAACAAAGATCTTAATATCAGAGAGACAAGATCTGCAAGTGATTAGTTATTTTAGTAACAGTTGTATAGTTTGCTCAAAATCCAAGGAAGAAAAGAGAAATATCTAACAATCAAAAGGCAGAAGAAGATGCATTCAGAACAGAGTTAAATCAACTTATTCAAAAATCAAACAACAAAGCTAGAATACAGCAGACCTAGAATACATCACTTCAATCCAGGAACAACTTACCTTAAACAGAGATAAAAAATGAAACAATCGTCTGTCCGAATCATCGATCCACAAACTAAAATTATACGGTTCAACATTCAAATGAAAATATATATAGACCTGGAAAGTATTTCATTGCGTTAGCTAAGCAAAGTTCTCTAACAGTTCCGAGCGCATTCCTTCTGCCATTCTCAAACCTGTCATGCAAAAAAGAAATCACGACCATGATTCAATAATTGCATAAACGGTATTACAATAAGTTATAACGAGGCAATATGGTAAAGCAACAATGCAAATCGAATTCCTAAGAAAACTGTTTTAACACTTGCATTTGAACCTAACTAAACATCATTCAAGAAAAACCAACACTTATTATTCTGGAAAAGTGTGTTTGAAATTTGAATTAAACTTATAGATTTGACAAGATGGAAAGCCATTTACTTTACGATAAGAGTTTCTTTTCTCAAACTAGTCTCTTAATACTCATCTTTAACAAACATTTAAAAACAAGTTTGTTTATCGTAAAAACAAGTTTGTCAATCGGATTCTAAAATGCAATTCCATGGAAACAAGTTTCAACACTTCGAAGATGGCATTTCAAGTGAATGAAATGGAACAATACATGAAATCGAACATCATTAACACAAGAGGCTCATGATATTTTCTTTCAAGATTATGAACTGTAAGGATGAGCAATCTGATATGATAATATTTAAAGATTTTGCAAATGTAGTAACTCGTTAGACCGGATGATATTTCTCAAATCACACCTTCGATTCATTTCTGTTTCTATCAAATTAAGAAAAGACCAAGACATCCTATCCAAAATAGTGGTATTCTGTTACTACGTTACAAAAAGAAAGCTGGTGATTACAGCAAAAAAAAAACGATAATCACTTAGAAAAGTATAGACTTCTGCATCAACACACCCCTTGACCTTATAAAACATCTACCACTCTAAATTTGGCAGACTCATATATGGTCTTTCATCCTAAAATGGCTAAAGTCTTAACACAACATAATATGGATCCATCTTGGTTCAAATAGGATAAATCCAGATTATCATGACTTAAGTATATGTATATTCAATATCACATGAACCTGTGCTGATACGACTCTAAAAACCATTTTGCAACATCTATTTTTAGCTGTTAGAATACATACCCTGCAAAACCTCCAACTTTCGTAGCTACTAAATGTATGCCTCTACTTCTTGAGTATATTGCAGCATTATTTATTATTTATACTTCTTGAATACATTGTAGCATTATTTATTTTGGGGGTTGATATTGGTACACCCTCCCTCTCTATCTCTCTCTATATGCACATATATATAGAGAGATAGTGTGAGAGGGGTGTACCAATAAGATGACCCATTATTCTTTATACTTTACCAGCGCAATATTGGCTTTTATATGTATATGTAAATCTAGAGTAATAAAATCGCTCCAACTTTTCATCTAATTTAAAATACGAAACTTCCAATTTGCAAATGTGAGTAAGAAACAAAAAAAAAATCCTTACCCTTCAAAAGCAGAAGTAAAAACGGGCTGATCAAAGCAGAAGTAGTGTATCCATGTAAGAATACAAAGAAAAACTTGTTCCATTAATCCCAACATTTGCGATGGATTTAGAGTAAGGATCATAAGCAGCAATACACTAGTGTAGCCATATGACTGGTAAATATACTTCAACTAAAGGTTCACCTTTTTCCTAAATTCCCTTACACCAACTATTAATAAGTCTGACGAGTGATTACTAATAGTGTAGAGCTTGTTAAACTATTTTGTAACATCACCCTCCATCATCCCTACATGATAACAAAGTTTAGAATCCTCTAAACCGGTTTCAATCACAAAAAGAGACTTCCTTAGCTTATACATGGAGAACTCACCAAAAAGCTGGGGTAGTAAACTATCTGGGAGATTTTGACTAAATTCTTCACTTGTGAGATCAAATGAAACGATCAGATTATAACCCGCCGAAATACCATTAATCGTATCACAAGCAAGCGAATAAAGAGCTCCATCTACATATACCTGTGAACCGAAAGATCAACTAAATTACGAGGGAAATTGCTGCTCTATGGACTTATCCAAGCCCGTGTGCTTAGTGAACACAATTTGCACATGATTCCTTGGTTTCCGATCAAAACCATACCATGGATTGCTGACATGGCAGATATTTTCTATATCTGGATCGATGACGGGTGAAGCTCTCCAGCATCGTATTTTCCTTTCTTTGATCGTTACCTTTGACCGGCCTGGCCATAACCAACACTTGACCCTTCTCAAATTCATACATGCAAATTTATAGCAAACTTTGCTTTTACTTTGACTTATTATATTTTTTTGTATGTTCCATAACAAACAACTTGAATCATAGACTATGTCATTAACTTTGTACACCCACTTTTTTGTAAAACGAAATTGTACTTTGGAATTACAAATATTAAATTATTTTAAATTGAATTACAAATGTATGATTAACCTGTAGATGTCTTATCTGAGACCTTCATGCTTGAGCTCGGGCTCTAGTGCTGGTAAAAGTTGAGAAAGTCCGAGGGATTTGGTTATACATTTGTTGATACGTACACTGAGCATGATATCCACCAAAACCTGGATGTGCAAGTTCAGCAACCAATACTAGAGCCCGAGCTTGAGCGTGAAGGTCTCAGATAAGAAACAAGCTTGCCATCCCCACATTTTTGAACCAGTTATCTTCTTGAGCCACAGCAACTTTCTGCAAATCTGAAGCTGCTCCTTCAAGAGGCATTTTTAATACCCTATCACGTTTTAAACGAAAAGATGCAGCGGAAATGCGTACCATAAAATTTTTTCTTTATAAACGTTCTATCAACTCGAAAACCATTTAAAAACAGATCCTTAAGAAAATATTACATCATTCATCTTTAATTAATGTACCGATATAACATGTGAATACGACAAAGTGACCACCCTTCCGTACAATCCATGTTCTATAACTCGAACTTCGCCCGCTTGTCCCTCATGATAAATAGTAATCTTCCATGTAACCTGCGGTCACCATAAACAACCGACACTTATGTGAATGGTGACATCATACTTATATTGTAAACATCTAGCTAAAAGACCATATTGCATTCTAACAACGCAAGATGTGTTGTTCGATCATTCTTCCAAACTCATTCGCTACTTCCCTTCATCAACTCACTCGGACCTAACGTTATCATACCTGCAGTTTTCAGTCCATTCTCAACGATAACATGATTAGTAACGTGCACCCTAAACATATTGAAACCCATAACTTCATATAAACACATTCTATTAAATCTATGTTCATTAGGTTACATCACATGCATTCACATTTATATATCCGAGCACGTACTTATGTTTCCCATACCCACGTATACACCTATAAATTCGTACTACATATACTCAATGTAAATTTTATTTATATACACATGTACAATCACAATAATTCAATTTCCTCCAATTACATTACTTTGTTAGACACACCATTTTCCGTATATAAACATGCTTATGTATTAGCTTCGTCCCTTAACACGTGACATTCTTTGTTCGTTGACCCGTTCATGACGGTAAACACTTTGACCATTCTTTCACTAAAGCATTCTTTGTTGGTTTGACCTGTTCATGACGGGTAAACACTTTAACCAATCTATTATATGATCATTCTTAATACTATTTTATATTAGCATGTTGTACTAATTAATCATGCTGCTGTAATTCAGTATTTTCACCCTTTTAACTTTCGAATCAGGTTTTCAAGTAATGAAACGTAGCTTATTGAAATATCTTTCCAAGCATATAAAGAACGTCTCCATAGGATGAATACATGAATTTATATGAATTTTACAAAATCAGGACAACAACACGTTTTGCTTCAATCAGCATGCTGTACTAATTAACCATATTGCTGTAATTCTACATTTTCACCCTTGTAACTTTCGAATCAGTTTTCAAGTAACCTAATGAAACATAGCTTATTGAAATACCTTTCCAAGCATATAAAGAACGTTTCCATACAATGTATACATGATTTTATATGATTTTTCTAAGATGCTGCTGTCACAGGAAATAATAATACGAATTTTAATTTCAGAAATCACTTACCTTATACGTCGAAAAATCATGCTTGCTCTCTTGCCTCATCTTTACCCGTTAGTCCTCCGTGCTTGAGTCGATTGATAAGATTCCCGTCCTTACATGTCATTACGTTCATATCATGGTTAGCATACATGATCATATATAAAAATATTCATTTCTTTCCATTTATACATTATTTGACTTTCATTAGTCAATTACCGCATACATAAGTCACATACGAATAGTCACCATGTTCCAAATCCACGCAAATTCAATTATCATCATATATAGCACATAAATCATCTAGTACATAACACATGACTTCTACTCTTACAATTGTGTCCGAAAGCCTATCCATGATTTTCGTAGATCGTTGACTTTTAGAAAGTCAACTGTCTTACTTACACCCTTTCAACCTATGAACATGAATCTTCCTTAATATGGTGTACCATGGTATTGACATCATATGCATTTCATACTCATATTGTATGACATATACAACTACATGATCACCAAATTATATACACATACATACTCCATCCCATCCACACTAGCATTTTTATATCTTCATAACTAACACTATAACCCGTACTTAGCTAACCCGACATCATTCCAAATTTACCCTTTTCTAGGATTCTCATATGCTTAACATTTACTTCTAAATCACAATTCGCATGGTGTGTATTACATCACACAAGAATATAGCGCAAACTCCTAAAGCGTACCTCTACCGAATAACACAGTAACTACCTTCTCACGTGGAATTCATCAAGAACATATTCCTCATGATATTTCACTATTAATGAATCATAATTACATTATACATATAATTACCTACTACGTGCATACAATTTCACATATCATTGCCATTTAGCCATTTCATCAAACACTTGGTGTGCGTACTACTTTCTAAGCCTAATGTACAAGTATTTCACGCTTTTCTTCCTACTTGTCACTTCTATTCACAACAAACTAAATATCAAACAAATTTCCATACCATACCTAACCTAAATAACAAGTATATGTCACATACTACAAAATACGTCAATTTCAACATGAATTAGACATGGGTGATTCACCCATGTCACTACCTTCACCACCAATGGTGGGTTTCACCTTCAAACATCAAATTACTCAAAATGGTTCATAACCCATGTTCCATATGGTGATTCTAACACATAAATTCATACTAATTCATAGATTGTTCAACAACCCACTTGCTACAAAATCAAAAATTATAATTAAGACATGTTTGTTAGGATGAGATTATGAGAATTCTTCCTCCATGCAAGGTATCATCACTCAATTCGATCTTGATTTGGTTAAATTTGTGATATGTTGAACTTGAGAGAGTTCTTTCTATTCTCTCTGTACATCGACATATGCACACACATATTCATTAGATTTTTGATTTCTTATTCTTTTAATAACTTAACTTTCTAACATGCCCAACTTTAGTCTCTTAGTTTAGTTAATTGTGTTTTTTGGTCCCATGTTCCTTCCTTACTAATTAACTTGTATTTTTAACTAAGTTAACTAACTTAATTAGTTTACCCACCTCATGTCATAAAACAATGAAACATACTGGTAAATTATACGTTCAGGTTTTGGGGCGTTACACATTTAGTGGTGAGCATAGCGGCTCTCATGTCTACATTTGATGGCCTGGCTAGCTACGGGTCCATGATGTAAAGGTTAGACCAATAGTCATTTCGCACCAAAAATATAACTCAAAATAAGTTCACAACTAGAAAACATGCATGATTTTTGGTACAAAAGACATTTACTAAGTTGAAGGTATAGGGATTGGAGACTAATTAGGGAAAATGAAGTATATATAAGTATAATTAGACGCCGACTTATGAAGCATATAGTTGGATAGTAAAATATAAGTATCAATCACAAAAGTTGCTTGATTAGCCAATTAAGAAGGATTTTACATTTTACTGAAGTTTTAAAATCTAAATTCAAATATTAGAGATATAGAGTCCACCTTGCGTGATGCTATAAAAGGAGCTATCCACCTTGCAATTAGGCCATTACATGCCTGTTTCATAAAAGTAATAACAGGCTGATCAATGCAGAAGTAGTGTTTCCATGTAAGATTACACAAAACATGAAGAATCTACTTCACTAATCACAACATTAATTATTGATGGATTTAGAGTTGGGATCATAAGCAGCAAGTACTCTAGTGGAGCCAGGATGAGTTTTCAATTCAATTAAAGGTTTACTTGTCTTCCTAAATCCCCTTACACCAACTATTAATACGTCTGGTGAGTGATTGCTAATAGTGTAGAGGTTTTGAAATGATTTTGGGACACCATCCTCCATACATGATAACCAGATTTAGAATCCTCTACACAAGGTTCAATCACAACAAGGGACTCCCTTAGCATATACATAAGGTTTACTTGTCTAAATTCTTCATTTGTCAGAAATGAAACAATCAAATTATAAGACCTATCGCTAGCAAGCCAATAAAGTACTCCACCTACAACTACATGTGACTTGGAATATCTAATCGTTTAAGAGGGAGAATGCAGCTATAAGGACTTCTCCAAGCCCCGTGCTTATACTTTCCATATCCTTAGAATGTGTAATCTTGAGAATCTTAGGGTCCTTAGTCTCACGACAAACCCCAAACCCTAGAACGGTTCGATACATGTCCTTGTTTTTCACCCGATACACAACAGCAAGTGATTTTCTAATTTAAGGATTCCAAATAACAGCCCTGTGGGTTTCACCAAAGAAACACAACTCATGAGCGCTGCCAATTATTCTATAACAATGTCTGCATAGCATTTTGGGGGAAAGTATGATGATCATCAACAACTGAAACATACGTTTGCTCATAACTTACTAGCAGATGTTGTGTTGGCTGATGTGATCTACAACAAAATCCAAACTATCAATCAGGGACTTCCATGCTTTGCATGGATTCTCCATTTGAGTAGTATCCGACATATTTTGATTTCGATTACGAAGTTACGGGGTTTACAGAGATATGAAATTTGTAGGGTTTACCAGATATGAAATTTATATGAAATCGAAGATGATAGATGCCGTATGAGTGTCAATTTAAATCGCCTTGAACCACCTTATTACCTTTTTGGACTCAAATACTCATATCAATTGTTTGTTAGCTTGGGCCTAATTCGATATACAGAAGAAAAGGTATGGAAGATATATTTGGCCCAGGCTCTTTGAAGAGAGTACAAATCCCATTGTTTTTTTTTTTTGTATTTTTATAAATCGGGGCGGGTTATGACACAAATGAACACACACTCGGTCCAGGCTTTTCTTTTCTTGCTGTATAAATGTATAATCACTGGTCAGAGCAGTGATCCAAAAACAACCACAACAAAGATCTGAATATCAGAGACATACAAGATCTACAACTGATTAGTTATTTAGTGACAGTTTGTATAGTTTGCTCAAAATCCAAGGAAGAAAAGAGGAATATCAAACAATCAAAAGGCAGAAGAAGATGCATTCAGAATAGAGCTAAATCAACTTAATCGGAAATCAAACAACAAAGGTAGAATCCAGCAGACCCAGAACTGCACTTTACTGAAAATAATACAACTCATCCGGGAACAACTTACCTTTAACCAGAGATAGAAAACGAAACAACAAATTTCGTCTGTACGAATCACCCCACAAACTAAAATCAAACAATTCAACATTCAAATGAAAATATATAAAGGCTTGGAAAGTATTTCATTGCGTTAGCTAAGCAAAGTTCTCTAAAAGCTCCAAACACACTCCTTCCGGCCATGCTCAAACCTGTCATGCAAAAAAGAAATCACGACCATGATTCAGTAAGAGCAGCTTCGAAATAACAATAATTTATAACACTTGGATTCGAAAACTGGTTATTACTACAAGAAAACGCTAATCAGAATACATACCCTGCAAAACCTCCAAGTGTTCATTGTTCAGACACCATGTTTGACTATTTTAAACATAAACACAATGCATTTCCAATGGACTCAGGTGAAATCAAGTCAAGACCCTTATAAGCTACTTGAGATCGGCTCACTAAATGTTCAAATTAGACCATGGTTATAAGCTATGAGTCCGATCCAAGCCTGAACTAGTGGCCCTGAGCCCAAGCTTCATATAACAAGCTCATGTAGTCTTGGAGCCAAAACTAGCATATAACTAATAATATAAAAAGTTATTTAATATGAAAAAGATGTATTACATGAGCAAGGGCTCGGTTCAAATGAAAAGCACGACGACTTGTGAGAACCGTGAGAACTATTTCTTCTCGCACGAGTTGGGCATATTTTTTTGCACAAAACGTATATGAAAATATTATAAACACATCTGTAAAAAAATTGTCGAGTCGATATGTTTGACTGATGCAAGTTTTTTTTATGCGTTGGTATAAATTTTATATGAAGATAAATATTTTTTTTACCTTTCATGTAAATGTGGGTATGCGGCATTTTTTTTAAAATTTTTTTCTTTTTTTCTGAAACAAGTGATTTTTTATGACTTTTAAGCAAAAGAAAATTTCGAAAAACCTTTTGGATGACCTAGTTCTTACGGTTCTCACAACTTAATATGGTTCTCATTTTAACCAATCCCTATATGAACAATATAATTATAGATATATTTAAAAGATAAAAGACAACTAAATCATATATAGTACCTTAAATATACAATTATATTTATAAATATTAAACAGCTAAATAAATAATAAACAAGTCGGGATAGAACTTGGAAGTTCCTCACCTGCTCGAGCTTTGAATTGACTAGCTGACACCCATACTCAAGCTCTAATATAGCTAGTATGAGAGTTTTAACCATTTAAGCGACTTGAAATTGAAATTCTGGCTTATAACTCAATTAACAACAAATTTGAGCCACAAAGTCACCACATTCATCAAACTACTATATGCATTAAGGTGTTAACCTCACCTTTGGCCTAAATCTCCACATTAACACTAGACATAAAAATCAACGGCTATACCCACATAATCTTGATAGAGAAAATTCTAGAACTTCATATGTTTCATACAAATGATTAAAATGCCTCTTTAATCAAACAAAATCTACACCATATGCCCTACAGGTGGACCTGTCACACACAATTTTAAAACACTTCCAAAGAGTTGCAGGCAGAAAAATTATCCCAACTTTTTCCATGGTAAAGATGTTATTAAGTACCAAGGGTTGGTTAGGTAAAACACTCTACTCCAAATAATAAATCTGACGTTATTCTCCAGTCTTTACTAATAAAGTTTTGAATAAGATCATCACAGGTATGATCACAGCACTAACATATTTTTCCCTTAAGTGGTAGGTAGGTTCCAAATTTTAATTCTAGGCTAACCAACTTTCAAAACATACCCCCGACTTGCATCATCAGGTTGTGTGAAACTGATGGTTGTTTATACCTGACTGGAGCTCTAAAAGCCTTTATCAGAGGTAAACCACCTACCTCGATGTCTGTGCCTTCACACCAACCATGCCATAGCATATGTGTTGCTGACGATAGACTAACGAGGACTCCTATAAAAGAATTTGCACTAGCTAGCCATGCTATGATGGTTCTGTATTATCAAAATTAAGTGACCTAGGGAATAGCATTGGTCTAAAAATTCCGCCTCATGCAAACAAAGGCTAATACAAACCAACAACAAAAAAGTGCTGAATTTTGCACCAACAAATACGACTCAAATAAGTTCAAAAATTAGAAAGCATGCACAAATTTTGTACAAATGCACTAAAGAAAGACATTTACACATTGAACGTTTATTGAAAACTAATTAAGAAAAATGAAGTAAATACAAACATAATTAGCTGTCACCTAATGAAGTATATTATGTATAACGTCGAATAGTTATAACATATAAGAATCAATCACAAAAGTCGCTAAATTAGCCAACTAAAAGTTTTAAAATCTAGATTCAAATATTGAAGATAATCAGTTTCAAATATTGAAGAATCAATCATAAAAGTTTCAAATATTGAAGAATCAATCACAAAAGTCCATCTTGCTTGTATGCTTCAAAAGCCTTCTATCCTTAGCACTTGACTTTGCAATTCGGCCATTACCTTTTTCATAAACTGTAAAAACGGGCTGATCAAAGCAAAAGTAGCGTTTCCACAAAGGAATACACAAAACATGAGGAATCTCTTCCATCAGTCCAAACATTAGTGATGGAATTAGAGTATGGTTCATAAGCAGCAAATATTCTAGTGGAGGAAGCGCGAGTTTGTAATTCAATTAAAGGTTCACTTGTCTTCCTAAATCCCCTTACACCAAATATTGATACGTCTGGTGAGTGACAACTGATAGTGAAGAGCTTTCCAAACGTTCTTGGAACACCATCCTCCAACGTCCATACATGGTAAACTATGCCACAGGCCTTGTAATCGTGTTCAATCATAACAAGGGACTCCCTTAGCTGATACATGGACAAACTACAACCAAACTTGGCTAAACTATCCGGAAGGTTTACCACTCCAAATTCTTCACTTGTCGTATCAAATGAAATTATCACGGTAATTCTATCACGAGCAAGCCAATAAAGAACTCCATCTACAACTACCTGTGATTCAGAAAATCTAACTGAATTACCAGGAAGAATGCTGCAATAAGGACTTCTCCAAGCCCTAGTGCTTAATGCAAAGACCTCAACTTGCCAAGGGACGTAAGCTACATCCTCGTTATCACACAAAAACTGTCTACAGTTAATCATGACTATCTTAGGGTCATTAGTCTCGCGACAAACCCAAAAACCTAGAACAGTTCGGTATATCTGGTTATCTGGCACATTAGGCAGAACAACAGCAACATCTTTCTTAATTGAAGGATTCCAAATAACAGCCATGTAATCATTGTACAAACACAACAAGCCGTGAGAGGTGCCAGTTGTTCTATAATTTTTAAGCATATCGACGAATGGGGGAACCATCACAGACACTTTCTGGCGGGGGAAAGTATCATCATCAACAATAATGGAAACATAATCTGCAGGCTTAGACTCAATATACCTTACAAGCAGATGTTGGTGTTGGCCGCTGTAACCAGTAATGAAATCAGAGCTTTCAATCACAGACTTCCATGATTTGCAGACGGATCGGAACCGAATCAACGATTTGGCAGGAAGCATGTTCATGATTTCCAATTGAATTTCGAAAGGTATGTGGTCTGACATTTCGAGTTTGATTACGTATTTCTAGGCTTTACGAGGTATGAAATCGATTTTTATTGTGTATTTCTAAGGTTTACAGAGATACGAAATTTCTAGGGTTTGCGAGATATGAAACAGAAGATCACCACCGCTTTATTTTATTTTTTATACACTCTTTATTTTTTCTTGGATTGCACCTTGTTAGTTTTTTTAACTCAAACTCAATTAACAAAAACTTGATCCACAAAATTACCACATTATATATTCTTAAACTTAATGGGAATAATAATCAATCTCAATCATTAATCAACTAGATAAATCTCAGCATTTAAATCAAGATTTTCTACAAGGAACAGTATACAAAGTTCAGGATGTTAACTTCTACACACGATCTAATTAAATATATATACTGTTTTACATATAACGCATTACATATAACGCATGTGATGACCTGGTAAGCCACTTTCTTGGATGAAACAAAAGCACGATTTAAAACAATTGAAAAAAAGTTGACTTGGTCATCCTATTAACGAGGAGCGCTTACATCCACGATTGAAATTGTAACATTCGTCGAAAAATGGGTTTTCCAAACCCGCTTCGTTTATAAATCAAATACTCAGTTATAATTTTTCGTTGCGTATATAGTGTTCATTTTAATTTAAAAAAATACATAATTAATAAACATTTTAGAATTTAAAAACTATAATTAATAAATGATAAAAATAAGTGAATAAAAAAAATAGATGAGGCTGCCGGGTTTCGAACCCGGGTCGCCTATAAGCACAAACACAGCTTTCACCACTCCGCCACACGCACTGGTTGTGAAATTCTGGAACAAATAAAAGCTTAACTAAAAACTCGCGTGTCACCTGTTCGAACCAAGTCTGTAACCGCCGAAACTGATTCAGAATAATTCGGCGGTTGACTCCGAAATCAAGTGAGTGTAACTGACGATTAACATCAGTTATAACGGAAGAAATTAAACCCAATTGATGAAAAACTGTCGAAAATCAATTATTTAAAAACTGAAAATTTACAACCGAACACAAGGATGTCCTTGCCTATAAATTGTCGATCTCAAACCATTCTGAAACTCGCCCACTCCCAATCTTTACTCCAAAGCAACTCGAAGAAACTCACTGTCTCGTGTTCGACGTTCGCCGGAATTCTCTGCAAGTTGCCGAAAGTTATCACCGGAAAACCGGTATCAACACTCTATCGGTAAATCCTTCATTTATCCCTTTATAATTCGCTTTACCCAGCTTAAATCTTTAAACGAATCGCAACAATTATAAATGTTATCATGGTAATCAAAAGAAAACAGTTCTGGGTTTTAAGTGTATGAAGAAGACGAATTGAGATAGCATATAAATATAATAAAAACCGGAATAATAACCAGGTTAGACACACAGTCCAGTGGTGGACTGTGTGCAAAAACAATAAGCACGTCACGGGTTCGAATCTTATGCATGTCCGGTTTACTGAATAAAAATCCATTTTTTTAAACTTAATACGATCACCTTTCAATAAGAACATAAATGTATTATATTCTCTGATTATACCGGTTAAACACTCAGCCCAGTCGGTAGGGCTGAGTGCAACCCAACATAAGGTCGCGGGTTCGAGTGTTAACAGGCATGCCGGTCAGATGATATTTAAAAACCTTTTTAAAATAAATAAAATTCTGAATAATCTAAACAGTATATAAATATAATTAAAATCAGAAATATTTCGGGTTAGACACGTAGCTCAGTTGGTAGAGCTGCGTGCACGTATACGGGAGGTCACGAGTTCGAACCTCACTCAGCGCATAGAATAAACACGGTCCGACCGGTCAACGGTCAGAATCAAAAAGTCAACATTTTTTTATTTTTTTATTTATTTAATCAGAAAATTATTTAAAAATACTTAAAAATAAGATTATTAAAGTTAGAAAATTTCCTTAAACTCACAAAAATAAATCTAACAATCCCATAAAGAGCACTAATTAAAAATATTAATCTCAAATAAAGTTTATTTATTTACCGAATCATTTCGTTATTATTTAGGTTAGTTTTTCCCTCGTCGGTTGAATCATAATATTCGTGCACATTCATCGTCATCAAGGAACGCACCCACTGTGAGTGAATCCTTACAAATTCCCCTTTTTATTCATGTTTTGGGGTGTATCATGTGTCGCTCTAATTATTTCGTTTATTCAAACTTGTGCCATTACCATTATATGACCTAAACTTATGATGTAAATATTGTTTGTTGTGATACGTGTTTACATTTTGTGAAGTTGCATGCAAATCATTCATTAGGCCCATCAGTTCCTCGTGGGAGACGAGTTGAACACCACGTGCCTCATTTGATCGGCTCCGTTTGATTGAGCCTTGATCTCATTGTTCATCATTTGGGTGTGTGCTTGTGCATTAATTGATATTATGTGTTTTGTGATTAAATTTACATTTACGTTTATTTATATTTGGTTATGCACAATTTTATTCAAATAACCAATATAACTAATCCTTTCTAATATTTAAATAAGATTCACTCGCCAACTTTTGTTGACCCAAAAACCCTATTTTACCATGATACAGGTGATCCGGTTGAGAAAAGAAACACATAGGATGGCCTAGAAGAATAAACAAGTTAATGCCTTGGAATGAAAGTTTAGTTTTGTATTTCTTTGTAATTGTACTCTAGTGGTAATTTGAATGAAAATGTATTTGAAAATGTTGTGTTTATGTTATTGTAACTTCTTCTTTAAAGAGAATTAATAAATATGAAACGTTATAGTAAATGTCATGAGCTTTGATGAAAACGCAATCATGCCCCGACTACCATTTCCGCTGCGGGTCGGGGTGTGACAGATTGGTATCAGAGCTTTTGACTATAGGGATATATGATAGGTTATTAGACCCTTAGAGCCTATACTATAGTTGATTAGATTTTAATTGTTTATGTGGTTACATGCAAACTCATGATGTTTATTTGTTTCCTATTTATTACACACACAAATGCATGCAAACCATTTTGTGTGATACTTAATGAGTTATACTTATTGTCAAAACTTAACATGCTTACATATACATTCATCACGTATATTTCAATGTTCACATATTCAAATCATCCTCATATTTCCTTTATTCAAGATTTTGTCGCATTTTTCATTTTTCAATCTCATCAAAGTGAGTTCTACGACGGGCATGTAGTAACCGTAAGGGTACAAGTACCGGTAGTCGGAACGTCCTGTCTAGGTTGGCATTCGTATAAATCCAATATAACGGACCAGTTTGCCTACCTGGGGACTAACGATGAGAGTACGAATGACCTATTAGGCCAAAGCATGCCACACCAAAACGTGGTTCGAACTAACCCTACTTTGAGGTGTCACCGTGTCCACACCTGGATGCACTCCGAATTTCATACGTTACATTCATATTTCTCGATTTTCTCCGGGTTTTAGTGTACGTTACCAGGCTAACACATGCGAACCATATGAAAGACCCGGTAATCATAGGGGCCCACATGATTACGAAGGTGAAGTATGGCGGCATGCAAGGCCCAATTACGAGCAAAGCCCAAGACATCCTATGGATGTAGTAAATTTATTATTCTTCATTTGTTTTATGAATGTTCATTTCTAAATACGACACATGACACCTAAAACGTCAAACTTATACTCTTGATACGTCCTCCCTGTAGATGTCTTCCAGTCTCTCTCGTAGAAAAATGAGATCAGGAAAATCCCGCGAGCGCATGGCTGCCCAAATAGCTCAACAAATGGCTGCCGTAATACCCAGCATCGTAGTTCAAGTTCAACAAGCCCTTATCGCTAATCCCGTCAATCCAATCAATCAAGAAGATCAAAACATTGTCAATCCTCCCCCAAAAGCCACTAAATGCACCTTCAAGCTTTTCAAATCCCGCGACCCTCCAAAATACGAAGGGACTGAAGGTGTCACCGCTCTCCTCCATTGGTTTGAGGAAATGGAAAACACTTTTCTCAATTGCGACTGTCCCGATGATCGCAAGGTGCGATATGCTACCGGTCATTTGTTTCGAGTAGCACTTACATGGTGGAATACAGAGAAGGCCAAGCGAGGCACTGAGAATGCTATGACTTTGACTTGGGAAGAGTTGAAGGAAATCATGACAAGACGTTTCTGTCCAAGAAGCGAAATCAAGAAATTGGAAGATGAGTTCTATTCTTTAAAACAAAAGGAGGGCGACCACACCACATACAACAAGAGATTCCTTGAGTTAAATCAGATGATCCCCAACTTGTTCACTCCCCTCTACCGTTTGATCGAGCACTACATACGAGGTCTTCCTTAAAAAATTCAAGACCCTGTAATAAGTACCACACCTACAACTTTGGAAGCAGCAATGGAG
This sequence comes from Scalesia atractyloides, assembly GCA_947069175.1. NCBI lineage: Eukaryota > Viridiplantae > Streptophyta > Magnoliopsida > Asterales > Asteraceae > Scalesia > Scalesia atractyloides. Next base: position 9,276,994 of record CAMTDV010000027.1, read on the forward strand.
TTAGCTACAGAGCTCACCGAAAACCGCATACAGAAAAAAGATTTCAAAGAGGAGAAGAAGAAGGATAAAGCATCAACCGAAACCTCCAACCAAACCCAGACCAAATCCCCTTCTCAACCCACTTCTAAGAGAAAACGAGATGGACAAATTTTCGCTGTCACTCAACACAATCAACCAGCTTCACAAGTTGTACCCCTCCAAGCTATCCCAATCACGCAAGTAGCACCCAACTCTACTTACCCAAATAAGAAACCTTACATTGGACCTCACCCTCAATGCAACACCTGTTTTTATCACCATCCATCTACCTTACCTTGTCGACTATGTGCTAATTGTGGGCGTTATGGTCATTTGAGCAAAACTTGTCGTGCCCCTCAAAACCAAGCCTCACCCCCTACTCAAAACATGATCCAAACATATCAACAACCCCAATACCCCATGTTTTCCATATGTTCGAGCTTGTTTTAATTGTGGCGACCCTACCCACTTTAGAAACACGTGCCCTCGATTGGTTAACATCATAAACGCCCAAGCGCAAGCAAACCCAGTTAACCAAGCAAATCAAGAAAACCCAGCACTACCACCAGCAAGAGGAAGAGTTTACAACATCAACGCCAATTCTATTGAAGATAATAACGACCCAAACGAACAACCCAACTAGCCTTCCTTTACCAAGAATCAAGACTCAACTCCAACCGTTTAGTTTTTATGTTTTCTTATGTTATCTCAATCTTTACGTATCTCAGTTATAAATTGGAAATTTATGTATAGAAGAATCTTAATGCAAATTACTATTTCCGTTTTGTTTTATACTCACTGATTTAACATTCACATCATCATACATCTCGACGTATCTCAATCTCATCACTTAAAGAAGTTGGGTTGTGTCTCACTTTTACATAGACCAACCCCTTCATCATAACAAACGAGAGAGGTATTGTCATCATTCGATCATGTATCCTTTCAGATTTAAGACTCAAGCTTTGGCTGTTGTGTTTGTTTTATAGATTTTAGAGTCACATAGAACTAATCATAACTTACTGACAAAGCCAATGAAAATTTGACAAGAATATGGTGGATACGCTGCTGGTACTTCCTATATATAAGTATTCTTGTCAAAGGATCAAAAGCGTTGTCAGGCGGTTATGAAAAGTTCCGTGTAGGATTTAGTATCGTCATGGTTGAAGTTTTGTTTTATGATATAACCTTATCTTTCCAAACGTACCAATTCCCTCAAAACTCTTAGGCATAAAATCATGCCTAGTCAATCAACTCTGTTTATCCATGTTCCGCATTTTCATACTTTAGGCATCAAAAAGCGATTCCTGTAGCAGGGTATTCAACCCTTACTAGGAACGTTACCGCCTCCAATAAAATTTAAACTCTCACCCTCTTCTTATGTAATTGTCAAGTTAAAAAAAACACCCACCCTTCAAGTCAAATATACCACTACTACTTAAATTTCGGGACGAAATTTCTAAAAGTAGGGGATACTGTAACATTCGTCGAAAAACGGGTTTTCCAAACCCGCTTCGTTTGTAAATCAAATACTCAGTTATAATTTTTCGTTGCGTATATGGTGTTCATTTTAATTCTAAACAATACATAATTAATAAACATTTTAGAATTTAAAAACTATAATTAATAAATGATAAAAATAAGTGAATAAAAAAATAAGATGAGGCTGCCGGGTTTCGAACCCGGGTCGCCTATAAGCACAAACACAACTTTCACCACTCCGCCACACGCACTGGTTGTGAAATTCTGGAACAAATAAAAGCTTAACTAAAAACTCGCGTGTCACCTGTTCGAACCAAGTCTGTAACCGCCGAAACTGATTCAGAATAATTCGGCGGTTGACTCCGAAATCAAGTGAGTGTAATTGACGATTAACATCAGTTATAACGGAAGAAATTAAACCCAATTGATGAAAAACTGTCGAAAATCAATGATTTAAAAACTGAAAATTTAAAACCGAACACAGGATGTCCTTGCCTATAAATTGTCGATCTCAAACCATTCTGAAACTCGCCCACTCCCAATCTTTACTCCAAAGCAACTCGAAGAAACTCACTGTCTCGTGTTCGAACGTTCGCCGGAATTCTCTGCAAGTTGCCGAAAGTTATCGCCGGAAAACCGGTATCAACACTCTATCGGTAAATCCTTCATTTATCCCTTTATAATTCGCTTTACCCAGCTTAAATCTTTAAACGAATCGCAACAATTATAAATGTTATCATGGTAATCAAAAGAAAACAGTTCTGGGTTTTAAGTGTATGAAGAAGACGAATTGAGATAGCATATAAATATAATAAAAACCGGAATGATAACCAGGTTAGACACACAGTCCAGTGGTGGACTGTGTGTAAAAACAATAAGCACGTCACGGGTTCGAATCTTATGCATGTCCGGTTTACTGAATAAAAATCCATTTTTTTAAACTTAATACGATCACCTTTCAATAAGTACATAAATGTATTATATTCTCTGATTATACCGGGTTAGACACTCAGCCCAGTCGGTAGGGCTGAGTGCAACCCAACATAAGGTCGCGGGTTCGAGTGTTAACAGGCATGCATGTCAGATGATATTTAAAAACCTTTTTAAAATAAATAAAATTCTGAATAATCTAAACAGTATATAATATAATTAAAATCAGAAATATTTCGGGTTAGACACGTAGCCAGTTGGTAGAGTTGCGTGCACGTATACGAGAGGTCACGAGTTCGAACCTCACTCAGCGCATAGAATAAACACGGTCCGACCGGTCAACGGTCAACGGTCAGAATCAAAAAGTCAACATTTTTTTATTTTTTTTATTTATTTAATCAGAAAATTATTTAAAAATACTTAAAAATAAGATTATTAAAGTTAGAAAATTTCCTTAAACTCACAAAAATAAATCTAACAATCCCATAAAGAGCACTAATTAAAAATATTAATCTCAAATAAAGTTTATTTATTTACCGAATCATTTCGTTATTATTTAGGTTAGTTTTTCCCTCGTCGGTTGAATCATAATATTCGCATTCATCGTCATCAAGGAACGCACCCACTGTGAGTGAATCCTTAGAAATTCCTCTTTTTATTCATGTTTTGGGGTGTATCATGTGTCGCTCTAATTATTTCGTTTATTCAAACTTGTGCCATTACCATTATATGACCTAAACTTATGATGTAAATATTGTTTGTTGTGATACGTGTTTACATTTTGTGAAGTTGCGTGCAAATCATTCATTAGGCCCATCAGTTCCTCGTGGGAGACGAGTTGAACATCGCGTGCCTCATTTGATCGGCTCCGTTTGATTGAGCCTTGATCTCATTGTTCATCATTTGGTGTGTGTGCTTGTGCATTAATTGATATTATGTGTTTTGTGATTAAATTTACATTTACGTTTATTCATATTTGGTTATGCACAATTTTATTCAAATAACCAATATGACTAATCCTTTCTAATATTTAAATAAGATTCACTCGCCAACTTTTGTTGACCCAAAAACCCTATTTTACACATGATACAGGTGATCCGGTTGAGAAAAGAAACACATAGGATGGCCTAGAAGAATAAACAAGTTAATGCCTTGGAATGAACGTTTAGTTTTTTATTTCTTTGTAATTGTACTCTAGTTGTAATTTGAATGAAAATGTATTTGAAAATGTTGTGTTTATGTTATTGTAACTTCTTCTTTAAAGAGAATTAATAAATATGAAACGTTATAGTAAATGTCATGAGCTTTGATGAAAACCCAATCATGCCCCGACTACCATTTCCGCTGCGGGTCGGGTGTGACAGAAATCAACAAATTCAAAATTAAACTTAGTCGTCTGTTACCGTTACTCTCTCTTTGATAGCCACAACCTGCCCAATACAACTTGAATACCTGAGTTAGTAAGAGCAAAACAATAACGTTGATTCTTAATTACAGAAAAAAATAACACCTTGGGATGCAAATAACAGTAACAATCTTTGAAATATTGCATTATGAATAAAACTGAAAAAAGACTCGTACCAATTCAAAGGATTTGATCTCAAGATACATAAACATTTAAAAAGGTTTAGTGCAATCCATGTTGTCTGATTGTCAGAAACACATGTCAAAAAAGTTAATTTAATATTTGATGTGTTGAAAGTAACTAAATACAGATGTCACGCAAGTGAGGAATACTTTTGTATTATAAAAATGCACTTGGTTTATGTAAATAAATCAAAGGGTTAAAAACATTTCTTTAATAATAAGTTTTATAAATAACATATTTATAAAACAAAATTTAATAATCATGCTTTGGTTTAGTGTTTTGAAAACCGTTTAAAAATTGAATGATTACAACTAAAACAAGACTTTTGTAATACATAGATAATTATTTTTAAAATGTAATAATACTGCTTTATGAAATATATTAATAAAAAATAATCATCGTTTTGATCAAATTTATAGTTTTTGAGATACGTTGTGTAATTAACGACTATCATTTTATATAAAAAATGATATGTAAGTGCATTTAGCTATTAGAAATAGCAAATAATAATTTCCGTAAAGACGCCATTTTAACATCTTTAATTTCCCTCCCGACCAGTTGAAAAATCTCCAAAAAAATGGAAGCTGTCACAGGCAGTTATTCAACGTGGGGCACGTGGCAGCATATTGTTGCATGTAAACATGTATATAAAGCTTAATAGGGGTTAAAAAAATTTAGCTTCTCTCTCGGACACACCCAAATAAGGCCACTCCTTTCTGCTATCAAAACCTACAAATACTGCCATGTAGCTTATCATAAAAAAGAAGCAGCAACCGAACGTAAGTTTTGTAATATTGCAAGTGATTTGTTTCACTTTTCAAACTATGAACCAGTAGTTAACATTGAAAAGTATGAACCCGAAGCTTGGTTTAAAAAAGTGTAAAGCGCACAAAAGCGACAAGGTCTAAAATCAAAGCGCGAAGCGCAAATCGCAAAAGCGGCGGGCTTTTCATACGTGAGGCGCAAAGTGCTAATATATTTTTTCATATATATCCTATAGACTTTTAGCATCTCTTACCCATAAATAAGGTTTATATGATTTAATGTATAAATCACTTAATGTACAACCATTTTAGCTACATGTATCACACTTTAAAGCACAAAAACACATTCTGTACAAAAAATGTGCGCCCCAGTGGGATTTTTTTTTTCAAAAAAGCTCGCTTTTGTGCGCTTTTTGTACAGAGCTCGTCTTATGTCACACAAGGCGCAGCTATTTGAGCCTAGGGTCGCTTTGCGCTTCAGCACGCTTAAGTCACGCTTTTTTAAACCAAGACCCGAAGTCAGGGCCAGTGACCAAAGGTTCATATTTGAATACTAACTATCCCCTTGCATTTAAGATGGAAAAGTTTCAAACTGCTATAGAACATATTGCGGGAATGAAGAGCGAAGAAATTGTGAAAAGTCAAAATAGGTAAGAGCTGGTAAACTTAAATTCACACATCTTTCTTTCCTGCAACACTTTTTTAAAAGTAACTATGCTAAACATCTGCCAAAATGCAGCAAGATGAGGATAGTGTAGATATTAATGGCTAAGCCCCTCAATTCAGTGAAGTTTGTGCAAAGGTATGTTATAGCAAATCATACAAAGCAAGTAATGCAACTTTATGAAACTTAGCATTATGTGTTCGAACATGTGGGCTCAACTCCTACCCAAATATGACTTTTATATTTGATAAAGTTATTTTATATGAAAAAATTTTTTTTTTTAAACATTTTGTTTAATATGTAGAAACCAATCAACAATGTGGAGCCTATATCCAACGGCCGTGATTTCAGACCCTACACTCGTAATCAGTGAAGAGGTGATATGTTGTTTGGGCATACTTAAACATGTTACACATACTTATGATTTCAATATTTTTAGATTTTTATTTCCTATATATTCACTTAATATCGAATCTGTCTTATATTCACGTAATATCGAATTTGTTTTCATAAATTATGGTAATCCGAGTTAAATAAACCTTTTGTAGCAAAAATTCTTACTATTAATTAGGTAAATGCGAGTGGGTTATGATTAACCATTATAATGAGTACTTAAAATATAACTTGTGTGCCATATTAGAATCTTTACATTCATGTTCCCAGATCATACAAGGCAGTAACACTTCTTTTGTTTATTGTGTGTAATTTTTTTTAGATATGTTGGAAGAATTATACGGATTTGAAGCTCTGTATGATTCTCTACATATTCTCTTTCAAGTTTTAAGGTACTATTCATTTTTGTTTTAACCTTCATAGATATTAACATTAATCATGCTAGCAACCTGCCATTAGGTATCTTAATACTTATTCGTATATGTTTATAAAAAAATCATACTTCTTGAAAGCTCAATAGTTATCTTAAATAATCCCTAATCGTTAAACGTGTTTATGAAAAATCCTACTTTGTTAAATAATACAACACCATAAGACTCTAATGAGAAAACAAATTTTTGGTTCAATTTTAAAATTGTTTTAGGCTCAATCCAACCTTTTAGACCTGTAAACAAAATACAAATCAAATTATAAATAAATAACAGATGAAAGGTTCATACCTGGCTTAATGGGCCAATCCTTTTACAGAGTCAAATCCAGCCCATTCGCTTAATAGTAGCCAAAGTGCATTATCCAGCCCATTCGCTTATCACTTAAATATAAAAATATTACTTCCATCAAATAAAGTAGAATAGTTTAAATAAAGATCTAAAAGTAACAGTAATGATGTTTGTTTTTAAATATTGGTATCTTTATTTTTTTGAAAACTATAAATGCACACTTAAAACACATACCCTGCCATAAGATTCCAGTGAGTTTGCATTATCTCAATTCCTTTACAAGCCTAATCAGTTATCAATAGCGAAAGTCCAGTAAAAGATAAGTTTATGCACCAAAAATCTAAAAATAAATTAAAATGTAAAAAGAATACACTCGAGCAAGTATCTTAAAGTTCATAGCTAAACTCAATGTTTGGTCCGATAGATACCTCAAAGTCATATTACATAGGCAAAAGAATGTCATATTAAACTTGTAAGATATTGTTGTTTACACATGAACTCATAAATAAATACATAATAATAAAAAAAGAATCAGATGACCCTTTTAATAAAATAGCAAATAAAACAAGTCATTGCAAGACATTCATCAACAACTAATTACTAATCATAGGATCAAACAATTGCTTCAACTTCTTCAAGATATGACAAAAATCATCACAAAAATGAAGTCTAAATCTGTAGATTCTAGGCTAATCTTAGTATCTATATAAAACACCAACAATTTATACACTGTAAGATCCAAAATTACCCATCTTTATCAAATAGAATATGAGAAATTGCGTATCAAACTCTCAGAAATCCAATACCAGAAACTATAGTATTATTATTTTTTTAGATAACACTTGTCATCGAAACGTACCGACGAGATATATAGAACATCAAACCTTTATTGGACACAAACAAAGAAAGAATCTGAGCGAACTAGATTAACAATATTACTTTTTATCTGATAAGAATGTCTGAAAATGGGATCATATGGACCATTTTCAAAGACCGAACCGATCCGATTAGATGAACAATCTTACTTTCATCAAGAAAGGGGAAACTGGAAAAGGAGACGTGCAAGTGTGTGTTAGGGTTATTTTTAAAGGTGGTTATATGTGATCCATTTGTTAATTTGGGTGGTCCATGTACCATCTAACATTTCTTGACCCATTTTATATATGATGTTTTGTTTTTTTTAATAAATTTAAAGCAAATATATTGTAAACATATTGTATATTTGATGTTTTATTGTTTTTTAAATGAGTAATAACGTTTATATATAAACATGAAAGACTAATATTTCATATGATGTTTTATTGTTTTTAAAATGAGTAACGTTTATATCTAAACATGAAAGACTAATATTTCTTATGGTTAAGCTTGCATTTATATTTTACATTTATTTTTTATAACATTGATTAAAATTATGATCCGTGTTATAAAACGTTTCACACATTTGATAGTCCTTATGTTTTGAATAAAAAATAATAATTCATTATGATAAATAAAATATCCCGTCCACCATATGGGTATAGAACTAGTTTAACACATTCTAACAAACTACTATATGCATTAAGGCGTCAATTTCACCTTTTTGGCCTAAGTCTCCACATGAACACCTAACGTAAGAAATAATGGCCATACACACATAATTTGGGCCAATGAAACAAATCTGGCCCAAATTCCTGGATCCGCCACCGCCATTAACTATAGTTTAAGTTATCATTATGGTTTCATTAGGTTTATATACAAAGATTTAACCACTAATATTTGCACATTACATGATTTGAACCTTCCCTCCACCTCTAGGATTAGAGTGGTACAAAATCTGGTTTCAGGCCCAAACGGGATCTTTTTTTTTATTGAAAGCCTAAATTAGTTTGACTAAAAAAATCGGTTTGGGTAACGAATGGATTTTTCACTAAAAAAACCTAAACAATTGGACCGAGTTCTAGACCTGTCGGGGGCTCAAACTTATAAATAAACCGGGGTTTTAACTGAATTGGATTTTTCACTAAAAAACCTAATGAATCAATTAGGTTTAAAACATTTTTTTCCTTCAAATCTCGAACTCGAACTGTTACCAAACCAGGAAAACCAGTTTTGTTTTTGCACTAGGCCAAATTATAAATTGGTTTGGAGGGCCCAAATTCATTTTTTGTACAACAGTTTGTATGGTTCGTTCAAAATCTGGGGAAGAAAAGTGGAAAATATCAAACAATCAAAAGGCAGAAGAAGATGCATTCAGAACAAAGCTAATTCAACTTAATCAGAAATCAAACGCTAAACTGAACTTTACTGAAAATAATACGACTCATCCGGGAACAACTTACATTAAACCAAAGATAAAAACCGAAACAACAAATTTCGTCTGTCTAAATCATAATTCCACAAACTAAAATTAAACTGTTCAACATTCAAATGAAATATATAAAAACTTGGAAAGTATTTCATTGCGTTAGCTAAGCAAAGGTCTCTGAAAGCTCCAAACGCACTCCTTCCGCCATGCTCAAGCCTGTCATGCAAAAAAGAAATCACGACATGATTCAGTAAGTGCAGATTCCAAAATAACAATAATCTATAATGTGGCAATATCGTAAAGCAACAACGCAAATTGAATTCCTAAGATAAGTGTTTATTGTTTAACACTTGGATTCGAAAGCTGGTTATTACAAATAAAAAATGATAATCATTTCAAAAGTGTAGAGACATTTGCATCAAAACACCCCTTATCCTTTTAACATCTACCACTCCAAATATGGCAGATTTATATATGTTGTTTCATCCTAAAATGGTTGTAGGCTTAACACAACATTTATATGGGTCATCCATCTTGTTTTAAATAGAAACAATCCAGATTAGGCTTAACACAACATATATCCCAAAAACTAACTATATATCAAGTGATCTATATTATGGTGTTTTACCTGACTCTCGGAGCTTTTGAACACAAACTTCTGAGATGTTTTAACCTATTTAGAAAAGATCAATTCGTACAATCAAAAAATGTTGCATATAAAAAAACTAACTATTTGGTATTGAATTCGATTAAGTGCTTGAGCCAAATGGTTATTAAATGGTGTATTACATTTCCGTAGTCATGATGATTACCTTAAAAACCTCATTATTGATACATCTGGTGAGGGACTACTAATAGTGTAGAGCATTATAAACGAATCATCCTCCATCATCCGTACATCATAAACTATGTTTATGTGCTTCCACACCGTATTTAATCACAGCAAGGGATTCCCTTAGCTCATACATGGAGAAACTACAATAACCATGGGCTAAAATATCCGGAAGGTTTACCTCGCTAAATTCTTTACTTGTCAAACAATCAAATTATCACGCCCATCAAGCCTATCACAAGCAAGCCAATAAAGACACCCATCTACAACCACCTGATCCCAGTATATATGAATCGATTTACTCAGAACATTGGTGCTATATGGACTTCTCCAGGTCCTTGTGCTTAATGTAAACAGCTCAACTTGCTAGGGGATGCAATCTACAATAACCATGGGCTAAAATATCTGGAAGGTTTATCTCTCTAAATTCTTCACTTGTCAAACAATCAAATTATCACGCCCATCAAGCCTATCACAAGCAAGCCAATAAAGACACCCATCTACAACCCCCTGATCCCAGTATATATAAATCGATTTACTCAGAACATTGGTGCTATATGGACTTCTCCAGGTCCTTGTGCTTAATGTAAACAGCTCAACTTGCTAGGGGATGCAATCTACACTCTTGATATCTCTATCACATCTGGTAAGTGTAATCTTAAGAATCTTAGGGTCCTTGGTCTCACGACAAACCCCCAAACCTACAACTGATCGATATAAGTCATCATATGTGACACGAGGCACAACAAAAGCCAACATTTTTTCTAATACAAGGATTGAAAATAACTGCACTGCCAGTCGTAGTTCCAAAGTCGGGACCATCAGTGTCGTAGAAACACAACAAGCCGTGAGAGCTGCAGATTATGTCAGGATATTTAACAAATGTGGGGAGAGAACAGAAACTAGGGGTGTGCAAAAAACCGAATTAACTGACCCATAACCAAATTAATCGCAAAACCGAACCATACCAATAACCAGTGGGTCGGTAATTGTTCTTCTGAAAACCGAAAGTAGCAGGTCGATTATGGTTATCAATGTTTCCATACCCACCATAACCGAACCGAACCGACAAATAGCAAACTCTATGTCAGATTTAGGATTTTCACCGTTTTTTTAATATGTGATATTTTTGGTTGAACGTTTTTAGTATTATGAGTTATTTCATATCATGTTGTTTGAATGTTTAGTTGGATTTATGGAATATATCATATCACTTTGTTTTAATATTCGGTATTAATATTATAGATCATATATACTTTTAGTACTATGTAATATACAAATATATAGAAATATGTAATAACGATTTATTTCATGTTTTAAAAAAGGTGAACTATTTATAGCTAGGCCTAAATTCATGGTTAACCACCCATAACCGACCCGCTATAACATTCAAAATCGATTACCCAAAACCGCCATAACTGGTCGATTACAGTCATGATTATACAAAACAAATGTTGCTTTTGGCCGCATAATGCTTAATAAAATCAAAGCTATCGATCAAAGACATGATTTGGAGAGTAATCAGAATTGGAGCAATGATGTCACAAGAAACCTTTCCATGATTTCCGATTGGATTTCAAACGGTGTGTGGTGTGACATCTTTTGATTTTGATTACAGACATATGAAATCAATTTTGATTGATGTCTAGGGTTACAAAGACAAGTTTAAATCGCCTTTTTATTTCACTATTTATTTTTCGGGTAAATTACATTTTTAGTCCTTTATGTTTGTATCGAATTGCAATTGATCCCCTTTAACTTCAATAATTACAGTTACAATCTTTTATTTGTAAAACTCGTTACACTATACGTCATTTCATCCTAACCTGGTTAATTTAAAAGTTAAGTCATATCATGTGAGGACATTTATGTATTTTTACACCCTAAAAAGAACATGACAAATAACAACTAAAACCAAAAAAATTAAATAAAAAAACAAAAAAAAAACCATAACGGTTATACTCTTTGACTCCTTTGTCGTAATCTGTCCGGCACCAACTGGAAACAAAATCCTTGCCCGGAACCTTGTTGGAAACATAATCTTGATCGGAACCTTGGTGGAAACGGTGGTGGTGGCTCTTACAGTGATGGTGGGGTGGGGTTGCTTGGAGAGAGATAAAGAGGGGAGAGAAAGATCTGAAACAGAGAGATGTGTTTTATTTAATTTAAATATATTAGTAAAATTAGTAATTTACCTTCATGTGCAAGGCACATGCCATATTTAACTAAAAAATTTAACTAGGTTAGAGACAAATGACGTATGGTGTAACGAGTTTACAAAAAAAAGACTGTGACTGTAATTATTGAAGTTAAATTGTATCTATTGCAATCTGATACAAACACAAAGAATAAAGAACGAAAAGTGTAATTTACCCTTATTTTTCTTGGGCTCAAATTTGTTAGTTTCACTTTTGAACCATTAACTCTCATACTAGGTTATTGTCACACCCTGACCCGCAGCGGATATGGTAGTCGGAGCATATTTGAGTTTTCATTTAAGCTCATGACATTTACTATAATAAAGCTTCATATTATTATTTCAAATTAAAATGAAAAATTCCAACAAACACATACACTACAAAAAAAATGAGTATTGAAGACTGAAAAAACAGTCTCTGATGCATCTTAATCAGTCCCTAATGGTTATCAGGGACTGATTTGCGAGTCCCGAGCCAGTTCCTAATACCTAGTCCTAGATAGTGGTTTTAGTAACTAAAAATCAGTCTCCAATGTATGACACCAGTAGGGACTAACGATCACTCTTCGATATTAAAAATTCAGTCTTTGATTTGTACCCTAGTACCACGACATTTCAGTCTTCGATACTTTTCTCAGTGACTGCAAATCAGTCTTGGATATTATGATATTTCAGTCCCCAATGTTTAACTTTAGTGACTGAAAGTCAGTCCTCTAAACATGTCGATATGGTCCTTAATACATTTCGTTAGGTTCGTGATTCCATGTTAATTCAGCCCCTAATAAAAATATTTCAGAGACTGATAATTAGTTTCTAATGCCATGCTATTTCAGTTCATAATATTTATTTTAGAGACTGAAAAATCAATCTCTAATAGTGAATTTTCTAGTCTCTATTTTACTTATTAAAAGTATAAAAACTAATATCCAATATTACATGTCAAACCAAATCCAAGCAACTGATACCAAAAAAGTTACAAATTTCTATGAATTTACAATTTATGTAGGAAATGTGCTCTAGATAGAATAATACATGTGAACAAATAAAAATGTAAAGATCTATAACTTGTGAGTTCTAGAACACAGATTAACAAAAACAACCAAGATAACATAATACTGATAAGTCATTGTCTTCATGGGTTTATTGTGGGTATCATGAGTTCTTCCCATTTTCCGTCTTCCTCAGTTTTGTCGCTGGCTTGTTTCGATTCATTAGTGCTCCAAGTTACCTGATGCATTATAGTCATTGGTAAATGTTGTTACAAATTACAAAAAAAACATAAAGTCTTTTGTAAAACTAAATTTACTTGTATTGATAAAAAAATATATTCAAACTAAATGATTTAAAAAGATATTATATATTAACCTTAAGAAGCATTGAACAAGCACCAAAATCCCAAACTTTGAAATTCTTACAGGCAAGAATCTGTTAATAACTTCCTAATACAAAACAAAAAAAGTGACCAGATTAAATAAACAAGTGACCAGATTAAAGAGGCTCGGGCTAGAGCTCGTTTAAGCTCAACTCAATTCAAGTTTTTTGCGAGCCGAGTTCCAAGTAGTTCACAAGCGGCTTGGCTCATTTACACATGCTTAATGTATCTTAATTAAGTAAAGTAACTCTTCAATAGCAAATATAAGAAGTTTTACCTAAGTGCAAACTTCTGATCTTTTGTCTAAAAGCAATGGGTTTGTTCATGTAGAGTCAGTTGATTCTGCTGCAAATGCTTATGAGGCTCAATTCCTCCTGTAGTATCACCAGCCTTTATGAGTGTTGTCATAATCTTATTATCCAATAAGCAAATTCCAACTATAAAATAAGATATCACCCAACAATGAGCTACATTGAAAATATTAATGTGAATCATTATTGAAAAATAAACTTTAGGTTGGCATAACAAACTTACCAGTAGCATCAACAACTCTAATCAGCGAGTTATTGATATAAAGCTTATCTTTTTTTAAAATACAAAAATCATAACCATCATATTTAACCACAAGAGCATCCTTCAAATAGCATTAAAATTCATTTATTTAACAATTTAGTCTAGTGAAACAACAACTAACTTTACCTATAGTCCATCCGATAGTCATGATCTCAAAAGGCAATGCATCAATTCCCAAACAGCAAACCAGCGATCCATATGAGACTTTACTCAAATACATGTATAAAAATTGTGATTTAAAACACTAAATATGTATATGGCTATGATTTAAGATTTGATTAAGACTTGTTTAATTATTTAAAATGTATAAAACAACATCCTTTTTTAATGAGACATAAATATGCCCACCTTAACCTAATGAAAACTGAATCATCTATTTGAAATATTTTTCTAGAACAGGTATCAACCAGGAATTCCTTCAACTTCAAGGCCCTATACAGAGTGGTGACAACCATCAACTTCTACCTACATTTTAGATCACAAATCAGAAATCAGTTTCGAGTTTAGGACTTAGAAATACTTACGAATGACTCTTTGATCAACCCTGATCACCGTTCACGGGTAGTTTGAGATTGCAATCAACGGGTAGTAAAACTCCATCTCCATCTCGTCGACGCTTCCGCTTTTTTTGTAAGCTTTCCGTGAGGGGGAAATGAGAAATAGTAATGAAAAACAAGGATTTTAGGGGGGAGACTGAATATTTGAGAGAAATGCGGGCATTCAACTATTTGGGAATTTTTGGAGGGATATTGAAATTTTTGTAGGCATTTTTGTAGGCGGGATATGGTGGATATCAAAATAAATATTGCTTACGTTTTATTTTAATTTGTTTGAATAATAACTTCTTGGTATAAATTAAAACTTATATGATCATATATTGTAATATAATAACAATATAATATACTGCAATAATTTCTATAAAGAAATATTAAAATTAATTTTTATAAGTCAGATGTATTTTTGTAAAAAAAAAAAAGAAACTAAAATATATATATAAGTGAAGCTAAGTAGTTAATGCGGTAAAATATAGTATATCGTTCAAGGACTGATATTTGAGATATCGGTTATAGGTTTTCACGAGCCGATCCAAACCGAGTGGACCTTTTCTCATGCTTGGCTCAATTACAACCGAGCGAGCATATTCGAGCGTGTATTTTTCGAGCGAGCGACGATTAATTTGGACAACCATAGATTTAGCATGTTTCCTTCGATGTCTCCGCTATCGGGTCACAACTAAGTTCTAAAAGTCCGAGGATGACACTAAGATTAAGGTCAAATCGTCCGAGGATGAGGCTTGGTTGAGGCAGGCGACGCGATGAGTATACAACAAAGAACAATTGTCGCATTGTGACGTATGGTCAGAGCGAGAGACGAGTTGATAAGAGAAAGATGTTAAATATTGTCGCTTTACGACTTAGAGTTTTAGTTTTAAATTTGATATTAAATTTTTTATTAGTTTGATTAGGCTACTATGGATAAATATAATTGTATATTTGACTATGGTGGTCCAAATCTAATAAAACAGTATGTATAAAATATGAATATGAATATACATCTAATTTGTATGTGCATATATCAATTGTTAAGATTTAATTTCAATCTCTAATACATTTTTCATGAAATGATAGAATATGAGACAGTTTGCTTATTGAGTAGTCCTTCCTTATTTCATTGAGAAATATATTCAAAGACTAAATATTAGTCCCAAGTAATTTCCATTGCAATTTTTTTATCTTCGAAGACTAAATTTAAGTCTCCAATACCTTTTTTTTACTTGCATCAAATAATAATAAACTAAATATCGGTCTTTAATCCTTTTGGTACAAAATACGTTATAGACTAAATTCCATTCCTAAATATGATCCATTTTAGGAATCTTAAGAACTAATTTTCAGTCTTTAATACAGTTCTTCCATGTTAGAGACTGAATATCGGTCACCATATATTTGTGTAATTTTTTATTATGTATTGGGACTGAATATCAGTCGCCAATATGTTTCCCTCCAAAACCTTGTATTGCATAAAAATGTTTGCGACTGAAATTTAGTATCAAATAAGGTGTCAATGTATTAGCGACTGATTATCAGTTACTAAAACATGTCGTATATGTATCAGTCCCTAATGTTATTAGTAACTGATAAATCAGTCCTAGATATTACGCATTTAAGACTGATATATTAGTCCCTGATAATTTAGTCTCTAATAGTCACTTTTCTTGTAGTGATAAACCATACAAGCACAAAATGTTTCTAAACATGACATTCAAATAACGCTTTATTTTTCTTCTAAGGCCAATCCTATGTGTTCCTTGCTTCAACCTGTTCACCGGTATCATGTTTAAAATAGAGATTTTGATCAACAAAAGTTGGCGAGTGAATCCCATTTAAACATTAGAAAGAAATGATATGTTGATTAATTTAACAAAAATGTGCATAAACTGAATATGAGCAAACGTATATGTAATCTATCCACAAACCACATAATCATCTAGTAATGTACATGTGAGCACGATAAGCGATGTGCTATGAGATCAAGGCTCAATCAAACGGAGCAGATCTAATTAGGCAACGCGATGCTCTACCCATATGAAACATGGAACTGATGGGCCTAATGTGAAAACTTGACTGAAATGAGAAAGTATAACCACAAATAACAATAAAACCAAATATCACATAGCACGTTAGTTCATATAATGTAGTAGCACAAGTGGTTGAATAAATGATACAAATAAACGACACATGATACACCCCAAAACATGAATAAAAGGGAAAGTTTGTAGGAATTCACTCAAAGTGGGTGCGTTTCTTGATTTGATAACAGCGCACACGATTTAAAGATACCAACCGACGAGAAAAGCTAACCTAAATATTCACATAATAATTCGGTAAATATATTTCTTTTACTTAAAATTAGTATTATTATTTAATGAATTTTATTAGACTTTTAGATAATTATATAGTATTTGTTACTAATTTTGATGCTTAAAAAGGACTTATTTTATTATATATTTTTATAGTTTTTGGAGAAAAATAAACAAAAAGGTTAATTAAAAAAATATACCCTTAGCGGGTCAAACCGGACATTTTTATGCAGCTGAGACTCGAACGTGTGACATCTCGTTTACGTGCACGTAGCTCTACCAACTAAGCTACGTGTCTAACCTGAATTATATCCGAATTTAATTATATATATACACTTACTGAGTTCAACATTTTTCTATTTATTAATTAAAAATGTTTGATAATTTCAGAAACATGTAACGGACCGGACTCGAACCCGCGACCAAGGCTTCGTGTTGCACACAGCCCGACCAATTGGGCTGTGTGACTAACCCGGGGTATATGGGTTTTTAATTAAATTTATACACTAACTGAGTTAGTTTATATATTAATTATAAAAAGGGTTGGTATAATATAGGAAATCAGCAGCGTAGGTAAGACTCGAACCCGAGACACTTGTTGTGTGTCCGTATAAACACCGGTTTTAATTATAATTATACTCATTATCAACTTCATCTTCTTCATTTCATTAATCTAGTTTAACATACCCGTTTGTTAATCAAAACTCTTATTGAGTTCATTGATTTATTACTACAGATAATAAAAATACATAAAACGAAAAGGATTCAAGGATGTTGTACCAAACAGAAGTTAGCTTGATTCCTCCGGTAAAGTTCCAGCGACAAAACAAGTTATTCGGCGAGTGTGAATTTGAGAGCGAAGTTACAGAGAGTTTGAAATAAGATATACAAGTGTGTGAGCAAGTTCTGAACAGCTTCAAGATTACTATTTATAGTTGAAGGTGTTGTGAGTTGTTTTCGGTTTCAACTGTTTCGGAAAAAAATTACTGATCGAATTATTGTGTATAACCGAATTGACCATGATTGAGTATTAATACATGATTGGAAAAACAGTTTTTTTCAGTTTAATTCGTAACTGAAACGGAAATTGATGATGGATTTGGGAGTTACAGCCGCTTACAGGGCGGGTTCTCTTGAAATTGAATTTCAAGAACTATTTTGCTATAAATGGTGTTTGTCTGAAGATATAACCAATGTGTGTTGGTGTAGTGGTGTGTTGGGTGTATTGTTTGTGTGGAGACCTGGGTTCGATACCCGCGGTCTACACTTTTGTTAATTTATTTTTATTATTAATATTTTACTTATTAACATTATTATTTTAACTTTATTATTTTATTTATTATTTAATACTAACAACAATATAACGAATTTTAACTTTTAACATAAATGCATAACGAACATATACATATTTAAATTACAAAACAGAGCGAGTTTTAGAACTCGTTTTATGACAAATGTTACAGTTATAGACCCGCAAATTACACAGGCTGAATAAAGATAATATCTTAAGTAAACTCATTTAAGACACGAGATTATAACCTAGTGACTTAGATAATAATAATTTTAATTATAATTATAATAATATGGTTATTACAAATAAATAATAATATCAATAGTAAAAACCAATTTTTCTCATCTGAACTTGAGATTTGCATTTTTTTGCCATTTTCATTCAGCCCATTAACTTTATAAAAAGGTGTTAGGTCCTAGAAGTTGAGACTGAAGCATCAAATATACGCAACGATCTATGGTAGTTAACATGGGTTAGTTTGTGTTAGGTTTGGACCTTTATAGGTCATTTGGGCATGCCATAGGCCATGTGGGCCAGGCAAGCCCATAGACAAACCCATTAGGGTTATGCCTTACCCTAGCTATATAAGCTAAGCTTATGTTATTTCTAGAGTTAAGTTTTGGAATTTCTCTAGAGAGAGCCTTCATCTTGTACCAGACGGTTTTGCTTGTTCAAGTAATAGAATCGTGTGCAAGGTATTAAAGTGAATTCGTATTGTTCTTCATCATTCGGTTTTTCTTGAAGATCATCAAGTTTGGATTCCGCCCATCCTTGGTGATCAGTGTGATATCAGTGTTAGATCCGGAATATCGGGACTTACAAGTGGTATCAGAGCCTGTTGAACCTATTTTCCAGGCTTAATCTGATATCACCCTGATTCTGTTTAGTTTCTACTGAAGAACACGAAGAAGATCAAGCATTTCAGATCAAC
The DNA here is from genome assembly GCA_947069175.1 of Scalesia atractyloides. Taxonomy (NCBI): domain Eukaryota; kingdom Viridiplantae; phylum Streptophyta; class Magnoliopsida; order Asterales; family Asteraceae; genus Scalesia; species Scalesia atractyloides. The sequence continues at coordinate 9,295,892 of CAMTDV010000027.1, forward strand.
ATTCAAGGACTTCGGATTTTCTGGTTGCATTTCGGATTTATTTCGGATTAATCTGCTGCATTTCGGATAAAAATCTTGAATTTCTGATAGATTTCGGATAAATCTTCAAGGATTTTGGATTTTCTTCAAGGATTTCGGATAAATCTTCAAGGATTTCGGATAATCATCAAAGATTCCGGATTCGTAACTGTTCCGAATTCGGATAGACTTTCATTCTGGATTACTGTTCCGGATTCCCACTGTTGCTGTGTTTTAGATAGCATTCTGGATTACTGTTCTGGATTCTCATTCGGACTGAAATAGTGCATCTCGGATTCCATCAGGATACTGTTTCGAATCACCATCTCGATTAGCATCTCGGATCACTGTTTGAGATTCCATCTCGGATTATGAATCCGAGTTACTGTTCCGAATTTGGTACTGTTCCGAGTTGTACCAAAAAAGGTGGAAAGTTAACCAGCTGACATAACTGGAGTTAAACGTTTTCGCACATAGAATTTGATCCACAGACCATCTTAACAAACCGGTTTCACGGTTAGACTCGGGTGATTTTTAGGGCAAAATAAAAGGCACGAAAATTCCTAAAATCACATCGGACAGTATATATCGTTGGAATGTATCGTTGAGACGAGTCTAACGGTACATTTTGGTAAAAACAGTTTTCAGACTTTTTTATCGTGTTTACCGGTCCGGTTTCGATTATCAGAAGATCTTTGCAGCCCAAACTCAGCACTCGAGCCTACGGGATGAAGTGAAGGAAAAGATGTTTGCAGCCCAAACTCAGCACTCGAGACTACAATGTTGATCCAGTTGCTAACTATGTGATGCGTTTGCTTGAATGTGGGAGGCGTAAAGAGGAAGTAAGAAATGCGATGGATAGCTTCTTTAGTGATGATAAAGACTCCTTTGTTTACAATCAAGCCAAGATCTCAAAGATCTATATGCAAAATCAACTGAGTCCATTTCTGAAGAAGTATCTGAGCAGAAACCTCAAGCCCAGCAAGCAGCCATTAGTAGTCCAGCACCCTAAACTCGACATCAAGCCCAAACTAACGCTGACAAATCAAGCTCGCCCATTGTCACAGTCAATTATCTTTTGTGCACTGAACCTTGCAGGAATAGGGTTGCTCAACTCCAAGCTCTTAATTCCAAAATGACCGATGAATACAACCATGCAGTGGCTCAGTGCATCAGCTTTCGAGAAAGTAACAAGTTACTCAAAGAAAAGGTTGAAGCTCAAAAGAAAGACATAGCTCAGCTCCACCTGGACGTAAATCAACAGAAATGTTGGGTCCATGATTACAAAACCTGATTAGATTCAAAAACCATGGAATGCGACTTGGTAAGAGTTGAGCTGGGCCTTCTTACTGGAAAATATCAACAAAATGAAGTAAATATAAAGAAGTTTGATACATCCATCAAGCTTGTTCAAGACGTGTGCAATGTGCAGCTGGCATATAAGGGGAACAAAGGGAAGGGTTTGGGATCAGGTTGCCCACCGTATAATCACAACTACACAACAATGCCTGAAACCGACGAAGATATGAGAAAGCACAACATATGGTGTACGGCAAACCAAGTGATTATACGTCAGACACACGGGAACCATCTGGTGCTGTTAACTCTTCAAATGAGTCAGCAGCTGATGAAGCGACAACTGATGTGAACAAGGCTCCAAGCGCGCAAACTGAACAATCTGAACCTTCTGCTACTGATGAAAAGGTTCAGAGCAAGCTAAAAGAGCAGAAAAGAGCAAATCGGAGACGAAGAAAGCAGAAGTCCAAACGTCAAGGATAATCCAGCTCTCCAAATCATCAGTGGGCAGCAATAGCCCTCAAAAGGCTAGTGTTGTGAAAAATGCCTTTGTTAAGCTGGTCTTTAATGGCAAATGTGAAAAATATCCTTTTGACCGTGCTAGCAAAGCTTTTGGAAAGGTTGGGGAGATTTCTAAACAATACTTGCAGTCTAAACAAAAAAGAAGAATCCATAGAAATCTCCACAACAGAAGAAGGCCCTGGGAAACGACAAGTACAAACATCCAAATTCTTTTTCGTCAGCAAGACATGTGCAAGGAAGGCGAGCACAGAAGGAATCAGTTCATCCTTCAAGGCCTGCACGAGCAAATCAAGCTGATCAGAATGTTTTATATGTGAAGAGACAAACGTGCTTCAATTGCGGCATTCCTGGTCACATTGCTCGAAACTGTACACGTGGTCCTCATGTTCCGTGTCATGCTAAAAATCAGAAGGTTACACCAAAGAATAACAATCATTCCAAGCCAATGAAGGTATCATCACCTAAGGCAATAAAGAATGTGAATTCCAAGGTTAAACCATCTGATGGGATTGAATGTTACCAAAAACAAACGCAAGGCTGTTCAGAAACAAAAATCTTTTTTCTAAAACGACTAAACCGGAAACAGCCAAAGTTGCTCAATCAAGGGCAACAACCGCGTTTGTTAAAACAAAACAGATTTGGAAACCCAAATCCAAGATGGTTGCAACATCACCAATCCTTGAAACAAAAGGGGATTTGTGTCTGAAAGAAGTGTCTTATTTTGATGCTTCAGGGAAACCCAAGACCACGATGGCCTGGGTCCACTGTCTTACTAATCTCCTTATTTTTCAGGAACAACAAAGGAGGAGTTGTTGACAATCTCTGAAATGTTGGTAGCGGTTGTTCCAGGGACATGAAGGATAACATCTCACTGTTGCAAAAAGGTTCAAATTTTTACGATTGTGATGTTTCCTTGGAGGAGATGAGGTAAGAAAAGATCACGAAAAGGTACAAATTTGAATTTCGTGCTTTAATTTTGAAATTGATTAGTTTTTAATCTAATGACGGAACGGTTAAGCAAAAACAACAAAATATTTTCCTTTTCCTTTTGTTTAAAACTTTGTGCATTATGTTTTCTTTATTAGGAAATTTGTGCATAAAGTATGATGCACAAATTTAGGGGGAAGAGGGCGATATATGTACATATGTATTGTTTGAGGGGGAGAAAATTAGAAAAATATAAAAACATTATTTGAAAAACAGAAAAATACAAAAATAAAAAGTCATAGGAAATGAAATGAATATTCGTGATAAAGGGCGTGACTGACACATGCAAGGTGTCGTAGCTGAAAAGACACTAAATGAATATTCGTGATAAAGGTCGTGACTGACACATCTAATGTGATATGTCGGTAGGCTTACGCTCAAAGTGATTAAAAGATACTAAAGTGATATAAACATAACGAACTATGTATCTTGTGGGTAACATACCATCGGCGTATGATCTCGTGGTCTTAAATCCTGTGTTGATAGATAGCCAACGTCTGAGGTTTCGGGTCTTTATGCTGTTGAGTCATCCGGGAATATCTTGGCTGCCCTTCTGTTGCATCCAGATTATATGCAGACCTAGCACAGTCAGGATATTCTTAAAAGAGCCAAAATAAAAAGGGCCAAAACCTTAAAAGAAAGGAAATCTCATCATGAGAAAATTCCATGAATTCAAACATACCACATAAGGTATATGCCTAACCCTCGTCAGATACTATTGGTCTCTCTGCTGTACGAAAGTACTGACCTATTCACCAATAGTCTGACGTTGTAAAAATAAAGGATGATCTCAGTATACTCACCTGCTACGATGAATCGTTGTGCTTACCTTGATCGCGGGGGTATGCCATGATGTGGGACGCACGAATATTATAGTATAATACTACCTTAAGCATATCACGAAGTTGAAAAATGAAAGTTGAGCGTTTAAGTTTAAGTGACAAACATATTGCAAATCGCATAGACCAATCTGAATAGGTTCGCATTGAAAAATGTTCCTTGGTCCGCCTAAAAATGATTTTGATCCCATTGTAATTGTATAGTTGTAACTATTGAAGTATTTTCTTTGTTTCTGTTTATATTCTTATATTTATAAAAATAATTAAAAAATAGAAAATTCAAAAAACCAAAAATAGAGTACTTTATTTGTTTTATTAAAAATTATTAACCGTTCTTGAAGATTTGACTAATCGTCAAAGGATGAAAGAAATTTGAATTTCGATCCGAGTACAAGTACTTGGTGTACCGAGTGTTCATGTGGTACTCTCCCTGTTGCATAAGAATGTTTTGCTTATAAATTTATGAGAACGTGTAGATCTTGATTTAAATAAGAAACAGGGATTGCTGAAAATTGATATGCTGTTAGTTGCCAACAAAGCATGAAGCATCACAACAGCAAAGTGTACCTGAGTCAGAAGAACCAGATGCCAGTCATCGTTTGACAATGATAGTATATTTGAAGAAGTACTTGTGAACCTGCTTGCTTGAAAGAGAAGGATTGAAGAAGAAAAGAGTTGTTGAGGTTCCTCCTCTCACATTCTTTTGACAAAGATGTTTCAAACAAAGCTGATCAAGATCCTGATATGAAGCTAACCACAACAACTAAAGAAAAATACCCAGTACTGAGAGTTCATTGAAGTATGAGGTCCAAGAAGTATGAGACTGACTTCCACAACACTTACAGCACAGCGACAACCATAGTCTCTGTTGAAGACGTTGCTGAATTTATGCTATCAAGACAATTTTATGCATCAGTCTAGGGGGAGATTGTTAGGTCCTAGAAGTGTGAGACTGAAGCATCAATACACGCAACGATCTATGGTAGTTAACTGGGCTTAACTGGGTTAGTTTGTGTTAGGTTTGGACCTTTATAGGTCATTGGGCATGCCATATGCCATGTGGGCCAGGCAAGCCCATAGGAAAGCCCATTAGGGTTATGCCTTACCCTAGGTATATAAGCTAAGCTTATGTTATTTCTAGGTTAAGTTTTGGAATTTCTCTAGAGAGAGCCTTCATCTTGTACCAGACGGTTTTGCTTGTTCAAGTAATAGAATCGTGTGCAAGATGTTAAAGTGAATTCGTATTGTTCTTCATCATTTCGGTTTTTCTTGAAGATCATCAAGTTTGGATTCCGCCTATCCTTGGTGATCATGTGATATCAGTGTTAGATCCGGAATATCGGGACTTACAAAAGGTGAATTATATAAGGAGCATTTTTTTCTCTTTTTACTTGTTTAATTTCTTGTTCTTTAATTCAAATAAAAACCCACCCCATTAATTTATATCACCGACCAAATGTGAACTTAAGCAACAATATATTCTGTCATAATAAGATTTAACTTAATTATTATTGATATTAAATTATAAAAAACAAATTAAAATACAATCTAAATTATATAAAATATAATTTAAATTTTAAATTATATACCATATTCGTTTTTTAAGTTTATCGACGTGGCGGTTTAAATTTCGTTGAATACAAAGTTATATTCGCAATAACATATTTTTTGTTTGTATTGGACACCACATGCGTTATATATTAAAAATGAAAATTGGATATTGATCTAATATATTATTGATATAATAATAATATTGCTAAATTAAGAGATACCAATGTGTAGGTATTCCCAAACAAATTATTAGGTTAGATTAACAATCTAGGTCTATAAATATATAACCTAATTTGGTTTGATCCGCAATGATTAAAAATAAAAACCTTTTTTTTTCACGTATGAAAAGAAAAATGAATAAATAAAATACTAACATAATATAAGATAACTATTTTTATGTATTAAGTAGATATCTATAGTTACGGATAGATTAATAAATTGGATATATTAATATGATATAATAACAATATGTATTTATTTCTTGTTGTGTATAGATTAATAAATTGTATATTAATATGATATAATAATAATTTTATTAAAGGAGAGAATGCAACATGGCATTAAGATAAATTTAAGGAGAGAATGAAATGTGTCATTAACTTGATTCCTTTATTAGTATTAGATCATAATAGGGAGTGATAATTGTCATTAACTTGATTCCTTTATTAGTATTAGATCATAACACGGGAGTGATAATTTGGGCCTGGATGATAGTCCGCAAGCCCATACCGTCGAAAAAATTCCTTTTGGTTACCTTCTTTTTTGACAAGCAAATTTGGTTTTGAGATGTATATCAGATAAGATATCGGCACATTAAGAGGAAACATGTGACGGCCATGGTTAGAACCGTGCAAACTCTTACTGTGGAGGAGGGGAGGGGAATACTTGAGTACAGGCAAACTAAAACTGACTTGAGGGGAGGGGATTAGGCAAGATACGTTACACTTGCATCTCTCTAAGGAGATGGTTGAGGATAGGATTTCGTGGAGATCCAGAATTAAAGTTATAAGATTTTTAGAAATAGCGCACGGTTTGTTTTTTATTCTCGCCTTACGAGTTTAGTTCTTAGTGTTTTTTGGTGTTCTTTGCTTCTTATCGCTAGTTCGTGTAATTTTAGTGAAGTACTTGATTATGTTACACACATGCATCTTCGAGTCTTACCATCATGAGATGGCTTTGAAAAATGTTGACTATGTTCCATTTTCGACTGTATTTATTCTACATCAATAAGAAAAGTAGAAAACCATATCAACATTTGTTGTGTTAACCCCATATCGTTAACCAGTTTTGACTTTCATCTCACCTTTCCCTTGACTTTTTAAATGATGACCCATAATTTGTTTTTCATGTCAATTATTATGCATCCATTTGTGACAATGCATAGCCCATCTCAATAAAGCCTTTGACTACAGTTTTGTCTTTTGAGACCCTTTTTTTGGTAAAGAGGCCCGGGTAAACTTTTATAGAATTAGAAAGAAAAACATAAACAAAATGAATTAAACTATTTTGGCACAATCCTCCAAATATAGAATTAGAAAGAAAAAACATAAACAAAATGAATTAAACTATTTTGGCACAACCCTCCAAATAGTTTTTAAACCCCACAGTCCATCTAATTATTGGGCCATATGTGTGTGGGATTTAAACCCGACCCACATATTCCAAATCCATCTATGCTATTGGGTTTATAGATGGCCCAATATTTATTACATTGTAAAAACATCACAAGGATATCAACATATACACCGCACACAGGAAACATCAAAGCTCCAACATATATAGCCCAATCCTTTGCATTGATAGCCACAGCCCACGGTGGTGATAGTCCGTACAAAATACAAATCATGTCCACCCATTGTAGACCCAATATAGTGCTCTTATAAGCCACAAAGAAACTTAATCTGTCACATTGTACTAGAGATGGGCATAATCGGGTTTTATTATTACCCGGAACTGGTTCCAACCCGGAACCGGTTCTGTTTGGATGTCATTGGAACCGGGTATGGTGTGGAACCGGGTCCAGTTCCTACCCGGTTCACACCCAAGACTATGGAACCGTGTAGAACCAGGTACGGGTATTATGGAACCGGGTATGGTGTGGAACCGGTTCCTGTGTGGAACCGGTTCCTGACAGTAAACCTGACTTTTTACTGTTCAGAACCGGTTCCTGACAGTCGAAAATCTGACTTTTACTGTTTAGAACAGGTTCCTGACAGTAAACCCTGACTTTTTACTGTTCAGAACCGGTTCCTGACAGTCGAAAAATCTGACTTTTACTGTTCAGAACCGGTTCCTGACAGTAAACCCTGACTTTTTACTGTTCAGAACCGGTTCCTGACAGTCGAAAAATCTGACTTTTACTGTTCAGAACCGGTTCCTGATAAAAATGTTACCGTTAGAACCGGTTCCTGATAAAAAATGTTACCGTTGGGAACCGGTTCCTGGCAGTCGAAATCGATTTTTTTTATATAAACCCCTCCCTACTTACCATTTCAAAACTTAACACTCACCATCAACTTACAAACTCACCATCATCAACTTACAAACTCAATCATCTTCTCAAAAATCTTGCAAAATACCTATGGCATGCAACGAACAAGTTGTTACTATCTTAGAGACGAAAAGAAACCCAGCTATATGGAAGAATTTTGATCTCTGTTTAATGTCCGACAGCCACGAGATGGTTAGATGCAAAGCTTGCGGAAAATTTATGAAGGCCGCAGCCAACTCAACCCTTAAGAAACGCACTGAGCGGCATTGCCCAGTGACGAAGGCAAAGAAAAATGAGACGGGAGAAGGTTCCGGCACCGGTAATTCAAATGTTTGATGTAACCCGTTTGGTTTGGTGTTTTAATAAAGTTTGTGTAATGTTTCTTTCTATTGTGTTTGTTATTTTTATGTTTCTTTCTATCGTTAGTCTCCACTTTTTCGGCTATAACCGGTTCCAAAGGTAACATTTTAACGGTATAACCGGTTCTTTCTAGAACTGCATTTCCGGGTACTGATGGAACCGGGTACTAGTGAAACCGGGTACGGGTAGGAACCGGTTACTACCCGATTCAAATGGTAAAATTGTGGAACCGGGTTGGAACCAACGGGTATTTTGAACCCGGAACCGGTTCTACTTAATGTCGGTAGGAACTGGAACCGGTTCCAGTTCGGTTCTACCGGTTCGGGTTCGGAACCGGTTTTTATGCCCATCTCTACATTGTACATTAGTTTGCTCCAAGTTATAATGTGGTCCAAAATCCGATGAACATTAGAAGTCCAGGCCCACAGTAAAACATGGCCCAGTCCTTCCAACCATAAAAATTGTATCCTGTAATACCCAAGCCACTCTCGGCAGGCACCATTTGCAATTCAATTGGCCCATACACTGAGTATTAACGTTTACAACGAGTGAACAATTATATTGAACATACAAGGCCACAAATCATTATTCTGTATGCAACTAGATGCTTACAAATTTAAATACGGCAGTAAGTTGAATAATGAAATTGAATTGAGCCTCCACTTGTTTAGCTTCAGTTAAAACCATGCTTCATATTTTCTACTGCTGCATAAAAATTTCGAAAAGTGTATTCTGGTCATAGAGCCTACTCCCCCAATGACAGTAAAAAAACCAACAATGAGACTTGTTATTGAACTTGATTCCAGTCTCCACCCAAATAGTGTAATTGTTCTCAGACCAATAACTCAGAAAGTTTGATAAGACTCGGTAAAACACTCCAAGGAAACAAGCAAACTTTAATCTCCACCTGTACAGTTTGATTAGACTCAGTGTTAACTGCACACCAATAGCTCCAAGAGCCTTAACCACATGCAACACCACCTTGGTGCCTATCCCACTACATCCATCCACCCATAACATATGTGCCACTGAGAAATAGCTAACTAAGACTACTTATAAATAGTTAACCAACCATGCTATGCTGGAGCTAACAAACCTCCATCTCCGCCCTTCAACTGGCATGGTTGTACACACTTCTGCTGGTGTACCCCCACCCCTTCTTCTCCAAACACCAAAAACCCAAACCTAGATGACTCCAATCCCAACAAGAAACCAGGCTCACTCTACAAAATGATACACTTGGTTTCCACAATTTTGACAGGTTCTACTTAATGCAAAACTGTGGCCCTTATATCTCCGGTGGATAGGCTAACCTTCAGCCTTGACAAACCTAATTTCCCAACAATAAACGCACAAGCAACTACAAAGCTCACATATGCACCATATCTTGTTGTCACATAAAATAAAAATGAAAAACGGGTCAAATTTCCTACAAAATATGGATGATGGAAAGAGGAAAAAAAGTGCTGATTCTATGGCTAAGGTGGTGAGGTAAGATGACTCCACGGTTGTTTGGTGTTCCTCATTTCAACATCAGACAAATGTCTAGACCTCATAACAAACCCAACATGCAAAAAGTACAGGCTATACACAGTCATTATCAAACACAAGGTTTTTGGCCACCGTAAGTCTCTAGAAAACTTATATTTGATTCAGTTGCCATTGAATGAAATTACTTGACAGTTAACCTCAGTTAACTTTCTCCCATATCAAATGGTCCTTGAGAACATGCCAAGCTTAATTACATGTATAACCAAGTCTGTAATGCCATAATTCACTAGACATATTACATAACAAAATATTGTGATTACTCACACACTATCTAACCTCTAGCTATATCTTTAAAAAAAATTAAGGCCACTATAATTTTCTCTAATAAGCATCACACCGCTTTAGCTAGACGAAGTTCTCTAAAAGCTCCAAACGCACTTCCTCTGCCATGCTCAAACCTATCCTGCGCAAACACTCGATGAGTGCAGAAACAGAATAACAATAACCTAAAACATGTCAATATGGTAAAGCAACAATGCAATTTGAATTCCTAAAACAGATACTTAACACTTGGATTCGAACTTAACTAAACATCATTCAGGAAAAGCCAACACTAATTATTTTCATTTTAGAAAGTGTTGTAAGGTGTCTTCGAAAATGAATTAAACTTATTAGTTTTAAAAAAAAATGAAAAGCCATTTAATTCACGATAAGAGTTTCTTTTCCTAAACTAGTCTCTTTTAAAATATTTTTAACAGACAATTAAAAACAAGCTTGTTCAGAGTAAAAACATTCTAAACAAGTTTGTCAAACGGGTTCTAGAATACAATGTTGTGGAAGAACAAGTTTCCACACTTGGAAACAGATAAAAATATAGCATTTAAAGAGCATTTTATGTATGAAATGAAACAATACAGGGTATCGAATATCATTAACACATGAGATTCACGATATAAATCTTTTTAAAGACTTTGCAACTGTATGGATGAGCAGTCTGATATATACTTTTACAAGATTTTGCAACTGTAGTAACTTGTTAGACCGGATGATATTTCTCAGATCACACATTCTACATTCAATTATGTTTCTGTCAAATTAAAAAAAAGAGCAAGACATCCTATCCAAAATAGGGGTATTATGTGACTACATACAAAAGGGAAGCTGGTTATCACAACTGAAAAAGGATAAGAAGTATAACATCTACTAGTACTACCACTCTGAATTTAGCAAATTTATATATGGGTCATCCATCTTGACTCAAATAGGAAAAATCCAGATTCTTTTGACTGAACAATTTATATATTCATTTTCCTTAATTTTCATTCTCAAATGAACTTGTGTGAGCCGACCCCAACAGCCATTTTGCAACCTCTATTTAGCTATCAGAATACATACCCTGCAAAACCTCCAAGTTCATTGCCAACTTAATGTACGCCTCTACTTTTTAAAATCTATTGTAGCATTATGATTCTTTTATACTTTACCAATGAAATATTGATTTATACACCAGTTTTGTATATAATACAAGTATATATTTAGTATATCTAGATATATAAATAAACTTCAACCTTGCACCTAATTTAATAAAAATACATAATTTCAATATGTGAATATGAATAATAAACAAATATAAATAAGAAAAAATTCATACCTTGCTTGCACGCTTCAAAATCAGAAGGGAAACGGGCTGATCAAAGCAGAAGCAGTGTCTCCGTGTAGGAATACACAGAATCTAAGCAATATATTTCATTAATCCCAAGATTAGTGATGGATTTAGAGTCGGGTTCATAAGCAGCAAGTATTCTAGTGTCGCCATGCTGGCTCCTAAAATAACTTCAATTAACGGTTCACCTGTCTTCCTAAATCCACATACACCATCTACTGATACACCTGGTGAGTGACTACTAATAGTGTAGAGTTTTATAAACGATTTTGGAAAACCATCCTCCATCATCCATACGTCATAAACTCGTTTATAGGCCTCTAAACGGGGTTCAATCACAACAAGGGACTCCCTTAGATTATGCATAGATAAACTATAAGAAGCATGGTCTAACCTATCCGGAAGGTTTACTTGTCTAAACTATAAGAAGCATGGCCTAACCAAGCCAATAAAGACACCCATCTACAACTACCTGATCCCAGTCGTCACACTGAAGTCTAATTGAATTACGAGGGAGATTGCTAGACAGACTTCTCCAGGCCCCAGTGCTTAATGTAAACACCTCAACTTCCCAAAGGGGATGCAGCTTATACGTTCTGCATCCTTATCCTTCGTGCTATAAATATAATGTAATCCAGACTATCTTAGGATCATTAGTCTCACCACAAACCCCAAAACCTATTTCGGTTGTGTATATCTCTTCATTTCTCAAATTAGGCAGAACAACAGAAACCGCTTTCCTAATCGAAGGATTCCAAAGAACAGCCATGTCATGCTTGTACAAACACGACAAGCCGTGAGAACTGCCACTTGTTGTATAATGTTTAGGCATAGTAACCAATAATTGGGGAATGGTCACGCAAACTTTCTGTTGGGGGAAACTATCATTATCATCAAATGAAACATATTCTTCCTCAAAGTTAACTGAATCCGTATACCTTACAAGCAGATGTTGCTGTGGGCTGATGTAATGCTTAATAAAACGAGAGCTGTCGATGAGAGACTTCCACGATTTGCAGACGGATCGGAATTGAAGCAACGATTTCACAGGAAGCCTCTTCAATATTTCCGATTGGATTTCGAATCTGACATTGCGATTTTGACTGCTGATTTCTAGGGTTTACAGAGATATGGAATGTCTAGGATTCCGGTGTGTTTTATTAGAAGCAAAACTAGCCTTACTGCTTATTAGGTATTTTCATCACTCCTTTATTATTAGAGCATTCACACCGGAATCCTAATATATATAATCACACTAAAAATAAAAATCAGTATTTTTTTTCTCTTTTTTTTAATTAAATAATACTAGTAGGGTGTTCGCGACGATACGGTGAAGACGATACTTTTTCATTGCGACGTTGCGCAATGCATGGAGGCGACACGATGTTCGTTTCTGTTAATTTATCAAAGCTAGATTGTATAGTGCTTTTGTTAAATTTCTTATACGTGTATTTTTTTTAAAAACTTTATTACGTTTATTGTTTTATTTTTCTTATAGCTTTTGAGTTAGTAGTATCGATGGGTTATCTATATCATACTTTATATCAAAATTAAATGGTTGGAAGCAATTGGGTCAATACACACTAATTTAAAGGACAACTCCACTTTTTGAAACGGAGAAAATGCTTATTCATATGAGCTACGATTTCATTTAATTCAGCAATTAGCTGTTGCACATGCAATTGAAAAAAAAAACTTATCCCCATTTTGCAGCATAAATGATAAATGTCCCCATTTTGCAGCATAAAAGTATTAAACTAATTACAAATTTATAATGGAGATGTAATTGTTTAAAAGAATAAGATTATATTAATATAAACCTCACTCACCAAAATGCAATCTGCCCAACAAGGAGCTATACAGATTATATCCACCAAAAAGAAACAAGCAGAAGACAAAAAGAAAAACAAAACAAAACCCCACGACAAGAACAAGATAAAAATCCACATCACCACATACTCTCTGATATCTTGAACCAACTTAAGATTAGAAGTGTTGTAGCCTTTAAATACCATATCATTTCTCGTCTAACACAAATCCACATGGTTATCATGACAACTGTGTGGATTAAATTCTTCGAGTTCTTAGTCATCCCATGGTTCTCGAAAAAAGCAAGCATACCTCTCATCAAGACAAGAGACCCCCCCGGAATAGAAGACATATAGTCCACAACCTCAACTTGGGTCCAAACCGAATTTTTCCAAGGAAAGGAGACTATGACATGAACCGCATCTACCAGAACCAAGCCGCAAAGGTGACAAAGACCGGAGGAAAAAAAACATCCCTCTTTTCTAGAGAGCGTCCTTGGTGGTGATTCTCCTATAACATGTAATCATATATATTACTTTAACCATATATAAAATCAAATGTTGCAGCTGCACAAGTATAAAAACACAAATATATGATAAGGACATAGTTTTATCTCTAATGTGAATGTCACCTATAACAAACTAAGTACAAAAACACCAAAAATTTATCTCAATGAATTAATGATACGAAAAAATCAGATACATGATAATATAGGTATAAGGGCATTTGAAATGACTCACCTGCCATTAGCCCTTTTGGGTCACACGGACATATATGAGCTTACACTTAAAATGATTCGGGTTAACCCCACCAAACACAGGTGTCCCTTTCTTCCTTATCAGCATGGCGATTGAACAAAAGAAATGTTTTGGGCTTCTCCTATGATTAAATGACATGCAGCATCAATTATCATCTTGACCAGTTAACATTTCCCTGGTTGTTTTAAGAAACTACTATCAATAACATAAATGTCACCCTGCTCAAGTAAATGAAATTAAAAACTATATATACATATATATATATATATATATATATATATAAGGTAGAGGTTCATGTGAGAAAATTTAAAAGTGTGAGAATGATAAGAAAGATATAGGAGGTGACATGTGTCCTTTTTATTTTGGTAGTTTAAGGGTATAAGTGTAATTTAACTAATAAAATCTAATTATGGAATGAATATATGCAACCGATTTTTGCAGTTATTGTACGGATTTTGAAATTTGAAATAACATCCTAACTCATAAAAACACCACAGCATGTATATTGAAGACATACATCTTATAAAGAACAGAAATATAACTCATAAAAACACCTAACTAATAAAAACACCCTAACTCATAAAAACACCACAACATTTTATATCAAGGCATACATCTTATAAAAACAGAAATATAACAAAAATAACACCATAACTCATAAAAACACCACAACAGTTATATTGAAGGCACACATCTTATAAAGAACATCTTAACATTGAATAAAACAGAAATAACACACTAATATAACACAAGCCAACACTTTAATCAGAATCAAAACATAAATAACACCCTAAATATATAAAAACAGAAATAACTCTACATAAGTATATCAATATGGTACTCATATTAAAGATAAAAAAACACTCGTTATTATGGTGAAATTTTTTAAAAAAAAAAAGAGTTACGTATAAAAAGTTATTGAGAAAGAATGGGGAAAACTTTGCATGTGTATTAATGTTAGTTTCTTAATTTAAAATAAATTACTTAAATTAATCTAGAAAATTAGTTAGTTTAATAGTCAACATTATTTACAAAATTGCCACTACGATCTCAACCATTAGATTAAATATCTAATGGTTTAGATTCTTTCTTATCCTTCTCACACTTTTAAATTTTCTCACAATATAAAAGTGTAAGAAAATATAAAAGTGTGAGAAGGATAAGAAAGAATCTAAACCGTTAGATATTTAATCTAATGGTTGAGATATTGATGACAATCTTGTAAATCGTTGACTGTTAAAGTAATTAATTTTCTTGATTAAGGGTATAAAGATAAATTTAATAATTTTAAATTAAGAAACTAACATTAATGCACATGCAAGTTCTCCCCATCTTTTTTAAACGTCAATAAATTTTTATACGTAACTCTTTTTGTAAAAAAAATTACACCATAATAATGAGTATTTTTTATCTTTAATATGAGTACCATATTGATATACTTATGTAGAGAAAAAAATTACGTGTCGCTTGATGTTTTAGTCCATGGTGTTTTTTCTATGTTCATACAATGGTGTTTTAATTGTAGGGTGTTATTTCTGTTATATTTTTGTTCTTCGTAAGATGTATGCCTTCAATATACATGTTGTGGTGTTTTTATGAGTTAGGGTGTTATTCCTTTTATATTTAATGTGAGGACAAAGGTCCTTGATTTATTAGGGTGTTATTTCTGTTATATTCAATATTAGGGTGTTCTTTATAAGTTGTGTGCCTTCAATATACACGCTGTGGTGTTTTTATGAGTTAAGGTGTTGTTTCTGTTATATTTTGTTCTTTATAAGATGTATGCCTTCAATATACATGCTGTGGTGTTTTTATTAGTTAGGGTTTATTTCTTTATAAGATGTATGCCTTCAAATTCGAAAATCCCTACGATAACTGTCAAAAATCCGTCACATATATTCATTCCATAATTTGATTTTATTAATTAAATTACACTTATACCCTTAAACTACCAAAATAAAAAGGGACACGTGTCACCTCCAAAATCTTTCTTATCTTTCTCACATTTTTATATTTTCTTACATAAACCTCTACCATAATATAACACATTTATGTTCAACAAAAATATTATGGATAATTAATGATATTTTTAAATATTGACTATTTATGGAACAATGAAAGAAAACGACAAAAAAGTGTCTACGGGTTGGGCTAACCCGTTTTAATCGAAAAGTAATCTGCTTGCAATCTCAATTGTGCAAAAGTAACGTAGTTGTAATCACAATTGTGTTTTTATCTCAAATAGATCAGACGAAAATTTTAAAAAGTCGCCACAAGTCTATTTGAATGCATAAAAACTCCTATATATGTGTGTATAAAAGCATCTTCATATCACCTATTATCAATAAAATCTTATTTTTCTAATATTATAATACAACACATACTCATGATAGTTTTAGAGAACCAAATGTAACTTTTAGTTACCTACAAAGTAAATAAGCATTTCCAAATGAACGTACCAAAAGGCATCAAAATATAGCTCCTAAATGAGATTTGTTGTGCCTATTAACAAGAGAGGCTATTATATAATGACTATACATACATATATCATCAAATGTTTTTTTTTTATTAATTGATATGAAACTACACGTACTCATAAAGTAATTCAAATTGCATATCCAAGGCTGTATAATGCATCTCATAAAGAAGTAGGTACATTGAACTGAATTGGGTGGGAGAGCATGATTTACGGATATACAAGCTGCTGGGGTGATTCAAATTTCAAAAGCCCTGCCACTCATCTCAATTTTTCAATTGCCACCCACTTTAAACCATTTTAATAGTTATGCTTTAGTAGTTATAACTTGTTCATCAAGTGTTGTAAATATTTTAAAATTAAGTAAGTCCTAAAGTAAATGATGACCAAAATTATGCTATTAAATTTTCTAGATGATGACCAAAATGGGCTAATTTTCTAGGGCATTGTCTTTATTTTTATTTGTGATTAAAACCGTTGTTTGTATTGAATCACTTTATGCTAATGCATCTTCTACTTATACATTTTAATCCGTACGTTAATACTGACCAAGACAACTATTGAAACGTTTTATAAAAATGAGTAGATCGTCACAGTATCTTTAAATTTTTTTTAAAACATTATATATGTAAAAGAATTATAAGTTTGTTGTGAAGGAGAAAAAGTGTAATTAATTGTCCATAGTTTTGGTAAAACTAAGGGATTTAAGTGTAATGAGATGGGGACTAAAATATAATTAGTATTTAAAAGACCAATATACCCTCATTTTAGAGATGCGTATTTATAAATTAAGAGGTGAAAAGTTTTTTTTTTTTTTTTGTATTTTAAAATTCCACTCACTCATATATAATAATATAATATAATATAGATTATAAGTTAATTGTCTAGATGGTCCAAATGGTTTACCATTTTTTCATGTTTAGTCCTCATTTTTTTAAATAGCATTTTTGCTCCTTGTGTTTTGCTTGATTGTTACTTGGATAGTCCCTAATATGGATGGGCTTTATTTCTTAGTGTTAAGTGGGTTTGAAATGATTAAAATACCCTTTGTTATAAAAAATATATATATATATATATAAGGTGTGACCCATTGATGATTTATCTTCAACAACCCACCCAAACTTTTTCACGAGGATGGTTCCGGCATGCGGCAACTCCACTCCGCCATGTTGTAGCGGGAAAACACACCAGGTGAACTCACCGGAAAAATGCACCACTCATTCTTGATTGCAATTTTTGTCTTATAATTGTTAAGAGAGATTAACATTTGGCTGTTTAGAGAGAATTAAGAATCTTAATGTTGTTTGAATTTGATTTTGTGAAATTGTTTACAGATATGATGGATAATATAACAATTACAGACAAAACAAAAACCAAACTAACTCAAACATGCCAAAACCCAGTAAAACCAATCAAGATGTACTCTGTTCGGTGGACGTTGCAAATCCGATGGCAATGAAGGGACCTGCAAATCAAGATGTACTCTGTTTAGTGAACATTGCACGGTGACCTGGGATGGAAATGAAGGGACCTGCACATCCGGTGGATGTTATCTTGTCGGTTGAAGTCCACCATGGTGGCGGTGAAGTGAAGTTATGAGCGCCAAAAAAAATTGGTTGGCCGTCAAAAAAGGAGGGAGGGGGAGACGGAGAAGAAAGGAACGAACGAAGGAGTGTCGCCGGAGAAGAAGAGAGGATGTGTGGGGATGGGGTTGTAGACCATGACGGTGGTGTGTGCGGTGGTTACGGTGGTTTGTGGAAGCTGTCGTAGGTCAACGAAGATGAAGGGTTAGTGGGACATGCTAGATATTAATATTTTTAGATATTATATTATATTTATTTTAAGGAGTATTTTAGTCATTTTATATGGATTTAACAAGTAGAAGTAACGCCCATTCATATTAAACAAGCAAACTATATGGAATAAACATGCTATTTTAAAAAGGTGGAGACTAAACATGAAAAAATGGTAAACCACAACGCCCATCTAATATTATTTTATACGTTTATTGTTATCTTTTCTCTCTACTCCACTCACAACCACTTTCAAAAATATTAAAAAAATTATATGGGGTGAACAACGTTTTTCGTATATTTACAGATGAACAATAATATTTTCTCTCTTCTCCACTTTCTCCACTTATAACCATTTCTTATAATAAATTAAATTACTATTTTAATAGTGAAGTCTTATTTGAGTCCTTGCAGTTTGACCATTTTAATTAGTTGAATCTAATACTCAAACTTGTCTTGGTTTGAATTCTCATAGTTTCTAATCTTAACTAACTGAGTCTAAAAGACTAACACCATCCAATAAATCAGTTAAACACAAGACCATTTTAGTCATTTTATCTATGATATTTATTTATTTATTATTATTATTTTAGTCCAAAAGACTACACATTATCCATCCAATAAATAAGTTAAATATAATGTGATTAACAAGACTATAACATTATCCTATCTCATTCCACTTTTCATACATCATTCATTGCATTCTACCTGATTCAATTACCTCAAGCACCATGGAATGAGTCTCCTCTTAGATCATGTTCAATGACATGCGAAAATTTTAGAATAAGGGCATTCTTGTCATAAAAAATTCTGTTTTTGGGCTTCGAATTTGACATACGGGTTAGTTAAGATTAAAAGGGTAAAAATGGCATACCACAAATCTGTCCAAGACGGGTACAAAACAGAGAGCTTGCGCTTTGGAAGACATTCCACAATGGCATTGCGTATGCTTTTACTGTCAAATATTTGAAGAACATCTGCTCCCATGAGAGCCAAAAAATCAACTCGTATTGTTAAGAAGGAAATAGAAAGTCAACCAACCTTTCTGTAGATAGAAATGCAAGAAGAAGGGCGGAGTATGCCTCAATGGTTGCTTTATCCGCCTCTTCTCTCTCCTCTGAAACAGGATCTTCATCGTTCTACACAAACAAAACATTCGGGTCAACAATTGGCATGTCTTCATCCTTAAAAGCAATATGTTTGCTTTGATTAAAGGGTGTCTTGGTCATGTACGTAGCTGATAATCAACAATAACACTAAAGATGTCACAGCTCCTAATGTCGCATGCCAAACATAACCTTGATCTACCAGATTTGCTTTTTAACTCAAAGACATTGTCATCATTTAGTTAAAAGTTAAGAATATAAGTGCACTCACCCAAGATGATTGTCGTCCTTCTTTGGCTGCCTCACCGGCCCCTTGATTTGCCAAAAATATTAACCAAAGTAGATGAATTACATCCGCAATTTCATACTCCAAGCTAGGTATCGATATACTGGCAGCTGCAAGACGTGATCTGTACAAAATCCAAATTTCTATTTTAAAATAAAAAATTTATAAAATTTAACATAAAAGCATCCAACCCTCTTGTTTTAAAAATAATATCCAAAAGAAAAAAAAATTAATTTATGGTAAGGACGAGAAAGAAAGTTGGCATGTTATCCCCATCTTTCTCGACCAAAGTAACAAGTAATCCAAGAACAACAACGAGAAACTCCAGTTCTTGGTAATTAAGGCGCTTGTTACTGTTATTATCAACCTCGAGGGCTATTTTGTCTTTTTTATCACTGAAACTAGGCAAATATGAATTAAAATTTGTAATAAGACTTTTTATTGAGTCGAAAACGATTGAGCAATCTTGAACTTTGACCATTCTAATGTTCATAGTAACTACTGTAGATGGCTCACCTTTACCGCTGAGAGGAGGCAATCAGCAAAAATATTAAAATTTCAACATCATCCACATGTGAAGAAGCTTTAGGAGAATCATTGCATTCCACATTGCTCGAATCGTGTTGAATACACACCGTTAAGTCAAACTTTGACTGTTGGTCTCCATCCTTTTCAACTGCTAACTGCTCTTTTGACTTTCAGAAACATTATTCTTACTGGACATTAATTCCAGCCACTTATTTGGTTCACCTTCTTCTTCTTCTTCAACAAATGCAAAAAGGTCATCGCTGTCGAAAGGATCTTGACTTTCCTCAAAGTCAAATATGGTGTGTAGATTAGTTCCAGCACTTTTACTTACTTTTATTAATGAACCACTCGATGTACCATTGCTTGATCTAGAAGTTGAAGATTTAGATTGTTTCTATAGCGAGTGACTACCGAACCGAGAAATAGCATTTTGAAGAAACTGGCGATTTTGAGATGAATTTCGGTTTTCTTCAAATATATGCAAAGTCTTCTGGAAAGGGACCCGACCCATACTGCAATTCTTTACGGAGAAACTGCTATATATGATCTCATTGCTGTCAATCTGACAGGTAATATGAATTCGGTTCAAAACAGGTAAAGTTTAATATGGGTCAAGTTGGGTTGGCAGCACGTTGTTTGTGCATATTTTAATAAACAATGAATGTATTAAATATGCTTAAAAAACTGCAATATTATACTAATAATCCTTGAAGAAACACCAAATTAATCCTAAGATTAGCTTATGGTTTGTGTCTCGTCCAAATAAGGTTAATCTTCTTCTGAACTCGATGAACAGCTTCGTCAATCCTGCAAAACAATCAACACACCGTGAAGCTGGTTACAAGGAGGAGAATAGGGTGGTTCGCCTTGTAACCACCCTCCGGCGTGAGAATAGGATAAAAGTGTGTATTAAGTGAAAGAGCAAGAGAGCGATCCTTAAACTGGAGATGAAGTTCTTTATTTATAGCTGAGTTGAATTGTAAAGGAAATGGGCACCTTGGGCCTGAGATCGACAACAAGGAATATCCGTTCTGCCTCCACTGTCACGACCATTAGTGATTCCAAGCGAGGGCGTAGTTGGCGCACGTTGAGTGGATCCACCTGTCCTGGCGGTTGTCCTTATTGTCTGGTCTGTCATAAGCAGTTAGGTGGAGATCATGGGGCAGTGGTCGGCGCACGTTGATTGGTGCCACGTACGTGTCCTTGTGTACTTCTTGTCTCCTGCACAATTGCTCATCCTGCAGCACGATGATTACAGCATGTTGAACGCCTATTGGTCCAATGCGCTGCCAATCGTACCTTCTGTATTATCTGACGTTGTCCTGCGCTTCTTGTCCTCGCGCATGACCTGAGATAAACTCGTGCGGTCTGTGCAAGTTCAAGGAAGCTAGATATTTGGTAAAAAGAACTAAGTGTCAGAATTGACTGTCTTAGTCGGTGCAAGGTCAAGGAAGTCAACACTCTTGTAGACAACTATTAGATTTGGTATGTTTTGGGCATGGCCTCGCGCCCGACCTAAGGTTAACTCGTATGGTCGGCGCAAGATTTGGGACAATACCCCTTCAATCCTTTTTTGATTAAAGTGACTTAAGAGAAGGTAGCTATTGCATGTGGAGGATGCAACCTCAACTCACATATGTGAAAGTTTGGGTTATATTTATTGATAATGGGTCAAATGGGTAAAACTGAAACCGTATACTATACTAGCTAACTGATTGTGTTGAGAGGAATTTGAGATAACTTTCTTGCTTCTTGATGTGTAACGGTTGCTAAATGGTTTCGTATACATGAATTTAAGTTATAAATATACTGAAGCTAGATCTAGTGAACGTGACTCCAAGGCCCAAAATCGACAACCGATACTTAAACAATAACTAAAGAACCAATTATATTATTAAACTGAACACACGTGGTTCTGTGACTAAACATAATATACTCCTCCATGAAAGTGTAAAAACAGTAATTCTATTTACATAAAATTTAATCATTTAAGCCGTATATAATGTAACAGTGAATGCAAAGTTGAATGCAAAAGTAATAACAAATATTGTCACCATATATCATTAACAATTAAATTTTACATGTTTATATACAAATGTTATCACCATAAATTCTCTTAAAAAGCCTTGAAATCATTTATCTTACGATCAATGATCTCCAAAACAACCGCAACAAAGATCTGCATATCAAAGACACATATTATCTGCTACAGATTCGTTTTTTTAGTAGCCCTTTGTATCATAAACAGAATATCAAACAATCAAAAGACCAAAGAAGATGCATTCAGAACAGAGCAAATTACTGAAAATAATACAACTGATCTGGAAACAACTTACCTTAAACCAGAGATAAAAAATGAAAACAACAAAGTTCTTCTATCAGAATCATAATTCCAGAAACAATAACTAAACGGTACAACATTCAAATGAAAACTTAAAAAGACTTAAAAGCATTTCATTGCGTTGGATAACAAAGTTATTTAAAATCTCTACACGCACTCCTTCCGCCATGCTCAAACCTGTCACGCTCAAAGAAAAATCAGGACCATGCATAACATTCAATGATTGCATAAACGGAATAACAAGAATCCATAACGTGGCGATGCGGTAAAGAAACAATGCATATTGAATTCCTAAGGAAAGTGGTTAAAACTTGCATTTGAGCTTAAGTAAACATCAATCAGGAGAAACCAACACTTATTATTTTCATTTTGGAAAGTGTGTTTGGAATATGACTTACTTAAAAGATATGAAATGGAACAATTAACACAAGAGGCTCATGATAAAATTTCTTTCAAGATTATGCAACAATATGGAGGAGCAGTCTGATATAATAAATTTTCAAGATTTTTCATCTGTAGTAACTCGATGACACTTCTCAAATCAAACCTTCTATTCAATTCTGTTTCTATCAAGTTATAGTTTACTGATGAAATATTGGTTTGTATACCAGTTTTTTTAAATGTACAAAAAGATCTAGATGTATATTTAAGCTCCAAGTTTTCACCAGCTATTATAAAAAACACAAATTTATCAATTTGTGAAAATGAATAATAAACAAAAATACTGTAAGAAAAAAATCCATACCTTGCTTGTATGTTTCAAAAGCAGTAGTGTTTCCATGTAGGAATACACGAAATAATAACAATGCCTCAAATTAATCCCAAGATTGATGATGGATTTAGAGTAGGGATCGTAAGAAGCAAGCATTCTAGTGGAGCCAAGACCAACCACTTCAATTATAGGTTCACCCATCTTCCTAAATCCACTTATACATCGTATTGATACACCTGGTGAGTGATTACTAATAGTGTAGAGCTTGTTAAATGATTTTGCAACACCATCCTCTATCATCCATACATGGTCAACTAAATTATAGCCCTCAAAACCGGGTTCAATCACAACAACGGACCCCCTTAGCTGATGCACGGACAAACTATTTTCAGCATAGGCTAAACTATCTGGAAGGTTTATTTCTTCACTTGTTATATCAAATGAATAATTAAATAAGGCTTCAAGACACCAACATGATCGCGAGCAAGCCAATAAAGAACTCCATTTACAAATACCCGTGAAAAGGAAAATGTAATTGATTTACGAGGGAGGTTGGTGCTATATGGACTTCTCCATGCACCCGTACTTAACAACGTAAAAACCTGAACCTGTGAAGGTATGCTCCTGGTAGCATTATCCACAAGTTTAAACCAGTGGACATATCTAATCTTGAGAATCTTAGGGTCTGTAGTCTCACGACAAACCCCAAACCCGAGACTGCTTGCGTATATTTCAACATCTGCCATTACAACAACCGAAATGTGGTCTTCATCAAGTTTACAACAAATTACCAGCAGATGTTGTCGTTGGCTTGTATAATGCTTGATATAATCAGAGCTATCGATCAGACACTTATATGATTTGGAGACTGATCGGAATCGAAGCAACGATTTCACAGGAAGCTTCTTCATGATTTCCACTTGGATTTCCAACGGTATGTTGTCTGACATTTCAATATTGACTGTATAGTTGTACGGTTTATGATATATGAAAACGTTTTCGATTGAAAGTAGAGCTGACAGATGTGTGTTTTTATTTAACCTTTTGAAATCACCTTGAAACGTCATTATAATTGAAGCACCACTAATAACTCTTAATTGCTACTCTTCCCAAGGTATTTAATCACTCTTAAAAGCTTTCTGTGGATCCGAACAGCCTTTTTTGGGGGAGATAATTTTGTGAAACCATGTGGTGACCCCTTCGGTGAGCCTCTTTGCCAATCGGGAATTGGCCACCAGCATTAAATCGGTGAACGGTGAAGGAGTGACACAGTAACCAGTCACAGATGAGAGAGGGAAGAGAAAAGGGGTTAATGGTGGTGCCCAATCTCTTCCAACCAATCACACATTTATTTTTTTTAAATAAAAATTGTTGGAGTATACCACCCTAGTGATTGAGTGTAAAATAGGGAGTGAAAAGAAGTCTTGACATGACATGAGATTATTGGCTATTGAAAAAGTTTACCACACCTCATTTGAGGGTGCTCCCTTCCACTAACCGTACACCTCTCTCTCTCTCTCTCATGTATGTTATATAAGTCTAGTGGTGACTGGGCCTGTTGGTTTTATCTAACATATAATTTACCGTGATTTTCGAATATAACATTTGTGAGCAGCTGTTCTATTTTTTTTAACGGCATATTTTTTTATTCCTGTCATCTATGGGACTTGAACCTAAAACTTCCCCTCTCAAGGTGTTTAAAGAATTTGACTTTGTCAATGGACCACCACCCCATTGGTTGAGCAACTGTTTTTTAATCTATGCTTCAAATTTTTTTTTGAAGGCGACAATTTTATAAAACAAAGTTCAAGCTTAAGCAAGATGCTCAAGCATGAATACAGTACAAGAGAGTGAAAAGAAACAGATTACAAGAATACAACTACAAACTAAAATCACATCAATTCTTCCGGATATTTTAATCGATGTTGACCTTGAAGTAACCCACAGAAACGCTAAGGCTTTGATGCTTCCCATTAGTTTATAGATCTGATACACCTTGTTTTTGAAAATTGTATCGTTTCGAGCCAACCACAGAGACCAACATACAGCGGCCACCACCGAATAAATTGCCTTCTTCCTATTTTCTGTCATCCGAGACTCCCAAAGAATTTCAATAGCTCCACCATGCTTAAGTGATCAAAAGATGGTCTGTGGATTCGGATGCTCGACTACACATGACACAGCGAGCGATTCGAAAGTAGTTGCACCCTTCTCTTGATTAAGGCCTCCCTAGTAGGTATTCGTTCCAACACTACTATAAAAAAAACAATTTTTTTTTGGGATCCAACTGACCCATTTTAGATGTTTTGTTTCCTGAATTTTTGGGATGCTATCGAGTTCACACCTTAAGTCGCACACCTGAAACTCCACATTTACTATGTGTTTAACCACGTCAATGTAGGGATAGCAAACAAAAGAAAAGTATGATAGGTATATGTATCCGATATCCGAAGAATATAGAACCCGGTATGGGATTGAAAAAAGATATTGACAATGAAACTTTGTTTGTTTTCATTTTATCAGCTTGTGGTTTATAAGTACTCTATTGTATTAAAATATTATAAAAATAATAATAATAATAATAATAATAATAATAATAATAATAATAATAATAATAATATAATAATAATAATAATAATAATAATAATAATAATCAAGATATGTCTTTGATTTATATAAATATGACGCTTCACTCATTCTATGTTATATTAACGAAAATTTGTTTGATTTTATTGTGTAGCTAGTATATTAAACATAATAACAAACTTATACCAGTAAACTACTAATTTATTATTTAACGAAACGATTTGATAATTTCAATATTGTATAGCTTTTATCAAGTTTAAGATGTATCAAGAAGTAGAAAATCATATATTCAGAATAGAATCCATGATAGTTTTATGTAGAAGTACGTATCCATAACTAGGTTATACCATATGGTGTGGGATAAGATCATCTGTAAGGGTTAATGTCTTTAAGCGGCATTTTTCGCCACATCAACATTATAACGTCTTATGTAATGGTTAAAGCCCATTAATGCTCCAAAAGGAAAAAATCTTATTTGTTGGAATCATTGGTCCCCACCTACACATTCCATTGGCGCTTGTTAAAGGGATAGAGCCCCCTCCATGGTGCCCCCCCCCCCCTAAATCCTTCAGGCACCACCCACCGTATTTATAGGGTCGTGTATCACACAAGGTTGGGTAGTAAAAATGATACATTAAAATAGTGTCATTCGCATTTAGATTATTCCATATAACATGATTCCCGCAAAAGGCAATGTGAACACCCATAAATGACTTTCGGTTAAGCATAGTGACAGTTTTTGTGAGCGATTATCAAATCTGACAATTACATTAAAGTATCAAAACCCTTTTTTGCAACATGCATGTATGTCTACAAGTTCATGACTTATCATAACCCCACATCCTCAATTTTTTACTAAATGGACCTTCATAGACATAGATAAGGTAAAAAGAACATTATTAGATCTGATACGGCTGAATCTATCTTTTACGTGGTATGTTTACTATTGCACAAAATTTGACCATTTCACTGTAACATCTGACGAAAAACGGGTTCAAAACCCGCTCCGTTTTGTAATTCAAGTATATATTATAATCATCTGTTTCGAGTTTATGTTAGTCGCTAATAGATTTCGTAATATTAATAATATAAATAATAATAAAGATAATAAAAATAATAATAATAAATAAAATATATAAAATATAATACTTAATAAATTAAAAGCAATAAAGGGTGGACCGCGGGATCGAACCCGGTCTCCACCCAAACCAAACACACAACACACCGCTGCATTAGACGCCCAACATCTGAAAGAATCAAACCTAATAACCCTTTTATATATATGTTTCCTTGAAACTAGTTCAGAATCCCGCCCAGTAGCGGGCGAAATCATTTCAGCAATCAATCCAATTGCCGTTTTTCCTTTCAATTAACTGCTTAAACCATTCTTAATCAAGAAGCTGGACTTAATCATTGAGTCAAACGCTTTAAATTGTGAGTTACAATCATCACCCATAATGGGATTTGACCGAAACCGAAAAAATCAAATCATATGATCAATTTCGTCTACAAATAGAGGGTCTTGAATTCATTTAGAATGCACATTCATCCTAAAACTCTTTCCAACATTCTGTTCCTCAAATACACCTCGCCAGAAGTCTGAACCTGGGGACTAACGATGAGTATCGGAAGTACGAGTACCGGTAGTCGAAACGTCCTGTCTAAGATTGGCATTCGTATAAATCCAAAATAACGGACCCGTTTGCCTACCTTGGGACTAACATGAGAGTACGATGGACCTATTAGGCCAAAGCATACCACACCAAACGTCGTGTGAACTAATCCCACTTTGAGTTGTCACTGTTCTACACCAGGACACCTCCGACCTTACACCTCGCAATCATATTTTACGATTTTCATTCGGGTGGTGCGAGTGTTAACAGGCCAAAACCAATGTGAACCTTACAAAGCCCAATAGTCATGGGGCCCACATGACTACCTAGGCCAAATATGGGGGACACATGGAGCCCACACATGAGCAAAGCCCGAGACATCCTATGGATGTAATGGATTTTATTTAGTTTGTGGATGTTTAATTTTATGTGACACACATGACACCTATACGCCAAACTCATAATCTCGTTACTTATTTCTTGTAGATGTCTTCTAGGCACTCTCGTAGGAGATCAGGGAAATACGGCGAGCGCATGGCTACTCAAATAGCTCAACAAATGGCCGCCGTGATTCCCGATATCGTAATTCAAGTTCAACAAGCTGTCGCCGCTAACCCTGTCAACCCAATCAACCAAGAGGGACAAAATGCTTCCAACCCTCCCACAAACCCCACCAAGTGCACTTACAAGCACTTCAACTCATGTGACCCTCCAAAGTATGAGAGAACTGAAGGGGTCACTGCTCTCCTTCGATGGTTTGAAGAAATGGAGAGTACTTTCTCAATTGTGACTGTCCCAACGACCGTAAGGTTCGTTATGCTACTGGTCGTCTATTTGGGGTAGCACTCATATGGTGGAATGCCGAAAAGGGTAGAAGAGGCACCGAAGCTGTAGTAGCCTTAACTTGGGAACAACTTCGAGAACTCATGACAAGACGCTTCTGCCCAAGAAGTGAAATTAAAAAGCTGAGGATGAGCTCTATTTTCTATAACAAAAAGAGGAAGATCATATAACCTACAACAAGAGGTTTCTCGAATTGAATCAAATGGTTCCAAATTTGTTTCACCCCCCTCTACCGTCTGATCGAGCACTACATTCGGGGTCTTCCTTCGAAGATTCAGGACTCTGTGATGAGTACTACGCCTGTAACTCTGGAAGCAACAATGGAGCTAGGTACTGAGCTCACCGAAAACCACATCAGGAATGGGGATTTCAAAGATGAGAAGAAGAAAGATAAAACACCAACCAAAACCCTAACCCAACTCAAGCTGGATCCTCTTCTCGATTCGCTGGCAAGAGAAAGCGAAATGGGAAGAATTTTGCGGACACTCAAACCGATCAGTCAACGCTACAATCAACCCATTGCACCGTTCCAATCACCCAAGTTGCTCCCCCTACCGCTCCATTCAAGAAGCAATACACAGGACCTCACTCGAAGTGCAATCGATGCCAATACCATCACCCTCTTGAGAACCCACGTCTCCAGTGCACAGGGTGTGGCCGAGTAGGCCATACAATCCAAACCTGTCGTTCACTTCAAAGACAAGCCCGCAACCAACCACAAGCCCAACCCAACAACCAAATAGTGGGCCAAGTTGTAACATTCGTTGTAAAACGAGTTCTAAAACCCGCTCCGTTAATAAAAAATGATATGAAGTTTCTTACGCATTTATGTTAACCGTTCAAATTTGTTATATTAATTTTATTAATTATTAAATAAATCAAAAGGGTTAAATAATGATGACAATAAATAAAAACTAATAATAATATTTATAAATATACTAAAAATAATGAAAAAAATATAAACATAAAGGGTGACCGGGTTTCGAACCCAGGTCTTCACTGAGCTACACACACAATACACCACTAAGCTACATACACATCTGAAATTAACTTAAAACAAATAAATCTTATATCAAGGCATCACTCTAAAATCAATTCTAATTACCCGCTCAACATCAACGACTGTAACTCCAAAACTTTAACAGTTACCATTTTCTCCTTCGAATTAAATCGAAGAAACCGATCTTCAATCACGCATTATGACTCAATTCGGTTACAAATCATTGTGACAATCATTCTTTGACCGAAAACGTCTGAAACTGAATTTTGAACCTAAACCCACACTTTCATCTATAAATAGGGATCTTTGTATCCCTATTGAACTTGTTCACACACTCTCAAACGACTCGCTAAACCCTCAGAAGACCATATGTGATCAAAACACCTCGCCGGAAAAGTTACGCCGTCGTCGGAACCTCTCGGAGGAATTGAAGTTCAATTCTGTTTCGGTATAATTTCATTTGAACCTTTCTTTATGTATTTTTGTATTTGCTGAAATAAAACAAAGAATCCAATAAGAATTGATGGATTAACGGTCGGGTTGGTATTCTGGGTTTTTAACATGAAGAAGATGAAGATGTGTTAGTATATAAGAATAATTAAAATCATAGATTAAACCTGTTTAGACACACAGTCCAGTGGTGGACTGTGTGCATTGCAATCGGAGATACCCGTGTTCGAGTCTCTTTGTGTGCAGCGATCCGTTCATATAATAAACCTTTTTAAATAAATAAAATTATTATTTAACCGAGTAAGTGTATATATATATATATATATTATATTGTAATTAAAATCTAGTTTATACCGGGTTAGTCACACAGCCCAGTTGGTAGGGTTGTGTGCAACTCGAGTCAAAGGTCGCGAGTTCGAGTCGGGTCGATGCAAGGTTATGCGCTTTCTGAAATAATTCAAACCTTCTTAAAATAAAACCAAAATATAGTTTGGCCAAGTTGTATATATATAACTAAAATCCAGATTATTTCGGGTTAGACACGTAGTTCAGTTGGTAGAGCTGCGTGCACGTATAGGGAGGTCACGAGTTCGATTCTTACACGCTGCCAAAAATCACATACATGACCGGTTCGACCCTTTGAAAGGGGTATATTTTTTTAATAAATCTTTTCTTTATTTTCTCCAAAAATCCTTAAAATTTATATAAAAGTAAGACTTTTTAAGCTTAAAATTTGTAATAAATACTATAAAAATAGACTTAAAAGTCTAATAAAAGGCATTAAATAAACATATTAATAGCAAATAAGAAATATATTTACTGAATTATTATGTGCTTATTTAGGTTAGTTTTATCAGTTGGAATCTATAATCGTGCGCATTCGTTATCAATTCAAGAAAACACACCCACTGTGAGTGAATTCTTACAAACTTCCCCTTTTTATTCATGTTTTGGGATGTATCATGTGTCGTGTATTTATATCTTTTATTCAAATACTTGTGCTACTACATTATATGAACTATCGTGCTATGTGATATTTGGTTTATTGTTGTTTGTGGTTATATTTTCTCATTTCAGTCAAGCATTCACATTAGGTCCATCAGTTCCCTGTATAGACGGGTAGAGCATCGCGTGCCTAATTAGATCGGCTCCGTTTGATTGAGCCTTGATCTCATAGTTCATCATTTATCATGCTCATGTGTACATTGCTAGATATTTATGTGATTTGTGGATTGTTTACATATACGTTTGCTCATATTTGGTTTATGCACATTTTTATTAAATTAATCAACATTTCATTTCTTTCATATGTTTAAACGGGATTCACTCGCCAACTTTTGTTGACCCAAATCTCTATTTTTACACATGATACAGGTGAACAGATTGAAGTAAGGAACAAATAGGGATGGGCCTTAGAAGATAAATAAAGCATTATTTGAATATCATGTTTAGAAAATTTTATGCTTGTGTGATTTATGTGTTTGTTGAAATTTTCCGTTTTAATTTAGAATAATAAATATGAAACTTTATTATAGTAAATGTCATGAGCTTTGCTGAAACCCAATCATGCCCCGACTACCATATCCGCTGCAGGGTCAGGGTGTGACAGAATTTCCCTACCAACAACCTCTACTACTACCACCTGCTCAACCCATAGCTCAACAATTCTACCAACCTAATTACCCCATGATGCCACACGTCAGAGCTTGTTTTAATTGCGGTGATCCAACTCATTTCCGCAACACCTGCCCAAGATTAGTGAACATTATCAACGCACAGACTAAAGCTAATCCTGTGAACCAA
Source organism: Scalesia atractyloides (assembly GCA_947069175.1). Lineage (NCBI taxonomy): Eukaryota > Viridiplantae > Streptophyta > Magnoliopsida > Asterales > Asteraceae > Scalesia > Scalesia atractyloides. The sequence continues at coordinate 9,327,214 of CAMTDV010000027.1, forward strand.
GCCAATCAAGCTAATCCGCCAGCAAGAGGTGGAGCTTTTAACATCAACTGCCAATCAGGCTAGGGCGATAATAACGTGGTCAACGGTACGTTCCTCATTAATGATAGTTATGCATCTATTCTTTTTGACACTGGCGCGGATAAAGTTTTTGTGTCCCTAGAATTCGAAACTATTCTTGGTTTACCTCGCGTTAGTTTAGCCGAATCGTTTACAGGAAGTAGCAGACGACCAAACTCTTCGTATTTTTGGAAAAACCCATCCAAATACTCAAGTTAATGTCGTGTCTTCAAGCCCGAAAGTATCTTCGCAAGGATTACATAGAATTCTTAGCCCACATCGTCAAGAAAGAAGACAAGAAGAAGAAACTCGAAGATATTCCAATTGTTAGAGATTTTCCACAAGTCTTCCCAGACGACGTATCAGGACTTCCTCCTATGCGAGAAGTCGAATTTCGAATCGATCTTGTACCTGTTGCCACACCAGTTGCAAAATCTCCATATCGGTTAGCCCCATCTGAAATGCAAGAGTTAGCTAGTCAGCTGCAAGAACTGACTGACAAAGGGTTCATACGCCCTAGCTCCTCACCTTGGGGTGCGCCGGTTCTTTTCGTCAAGAAGAAGGATGGAACTTTTCGAATGTGTATCGACTATTAAGAGCTCAACAAACTGACTATCAAGAACCGTTATCCTTTACCTCGCATTGATGACCTTCTAGACCAACTTCAGGGTGCCACCTGTTTCTCAAAAATCGATCTTCGAGCTGGCTATCATCAGCTTAGAGTGCGTGAAGAAGACATTCCAAAGACTGTCTTTCGAACTCGCTACGGTCACTACGAATTCATGGTCATGTCTTTTGGGTTGACCAATGCTCTCGTCGTTTTCATGGATTTAATGAATAGGGTGTGCAAACCCTACCTCGATCGTTTCGTTATTGTTTTTATCGATGATATTCTTATATATTCCAAGACTAAGTCAGATCATGAACGACATCTTCGTCTTATTCTAACACTTTTGAAAATGGAAAAGCTTTACATTAAGTTTTAGAAATGTGAATTCTGGTTAAAAGAAGTTCAATTCCTTGGTCACATCGTCAACGACAAAGGAATTCATGTCGACCCTGCAAAGATCAAAGCAGTGCAAGAATGGAAGGCGCCACGCACTCCTACCGAAGTTAGATCATTCCTCGGCTTACCGGGTTATTATCGACGTTTTATCGCCAATTTCTCCCGCATTGCCTTACCGCTCACAGGCTTGACTCATAAGGGCAAGCCCTTCTATTGGGGGCCCAAACAAGAGGAGGCTTTCCAAACCTTGAAACAGAGACTTTGTGATGAACCTATTCTCACTCTCCCTGACGGTTATGATGACTTTGTGGTTTATTGTGATGCATCAGGGCAGGGACTAGGGTGTGTCTTAATGTAAAGGGTAAGGTAATAACCTATGCGTCAAGGCAACTCAAAGTCCACAAGAAGAATTACACCACTCACGATCTGGAACTCGGAGCAGTCGTGTTTGCACTAAAGATATGGAGACATTATCTCTATGGTACAAAGTGTGAGATTTACACTGACCACAAGAGCCTTCAACATATCTTCAACCAGAAAGAGTTAAACATGAGATAACGACGATGGGTCGAACTCTTGAATGATTATTATTGCGAAATTCATTATCATCCTGGTAAAGCCAATGTAGTAGCAGATGTTATTAGTCGAAGAGAATATGCTAACTCCATCCACCTTTTGTGTTCTCAAATCGTAACTGACCTTCAAAGACGCATTCGCGTAGCTCAACATACCTCTGTCACGGAGAATGATTTGCGAGATGAATTATCTTGTGGAGCTGAAACCAAGTTAGAATCAAAGTCCGATGGTATTTTTTATTATCTGAATCGTATTTGGGTACCTAATCGTGACAATATTCGTACATTTCTCATGAATGAGGCCCACAAAATACGATACTTCATACATCTGGGTGCTGATAAGATGTATCATGATCTACGATACTCTTACTAGTGGCCTGGAATGAAGAAGGATATCACCATTTTTGTCTCCTAGTGCCTCACATGTTCGAAAGTTAAAGCCGGACATCAAAGACCCTAAGGCTTACTTGTTCAACCCGAAATACTCGTTTGGAAGTGCGAAAACATAACCATGGATTTTATTACCGGGTTACCTCGCACCTCCAGTGGGCATGATATGATTTGGGTTATCGTCAATGGCCTTACCAAATCCGCTCATTTCATTCCGATCCGCAAAGACTACAAAAACGAGAAGTTAGCTCGTATTTACATCGATGAAATTGTCAGTCGAAACGGTGTGTCTTTAACTATCATCTCAGATCGAGATGGGCGTTTTACTTCACGAACATGGCAAGCCGTACAATTAGCGTTAGGTACTCGCTTAGATCTCAGCACCGCCTTTCATCCTCAAACTGATGGGCAATCTGAGCGCACCATACAGACCCTTGAAAACATGCTACGATCATGTGTTATCGACTTCAAGGGCAATTGGGATACTCATCTACCATTAGTCGAATTTTCTTATAATAATAGTTATCACTCGAGCATTGGTATGGCTCCTTATGAAGCACTATCGGTCGTAAGTGTCGATCACTTGTATGTTGGCACGAAATCGGTGAAGCACAGATCATTGGACCGGAATTAATTCAAGAAACAACCGATAAGATTCTTCAAATCCGCAATAATCTTCTAGCAGCTCAGAGTCGTCAAAAGAGTTAAGCTGACAAACGACGAAAGCCGCTCGAGTTTTGTGTTGGCGATCAAGTACTTCTGAAAGTATCACTATGGAAGGAGTTGTTCGATTTGGACAAAAAGGCAAGCTAGCACCTCACTATGTTGGGCCATTTAAAATACTCGAGAGAGTTGGTCCTATAGCCTACAGCTTGACTTACCTGAAGAACTCAACAAGATTCATCCGACGTTCCATGTCTCTAACTTGAAAAAGTGCCTTGCCGAAGAAAATCTCCATATACCGTTGTCACACCCCGACCCGCAGCGGAAATAAGAGTCGGGGCATAATTGGGTTATCACCAAAGCACATGACATTTACTATTATGTTTCATAATTAATGAAGTCAAAATTACATTTTCAAACATCCAAACATGTTCATTCAATACAAGGGAAAATAACCAAACATAACAATCCAAATACTAAATCGTTTTATTCTTCTAATCCAGGTCCTATGTGTTCCTAGCTGCTGCTGGTTCACCTGTATCATGTGTAAAATGGGAGGTTTTGGGTCAACATAAGTTGGCGAGTGAACCTTATTAGATAAACATTTGATAATGCTTTTATGGTTAGTTTATCAATAAAATATTGTGCATAATCATAAAAGAGCAAATGTAAGTAATCAAGCATTGGCAAATATCAGTTACAATTATAACATACAATAACACTTGATAGCATACATGAATATACCAATATCATACGATAACTAACATAAATGAACTGTGCGATCAAGGCTCAATCAAACGGAGCCGATCGTATTGCATGAACTGGAAATGTAAATTGAACTATGCGCTCAAGGCTCAATCAAACGGAGCCGAACGTATTGCATGAACTGGAAATGTAAATTGAACTGTGCACTCAAGGCTCAATCAAACGGAGCCGAGCGTATTGCATGTATTGAAATGTAAAATGAAATGACCGATCAAGGCTCAATCAAACGGAGCCGATCGTGCGGGCACGCCACAGATCAACCGCATAATAAAATGGGGATCAAGCTCAACCTCATGGATGGGGAACTGCGGCCTCGGCAAATGCATGTACTTAAATAATAATTTGCATCCAATAATACCTACTTAACAGCAACAAACTAATACACATGTCATGATATGATGTATGCACAATAGTTTCGTTATAATATGTAAATAAACAAAGACACATGATACACCCCAAAAACGTGATTAAAACGGGGAATTTGAAAGGTTCACTCACATTGGGTGCGTTGAATTTGAGATGGTGAGATGCGCACGATTTAGATGAGCGAGTCGACGAGGAATACTAACCTAAATAATAATGGACTATATATTAAGTGGATGGATGTTAGTAAGGATTTTAATGAAATTTTTTTAGATATATTTTTATGAGTTTATGGCTATTTTCTATCTTTAAAAATGTTATTTTTAAGTATTTTTAATTGATTTTTAAATTAAATTAAATAAATAAATATATAAAAAAAAATATTATTTTTTTTCACTGTTCACCGTTGACCGTTGACCGGTTCGGTCAGCGGTAAATTCCTGCGCCGGGCGGGATTCGAACCGGCGACCTTCCGTTCACGTGCACGTAGCTCTACCAACTGAGCTACGTGACTAACCCGTTATAAACTCAGTTTTAATTATATTTACATGCTTATTTGAATTAACCGAAAATTCCTTATTTACAAAAACGTTTTAATTCAACTGGACCGGTGCTCGTGACATGATTCGAACGCGCGACGTGAAGTTCATTTTGCACACAGTCCACCGCTGGACTGTGTGTCTAACCCGGTTATATTCTTGATTTATATTATACTTAACAACTACCTGTTTTAACCCGGGTTAGTTCATGATTAAAAAGGAATGTTATTACACAAAGCGTGCGCGTAGCAAGGATCGAACTCGGGACGTGTATATGAAATTTGCACACAGTCCACCGCTGGACTGTGTGTCTAACCCGTTTAAATTACCGATTTTAATTATACTTATGCTCTGATATAACTTCATCTTCTTCGTCGGATTACACGGTCAGCATAATTCGACTGGTTAGGATTGATTTGATGATTTACAAAGTTCTTAGACATTAACAGTAATTCAAGGGTAAGGAATGGAGAGAGTTTAAGGAACAGAATTTACCGATTGAAGATATTCACAGAAATCCGGCGAAGGTTCGTCGGTATTGAAAATGAACTCCGATGTTGAACCAATTAACAGCGTTGATCGATTACTCATAAAGTTGTGTCACTTAAACAAGGTTTAAAAGAAGTTTTGGATATCATACCAGTTCACAGTTGGATTCCGGCAGTCTCAGAAACTTTCCGGCGAAGATAAGATTTCCGATAAACGTTGGCTAAGATTGATTCTGATGATGGAGTTGTGTTAGAGATTGACTAATCACATGTTTTAAACAAAAAGAGTCGAAGGAATTACCATGAGAATGTGAGTCCCGGTTTTTCCGGTGATTTGTAGAAAAATTCCGGCGATCTGATTCAGAAGATATTATGGTTCAGGAATGCGACGAAAATGAAATTGAATGTTGTTGTGATAGTTTCGAATCGTGCAAATGATCGGAAACTTGAATTAAATCAGAACTTGATAAATTTTCGGTTTCAAAAGCCGAAATGATGAAGCTTTAAGTTAAATCAATTCTGACTTAATTGAAAACCGTCGCACATCGGTTATAACTGAAATTGTGAGGTAAACAATCGATTGGACGATTGGTTTACCGATTACCGGTTTTCAGTTGGTAATATTGATTAAACTGAGTTTGTGTATAAGTTTCTTTTGTTTTCATATAGTTAACAGAAAATACATTGTGGCGGAGCGGTTTGGGGAATGGATGTTAAGTCTTGGCGACTCAGCTGACCCGGGTTCGAGTCCCGGCAGCTTCACTTATTTTTTATTTGTTTTATTTTAACTTTTTATCAAATATGATTTTTATAGTTTAGTTCATTTATTAATTATGTAACGTTTTAACTCAAAATAACCATAATTAACGCACTTCCATAACTTGGTACTTGATTACAAAACGGAGCGGGTTTTAGAGACCCGGTTTTTACAAATGTTACAGTATCCCCTACTTTTAGGAATTTCGTCCCGAAATTAAATAGTTGAAGTAGTAGGAAAAAGATGCGGGTATTTTTCACGCATTGAGTCTTCACGTTCCCAAGTAAACTCAGGTCCCCGTTTCGACTCCCAGCGTACCCTAACAATAGGAATGCGACTTCGTCGTAGACGCTTTTCTCCATAGTCCATAATCTCCACTGGTCTTTCAATAAAATGCATGGATTCATCAATCTGAATATCTTCCAGTGGAATATGGAGATTCTCATCAGCGAGACACTTCTTCAAGTTCGACACGTGGAATGTGGGATGAATCCTGTCGAGTTCTTCCGGTAGGTCAAGCTTGTATGCTACAGGACCTACTCTTTCGAGTATCTTGAAAGGTCCTACGTAACGTGGTGCTAGCTTTCCCTTTTGACCAAAACGAACTACTCCCTTCCACGGTGATACTTTTAAAAGCACATGATCACCAATGCTAAACTCCAAGGGCTTCCGTCGTTTATCTGCGTAACTCTTTTGACGACTTTGAGCTGCTAAAAGATTGTTTCGGATTTGTTGAATCTTATCTGTGGTTTCTTGGATCAATTCTGGACCAGTAATTTGTGCTTCCCCAATTTCGTGCCAACAAACAGGAGATCGACACTTTCGACCATATAAAGCTTCAAAAGGTGCCATGCCGATGCTAGAATGATAGCTGTTGTTGTACGAAAATTCAACTAACGGTAGGTGGGCGTCCCAATTTCCCTTGAAGTCTATGACACATGCTCTAAGCATGTCCTCAAGAGTTTGAATGGTGCGCTCAGACTGTCCATCAGTTTGAGGATGATAGGCGGTACTGAGATCTAGTCGAGTGCCCATAGCGGATTGTACTGCTTGCCATGTTCGTGAGGTGAAACGACCATCACGATCAGAAATAATACTTAATGGTACTCCATGCCGGCTTACGATTTCGTTGATATAAATACGAGCAAGCTTTTCGTTCTTGAAATCTTCTCGAATAGGGATAAAGTGAGCTGATTTTGTAAGTCGGTCTATAATCACCCATATAGTGTCATACCCACTAGAAGTGCGAGGTAACCCGGTAATGAAATCCATGGTTATATTTTCCCACTTCCATACAGGTATTTCCGGTTGGACTAGAAGTCCTGAGGGTCTTTGGTGTTCAGCCTTCACTTTAGAACATGTGAGACACTTGGAAACAAAAACGGCAATATCTTTCTTCATTCCAGGCCACCAATAGGTGTACCGTAGGTCTTGATACATCTTATCGGCTCCTGGGTGTATAGAATATCGCGTTTTATGAGCTTCATGCATGAGTGTTTCACGAAGATTGATGTGGTTAGGAATCCAGGTACGATCTAGGTAATACAAAATACCATCAGATTTAGTTTCAAGTTTTAGCTCGGCTCCACAGGACATCTCTTTTCGTACATCTTCCTCTGTTATTGAAACGTGTTGGGCTTCACGAATTTGATCTTTAATATTGGTTATAATTTGCGAACATAGAAGATGAATGGAGTTCGCATAACCCTTTCGACTAAGTGCATCAGCCACCACATTTGCTTTACCAGGGTGGTATCTAATTTCACAGTCGTAATCATTTAGGAGTTCGACCCATCTTCGTTGCCTCATATTTAACTCTTTTTGATTGAAGATATGTTGAAGACTCTTGTGGTCAGTGTATATTTCACACTTAGTACCATAGAGATAATGTCTCCATATCTTAAGAGCGAATACAACGGCTCCAAGTTCGAGGTCATGAGTGGTGTAGTTCTTTTCATGTGTCTTGAGTTGCCTCGAGGCATAAGCTATGACTTTTCCTCTTTGCATGAGAACGCAACCTAATCCTTGCCCTGACGCGTCGCAATAGACTACAAAATCATCACAACCTTCAGGAAGAGTGAGGATTGGTGCATCACAAAGTTTTTGTTTAAGAGTTTGAAAAGCTTCTTCTTGCTTGGGTCCCCATACGAATGGTTTTCCCTTATGGGTTAAAGCCGTGAGTGGCACCGCAATGCGAGAGAAGTTTGAAATGAACCGACGATAATAGCCAGCTAGTCCAAGAAAAGACCTTACTTCCGTTGGTGTACGTGGAGCTTGCCATTCTTGAACTGCTTTGATCTTTGATGGGTCAACATGTATTCCTTTGTCATTGACTACATGCCCGAGAAATTACACCTCTTTTAACCAGAATTCACATTTAGAGAACTTGGCATAAAGCTTTTCCTTTTCTAGAAGTGCAAGAACAAGTCGAAGATGACGCTCATGATCAGCTTTAGATTTTGAATAGATAAGAATATCGTCGATGAAAACTATAACAAATCGATCGAGGTAAGGTTTGCAGACTCTGTTCATTAGGTCCATGAAAACAGCTGGTGCGTTGGTCAATCCAAACGGCATAACCATGAATTCATAGTGGCCATAACGAGTTCGAAAAGCAGTCTTAGGGACGTCTTCTTCATGCACTCTATGCTGATGATAGCCAGATCGAAGATCGATTTTTGAAAAGCAACTGGCACCTTGTAGTTGGTCAAGAAGATCATCTATGCGAGGTAAAGGATATCGATTTTTTATGGTTAACTTGTTGAGCTCTCTGTAGTCGATGCACATACGAAAAGATCCATCTTTCTTCTTTACAAAAAGGACAGGTGCACCCCAAGGCGATGAGCTGGGGCGTATAAATCCCTTGTCAGTCAACTCTTGCAATTGACTGGCTAACTCTTGCATTTCAGAGGGGGCTAACCTATATGGAGATTTTGCCACTGGTGTAGCACCAGGTATAAGATCGATACGGAACTCGACATCTCTGATTGGAGGAAGTCCTGAAATGTCGTCAGGAAAAACTTGTGGAAAATCTTTTACAACAGGAATATCTTCAAGTTTCTTCTCTATAGTCCCCTTCTTGATGATATGGGCTAAAAACGCGACATAATTCTTACGAAGGTATTTTTGAGCTTGAGGACAAGACATTAAGTTGAGCCCTTTCGACGAGGTTTCTCCAATGATTCGAAGAGTCTGACCGTTTGAAAGAGGAATACGAATAAATTTTTCTCGACACAACTTCCGCATGATGTTGACTGAGCCAATCCATACCGATTATGATGTCGAAACTTCCCAGCTTCATAGGAATAAGGTCGACTGAGAAATCGTGGTCGTTTAAGGTGAGTGTACAGTTGCGTAAAATAGAGTCTAATGAAACTGGTTTTCCGTCCGCAACTTCCACCGTTATGGATTCCGCGAGCTTATCCCGATTTTTGCTTAAGATAGGTTCAAATTCTAATGACACGAAACTTCTATCCGCACCAGTATCAAATAACATAGAGGCATATCTACCATTTATAAGAAACATACCGTTGACCACATTGCCGTCAGCTCTGGCCTGGTTTGCGTTAATATTGAAAGCTCTTCCTCTAGCAGGTGGAGGAGCCTGGTTCGCTTGATTCACAGGGTTGGCTTGGGCCTGAGCATGAATAATATTGACCAGCCTTGGACATGTGTTTCTGAAATGACTTGGGTCGCCGCAATTGAAACAAGCCCGCATTGGTTGGCCCATAGGGTAATTGGGTTGATAGTATGTTTGGGCTAAATGTTGGGTGGGTGGAAATGGTAGTTGTTGTTGTGCGGGACCCATTAACTGTTGGTAGGTTTGGGTTATAGGTTGGTGGCGGTTTGTTCGTTGAGACGTGCGGCAATTTTGAATAGTGTGTCCGGCGCGACCGCAGCCGGTGCAGTATTGGCAAGGATAATCAGGGGAGTGGTGATACTGACAACGGTTACATTTTGGTAATGGGCCTGTGTAGGGTCTTTTGTATGGCGCGGGTGGAGGAGTGACTTGAGTGATGGGTGCAGCAGGAATAGGGGTGTTGGTTTGGGTGACTGCAAAGTTCCTGGTGTTACGCTTCCTCTTGTTAGCAAACTTAGAGGAAGGATTGGGGTGGTTTGAGGTTTGTCCCTCAACAGGGGCTTTCTTATTTTCTTCTTTGAACTTCCCATTGCGAATTCGGTTTTCGGTCAGTTCTGTTGCCAACTCCATGGCAGCTTCGAGTGTTACCGGTGAAACGCTGAGGACCGAATCTTGGATTTTTGAGGGAAGTCCTCGAATATAATGCTCGATCAGACGATAGGTTGGAGTGAATAAGTTTGGAACCATTTGGTTCAACTCCAAGAACCTTTTGTTGTAAGTAGAGTGATCACCCTCTTTTTGCTTCAAGGCATGCAATTCATCCTCCAATTTCTTAATTTCACTTCTAGGACAGAATCGCCTAGTCATGATTTCCCTTAACTCCTCCCAAGTTAAGGCCATCGCATCTTCAGTTCCCCTCTTTCCCTTCTCAGTGTTCCACCAAGTGAGAGCTACACCAAGTAGTCTCCCGGTGGCGTAACGAACCTTGCGATCCTCAGGACAATCGCAGTTTAAGAAAACGTTCTCCATCTCCTCGAACCAATGTAGGAGAGCAGTGACTCCCTCAGTCCCTTCGAATTTTGGAGGATCACAGGACTTAAAATGTTTGTAAGAGCATTTGATGGTAGGAGGGTTGTCGATGTTCTGGTCCTGTTGTTGAGGAGGGTTAGTAGGATTTGCAGCAAGGGCTTGTTGTACTTGTACCACGATGTCAGGCAATATCGTGGCCATTTGATTCCCGATATGAGTGGCCAAACGTTCCCGAGACTTTTCCGATTTCTTACCCCTTCGATGCTGTCTAGACGACATCTACAGGATCATAAAATGAGAAGATTGTGAGTTTATGGTGTCTTTTTAGGTGTCACGTGTCTTTAAGAAAATGAAAATAACATAAATATCAATAATGCAACTACATCCAAAGGATGTCTTGGGTTCGCTCGTGTTGGGCCTCAAATGTCCCCCATACCTTCACCTACATAGTCATGTGGGCCCCCATGGCTATTGGCTTGGTAGGATTCATATTAGTATTGGCAATTTAACACTCGCATCCCCCGAATGCAAACCACAAAATACGTTCATGAGATGTTTGGTCGGAACGTGTCCAGGTGTAGACACAACGACAACTCAAAGTGGGATTAGCTCTCACGACGTTTGGTATAGCATGCTTTGGCCTAATAGGTATTTCGTACTCTCATCGTTAGTCCCCAGGTAGGCAAACTGGTCCTTTATTTTGGATTTATACGAATGGCAGCCTAGACAGGACGTTCCGACTACCGGTACTAGTACCCTTCCAGTTACTACATGTCCGTCATGAGAACTCACTTTGATGAGATTTGAAAACACGAAAATCATTGTAAATCAATCATGATGTGGTGTGTGCTTGCATGGATGTGATATGTTATGATCATACGATTTCATGATAGGCATTATTTGATAATACATACTTATGAACATGCTTGTACAATATCAAATGTAACATTTAACATAAACATATAAACATCATGAAATTTGGCATATAACACACAAAATTCTTATAAGTTTCTAATCGACTATAGTATAGGCTCTAAGGGTCTAATAACCTATCCTATATCCCTATAGTCATGGCTCTGATACCAATCTGTCACACCCCGACCCGCAGCGAAAATAAGAGTCGTGGCATAATTGGGTTATCACCAAAGCACATGACATTTACTATTATGTTTCATAATTAATGAAGTCAAAGTTACATTTTCAAACATCCAAACATGTTCATTCAATACAAGGGAAAATAACCAAACATAACAATCCAAATACTAAATCGTTTTATTCTTCTAATCCAGGTCCTATGTGTTCCTAGCTGCTGCTGGTTCACTTGTATCATGTGTAAAATGGGAGGTTTTGGGTCAACATAAGTTGGCGAGTGAACCTTATTAGATAAACATTTGATAATGCTTTTATGGTTAGTTTATCAATAAAATATTGTGCATAATCATAAAAGAGCAAATGTAAGTAATCAAGCATTGGCAAATATCAGTTACAATTATAACATACAATAACACTTGATAGCATACATGAATATACCAATATCATACGATAACTAACATAAATGAACTGTGCGATCAAGGCTCAATCAAACGGAGCCGATCGTATTGCATGAACTGGAAATGTAAATTGAACTATGCGCTCAAGGCTCAATCAAACGGAGCCGAACGTATTGCATGAACTGGAAATGTAAATTGAACTGTGCACTCAAGGCTCAATCAAACGGAGCCGAGCGTATTGCATGTATTGAAATGTAAAATGAAATGACCGATCAAGGCTCAATCAAACGGAGCCGATCGTGCGGGCACGCCACAGATCAACCGCATAATAAAATGGGGATCAAGCTCAACCTCATGGATGGGGAGCTGCGGCCTCGGCAAATGCATGTACCGAAATAATAATTTGCATCCAATAATACCTACTTAACAGCAACAAACTAATACACATGTCATGATATGATGTATGCACAATAGTTTCGTTATAATATGTAAATAAACAAAGACACATGATACACCCCAAAAACGTGATTAAAACGGGGAATTTGAAAGGTTCACTCACATTGGGTGCGTTGAATTTGAGATGGTAAGATGCGCACGATTTAGATGAGCGAGTCGACGAGGAATACTAGCCTAAATAATAATGGACAATATATTAAGTGGATGGATGTTAGTAAGGATTTTAATGAAATTTTTTTAGATATATTTTTATGAGTTTATGGCTATTTTCTATCTTTAAAAATGTTATTTTTAAGTATTTTTAATTGATTTTTAAATTAAATTAAATAAATAAATATATAAAAAAAATATTATTTTTTTTTCACTGTTCACCGTTGACCGTTGACCGGTTCGGTCAGCGGTAAATTCCTGCGCCGGGCGGGATTCGAACCGGCGACCTTCCGTTCACGTGCACGTAGCTCTACCAACTGAGCTACGTGACTAACCCGTTATAAACTCAGTTTTAATTATATTTACATGCTTATTTGAATTAACCGAAAATTCCTTTATATACAAAAACGTTTTAATTCAACTGGACCGGTGCTCGTGACATGATTCGAACGCGCGACGTGAAGTTCATTTTGCACACAGTCCACCGCTGGACTGTGTGTCTAACCCGGTTATATTCTTGATTTATATTATACTTAACAACTACCTGTTTTAACCCGGGTTAGTTCATGATTAAAAAGGAATGTTATTACACAAAGCGTGCGCGTAGCAAGGATCGAACTCGGGACGTGTATATGAAATTTGCACACAGTCCACCGCTGGACTGTGTGTCTAACCCGTTTAAATTACCGATTTTAATTATACTTATGCTCTGATATAACTTCATCTTCTTCGTCGGATTACACGGTCAGCATAATTCGACTGGTTAGGATTGATTTGATGATTTACAAAGTTCTTAGACATTAACAGTAATTCAAGGGTAAGGAATGGAGAGAGTTTAAGGAACAGAATTTACCGATTGAAGATATTCACAGAAATCCGGCGAAGGTTCGTCGGTATTGAAAATGAACTCCGATGTTGAACCAATTAACAGCGTTGATCGATTACTCATAAAGTTGTGTCACTTAAACAAGGTTTAAAAGAAGTTTTGGATATCATACCAGTTCACAGTTGGATTCCGGCAGTCTCAGAAACTTTCCGGCGAAGATAAGATTTCCGATAAACGTTGGCTAAGATTGATTCTGATGATGGAGTTGTGTTAGAGATTGACTAATCACATGTTGTAAACAAAAAGAGTCGAAGGAATTACCGTGAGAATGTAAGTCCTGGTTTTCCGGTGATTTGCAGAAAAATTCCGGCGATCTGATTCAGAAGATATTATGGTTCAGGAATGCGACGAAAATGAAATTGAATGTTGTTGTGATAGTTTTGAATCGTGCAAATGATCGGAAACTTGAATTAAATCAGAACTTGATAAATTTTCGGTTTCAAAAGCCGAAATGATGAAGCTTTAAGTTAAATCAATTCTGACTTAATTGAAAACCGTCGCACATCGGTTATAACTGAAATTGTGAGGTAAACAATCGATTGGACGATTGGTTTACCGATTACCGGTTTTCAGTTGGTAATATTGATTAAATTGAGTTTGTGTATAAGTTTCTTTTGTTTTCATATAGTTAACAGAAAATACATTGTGGCGGAGCGGTTTGGGGAATGGATGTTAAGTCTTGGCGACTCAGCTGACCCGGGATCGAGTCCCGGCAGCTTCACTTATTTTTTATTTGTTTTATTTTAACTTTTTATCAAATATGATTTTTATAGTTTAGTTCATTTATTAATTATGTAACGTTTTAACTCAAAATAACCATAATTAACGCACTTCCATAACTTGGTACTTGATTACAAAACGGAGCGGGTTTTGGAGACCCGATTTTTACAAATGTTACAACCGTTAGAAGATATTCAGATTGATGAGTCGATGCATTTTATAGAGCGACCCGTAGAAATCATGGACTTCGACGAAAAACGCTTAAGATAAAGTCGAATTCCTATAGTAAGGGTGCGTTGGGAGTCAAAACGAGGACCTGAATTCACTTGGGAACGTGAAGACTTGATGCACGAAAAATACCCTCATCCTTTTCAAGATAAACCTATTACCACTTAAATTTCAGGACGAAATTTCTAAAAGTAGGGGATACGGTAACATCTGACGAAAAACGGGTTCAAAAACCCGCTCCGTTTTGTAATTCAAGTATATATTATAATCATCAAATTTATGTTAGTCGCTAATAGATTTCGTAATATTAATAATATAAATAATAATAAAGATAATAAAATAAATAAAATATATAAAATATAATACTTAATAAATTAAAAACAATAAAGGGTGGACCGCAGGATCGAACCCGGGTCTCCACCCAAACCAAACACACAACACACCGCTGCATCACACATCCAACATCTGAAAGAATCAAGCCTAATAACCCTTTTATATATATGTTTCCTTGAAACTAGTTCGGAATCCCGCCAAGTAGCCGGTGAAATCATTTCGGCAATTAATCTAATTGCCGTTTTTCCTTTCAATTAACTGCTGAAACCGTTCTTAATCAAGAGGTTGAACCTAATCATTGAGTCAAACACTTTAAATTGTGAGTTACAATCATCACCCATAACGGGATTTGACCGAAACCGAAAAATTCAAATCATATGATCAATTTTGTCTATAACTAGAGGGTCTTGAATTCATTTAGAATGCACATTCATCCTAAAACTCTATCCAACTTTCTGTTCCTCAATTACACCTCGCCGGAAGTTTGAACCTTGCCGGAATTCCGCCGGAGATTTAGAGTGCTTTCTTTTGGTATAACTCTTTTACTCTATCCTTTTAATTCTTATAAATCTTGTATATATTTAGCAAATATCTAATAACAAAAGAAGTTAATCAAGTTCTGTCGGATTATCAGTTCAATGTCTTCTTGAAATAAAGAAGACGAACTGAACCAATGTTTAAAAAAATTTAAAATCTAAATTACACCGGGTTAGACACACAGTCCGGTGGTTGGACTGTGCGCATTCAAAAGGCAAGGTCCCGGGTTCGAGTCCGTTTACGCTTCCGATCCGCTAAATTATACCAAACTTTTTATAAAGCTCAATTATGAATCATCACTGTAAGTGTATAAGATTAATTAATATCTTATATCCTTTGGGTTAGAAACATAGCCCAATTGGTCGGGTTGTGTGCACACGAAGCTACAGACGCGAGTTCGAGACCGGTTCCACACACTGTTCTTAAAATAAGCTAATTAAATAAAATTATGGTTGGCTGTAGTATGTATATAAGATTAATTAAATTTCTATATCCTTCGGTTTAGACACACAGCCCAATTGGTCGGGCTTGTGCACACGAACCATTAGACGCGGGTTCGAGCCGGTTCCATCACACGATTCCTATAACATATCCAACCTTTTTAAATTAATCAAAATATGGTTTAATCCAGTAAGTATATAAATGTAATTAAATCTAGATATATTCCGGGTTAGACACGTAGCTCAGTTGATCGAGCTGCGTGCACGTAAACGAGAGGTCACGAGTTCGAATCTCATACGCTGCCTATAGTCCGACCGGTACGATTCAAGGGGGAAAACATATTTTTTTATCAACCAAAACCTTTAATTATATTCCCTAAAATATATTTTTTATATATTAAAATTTTATTCACAATCAAAATATATATAGTAATAATAAATCAATCTAAATAATAATAAGTTAATTAAAAATACTAACTTAACCAAAAGAATATATTTATCTAAATTATTATACGAATGTTTAGGTTAGCCATTATCGTCGCTCTGCATCTCAATCGTGCGTAATCTTCGTCGAATTGTAATCGTACCCACTGTGAGTGAATTCTTACAACTCCCCTTTTATTCACGTTTTGGGGGTGTATCATGTGTTGCTTTTGTTTATCTCACTAATTCAAATCTCGTGCTATTACCATTATGTGATCTAATGTGCTATGTGATATTGTTGTTATTGTTATTTGTGTTTATATTTCTCATTACAGTCAAACTCTCACATTAGGCCCATTTGTTCCCCGTTACTTACGGGTGGAGCGTTGCGTTGCCTACTATATTAGATCAGCTCCGTTTGATTGAGCTTTGATCTCGCAGCACATCGCTTATCGTGCTCACATATACATTACTAGTTGATTGTGTGGTTTGTGATTTAGATTACATATACGTTTCTCATATTTGGGTAATGCACAATTTATTAAAATAATAAACATATCATTTTTAATGTTTAAATGGGATTCACTCGCCAACTTATGTTGACCTAAATCTCTATTTTTACACATGATACACTTGAACAGGTTTAAAGCAAGAAACACATAGGACATGAGCTTTAGAAGAAAATAAAACGTTACTTGAAAGCTTTGTTTAGAACATTTTGTGTTTGTTTGGAATATTTCATTTAAATTTGAGATAATAAATATGAAACTTTTATAATAGTAAATGTCATGAGCTTTGATGAAAACCTGATCATGACCCGACTACCATATCCGTTGCGGGTCAGGGTGTGACATCCGGTAGAAGGAAATGTTACTTGCAAGCTAACCGAGCCGTTGATTTGTCGATCTGACCCAAAAAATGTCACCTATCCAAGCGACGTCACCAATTAGCGACCCGTTACAAAATGAAATAAAAAATGTTATACGATGCTAGTTGCAATAAAGAATACACGATATGCAATATGACCTATGACTAATTACCAATAAAATACAAGAAGTCAGACGCACAAAAAAGTTGTGTTTTATAAAAAAGTGTCACACTATCATGGTTGCAGTTTGATTGTACAACCTATTAGAAGTTGACATATACGTATAAATTAATTTGGAATGAAAATATATGAACGTTGTCAAAAAATCTTGTTCAAGTCACGAGTTTTGACAGAAATGGACACACGTTTAAAAAAATATATATTTCAGTTTTCCTGATTAAACACTACTGTTCAGATCTGTCAACATTCAATCCACGCTTTTCTTTTCTATTATTTTGAATAATCACCAGTCACAACATAATATCCAAAACAACCGCAACAAAGATCTGCATATCTGAGACACATAAGCTTAGGTTTTTTAGCAACAGTTTGTACTGTTTGTTCAAAATCTGAGGATGAAAGAAGGACGTAACATAATAACAAACAATCAAAAGGCAGAAGAAGATACATTCAGAGCAGAGCTTAATCAAACAACAAAGCTAGAATACAATTGATCCGGAACTGATCTTTACTGAAAATAATACAACTAATCCGGAAACTACTTACCTTAAACCAGAAAAAAAAAACGAAACTACAAATTTCTTCTGTCCGAATCATAATTCCACAACGATAACTAAACAATTCAACCTTCAAATGAAAATTTAAAAGGACTTGTAAAGTATTTCATTGCCGTTAGCAAAACATAGTTCTCTAAAAGATCCACACGCACTCCTTCCACCATGTTCAACCCTGTTATCAAGTTATGCACACAGAAAATCAGGAACATGCCAAACATTCAACAAGTGCATAAACTGAATAACAATAATCTATGACGTGGCAAGCATTCAATGTATGCTAAGAAAGGAGAAGTATCAGATCAGAAGTGGTGTTTCCCTGTAGGAATACACAAAACATGAAAAATGATTTTTCATTACTTCGAACGCAACTGATGGTTTTAGAGTAGGGATCATAAGCAGCAAGCATTCTTGTGGAGCCATGCTGACCTCCTAAAAGAACTTCAATTAACGGTTCACCTGTCTTCCTAAATCCCATTAGACAATATATTGATACATCTGGTGAGTAGCTACTAATAGTGTAGCGCTTTATAAAAGATTTTGTAATTTCTCCATCATCCATACATCATAAACTAGTTTGTGGTCCTCAAAACCGTGTTTAATCACAGCAAGGGACTCCCTTATCTTATCCATGGACAAACTACAATAACCATGGGCCAGACTATCCGGAAAATATACTTGTCTAAATTCTTCACTTGTCAGAGCAAACATAACTATCAAATTATAATAATATTCATGAAGCATATCATGAGCAAGCCAATAAAGACACCCATCTACAACCACCTGAACCATATAAATATAAATTGATTTACTCGGAACATTGCTTCTATACGGACTTCTCCAGGTCCTTGTGTTTAATGTAAACACCTCAACTTGCCAGGGGATGCAATCTAGATTCTTGATATCTCTATTGCATCTAGGAAGTGTAATCTTGACAATCTTAGGGTCTTTGGTCTCAATACAAACCCCAAAACCTATGAAAGTTCGATATAAGTGATCAAATGTGACACATGGCACAACAAAAGCAACCGTTTTTCTAATACATGTAAGATTAAATATATTATATTTATAATATTTAATCATGTAGCCATTATAATCATTTATATTATATTAGATCAAAATAATATTAATCCTATTATGTATTAGTTGGTAATTGTTGATGGACCATATTACCATAATTAACTAATTAGGGTTTCCTTCTTGGTGTATATAAGGAGATGATTAGAGAGGTTTAGGGTTAGACTCTTACAATAACATCACTATCACCAAAGCCGCCACCCACCTCTCTCTCCATAACCTAAACCGAACTCCACCCTAGTTCGGTTCTTACCATCATAATCTTACACCCTAAGGAGGAACCAGATCACACTGGATTCTCCGCTGGCCTGTCTGCCGTCTCAGGTATTTCATTCATGTTTTTCATTATGTTTAAACATAACTGATCAACATGTGGCATCAGAGCATATGTTGAGCATATGTTGATAAATCAGTTCTGTTATATATCCATTATTCTGGGATTAAAATCTGGAAAACATAATTTTTTGAACATGATTATTTTTCCAAAATCACATGACTTATGGATTTAAAAAATTCGGATATGATATCTTAATGGGTAATGTTACTGTTCTGGAAATCGTTGTAATGAACTCAAAATCCCGGATCTCGGGTTCCATTATTTAAGTTTACGTTTTAGGGTTCATCTTATGTTCTTATGAAATTTGGAAAAATCCTATATTTTGGAGTTAAATGTGGATTATTAAGTGTTTTCCCAGCTTTGATCTATTTTATTTAGTTAAATTTTCGAAATCTGTTATAAAATAAACGGATATTATCGAAATATTTTGATATATTTAGATCAGCATTAAAATAGGAAAACTGATCCCATAATCCCTTAATTTTCGAATTTCAAACTTATCACAACTAACTGCCATCATTAGAGATTTTGAAATCTTGCAGGATAAGTTTCGGACTAATCAGAGTCTCATCCGAGATGACCAACTCGGACTCATTCAAGACTCATCCGAAATGACCAACTCGGACTCATTCGAGACTCATCCGAGATGCCTATCTCAGACTAATTTGAGTCTTATCCGAGATACCTAACTCGGACTAACATGAGTCTTATCCGAGATGACTAACTCGGACTAATTTGAGTCTTATTCAAGATACCTAGCTCAGACTAACATGAGTCTTATCCGAGATGACTAACTCGGACTAACAAGAGTCTTATCCAAGATGACTAATTCGGACTAACATGAGTCTCATCCGAGATGCCTATCTCGGACTAATCCGGAACTCATCCGAAATGCCCATCTCGGACTAATCCGGAACTCATCCGAAATGCCCATCTCGACTAATCCGGAACTCATCCGAAAGGCCCATCTCGGACTAATCCGGAACTCATCCGAAATGCCCATCTTTGGACTAATCCAAAACTCATCCGAGATGCCTATCTCGGACTAATCCGAGTTTCATCCGAAATCCAAGTTTTTATCCGAAATCTCATTACTAAATTGGGCTATTTTTGTGAACTAAATTTCAGCTCGGGGCTCCGCCCCGAACCCCGTGCGGGGACACCCGCTAATAGGGGGTTTGCTATTAAATAAATGGTTTTGTAAATACTTAATTAATCATAATCAGATAACCTTTGCAAAACCAAATAGCTTAACTTGAATGAGCTTATGATGTATCACTTCCGCCCAAAGGTGATTTGATGCATCTATATATTGTTCAAGTATAATAAGAAGCTATGTTAATTAGCATTATAAACGTGAACGTCTTATTTCTGGCCAAAGCTGATCTAATTCATTCATGCCTAGCATACTTAACAAGTGCATAATTAAAGTGATTGTCTCATTTCTGGCCAAAGTTGATTTGTCACAATTACTTTGCACATATACTTAGATGATTACACTTCTGGCCAAAGCTGATTTGTCTTCATACAAGTAGAATTTCAAATAAGTCTATTATTTTGATGTTAGTAATAGACATATCACAACTTCTTTAAATAATGATCCTCACATTAATGATCCTTCACATCATATTTTGTCTGCCTTATCTTTAACACCCCATAACATTACTCACTATAACATTCTTCTATAAATCAGTATCTCATCCACTCTAATTCCTAAAGCTAATATGTTTTGCTTTACTTAAAGTTTCCATAAGATTAGCTCTTGAATTAAATCTTTGATTATCCCTTAAGGCACGATAATCCTATTGCTCTCTTCTGATAAAATTGCTACAGAAGCAAAGTAGAGTATGATGAATAGGATAAGTCGAACATGATGTCTCTTATGATAATCAAGAACTCATTTAACATAACTGCTATCACTAAAGTTATTCCAGATTATGTTTTTCCTAAGACTAGTCTAATTTTATGGAATAATCAGAAGAACTCCTAAGGTGCATGTCTTCATTGCGAATTCTAAACTATAAAGGTTAAATGGTATCCGTGAGTAAATCATAATGTACAATACCATGACCCGTAAAATAAAGGGCTTATGCATGGAAATAAGTAGATTTTTTCCAGTGCATTACTACTAACTTTTCCACTAGTACAATTTGATGCCTTATAAATCAACTGTAACACTCAAAAGTACCAAAGGAAAATGAGTGTGTTGATTAGCAACATATGTACAGGAAAAGAAATGCCTAAAATTGGAAAATAAGATGTAATTCACCTCACTACCACTAAAACCTAAAAGAGGATACTTCTAAGGTTCAGAGACAAAATACAAGTAGTAATTCCAACTCTAAGGTTCTTCAAGGGAGAAACTCACTGCCTAATTATGTCATTAGGCATAAGCAAAGAGATTATCCATAATTCAAAAGAACAGTTGGATAAAATAGGTAGTCACCTTTTAATGATTTCTAAGTCTGATAATCTTAATATTCCAATTAACACCTGATAAGTTGACTCTAGTTCTAAATGTTTCCTTATTAGAATTCAACAAATAACTAACATGAGAGTTAGTGACAAAATTAAAAGTTAAGGCTATAAGAACCATGAAAAGTTATCTTCTAATTATGCTTTATGATATGTTACATATTCTGGAAATTAATCAGAATTTAGTATCAATACTAAAGCTATATCATGACAGTTATGAGGTTTACATAGTCAAAATAAAGTCACACTTACCTTAAACTCTCATATTATTTGTTCTCAATATATGAATAGAAACATTAATAAGATGAAGCTAGATGATACCTTACACTTCACAACTTTTGTTATCATGTGTAACATTTGTCGAAAAACGGGTTTTTGAAACCCGCTTCGTTTAATAACCGAACAATCAGTTTTAAATTTTTGTTGTTCATTTATGGCTTATTTTAATTTTAAACGATACATAATTAATAAACAAATTAGAAGATATAAATTATAATTGTAAAAAAAAAAATTAATTAAAAAGGAAAACCGGCTGCCGGGAGTCGAACCCGGGTCAGCCGGAAATCCCCAAAGACTTAACCTTCACACCATCAACCGCTCCTCCACTTTGATTCTTTGTTAAAATACCAAAACAATTAATTAAAAAGATAAATCTCGGAAGTTAAATCCAGTCAAATCGCGCCCAATCAGCAGTCGTCGGAAATCCCGACGACTTCGCCGATAATTAACGTTTCCATCCAATGTTACCGAAGAATTAACTCTAACGACCGTTATAACCGACGTCTGAACCCGCGACATCAGTCGTAACCACCGGAGAACGGCTAACCTTGAATTGACACCGAATTCAGACCCCATACATTTCGGTTTTTCCCTATAAATTCACCCACAATCCACTGGAAGCCTTTTCGCTCACAAATCGCACCTCTTCTCAACGAAAATTTACTCGCCGGAAAACATCTGCAAGTCGCCGGAAAACCGAGACTTCCACCTACACGGTAATTACTTCGATTTTTCTGGTTCATTCCTTTATTAGACAAAATTCTAATATCAATCCCTCACCCAGAATCCTTTCCAGACGACGTTGCCGGATTATCTGTTTTCGCCGGAGAAATTCTGAACTTTCAAGAACCTGTTGTTAACCGGTATGATTCTTTTAACTTACTGATAGTCGTTACCCAGTAGTTCCATTTCACATCTAATCCCTCCAAATTGTTGGTAAATCCTATTAGCCGAAGCTCACCAAGACGGAGCCGACGACCTTGCCGGACATCTGAAGAAAAACGAACAGTTTGGTACAATCAACCCTCCAACCTTTTTCCGTTCATTACTTTACGATGGCTCATAACATTCGTTAAGCTAATTTAACAAATAACAGTCAATTGGTCGATGTCTGTGTTTTGAACGAAGAAGATGAAGTGATGTATAATATAAGATTAATTAAAATCGGTTTAATGAACGGGTTAGACACACAGTCCAGCGGTGGACTGTGTGCAACAAACACACATGCGACGCGAGTTTGAATCCTGTCCCAGCTTTACTCTCTCGAAATAAAAATTTGCCTTTTTAACTGAACCGGGTTGACTCACAGACCATGTTAAGTATAATAAAAACCGAGTTAATAACCAGGTTAGACACACAGTCCAGCGGTGGACTGTGTGTACGCTAACTCACAGGTCCCGGGTTCGAGACCTGTGGTCAGCACCGGTCCGATACGTTTAAAATCTTTTTAAAAATAAATGATTTTCGGATTAAAATAAATAGTATATAAGTATAATTAAAAACAGAATTATTTCGGGTTAGACACGTAGCTCAGTTGGTAGAGCTGCGTGCACGCGTACGGGAGGTCACCGGTTCGAACCTCACTCAGTGCAACAACAGAACTGACCGAACCGGTCAACGGTCAACAGTCTCGGTCAACGGTCAAAGTCAACATTTATTTATTTATTTTTATTTATTTATTTAACTTAAAAATCAATTAAAAATACTTAAAAATAACGTTTTCAAAGTTAGAAAGTAGCCTTAAACTCACAAAATTATACCCAAAAATCCTATTAAAATAGTTAATAAAATCCACATACTTACCGTACCTTTTCGTTATTTATTTGGTTAGTTATCTCTCGTCGATCAATCCCCTGAACTCGTGCGCATTCAACATCTTCAAACAAACGCACCCAATGTGAGTGAATCTCTACCAATTCCCCGTTTTAATCACATTTTGGGGTGTATCATGTGTCGTTATTTATTTATTATAATTAAACATTTGTGCATCCATCATGTTCATGATCAAATGTGTATTCAATGTGTATCCATTGTTTGTGTGGTTGAAGTTTAGATTAATTTTATCATTTCAGTACATACATTTCATAGGCCGCCGCTCCCCATTACCTATGAGCGTGAGCTGTTCCCCATTACCTATGAGCGTGAACCAGGCGTTGCCAACATAAGATCGGCTCCGTTTGATTGAGCCTTGATCTCACATACATTAGCATAGGCCGTCCGTTCCCCATTACCTATGAGCGTGAACGGGACGTTGCCAACATATACATTGTCATTCTTATTTCATGTTTAAGCAAGGTGGTTTGTGATCGTTATGTTTACATACATTTGTTCATATATGATTATTGCACAATTTTCCTAAATAAATTACAATAATGAATTGATAACAAATGTTTTTAACAAGGTTCACTCGCCAACTTTTGTTGACCCAAAATTTTCCATTTTTACACATGATACAGGTGATCAAGTTGAAGCAAGAAACATATAGGACGGCTTAGAAGAATAAACCAGTTTAGATTATGGATTTGTTTTAGTTAAATTTTTCCTTTCCTTGTATGGTATGAATTTGACTTGGAACATTGAAATGTAATTTAGATTTAATAAATATGAAACATATTAGTAAACATCATGAGCTTTGGTGATAACCCAATTATGCCCCGACTTTTATTCCGCTGCGGGTCGGGGTGTGACATCATGCAAATGAGAATTTGACAAAAGGAAATGAGATTTATAAATTTCATCCATTGTAACCGTAATTCATGAGAAATCATGACATGGTTAGTGAGGATGATTTTTTCATCTAATCTCATTCTAAGTGATTTTAATCATAATGTTAAAAGCCCTAAAATATTATTTGGCTAAAGAAATAAATATGGGTCCACTATAAGTTATATTTCATTGACATTTGTGGAACTTATTCAAAATGGAATATTCAGACATAATTCATTTATCAATTAAGGACTATCCACTTGCATCTAAATTTGTCTTATATGGCCCATAGTCTTAAAGAAATCTACTCATATATAAACTTAATATGATTTCTATTAAATATATCCTTAAGCTTCTTATGACATCTAGACATTAAGGAATCAAGTAAAGTCTAACATGTATATGATAGGTTTCCACGTCACATACCTCATTGAAATTTCTCTTGTAGCAATTTTTAGAGATATCAAAGATCAGTGGGAGCATTAAGTGTCTTAATTATAACTTGCAAAAGTTGCAAGAGGTAGGGGAGTGAAAACTTCACATTACTTCAATTTACACCTCTTGTACAAGACACTGCTCCATTTCGGCACTATTTCATCAAAACTTATCTCCATAGAATATAATGCTACTCTTCCAAAAGTTTCATTGTTGCTTAATTGTGAGCACACTTAGATTTCTTACCTAAACTAATATAATCCTCAACAAGATAAACTACAACGACTAACGTCATTAATTTGTTTCTCAGTTAGAATTTGTTGGTCGTTAAATATTAACCTTAAGCATGCTGTGTTCCTAAAGACTTCTAAGGTCAGTGGGTGCAGTAAAGTCTTTATCATGACTTGCAAGGAATACAAGAGGCGGGGGAGAGAGTCATTAAATTTTACTCCAAATTTAACCTCGTTTACACCTCTTTTACATCATACTGCACAAACTCTTACACACTTAGAATCCTGAAAATGATAGCAACCTAACCAAGAGCTAATTCCCAAAATTGAAACTTCTAATAAACCCAATAATCAAATCAGGAGGTCATCTAGCTTTAAAAACCTACTAACATTGATGATTACATAACCTCCCTAACTAATGTTGAAGTGGATTTTGGAAAAGTTTACTGATCCTATCTTTTCTAATTAAACCATTAGCGTCAATCAATCTTCTCAATGGAATAAAACTGTTTTCTAGTAAAACTGATTTTATGTGTTCGAATAACGTACGGGATTTGATTGAATTACCTAAGAGTGTTCATAATCAAACCAAATCCTAATATAAACGTTAAGACACCAAGATGCATGATTGATTGTCAAAGGTTATGCTTAGGAAGAGATAAATTATCAAAGAATTTTCTTACCTATATTACAAAAGTTTCTTTGAGGATCATCACTGTTCTGGTAGCTTATAACAATTTAGAGCTACATTAGCTGAACATTAAAACAACTTTCCTAACAACTGGCTGACATATTTACATGTTCATAAAACAACCTGAAAGTTCTAAACTTAAGGTTAAAGAACAATTTGTCTATAAGCCGATAAAATCCATGTATGGGTTAATGCAAACATCATAATGCGATGAAATCTTAACAAAATTATTTTCATCAAGAACCAAGTGGATTAATGTACCTACCTCAAGATGAGTGGGAGCAACTAAAATAAATTTGTCTATATATAGATGATATTCTTTTGACAAGTATATGTTACATAAGTCAAAGCATTGATAACACAAACTTTGATATAATAGATCTCAGAGATATCTCTTATGTAATAGATATCATAATATACTGAGATAGACCCAATGGGACATTATTTTCATTCCATAAGTTTAATTTTAAATGGGTCCTTACATATCTAACAAACAACATAGCTCTCCTTTAGAGAATAATAGGGTAAATGAGATTATTTATCACACCCCGACCCGCAGCGAAATAAAAGTCGGGGCATGATTGGATTATCACCAAAGCTCATGATATTTACTAACAAGTTTCATATTTATTAAATTCAAATTAAATTCAAATATCCAACACAAGATTTCATACAAACACAAATAATAAACCAAACGATTGTTCCAACGACATAACTTGATTATTCTTCAAGGCCATCCTAGGTGTTTCTTTCCTCAACTTGATCACCTGTATCATGCGTAAAACAGAAAAATTTGGGTGAACAAAAGTTGGTGAGTGAACCTTGATAAAACATTTAAGTGAATGAATTTTATTATTGTTTAAATAAAATTGTGCATAAATCACATGTGAGCAAATATATATATGTAACAAATCACAAACCACATTGTATGAACATATGACATAATGGATGATGAATGTGAGATCAAGGCTCAATCAAACGGAGCCGATCTAGTGAGGCACCTGATGCTCAACCCGTATCCCACGAGGAACTGATGGTCCTAATGAAATGATTGCACTGAAATGATAAAATGTATCCACATATAAACCACATAACAAACAATAAACATTTGATCACGAAATGATATTAGCACAAGCGTTAAATAAAATAAAGAAATGGTACGACACATGATACACCCCAAAACGTGATTAAAACGGGGAATTTGTAGAGATTCACTCACCTTGGGTGCGTTTACTTGAGTGGAAAAGAGAGCGCATAAGTTGGGAATTTAACCGACAAGGAAGTACTAACCTAAAATAACAACGCGATAACTCGGTAAATAACTAGACTAATATTTTGGTTAAAACCTTTGCTTAGATTTTTAAGTTAATATTATGATTTCTATAATTGAGCCCTTGATATTATGTATTTTTAAGTATTTTAAACATATTTTCTTTTCATATTTAACCATAGAATAAATCAATTAAAAATAAATAAAATAAAAAAATTAAAAAAATTCTTGTCAGACTGAAAAGTCTGACAACCGGTTCGAATGTGTTTGTAAGCATGCGTGTTGAGACTCGAACCCGTGACCTCTCGTACGTGTGCACGCAGCTCTTCCAACTGAGCTACGTGTCTAACCCGAAAGAAACCTGATTTTAATTATATTTATACACTTTTTGGGTTTAATCAAATTTAATTAAATTAAAAAGGTTTTATACTGAATTGAACCGGATGCATGCAACCGGTCTCGAACCTGAGACCTCTGCTATGATTTGCACCCAGCCCGACCAACTGGGCTGGGTGTCTAACCCGCAAATACCCGAAGTTTAATTATACTAATATACTGATTAAGTGTATACTGGAATGATGGATTAAAAAGGGGGTTTAAATTAGTCGAGCCAGTGTGTGCGTGGGATCGAACGTGTGACATGCGGGTATATTTGCACACAGTCCACCACTGGACTGTGTGTCTAACCTAGTTAAATCTTAAAATTAAAATATATAAAACACGAGTTTTTGCTTCGTCTTCTTCAGTTTGAATTACCCAAACCTGCCCCACCAGATTTTTAACTCCCATTCACTTCGAATTACTAACAGTATGATATGTTAATTAAACAAATAAAACAAAAGGGTTAGAGTCTACCGTAGAATAGAAATGGAGGATCACTAATCTCCGGCAGTTGAATTTCCGGTGGCCGACAGTGTTCTCCGGAGAACAGGGAAAGAAAAGCAGAGGAACAAAGCGAGTGGAATGAGCGAGTTGTGATTGAGATTTAAGCTCGGTATTTATAGATGAACAAAAAGGGTTTCGATTTCGGCTTTTGGAAACAAAGCTGATTGATTCTATCTAATTAAGATGGATTGATCCTATTTTTGGAAGATTATCTACGCGGATTGACAGTTCAAACACAGCCGGGTATATACCAAATATAGTCGGAACAGTTGTCGATTACGCATGGATTGCCGGAATCTCCGGCGAGGAGATCTACAGCCGATTGTAGGCTCATCTCGGTATTAATATTAGTGTATTTATAATCCCGCTTCAACACATCTTGTGTGTGTATCGCAGTGGTGTTTGTTGCGCGTGTGTAACCGGGGGAACCCGGGTTCGATCCTGGTTCATCCTCTTTTTATTTATTTTAATTATTTTAAGATAAATTATTTACTAATTATATATTTAATATTTAGTTGCTTATTTATTTTATTAAGTTTATTCTACACCTTTGTTACTATTATCAATATATATATATATATATATATATATATATATATATATATATATATATATATAAATTCTAATGTTTAAAACAATAAACAAAAATGTAAAAATCAAAAGATCATTTGACATAAATAAATACACTGATGGATAATTTGGGGCGGGTTTTCGAAACCCGATTTACATAAATGTTACAGTATCCCCTACTTTTAGAAATTTCATCCCGAAATTTAAGTAGTAGTTGTAACTGGGAAAAGATGCGGGTATTTTTCGCGCATTAAGTCTTCACGCTCCCAAGTAAACTCAGGCCCTCGTTTTGACTCCCAACGCATCCTAACGATGGGAATACGACTTTGCCTTAAACGCTTCTCACCGGAATTCATAACTTCCATTGGTCTTTCAATGAAGTGCATTGATTCATCACTTGAATGTCTTCTAGAGGGATATGGAGGTTTTCGTCGGCGAGGCACTTTTTCAAGTTTTATACGTGGAACGTGGGGTGAATTCTGTTAAGTTCTTCTGGTAGGTCAAGCTTGTGTGCTACAGGATCTACTCTTTCGAGTATCTTGAAAGGTCCTACGTAGCATGGTGCTAGCTTGCCCTTTTGGCCAAAACGAACCACTCCCTTCCACGGTGATACTTTCAAAAGTACTTGATCACCAACGCCAAACTCCAAGGGCTTTCGTCGTTTGTCAGCATAACTCTTTTGATGACTTTGAGCCGCTAGAAGATTGTTTCGTATTTGAAGGATTTTGTCGGTTGTTTCTTGAATCAATTCAGGTCCGGTGATTTGCGCTTCACCAATTTCGTGCCAACATACTGGAGATCGGCATTTACGACCGTA
This sequence comes from Scalesia atractyloides, assembly GCA_947069175.1. Taxonomy (NCBI): domain Eukaryota; kingdom Viridiplantae; phylum Streptophyta; class Magnoliopsida; order Asterales; family Asteraceae; genus Scalesia; species Scalesia atractyloides. The sequence goes on from CAMTDV010000027.1 coordinate 9,356,463, forward strand.
TAAAGCTTCGAAAGGAGCCATGTCGATACTTGAATGATAGCTATTGTTGTATGAAAATTGACTAACGGTAGATGTGCGTCCCAATTCCCTTTGAAGTCTATGACACATGCTTGAAGCATGTCTTCGAGGGTTTGGATGGTGCGCTCAGATTGACCATCAGTCTGAGGGTGAAAGGTGGTATTGAGGTCTAAACGTGTACCCAAAGCGGTTTGTACGGCTCGCCATGTTCGGGAAGTGAAACGACCATCATGGTCTGAAATGATGCTTAACGGTACACCATGACGGCTTACGATTTCGCTGATGTAGATACGAGCTAACTTATCGTTCTTGAAATCCTCGCGAATCGGAACGAAGTGACTGATTTTTAAGACGATCGATGATTACCCATATGGTGTCATACCCACTGGAGGTGCGAGGTAACCCGGTAATGAAGTCCATGATTATGTTTTCCCACTTCCATACAGGTATTTCGGGTTGGACCAGAAGTCCTGAAGGTCTTTGATGTTCAGCTTTTACTTTGGAAACATGTAAGGCACTTGGAAACAAAACGACGATATCCTTCTTCATGCCAGGCCCCAGTAGGTGTATCGTAAGTCTTGATACATCTTGTCGGCTCCTGGATGTACATAGTATCGTGTTTTGTGTGCCTCATTCATGAGGAAATCACGAAGGTTGTCGCGATCGGGGATCCAAATACGGTTTAAATAGTATAGAATACCATTGGATTAGGTTTCGATTTTTAGTTCAGCTCCACATGACAGCTCATCGCGTACGTCATTTTCCGTTATGGAGATATGTGAGCTGCCCGAATTCGATCTTTGATATCGGTTACAATTTGCAAACATAGAAGATGAATAGAGTTCGCATAACCCTTACGACTGAGTGCATCAGCCACCACATTTGCCTTGCCAGGATGGTAATGAATCTCGCAAATCGTAATCATTGAGAAGTTCGACCCATCTTGCTGCCTCATGTTCAACTCTTTTTGAATGAAGATGTGTTGGAGACTCTTGTGGTCAGTGTATATTTCACACTTGGTACCATAGAGATAATGTCTCCATATATTTAGAGCGAACACGACCCTCCAAGTTCCAGATCATGGTGGTGTAATTCTTCTCATGTACTTTAAGTTGCCTAGAGGCATAGGCTATCACCTTTCCTCTTTGCATCAGTACATAGCCTAAACCTTGCCCTGTCACGTCGCAATAAACAACAAAGTCTTCGCAACCCTCAGGGAGTGTAAGGATAGGTGCATCACAAAGCTTTTGTTTTAAAGTTTGGAAGGCCTCCTCTTGCTTGGGTCCCCAAATGAAAGGTTTCCCTTTGTGAGTCAGGCCGTGAGTGGAACGGCGATACGAGAGAAATTGGCAATGAAGCATCGATAATAACCAGCCAAGCCAAGAAATGACCTAACTTCGGTAGGGGTACTTGGCGCTTGCCATTCTTGTACTGCCTTGATTTTCGAAGGATCGACATGAATACCTTTGTCATTAACGACATGACCAAGAAATTGTACCTCTCTTAACCAGAATTCGCATTTTGAGAACTTACATAAAGCTTTTTAGTCCTTAAGAGTGTCAGAATGATTCGAAGATGTCGCTCATGGTCGGATTTTGACTTGGAGTAGATAAGGATGTTGTAACATTTGTCAAAAACGGGTTTTCCAAACCCGCTCCGTTTGTAATCGTAGATCAAGTTATAAATGTCTCGTTGCGTATTTATGTCCATTTAAATTTTTAATGATGCATAATTAATAAACAAACTAAACTATAAAAGTTATAATTGATAAAAAGTAAAAATAAAATAATTAAAAAGAAAATGAGGCTGCCGGGACTCGAACCCGGGTCAGCCGGAAAGAACTCCAAAGACTTAACACACACACACATAACCACTCCGCCACTTGTTGTTTTCTGTCAACTCTAGGAAACAAATAAATCTTATAGACAATCATGAAGCGACCTGATTATGCTAACTGTAACCGAAATCGGTCACCAAACGTCCAAAAACATTTGATTGATCGCGGTTTACTGAGTTTAACCGATGCACCGACACCTTCAATCAAGTTTGCTTTGAATGAACTTAAATTCGAGAATGGATCGGTTTTAATAACCGAAAACTTTCAATTCCTGAATTACTTCAATCAAAGACCCCTCTCGCGACTCAAACAAACTCTGCAAGCTTCCAATTACATTTTCGCACAACTTTCAGTCCGCCGGAGAAGCTTTTTGGACTCGCCGGACTTTCGCCGGAAAACCGTATTTTCCATCAAATCAGTAAGTCTCGCAATTCTTTCGTTGTCTATCAGTTGTTAAGCTGTTACTAACTCCAACCCTTCAATCGGAATCAATTTCAGACGACGATATCGGATAACTCACTCTCGCTGGAAAACTTCTGAAAATCCTTATCTTCAGCTGTAAAACGGTATAGACATTCAAACCTTCTGTTAACTCTTGTTTAGTACTTCAATTCCACAATTAGCTAATCAAAACGGTTAATTTGTTCGCTCAGTTGAAGTTCATAAAAACAGAGCCGATGCCTTGCCGGAATTCTGAGATAAATCATTCCTCCGGTATGTTTACTTCCAACACCGTCTCTGCCATTTCATTTTAGTCTTATGAATGTTTGTTAACCGTTTTAAAGCAAGAAACAGTTGAGTAAATAGTTGCCTGTAAATTTAGCGAAGAAGATGAAGTGTGATAACATTATAAGATTAATTAAAGTCGGTATTATAAACGGGTTAGACACAGTCCAGCGGTGGACTGTGTGCACACACATATCACACGCCGCGAGTTCGATCCTTGATACACACACACACCCTCTGTAATTAAAATGTTATTTTTTTTACTGAACCGGATGAACTTACATTAGATGTTAAGTATAATAAAAATCTATATATTAACCAAGTTAGACACACAGTCCAGCGGTGGACTGTGTGTAACGTTAAAGCACAGGTCCCGGGTTCGAGACCTGTTAACGGTACCGGTTCGATGATTTAAAACATTTTTAAAATAAAAGAATTTTAAATAAACTGAGTTAGTATATAAATATAATTAAAAACAGAATTATTTCAGGTTAGACACGTAGCTCAGTTGGTAGAGCTGCGTGCACGCGAACGGGAGGTCTCGGGTTCGAGCCTTACCCGGCGCATACAGTTACACAATAAAATCGGTCAACAAGTCAAAGTCAATAGTCAACGGTCAACGCAAAAGTCAACATATTTTTATATTTTTATTTATTTAATTTAAGTTAAAAATCAATTAAAAATACTTAAAAATAATGTTTTTAAAGATTGGAAATAGCCTTAAACTCACAAAAATATATCTAAAAATCCTATTAAAATTATTAATAAAATCCACTCATTTACTATATCTTCCGTTATTATTTAGGTTAGTTAATACTCGTTGTTCAATCCTTCAAACTCGTGCGCACCTCATCATCTTCAACCAAACGCACCCAAGGTGAGTGAATCTTTACAAATTCCCCGTTTTAATCACGTTTTTGGGGTGTATCATGTGTCTTACCATTTATTATATTTAAATCATTGTGCATACATCATATCATGAACAAATGTGTATTCAGTTTGTTTCAACTGTTGTGTGGTTATTGTTTGGATTTAATTTATTATTTTCAGTACATGCAATTTCATAGGCCGCCGCTCCCCATTACATTATGAGCGTTGAGCATGTTTCCCATTACATTATGAGCGTGAACCTGGCGTGCCAACATACGATCGGCTCCGTTTGATTGAGCCTTGATCGCACAGACATTTATCATTTTCAGTACATGCAATACGATCGGCTTCGTTTGATTGAGCCTTGATCGCACAGACATTTATCATTTTCAGTACATACATTTATCATATGCCGTTCGTTCCCCATTTATGTTATTGTATGTTATTGTATGTTATTGTATGTTATAGTTTGTGGTTGTTATTGCTACTGTTTGATTATTTACATTTGCTCACTTATGATTATTGCACAATTTTTCCTTGATAAAATAACAAGAAAATCAATAATAAATGTTTATCTAACAAGGTTCACTCGCCAACTTATGTTGACCCCAAAACCCCCATTTTTACACATGATACAGGTGAACCAGCTGTAGCAAGAAACACATAGGATTGGCCTAGAAGAATAAACTGGTTTAGAGCTTGGATTGTTTAGTTGGTTATTTTTCTTTGTATTTGTATGGACATGTTTGGATTATTGATAATGTAATTTTGACTTTAATAAATATGAAACATATTAGTAAATATCATGAGCTTTGGTGATAACCCAATTATGCCCGACTCTTATTCCGCTGCGGGTTGGGGTGTGACAGATGTCATCAATGAAGACTATGACAAAACGTTCGAGATAGGGTATGCATACCCTATTCATCAAATCCATGAAGACAACGGGGCGTTGGTTAATCCGAAAGGCATAACCATGAACTCGTAATGACCATAACGAGTTTGAAAGGCAGTTTTTGGAATATCTTCTTTGCGCACTCTAAGCTGATGATAACCAGAGCGAAGGTCGATTTTGGAAAAACAAGTGGTGCCTTGAAGTTGGTCTAGTAGGTCATCAATACGAGGCAAAGGATAGTGATTCTTAACGGTCAACTTGTTGAGTTCTCTATAGTCAATGCACATGCGAAGCGTTCCATCTTTCTTCTTCACAAAAAGAACAGGTGCACCCCAAGGCGACAAGCTAGGACGTATGAATCCTTTGTCAGTCAGCTCTTGCAGCTGACTGGCCAACTCTTGCATTTCGGATGGGGCTAGTCTATAAGGAGATTTTGCGACTGGCGGAGCACCAGGTACAAGATCGATGCAAAATTCAACTTCTCGCACAGGAGGAAGTCCTGAAACGTCGTCGGGAAATACTTGACGAAATTCTTTCACGATCGGGATGTCTTCGAGCATCCTTTCTTTGCCTTCCTTCTTGACGATGTGAGCTAGAAACGCGACGTAATCCTTGCGAAGATATTTTCGTGCTTGAAGGCAGGACATCAATTTGAGCCCTTTCGAAGAAGTTTCTCCAAAGACACGTAGAGTCTGACCATTGGTGAGAGGTATACGAATGAATTTTTCATGACACACCACTTCAGCGTGATGCTGGATGAGCCAGTCCATACTGATGATAACATCGAAACTTCCCAAATTCATAGGAATGAGGTCAATCGAGAAGTCGTGATCATTTAGGGTAAGAGTGCACTCACATATGATAGAATTTAGCGAAATGGGTTCTCCGTCAGCAACTTCCACCGTGAGCGATTCAGTGAGACTAACACGAGGTAGGTTGAGAATAGATTCGAATTCTAAAGATACAAAGCTCTTATCCGCACCAGTATCGAATAATATGGATGCATAACTACCATTTACGAGAAACGTACCGTTGACCACATTGTTGTCAGCCCTTGCTTGGTTTGCGTTGATAATGAAAGCTCTTCCTCTAGCAGGTGGAGGAGCTGTTAGCTTGGTTCACCGGGTTTGCTTGGGCTTGGGCATTGATGATGTTTATCAGGCGTGGGCAAGTATTTCTGAAGTGGTTTGGGTCGCCACAATTAAAACAAGCTCTTATGGGTTGCATCATGGGATAGTTGGGTTGGTGGTAAGGTTGGGCCATGGGTTGGGCAGGTGGTAGAAGTAAGGGTTGTTGGGCTTGGCCCACCATTTGGTTTTTGGTTTGGGTTGGAGGCTGATTGCGGTATGATCGCTGAAGTGTACGGCAGGTTTGGATAGTGTGACCTGCACGGCCACAACTTGTGCAATGTTGGAAAGGGTTCTCAGGAGGGTGATGGTATTGGCAACGGTTACACTTTGGGTGTGGGCTAGTGTATGGCCTTTTGAATGGTGCGGCTGGAGGGGTAACTTGGGTGATTGGAGCAGCAGTAATTGGAGGGTTAGTTTGGGTGAAGGCGAAGTTCTTGCCATTTCGCTTCCTCTTACCAGCAAACTTTGAAGAGGAACCAGATGGGGTTGGAGTTGGGGTTTCGACAGTTGTTCTCTTCTTTTCATCTTTAAAATCGCCATTACGAATGCGATTTTCCGTAAGTTCCGTCGCTAATTCCATTGCAGCTTCGAGTGCTGCGGGAGTGGTGCTTAAAACCGAATCTTGGATTTTGGAGGGGAGGCCTCGAATATAGTGCTCGATTAAGCGGTATAATGGGGTGAACAAATTGGGAACCATTTGGTTCAATTCAAGAAACCTCTTGTTGTAGGAGGTGTGATCCCCTTCCTTTTGCTTTAGTGAATAGAATTCATCTTCAAGCTTTTTGATCTCGCTCCTAGGACAGAAGCGTCTTGTCATTATTTCTCTCAATTCCTCCCATGAGAAGGCCATGGCATCTTCTACACCCCGCTTACATTTTTCCGTGTTCCACCAGGTAAGGGCTACCCCAAACAATCTTCCAGTTGCATAACGTACCTTACGATCTCATGACAATCACAATTGAGAAAGGTGTTTTCCATCTCCTCAAACCAGTGGAGGAGAGCGGTGACACCCTCCGTCCCTTCATATTTTGGGGAATCACAAGACTTGAAGTGTTTGTAGGTGCATTTAGTGGTTTTTGGAGGAGGGTTGGCGACAGTTTGGCCTTCTTGATTTGGAGGGTTAATGGGGTTTGCGGCGAGAGCTTGTTGAACTTGTAGTACGATGTCAGGAAGTACTGCGGCCATTTGTTGAGCAATTTGCGTGGCCATGCGTTCGCTTGACCTTCCTGATCTTCTACCTCCTCTTAAGTGTCTAGCAGACATCTACAGGAATATATGTAGGGAGATTGTGAGTTTGAGAATTTTCTAGGTGTCATTCATCGTAAAAAGGATGAAAACAACATTTATAAATAACTGAAAATAACTCAACTACATCCATAGGATGTCTTGGGCATGCTCATGTTTGGGCCTCCAAATGTCTCCCCTACCATAGCCTGTATAGTCATGTGGGCCCCCATGACTATTGGGTTTGGTAGGGTTCACATTGGTGTCGGCTGGTTAACACTCACCTCACCTGAATGAAAATCGTAAAACATGATTGCGAGATGTAAGGTCGGAGAGTGTCCAGGTGTAGACACAATGACAACTCAAAGTGGGATTAGTTTGCACGATGTTTGGTATAGCATGCTTTGGCCTAATAGGTGTTTTGTACTCTCATCGTTAGTCCCCAGATAGGCAAACTTGTCCTTTATTTAATGCCAAGCCTAGACAGCACGTTCCGACTACCGGTACTCGTACCCTTCCAGTTACTAGATGCCCGTCGTGAAAACTCACTTTAATGTGATTTGAAAAATATGAAAACATTGCAAAAATCTTTGAAAAGAAATCATGGTAATTGTGAAATCGTGAGGTGTGTGCTTTCATAGATATGATATGTTATGAGGATATGAACTATGATGAGCATTGCATATTAAAATGTACTTGTGAGAATGCTTGCATAATATTGTGTGTGAAAATAAACATGAAACATATACACATCATGAATTTTGCATGTAACACATAAACAATTAATCAACTATAGTATAGGCACTAAGGGTCTAATAACCTATCCTATATCCCTATAGTCACAAGCTCTGATACCAATCTGTCACACCCCGACCCGCAGCGAAATAAAAGTCGGGGCATGATTGGGTTATCATCAAAGCTCATGATATTTACTAACAAGTTTCATATTTATTAAATTCAAATATCCAACACAAGATTTCATACAAACACAAATAATAAACCAAAAGATTGTTCCAACGAAATAACTTGATTATTCTTCTAAGGCCATCCTAGGTGTTTCTTTCCTCAACTTGATCACCTGTATCATGCGTAAAACAGAAAAATTTGGGTCAACAAAAGTTGGCGAGTGAACCTTGATAAAACATTTAAGTGAATGAATTTTATTATTGTTTAAATAAAATTGTGCATAAATCACATGTGAGCAAATATATATATGTAACAAATCACAAGCCACATTGTATGAACATATGACATAATGGATGATGTATGTGAGATCAAGGGTCAATCAAACGGAGCCGATCTAGTGAGGCACCTGATGCTCAACCCGTATCCCACGAGGAACTGATGGGCCTAATAAAATGATTACACTGAAATGATAAAATGTATCCACATATAAACCACATAACAAACAATACACATTTGATCACGAAATGATATTAGCACAAGCGTTAAATAAAATAAAGAAATGGTACGACACATGATACACCCCAAAACGTGATTAAAACGGGGAATTTGTAGAGATTCACTCACCTTGGGTGCGTGTACTTGAGTGGAAAAGAGAGGGCATGAGTTGGGAATTTAACCGACAAGGTGAGTGAGCCCTTGATATTATGAGTTGGGAATTTAGACTAATATTTTAGTTAAAACCTTTTCTTAGATTTTTAAGTTACTATTATGATTTCTATAATTGAGCCCTTGATATTATGTATTTTTAAGTATTTTAAATATATTTTCTTTTCATATTTAACCATAGAATAAATCAATTAAAAATAAATAAAATAAAAAATATTTAAAAAATTTCTTGTCAACCGGTTCGACTGTGTTTGTAAGCATGCGTGTTGAGACTCGAACCCGTCACCTCCCGTACGTGTGCATGCAGCTCTTCCAACTGAGCTACGTGTCTAACCCGAAAGAAACCTGATTTTAATTATATTTATACACTTTTTGGGTTTAATCAAATTTAATTAAATTAAAAAGGTTTTATATTGAATTGAACCAGACGTATGCAACCGATCTCGAACCTGAGACATCTGCTATGATTTGCACCCAGCCCGACCAACTGGGCTGGGTGCCTAACCCGCAAATACCTGAAGTTTAATTATACTAATATACTGATTAAGTGTATACTGGAATGATGGATTAAAAATGGGGGTTTAAATTAGTCGAGCCAGTGTGTGCGTGGGATCGAACGTGTGACATGCGGGTATATTTGCACACAATCCGCCACTGGACTGTGTGTCTAACCTAGTTAAATCTTAAAATTAAAATATATAAAACACGAGTTTTTGCTTCGTCTCCTTCAGTTTGAATTTACCCAAACCTGCTCCCGCCGGATTTTTAACTCCCATTCACTTCGAATTACTAACAGTATGATATGTTAATTAAACAAATAAAACGAAAGGGTAGGAGTCTACCGTAGAATAGAAATGGAGGATCACTGATCTCCGGCAGTTGAATTTCCGGTGGCCGACAGTGTTCTCCGGCGACAGGGAAAGAAAAGCAGAGGAACAAAGCGAGTGGAATGAGCGAGTTGTGCTTGAGATTTAAGCTCGGTATTTATAGATGAGGTTTCGATTTCGGCTTTTGGAAACAAAGCTGATTGATTCTATCTAATTAAGATGGATTGATCTGATTTTTGGACGGTTATCTACGCGGATTGCCAGTTCAAACACAGCCGGGTATATACCAAATATAGTTGGAACAGTTGTCGATTACGCGTGGATTGCCGGAATCTCCGGCGAGGAGATCTACAGCCGATTGTAGGCTCATCTCAGTATTAATATTAGTGTATTTATAATCCCACTTCAACACATCTGGTGTGTATATCGCAGTGGTGTTTGTTGCGCGTGTGTAACCGGGGGAACCCGGGTTCAATCCCGGTTCATCCTCTTTTTATTTATTTTAATTATTTTAAGATAAATTATTTACTAATTATATATATTTAATATTTAGTTGCTTATTTATTTTATTAAGTTTATTCTACACCTTTGTTACTATTATCATTATATATATACACACACACACACACACACATATATATATATATAAATTCTAATGTTTAAAACAATAAACAAAAATGTAAAAATCAAAAGATCATTTGACATAAATAAATACACTGATGGATAATTTGGGGCGGGTTTTCGAAACCCGATTACATAATGTTACATTATTTTCCTTACGCTTCACTAATTAGAAGCCTTATGTGGTTTAAGTCTATACTCGTTTAGATATTATTCACATTGCAACACACTAGATATGTCTAGATTAATGTGAAGCATCTTATTGACTATTAAAATATCTATAAAGAAAACGAGAGACTATAACTTAAAGAAGAAGTGAGAACTCAAACCGGTTTATTACTCTTTGTAATATTCAAAGATGACAAAATGTAATTTCAGGGTATATCCTTATGTCAGCAGACAAAACCTATCTCATGGAGGAGTCATAATGAACTGATAACACCTAAGATATAATGACATAATATGTTGTTGATCACAAAGCAATAGTCACTAAATGTTGTTGAAAATTTATCAATGGACTCATAAGTTTATTAACTCCATATAAATTATATATTGAAGACTTATTGTGATAAAGTCAGCTACCATGTCTCCTTGGATAGTAACAGTTCGGGAGGTGCTGCAATAAATTTCGATACAAAATTAATTATTCGTTTATGAACGAATTGAGGAAACTAAATCTTTGTATCGAATGCATTCATGATATGCTTAAGGATCCTATAACTGAAAGTCTATCACCCATAACTATTATGTAAGCTTATAATAATGAATGGTTTATTGATGACTATGTACAATGCATATCATACTATGAATGATTAATTATTAATTTTCCTCATCAGTTTGATTTTGTATGTCTCTAACATATGTTCTACCGGTGTAATGACATATAGACAAATATAAATACAACTCAAACGCTAAAGGGCTTACTTGCATATTTTGATCATTCTTGTTAGGTTTTAAATTGAGGCTGTAGTATGACTAATGGGGGTCCTAAGTCGAATGATGATTCAACGGCTGTATTTCTCTGTTACGGTTCTTGATTCAAAGCTAAAATGAGTATTAACTTCTGATCAGACTAATCTAATACTCATGATAAATGATTACTCGGCTAGTGGGAGAATTAAGATTAAATATATTATATTTATAATATTTAATCATGTAGTCATTATAATCATTTATATTATATTAGATCAAAATAATATTAATCCTATTGTATATTAGATGGTAATTGTTGATGGACCATATTACCATAATTAACTAATTAGGGTTTTCCTTCTGGGTGTATATAAGGAGATGATTAGAGAGGTTTAGGGTTAGACTCTTACAATAACATCACTATCACCAAAGCCGCCACCCACCTCTCTCTCCATAACCTAAACCGAAACTCCACCCTAGTTCGGTTCTTACCATCATAATCTTACACCCTAAGGAGGAACCAGATCACACTGACAAAGATGTCGAACTCCATGGCTGCGTCTCTGACTGGATTCTCCGCTGCCTGTCTGTCGTCTCAGATATTTCATTCATGTTTTCCATTATGTTTAAACGGAACTGATCAACAATACAAGGATTGAAATAACTGCACTGCCAGTAGAAGTTCCAAGGTAGAGATTTTAAAAGCCGTAGAAGCAAAACAAGCCGTGAGAGCTGCCAATTATATTGGGATATTTAACCAATGAGGGAAGAGTAATGGAAGCTGTCTGTGTGGGGAAAGTATGATCGTCAACAATGGACATGGGTTCTTGCTCATTATTAACTAAATCCCTTACCTTAAAAGCAGATGTTGTTGTTGGCTGAGATAATGCTTAATAAAATCAGAGCTGTCGATCAGAGACTTCCATGCTTTGCGGACCGATCGGAATCGAAGCAACGATCTAACAGGATGCATGTTCATGATTTCCTATTGGATTTCGAATGGTATGTGCTCTGACATCTTTTGATTTCGATTGTGTTGTTCTAAGTTTTATGAGAGATATGAAATTTCTAGGGTTTAAAGAGAGATGAAGTTTGGAAGCAAAAAGATGGCGCATGAGTGTCGATTTAAATTGCCCTGAACCCCTTTAAGTTTGTTTTTTTAAATACTATTTATATAATTCTTGGGCTCAAATACTCAGCCCATCAGTTTGTTAGTTTCAAGGTACAGAAGATTATTTGGGCCTGGATAATTTTGAAGTTTGTTAGTTTGAGGGTAGGGAAGATAATTTGGGCCCAGCAGTTTGTTAGTTTACTGTTTGTTAAATTCTGGGTTGAGTCAGGCGGGTTTTCGGGCATTGGGTTTCCTCTTTGAAGAAACTATTTCACAGGAAACCTTTTCATAATTTCCACTTGGATTTTCAAGGGAATGTGATCTGAGGTTTTGATCTTGTCGTTGTATATCTAGGGTTTATGAGATATGTAATCGAAGATGACAGACATGTGTGTTTTATTTCAAAGCGATGACGTATGAGTGTAACTTAAATGGGCTTGAACCGCCTTTTTATTTTCTCTTTTTAATTATTGTTTGTATTTCTTGGACTCAAATACTCATCCCACTATCTGAGCACTTTTGTTAGTTTGAAATTTGTTACTCAAATAATCTGGGCCTAAAAGATAGCCCGTAAGCGGAGACCATAGAAAGGCCTAATTCAATCCAAAGCAGACAAGGGGAAAATAATTTGGGTCTGGAACCATCTACTCTCGAACTAGAATCCGCTCCTAGAGATTTATAGGGTTTCTTGGTTGCACCGACCTTTGACTTTTGTGAACCCGTAGAAAAATATTGTTTGTGTGTATGTAGATATTGCTAGTATTTGGGTGAAGTAAAATGGTAAACAGGTTTTGTATATATAATGGCTATAATGCCATTGTTGAACAATACAAATGCGCCCCAGGTACCAGATGAGCCAACGTTGGCTGGTGTTACCAAATCGGTAACCCTACCCGAACATCACTACCCAAATACGCTCTAGGTACCCTTACATTTTATATAACTCTCAATATATTCTCAAGTAGGGATGAGCTTGATCTCGAAAATCGCCAATATTGGGTACTAGCACGGATACCAACAATGCTCGGTATGATACGGTATTTGAAAGTGAAAATCGGTATGGACCCATTCGGTACCGATCAGTATCGGTTGAAAATTTTCAGTACTTGTCCTAAATGCTCATCCCTATTCTCAAGTATCAAAAGATATTGTTTTTGCTTGTTATGTATATTGTAAGTTATATAAATAAACAACTTGGATCATGGACTATACAATTAAATGTAGTGTGTAGATTTGGATCATGGACTATACAATTAAATGTAGTGTGCAGAATTTATTATTAAATAAATAAATGAAACATGAAATAGAAATTTGTTTATCATCCCTCACATGGATGGTTAATATGAGGATATTGAACCATCTGAGTGGATGTTTGGTTTTTGAAGCATGCATCGTTGTGCTTGGGTTATGTTGCAGACTTGTAGCTAAGGAGGTAGTTCAAATGTTTAATATCTGAAAGAAACGAAAACGTTTACAGCCAAACTAACTTATATCCTTGGAAGAAATTAGAGCCCAACAACAAAAGAAACTAGATCTTGGGCCTAATAAATGGGCTAATAAGCTCGGCCCATGATCATCTAAATTAGGCCCTATACATTTGGATATCTTATGCGGCCTAATTGCAATTAATTTCCAAGACAATAACGGCCCAACAGAAAAAGGCAACTAAATGTTCTCAAAGTGGGATATAGTGAGTCCACTTGTGTTTGTGTCGTTTGTTCCACAAGGCGCGGATTGCCACTTGATGTCCCATGCTGTTAATAATCAGAAACAAAACGAACACCGGTTGTAAAAGACAATCCGACTTAACCAAAAATAAACTTGACACAAATAAAACAATTACAATGATCCTTATTTATTTATACTAAAACTAATCTTAATCACCAAGCTATTCTAATCTATCTAACAACAAAGCCACTTGCCAACCCGAAGCCCAATGGCGTGCTTTATGATGCACTTATAATTCTCAGCTCCTCCATTCAGCATCTTTGACTATTAAAGACTCCATCACGTTCCCTTGACAGAATAGTTGACTATCATCTTTGACTTCAGCTTCAATCCATTAATAGACCCAGAATCCTTCAGGTTTATAGCTTTTAGTTGTGACCCCCCACGATAATTGTGTTGACCAAAACAAAAGCCGTCCTAGTTCCATGATGTTCCATTTGATTCATAATAGTAATCCAAACACTACTATACCAGAACCCAAAAGATTTTTCAATTCAATTTTGACCCACATTACAGCCATATCAATCCTGCAATACTGAGTTTGACTTTCTGATTTCATGATCATTTTAGTAAAAAAAAATAATAAATTAAAAAAGTGGACTTTTAAATATGATCCCACTTCAGAAGTTTTAATCAAATTCAAAACATTTCCATAAGCATGATTCAGGCCTTCAATCTGGATTCCTGCTTTAGAAACATTGAGCAATTTCAAAGCTTTAGACTTCTATTTGTAGTCAATCTAGTTGACTTTGAAACGGCCATTTTCATTAACCTGATAACATGCTACAATTCCATTTTGATCAAAACCTAGGAATCCCAATTACAATATAGTTTCTTGGGTCTATTTTTGTTAAATTGGGTTTTTCAGTTTTATCAATTCTAAATTCAGTTTGGTTCGGTTTTCTGATTTGACCGACAAATCAATAAAACGAGGAAACGGAACCCGAACCGATGAACACGCATAACTCTATACAAGTAATACCATAGTACTTTTAGATGCTAAATGCTTTTCCCATTTTATTATGAGTTTCCTTTATTTCTAATGTTGACCTGAACCAAACAGCCTTTTTCAACCTCTATTTGTAGCTATTGCAGAACACATACCCTGCAACTTCCGTAGCTGTTTAATGTTTTTCTATACTTCTTGAATTTATTATAGCATAAATAAAAGTAGTTAAGTGAGTTAGAAATAATAATACAAAAAAAACACCACGAAAGTCATTCAAACTTTCAATACAGGTGTGAAATAAAAATCTTACTCACCAGCCTAAACGACGAGTAAACACTCAAACGTGAGAGCAAGGATCAACTCGGTTAATATTCGCAATAAAGCTCCTCTGTCACATTTATCTGATTTGCAGGAACTGTAACCATCTTGCAGACTATAAAGCTTGTTCTGATTCACAAAAACTTAAGCCCAGCACGTCATCACCGATTACACGAATCTGGGCTCAAATAACATACATACATACATGAAAACAAAATTAAAAAATTTGGAAGCCCTAGAAAAGTGGGTGCCCAATTGCCCAAAGCCCTTATCTGGTTGATCAAGCAGAAATAGTGTGGAGTCATTCAAATAGATGTAAAATCAAGACTCCTGCCAATTCAGATTATCATGAACAAAGATCATGTGAAGTCATTATCTAGGAGTTTTGCTATAAGCATGATGAGCCAAATAGACGCCTAGACGATATAGAGGAAAATCACTCAATAAAATAATTTAACAATATATAGGATATTAATGTTATAACTATCGAAAAGCGGTTTTGTTCTATTTCAACATGATAAACATCAGAAATTAACAGACAAGTGTTCTTTTCATTCAACCATTCCCATCTTACACGACCCAAATTCATTGAGATTTTCTTTTGAAGGACATACCCATTAGGAAGTGATGAAACTTGAGGGTCATCTTGCATTGCACCTCAATCACTATACATGCCATTATAAACCATATTATCTGGCTGATCAAGCAGAAATAGTGTTTCCATGTAGGGATACACTTCAAATGAGTATTGTGATCCATCAGTCCCAAGATTATCGACGCGTTTTGAGTAAGGCTCGTAAACAGCAAGTCGTCCAGGTCCACGTTTTCCTCGAATAGTAATTATGGGTTCACCAGTCTTCCGAAACCCCCTTAGTGTAGCATCTCCATTTGGTCAATAGCTTTGTAAACGAGTTTGAAACACCACCCCTCATCATCCATAGACATAAATCCCCATTAATATCCTGTTCAACGTCTTTACACACAACAAGAGAGTTCCCTAGATAAGACATGGAGATGTGACTAAGCGGTGATAAATCAGCGTGTGATAAATCATCTGGTAAGGTTATTTCTCTGAACTCTTCACTTGTCATATCAAATGACACAATCAACTTAATTTTCCAGTCATGGTATTTCTATCAGTAGCAAGCCAATAAAAAACTCCATCTATAACTACCTCTTCAGAGGGATAAAACCAAATTGATTTGCTAGGGAGATTGGTGCCAAATGGACTTCTCCAGGGTCCCGTGCTTAATGTAAAAACCTCAACCTGAGAGGTTAGGCAAGTAGCATTGATATCCACACT
Source organism: Scalesia atractyloides (assembly GCA_947069175.1). Taxonomy (NCBI): domain Eukaryota; kingdom Viridiplantae; phylum Streptophyta; class Magnoliopsida; order Asterales; family Asteraceae; genus Scalesia; species Scalesia atractyloides. The sequence continues at coordinate 9,372,504 of CAMTDV010000027.1, forward strand.
GTTAAAAGAAATATATTTTAGGGATCAACATAACATCATTTCCCAATTTAACCAAGATTGGGTCAATCACTAGCAATCATCCAGTTGTCTCTAATCCCTCAATTACAGCCTGTCGAGTAGCAGTAATTTACAATTCATTTCCTTTTATGTAGCCTTGTAGAGAACTATACATTGAGGGTCATCATATATAAAAAATACAAGCAATAATATTCAATGATATTCAATACCATCATTACTCTTTGAATCATTGTATCAGAGCAGCGTATGGTCTCAGGACTGACATGCTCATCACCTTTTTTCCTTAACCATCTGCTTTCAAAAAGACAGTCACTATGTCTGGTGATGAAACACAAAGCAATGATCTTGCCCTACAAATTTCCAACCTTCTCAAAAGCAGCCTCAATAATCAAACCAACATTCCAAAACAAAGCCTATCTGAGAGTTTGAAATTAGTATCAAACTTAACAGTCAGAATTATGGCTTATGGGCTCGAATGATTCAAGTAGCCATAGGGGGAAATCAAAAACTCTTCTAAGTCATCTATCCGACAACCCTCCCATAAACTCGATGCGAAGTATGAAGAATGGGAACAAGATGATTTAGTAGTGTTTTCGTGGTTAATACAAAACATCAAACCCTCTCTTGCAAGCAACATAACCGAGTTTCCCACAACAAAAACGCTATGGGATGCTTTGGTGATTACTTACAGTAGCGGGAAAGACAAATTGCAAACCTTTGACTTACACGTCAAAGCCAATGAACTCAAACAGAATGGCTCACCGCTAGAGGATTTTTGGATTACTATGCAGGATACTGGGGAGAGATTGAAAGAAGGGATCCAAACCCAATGACTTGTGTAGCCACATAGTAACATACAATCGTCTCCGATCAGAACATAAAATTTTTCATTTCCTCAATGCCCTAGATCGGAGGTATGATCCGATAAAAAGAGAAGTTCTCCGGTGGGACCCGTTACCTTCCGCATAAGGCGCCTACGCAGCATAAGGAAATAAATGGCGCAGCAAGGGATACTCGGTTCAAATACCGACGATTCTCTCCAAACCGGCGTGGCGGCGGGACTTGTCGCCGACGGATTACACCAACCAGAAGGGTAGGGTTTCTGTCAAGAGGACGAACATGCCAGATGAGATCCAATACTAGACCGCCATCTCGGATAAATAAATCCAAGCTAAAGTGTGATCATTGTGGCATGTCTAAGCATACTAAGGAGTAATGTTTCAGGCTAGTTGGCTACTAGAGTGGTGGAGTGATGGGCAAAAGAAAGGGAAGAAAGCTGAAGACCAACCTGCCAAAGTAGCGGTTGTCGTGGGCAACCCGGAGACCACAAGCTCGGGCGGAAACAACACAGGAGGGTTTGTGGCTATGGCGGTTTGTTATGAGGAAGATGATAAGATACGAGGTAAAAGGGTTAAGAGATTTCTCTTAGACCCTTATGAACCCGTTAATCAACAAATGGCCCCCAAATATTTTGAAAGATTACAAACAGACCCTTCAATCAGTAGTGGTCAAGTTTTTAATATTGATGTGACACAAAATGGTCATAAAATTGAAAATTGGATTTTCGATTGCGGGGCCACAGATACTATGACCTTTGATAAGTCGGATCTCATTACTCAATCTAGTCCGAAAAGACACACATTCAAACGGCTAATGGGAATGTAATCAATGTTGCCGGGGGAGCAACTATCGAAATTTCGCTAACACTCAAACTTTCAAATTGTCTTTATGTGCCATCATTATCTCACAAGTCATTATCAATTAGCCATGTAACGAAAGAATTGAATTGTACAGTGTTGATACACCCCATGTTTTGTATCTTGCAGGATATCAGGACGGGAACGATAATTGGGCGTGGCACTAACACCAAGGATTGTACTATGTGGATGAAGTGGCTCAAAACGGTACTGTGATGCTTGCTCATGGAACTATAAATAGAGAAGCATGGTTATGGCATAGGCGATTGAGGCACCCTTCCACTGGTTATCTACACCTTTTATTTCCTCAGTTTTTCCTTCAAATGCAAAAATAAATTGTGAAACTTGTTTACTTTCCAAAAGTCATCGATCAACTTTTAAACCAAATAACGCAAGGGTTGAATTACCCTTCTCATTAATCCATTCAGATGTTTGGGGCTCGACCCCTGTCAGTGGTGGACAAAATTTTAGATACTTTCTTCTTTTCGTTGATGATTGCACACGAATGACATGGATTTATTTTTTAAAAACCAAATCCGATGTATTTGATAAATTCACCATGTTATATGCCTATGGTCAAAACACAATTTAAACAAAGTATTCAGGTCCTACGATCCAATAACGGAACTGAATTTGCAAACAATTCAATGCAACAATTTTTCCAAAAACGAGGGATAATTCATCAAACCTCTTGCACACATACCCCAGAACAAAACGGTGTCGTTCAGCGGAAAAATTGCATTCTTCTTGAAATAACCAGAGCACTCCTACTTGAATCTCATGTCCCTAAATCTTTCTGGCCAGAAGCTGTGGCCATAACCGTTTATCTCATTAATAGACTTCCAACCAGTGCCCTTAAACTCAAAACTCCTTTACAAACCTTATCTGCATTTACTAAACTACCACCAGCACTTATTCTTGAACCACGTGTCTTTGGATGCTCTGTCTTTGCTCACATACCCAAAGTCAATCGCGTGTGCTGAAAAGTGTGTATTTGTTGGTTATGGGATCAACAAAAAGGGTTATCGTTGTTACAACCCTCAAACACGTTATATGTTTACGATTATGAACTATGACTTTCTTGAAACCTTTTTTCTACTACACCCAACCTAGTGCTCAGGGGAGTGTGAGTACGGCACACTAAGTTGGCTAATACCAGCGTCTGAAGAGGCTCATCACAGTGCCCAAGCTGGACCTTCATCCTCACAATCCACGGCACCAAGTGTCACTGACCCTGATCCTCCCAACCTGACATTCGAGGTAAGTAACTCTCCTAATGTTGAAGTTTATCTGTCTAATCATAATGACACTGGATTGGAGACAGATTTAGAAGCAGAAACAAATGATGAAACCAACCCAGACGGTGAAGCAAACCTAGATGGTGAATTCATACAAGAAGAAGAAGAAGAAGAAGAAGAAACAAGTGGAGCAACTACGGAAGAGAACCAAGAACGATATGTCTTGCCACCAAGAATAAACAGGGGGTACCTCCAAAACGGTATTCTCCAGAAAAGGAGACTCGAGGTTCCAAATACCCAATGGCTAACATAGCCAATGGAAACCTATCTAAAGAAGCAAAAGCATTCATCGCGTCTCTATACTCTGAAGAAATTCCAAACTCAGTAGAACAAGCTCTCGAGTCAATCAATTGGAAAAATGCGATGGAAGCTGAAATGGATGCTCTGAGAGAAACGACACATGGGAAAAGTGTGTCATTCCTCTTGGGAAGAAGCCTATAGGATGTCGTTGGGTGTTTACAGTGAAGCATAAGCCGGATGGAACAATTGAAAGATACAAGGCCCGGTTAGTCTCCAAAGGATATACTCAGACATATGGGATAGACTATTCAGAAATTTTCTCTCTAGTAGCTAAAATTGATACCATTAGAGTTATCTTCTCAGTTGCGGCAAATAAGAATTGGCCACTTCATCAATTTAACGTACCAAATGCTTTCCTGCATGGGAGCTAAAAGAGGTGTATATGGAAGGACCACCCGGATTCACAAAAAACATTCAACCAGGAGAGGTGTGTCGGTTGCAGAAGTCATTATACGGACTGAAACAATCTCCCCGAGCGTGGTTTGGGAGATTTTCCCTAGCCATTAAAGGATATGGTTTTAAACAAAGCAACTCAGACCATACCCTTTTTCCTGAAAACGAGAGGTAAACTTATCACATGCCTGATCATCTATGTTGATGATATGATCATCACTGGAAATTACGAAGAAGAAATGACAAAATTAAGAGAAAATTTGTTTACCGAGTTCGAAATGAAAGACTTGGGAAAACTTAAGTACTTTCTCGGAATTGAAGTACTGAGGTTTAAACAAAGAATATTTATCTGCCAGAAGAAATACATACTTGACTTATTAGCAGAGACAGGGATGGTTGATTGCAAGCCTGCGTACACTCCTATGAATGTCAATCACAAACTTCACATGGAAGAGGGAGCAAAGCTTACAGATAAAGACAGATATCAACGAATGGTAGGAAAACTGATATACCTCACACATACTCATCCAGATATTGCTTACGATGTTGGGATCGTTAGCCAATTCATGCACCAACCCCAGACGACCCATATGGAAGCAGTAGTAAGAATCATACGATATCTCAAAGGGACAACGGGACATGGAGTACTGTTTAGAGCCAATGGAAATCTGGATATCCAAGCATATACTGATGCAGACTGCACAGGAGACAAAGGGAATCGTAGGTCAACATCGGGCTTCTTTACACTGGTTGGTGGAAACCTTGTTACATGGAGAAGCAAAAAACAAAAAGTAGTTGCCCTCTCAAGTGCAGAGACTGAGTTCAGAGGTATAGCACGAGGCCTGGTAGAAGTATTATGGATAAATAAACTTCTGACTGAGTTCGGCTTTCCCCCAACAAAAGCAACAAGGATTATGTGTGACGATGAAGTAGCAATCAAAATTTTGAAAACCCTGTACAGCATGATCGAACAAAGCATGTGGAAGTTGATCGACACTTTATCAAGGAAAAGCTGGAGGCAGGAATAATCGAACTCCCATTTGTTCGGTCAAGAGACCAACTAGCAGATATTCTAACCAAGGCCACACATGAGAGTATCTTCGACGATTGCTTAACCAAGTTAAATATTGATGATGTCACTATTTAACTTGAGGGGAGTGTTAAAAGAAATATATTTTAGGGATCAGCATAACATCATTTCCCAATTTAACCAAGATTGGGTCAATCACTAGCAATCATCCTGTTGTCTCTAATCCCTCAATTAGAGCCTGTCGAGTAGCAGTAATTTACAATTCATTTCCTTTTATGTAATCTTGTAGAGAACTATATTGAGGGTCATCATATGTAAAAATACAAGCAAAGATATTCAATCATATTCAATACCATTTATTACTCTTTGAATCACACACTCCTCCAGCTGTAAATATATGTAATCTTGACAATCTTAGGGTCACTAGTCTCACGACAAACCCCAAAACCTAAAGTTGTTTCAAACATCATATTGGCCGCAGCAGGAACAACAACAATTGATTTTCTAATTGAAATATTCCAAACAACAGCCTTGTGAGTAAAACTGTTGTACAAACACACCAAGCCATGAGAACACCTGATTATCCTAGGATGATATTCAAGAATCTTCTCAGCAGAGGAAGTCAGTGAAACTTTCGGTTGAGGAAAAGTATGATCATCAGCAATTGAAACATATTTTCGCTCATAATCCTAATAACTTACAAACAGAAGTTGTTGTTGGCTTCTATATGTATTTGAATTTATGTCTGTGCATACATTCTCACACGTGTGGATTTAGAATAATTCTTTGAAGACGGTGAAAATTTAAGATAGCAATAACAGTAAAAAGAATAACAGATAGTTATAATAATAGTTGGAACAAAACCAATTTGTGAACCGTAAATCAATTTTTTTTCTTACTTTTACTTTTTCTACTAAAGTATATGTTTTACCTATATATTTCCTTACTTAACTAAGTAAATCAATTTTTTTCTTACTTTTACCTTTTCTACTAAAGTATATGTTTTACCTATTTAATTCCTTAATTAATTAGATCAAATGCCTTTTGTTTAATTTTTTTCGTTAATTTATTATTATATTTTTTGACCATTTTTATTTTATAATTAATTTTTAGTAATTTTTAGTAACTTTATATTGTTATAATTAATTTTTAGTATATTTTCTTTACTATTATAACTTTTAATGTACGATACTTAATAAAATTTTACGCGTTTCTTTTTGGCATGCTTATTTCTTTTAATATGTACTCAAAATCGACTCGTGAATAATAATGTAGAAGTAATGGAAGTACAAATATACATTTCATTAAAATTACTCACCGTTAGTTTTTGTTATATCCGATGTATATTTTTGTCATATTAATAATATGATATAATGGGTTACAAAGTTCATATAAACCGTTGCGACGTGCTTGCTTTTTTCTACGTTACAATAAGAGTTTCATTCAAAATTGAACCAGTCAAATATAATGTTTGTTTTTTTGTTAATCATCGATTTTTACATTTATTTTTTGACACTTAAAACCTTTTTATAATTATTCCTTATTTATTTTCGTATTGTTGCAAATACTATTATGAATTAAGTTATTGGTATATTTTAAACAAACTAGAAAAGTTTTAACTTCGTTACGGTTAACTTTCGGAAAAAAGAACAAAAATGAAATATGTCGAGCGTTAATTTTAGAAGTGTTCATCGAATCGAATATCGAATTACTCGAATCAAATTTTTCGAATAATTTTTTTTTTTTTTGCTTGAATTGGATTCGATAAGAACAGCCAATTCAATTCGAATTCGTAGTTGAATTAAAATCACAATTTGAAATCGAATCGAATTTTGATAAACTCGGATAAATTCAAATAAAATTATTTTGATTCAAATTCCGTTAATGGGCTATTTTAATACTTAAAATGAATTTAGAGATTAATTTATATATAACTAATAAAAACTATACTTGTATTATATATAAAAGTTGTAATATCTAGAAATTAAAAAATAATAATAAAGTAAGAGTATTGGCTTTTTTTTTGGTGATTAATTATATTGAGTTATATGAAAAATACATAAAGTTAAATATTATATTATATTGTCTACTTCAACAATTTGACATAACCTACGATGCATGTTCATCCATCTCCTATTCTGGAAGTTTATCTTTGGATTCAAAATCAAATTGAATCTCACTCACTCAAACGAACAGACCGATATTTTTGGGCGACTACTCGATCATTCAACCAATTTATACCTACCTATTCAGACTCTTCCTTTATTCACAATTTCACCAGCCGCCATCATGCCCATGTACCCTTTTTAGCTAGGAACCGCCGCAAGTCGGCTCGTCACCGTAAATTCCGTCATTTGAAGCTGTTAGCTAATAATATCTCATGATATTATTGGCATGTGTATTTGTAGATTTGTATTCTCGTATAAAATTGTTGGTTAGGATTTGATTGATTCCAATTAGTTTGTTACTATAGCTATCTTCTATCCATGTACTATGTATAGTCCTGTAATACTCATTCTGAAGGTAAGGAAATATTGTTATCTCACATGGTATCATCCTTTTGGCTTTGATTTCGATCTAGCCATCACCATCCGTCCTTCACCCCTTTCCTTTCAATCATCCCCATGGCTGATAAAGCTGAACCTAAAACCCAATCGCTTCACCCCCATGTATTCCGTAACGAACATCCAACATAAGGTCCGTGTCCTCGATGGTGCTGAAGTTTCTTACCCTACGTGGGTGAAACTTTTCACCCTCCATGCAACTGGCTACGATGTTCTCAACCATATCGACGGCACGCCGTCACCCGATAAAGCTTCACCAGGTACCCCTCGTGGAAGAAGATTGACGCTGTCGTATTACAATGGATATACGACACACTCACGAATGATTACTTGATTCGTGTTTTGGAAGATGAATCGACCGCCCATGAGGCATGGATTCGGGTCAAAAACTGTTTCTAAACAACAAGGCGTCCCGAGCCGCCGCCTTGCAACTGGAACTCTCCAATCTCACCTTAGCATCCATGCCTAATCTGGAGACCTACTGTCAAAAGGTTCGGGATCTCACGTATCAACTCGCCTCTATTGATTGTCCCCTTAACAACACACAAAGGATTTTGCATCTGATTAAAGGTCTTCCTCGTGAGTACGACACCTCCACCTCAATCCTTAACCAGAGTCTTCCCTCTTGGGAAAATGCTTGCAATCAACTACACTCGGAGGCTCAACGTATTGCGTCTCGTGATTCTCTTAAAACACCTGTTGTTGCTGCTGCCGTCAATTCCCCACCAGGCAATACCTGCAACCACCAGCCCTCTCACAGCCGGGATGGTCACTCCCAATCCCGTCGCTCCTACACTCGAGATTCTCAGCCGCGGCGCGATTCGAATTAGTCAGGTCGCAACACTCAGCGGGGTTCCGTCAGCCACCACAGCATTTCTATCAGACCCACCAGCCGTCCTATGCTCCATTTTGGGGTCCTCCACCCGGTTATCCACCCTACTGGGCTCCACCTCATTGCCATATCCCACACAAGCATGGGCTCCTCCTTCTGACAACAAGCCCAACTCCAGACCTTCTAATAGCCCAAGTTCCTTCAGGCAGCAGGTGGCCCAGGCCCACATTACCGAGACTGATCCATTCGAGCCCACTCAGTTAGCTGATGCCGTTCATGCACTCTCCATGGACTCTGGAAATGATCAGTGGAACTTTAATTTAGGTGCGTCTTCACACGTGACTTTTGATCACACGAACTTAATACTTTTTCCCCGTATTCACCAATATCGTCAATATTTGTTGGTAATGGCAATAGACTACCAGTTTTGGGTTCGGGTTCCACCACTATTCCCACATCATCTAAATCGTTACACCTCAAATTGGTTCTTTATAATCCCAATTTTATTAAGAATCTCATTTTTGTTCGTAAGTTCAATATTGATTATTGGACCTCTATTGAATTTGACCCTTTTGGTTTCACTGTGAAGGATTTCAAGGATGGCACGATCCAGAGTCATCAAAACAGTACCGATGACCTCTATCCGTTCACTCCACCTGCTTTCGCAACAGCTTGTTTGGCTTCCACTAAAGCCTCTCCATTTTGGCATGATTGACTTGGACACCCAGGTCAACCCGTCATGGAGTTTCTTAGTTCGAAGCATTTTATTTCTAGTAATAAAATAAAGACTCCACCTATTTGTGAGTCATGTCAATTGTCTAAGCATAAACGTTTACCTTTTTCGGATTCTACCACTAGTACTATGTTGCCTAATTCTATATTGCATTGTGATTTATGGACTTCTCCAATTTTGAGTCATGCAGGCTATAAGTACTATATGGTTTTAACGGATGATTACACACAATACACATGGGTCTACCCATTAAAATTTAAATCCGAAACTTTCACTAAATTTACCCAGTTTCACCATTTTGTTAAAACACAATTCAATCTCCCAATTAAAAATTTCCAACGCGACATGGGAGGTGAATTCGATAACACCAACTTTCAAAATTTCACAACCCAACACGGTATCCAACTCCGTTTTTCTTGCCCCCATAATTCCCAACAAAACGGTAAATCTGAGCGCATGATTAGACGTGTTAGCGAAATTAAGTTTGCTCTTCTCACTCATACTCGCCTCCCATCCTCATTTTGGGTTGAAGCCTTGCACACAGCTTCCTACCTTCACAACATATTACCCACAAAACTTCACCAAAACCAAACACCCACCGCTCTTCTCTATCTTCGTCAACCCGCTAATGACCATCTTCGAGTGTTTGGATGTTTATGTTATCCTAATCTTTCTTCACTCGTCCCCACAAACTTGCGCTTCGTTCCACTCCATGTGTCTTCCTCGGTTACCCGGCTAACTACCGCAGATACCGATGTCTCGAAATTTCCACCGGTAAAACCATTTTCTCCCGACATGTAATCTTCGATGAAACCAAGTTTCCTTTTGGCAACCCCTCAAAACCTCCACCCACACACTCCTTTCTCGACCCCTCACCTATCATTTTTACCCAACCTACTCTTGGCCCACAATCCACTCCTGCCCAAACTCACAGCCCAGCTCCTCTCCCACCTCCTAACCAACCTCACGGCTCAAACCTTCCCTCCACTCCCGGCCCTCGATCCACAATGCCTCTCATCCACCCTGCCCTCGATCCACAACGCCTCTCATCCACCTGGCCCAACTACCACCACTAACCCCTGCCATTCTACACCAGGTTCGTATCATGTACCTAGCCCACCTCAATACAATCAGCCGAACCCACCCTCTGTTGAACCAACCCTTGTTATTCCATCTTCCCATCAGCCCCCTGTTACCATATCTACCCACCCCATGCAAACCCGGTCACAATCCGGAATATTTAAACCCCGTCAACCCTTGTCCCTTAACACCGTTACATCCCATTCCATCTCTCCCTTACCAAAGTCTCACATCTCCGCTCTCTCGGACCCAAACTGCAACAAGGCCATGACATACGAATATGAAGCTCTATTGGCCAATAATACGTGGGAATTAGTACCGCGTCCGACTGACGCACCTATCATTCGGTGTATGTGGCTCTACAAGCATAAATTTCACGCCGATGGCACACTAGAGCGACACAAAGCTAGACTTGTCGTTAATGGTAAAAGTCAAACCGTGGGCATTGACTACGACTAGACCTTTAGTCCGGTGGTAAAACCCACAACGATTCGCACCGTATTAAGTCTCGCAACTTCAAAAGGGTAATGCATTTCTGCACGACCACCTTAAAGAAACGGTTTATATGTTTCAGCCTCCGGGTTTTGCCTCTTTAACACACCAAAGCATGTTTGCAAACTTAAGCGATCCTTATATGGTCTCAAACAAGCACCTCGCGCTTGGTATCAACGTTTTGCAGGGTACTTGTCTCGTTGTGGCTTCAAAAGTAGTATATGTGACACATCCTTATTCGTGTATAAGAAAGGTGATCAAATGGCCTATTTGCAATTATATGTCGATGACATAATTCTTACGGCATCAAGCACCTCCCTGTTGAGAAGCATCATGACCGACCTTCGATCTTTACACCACTTTCTCGGCATAGCGGTTCAACAACAAAAGAATGGTCTGTTTTTGTCTCAATCCAACTACGCAACAGACATACTCTCACAGGCTAATATGTTGAATTGTAAACCTGCTACTACACCCGTCGAGGCCGGTTCCAAGTTGAGTGCCACGACTGGTCTTCCATTTTCAGACAATTCGCTATACAGAAGCTTGGCTGGCGCCTTACAATACCTTACCATTACCCGCCCCGACATCTCGTATGCGATTCAGCAAATCTGCCTCTTCATGCATGCTCCACGAGAACCGCACTTTCAACTGCTGAAACGGATATTATGTTACGTCAAAGGCACTCTGTCTCAGGTTTCCTCATCCCACCCTCCTCCTCTAACACATTAACTGCATATTCTATTACAGATTGGGGCGGGTGTCCCGACACTCGTCGGTCGACCTCTGGATATTGCGTGTTCATGGGTGGCAACCTCGTCTCTTGGCTTCAAAACGTCAGCCTACCATCTCTCGGTCTAGTGCCGAGGCAGAATATAGAGGGGTCGCCAATGCCGTATCAGAACTCAGTTGGATCCGTAATCTCCTGCTCGACCTCCACGTCCCGGTTACACATGCTTCCATCGTCTATTGTGATAACATTTCTACCGTCTATCTAGCCGAAAATCCAGTGCAACACCAATGAACGAAACACATAGAGCTGGATATTCATTTTGTTCGAGAGAAAGTCCGCCTTTGCAAGATTAACGTGCTTCACGTTCCGGCAGACTATCAGTATGTGGATATTTTCACAAAGGGATTACCGAAGCATCTGTTTCAACGGTTTCGATCCAGTTTATGCCTCCGCTCATCTTCGGCTTCTACTGCGGGGGACTGTTAGCCAATTATATATCATGATATTATTGGCATGTGTATTTGTACATTTGTATTCTCGTATAAAATAGTTTGTTAGGATTTGATTGATTCCAATTAGTTTGTTACCGTAGTTATCTCCTATCCATGTACTATGTATAGTCCTGTAATCCTCATTCTGAAGGCAAGGAAATATTGTTATCTCACAGAAGCCTCCGATCTGCAACAAGGTACCACGTTATTATCATCTTCTGAACCATACTTGTGTTGGTCACAAATTTGCTTAGCCTTACTTTTGTTTATCACTAGTTGCGTTTCGTCCACTTTGACAGCCTCCGCACAACCATCGGTCACCGCATACATCCATTTGGAACCATGATACCCTCGCCCTTTCTGCCACCATGAACTAGCTCTTTGTCGTCGCGAACCAGATTTAGCCACCTCACGTGTCCATGCATTATCTAAAAACCATGCCTTCCTTTTTCTTTGTTTTTGGCAGCCAAGTCCATTTCCATTTGATGTCTCGTTGGCCTCCCTTCCTCCATACTTTGTTGATTGCTTTTTGTAGTTTATTATTTGACACATGCCTTCACTTTTTGAAACATCAAAAGTCTTGATATTTTCGGCCAAAACTGGACATTCTGTCCAAATTTTTAGACCTCCAAAAACAGTTTTATGATGGTTATAGGAGGGATATGAACAACACACAAACTAGCCTAACTATTGGTGATAGTTGTTACTTGTTCTTGACGCATACTTGCACTTATTCCCAGCCTAATATCACCAACCGAACCCACCCCTCTTTTCATTTTCGGGCTTTGTGTGTGTTCAAGTTCAATCATCTTTCATCTTCAAGTTCGGGTTGTCATACATATGCGGGCTTTTATTGCTAGCATTTTTCAGTTGTTTCCAGGTGAGTTCACAACCCCTCTTTTTACTGTTTTCTTATTTTGAGGAAAAGACATGTATGTTTTATGCTAAGTTATACGGTTTTCATGAAAATGCATAAAAGGTTTACGAAAACATGCATAGTATATTGTATACATGTTTTTTCATTTACGGTGTATGATAGTTATGAATGAAATCCATTAGATCTATGTGCACATAGGTTTGGTTGGTTTGAGCTCGAAAAGTCCCCTTTTGTTGTTATTTAGTAACCATTAGTCTGTCAAGACCATAAAATAGTCAAATAGATCTATTGCGATTGACAATCTGGTCATGACCCCGTGAGAGTGCAATTGTGGTCGAATTTGTTAGACATCGTCATAGGTGTACGATGTGCGAGGCAACATCTGTCATGGTTCGATTACGAGCTTATGTAGGCATATACATCAGTGTTCTAGCTAGACATTGATCTGATCATCGTGTGTTTAGTTGGCTACACATACTATTTATTTTCATATACAATTATGAGTTTTATGGTGTCCCGGGGGAAGGACTTGTGTCGTCAAGTATTCCAAGGGGACGGGTTTTCATGTGTCCTAGGGGAAGGACTTGTGTCATCAAGTATTCTAAGGGGATGGGTTTTAAGGTATCCCGGGGGAAGTAATTGTGTCGTCAAATATTCCAAGGGATGAGGTTTACGAGTGTTTCATGGAATAACTTATGTCTATAAGTATTCTGGAGAAATGATTTTCATAAATATTCATGGAGTAATTTATGTAAATAGGTATTCCGGGGAAAATAGTTTTCATAAATACCTCGTGGGGATAATTTTCAAGTGTTTCGGGGAATGACTTTCATAAATATCCTATATGGATGGTTTTCAAGTGTTTCATGGAATAACTTACGTCTATAGGTATTTCATGGGAAATTGTTTTCATAAATATCCCGTGGGGATAGTTTTCAAGTGTTTCAAGGAACAACTAATGGTTATTAGTGTTCCGGGAGGAATGATTTTCATAAACATCCCATAAGGATGGTTTTCAAGTGTTCTGAGGGAACGGTTTTGGGTACTGGATTTTCATTTATTGAGTTGCATGAAAATGATTTGTGAAGTGTTCTTCAATTAGATTACATGATTTTCATACAAAGGTTTTACATGAAAATGGATTTTCATCCTATATAATAAACCTGTGAACTCATCAACATAAAGTTGACGTTTTTAAGAATATTTTTCAGGTGTTTTAACTCAAGAGAGAGATTAGATTTGAGTTTGCATGCATGCTAGGAATACTAAGCTCTTGGGAGAATCTTATGATTGCCTTTTAGTGTAGGCTTGTATTAGAATCCTAGTGTTTGGAATATGTAAAACGTTTGGTTTTATATCATGTAAGTATTTGCTGAGTCACATGCTCCAAAAACCTTTCTGGTTATACTCGCGTATTTCCACCTTAACGGGGGGCGACATATCAAATTGTTTTAAAGTGTGAAATAATCAGAAATTATTCATTGTTTTATTTGGACCCGGTACCAATAAATGAAGGCAAATACCATAATTACCCTTACATCGTTTATTTATTATTAAAACCCAAAACTACTATTTTAGATAAGTATTGTTGAATGTTAATGTTATATATACTTCATATAATGGAGATATGTGTATCAAAATGATATCAAGAAACACCTCAGCTGGCGAGCCGGGATTTTCTTTTTTTTGGTAGAGGGGAACAATAACTGTCAAACTTTTATAAAGTTAACAAAATTTTGAAAGAATGTTATACCCTCTCGGTAGAGATGTAAACGGGCCAAATCACCAATCCACATTAAATACTTTGATCTGTTTGACTCCAGCTCAAAAGACTTTCGACCATCATTTAACAGACTTATTGTTTATGGTAAAGGGGAAAGGTACCCAAATAAACTTTTATAAATTTATCAAGAAAAGCTACAAACAAAAGCAGTTAAAACTATTTTAAAACAATCCGAACAAAAGGTTTTAAATACCACAAAGAAATCAACTCATACACCACAAACACATCACATAAAATATCCAAGAAGCCTAACATATAGTGCAAGTAGATTCCATCAAACCCGATCCTTTACATTAAATATTGATAGCCATACAACACGGTGGTGTAGTATATACAAAATACAAATTATATCCACCCATAACCCATTGTAGACCCAATATTAGAGATGCACAAACCGGTTTAAAAATAACTCTATTGATTTTTTTTTTAAATTAACCAGCTATAAAAATAACCGGTGCGTGGTGGAAACTTGTAACCTATTATAGATAAAAACCTGTTAACCTATAATAGGATAAAAATAAAAAAACCTGGTTTTATAAACCTATTTCAAAAAAAATAAAAACAACTAAAAAATTAGCAAAATATATAATATAAACTCAATAAACTTCGTTTTTATTTACTCTATATGTTTGTATATATGTAAATTTGGTTATAGATCCACATATTATATGGGGTTATATAACAGAAATGATACAAGTATATAATTTGCAAAAGAAAAAAAAAAGAGAAAACCTTTACATGACTAATTTATTTTAATTACATATAACAATAAAATTAATGCATCAATAAACATATATAAGTGTGTGGCTAACCACGTTTTTAAACTGAATTGCATAAGCTACATATAATGGAAAGTATGTAACGTGCTTAGAGATAGGCAAAATCGGGTATTATTATTACCCGGAACCGGTTCCAACCCGGAACCGGTTCTGCTTGGATGTCATTGAAACCGGGTATGGTGTGGAACCGGGTCCGGTTCCTACCCGGGTTCACAGCCAAGAATATGGAACCGTGTAGAACCGGGTACGGGTATTATGGAACCGGGTATGGTGTGGAACCGGGTATGGTGCGGAACCGGTTCCTGATAGTGTCAGAACCTGTTCCTGACAGTAAAAATCTGACTTACTGTTCAGAACCGGTTTCTGAACAGTAAAAAACCTGACTTTTACTGTTCAGAACCGGTTCCTGATAAAATGTTAACGGTGGAACCGGTTCCTGATTAAAAAATCGTTTTTTTTTATATAAACCCCTTCCTACTTACCGGTTCCTGATAAATGTTATCGTTGGTGTTTTAATAAAGTTTGTGTAATGTTTCTTTCTATTGTGTTTGTTATGTTTGATTTTTATTATTAGTTACATTGATAAATAAAAATAGTAACAATAATCGATTAAAATTAAAAAACAAATTAATCGGTTACAATATAAAAAAAAATTAACCGGTTACAAAAAAAAAATAAAAAATTACTCAGAACCGGTTCTAGTAAGATTTTATTTCTTTGATCGTTTACTAGCGGCAGGTGCAACACCTTTCCGACGAGTTTCTCTTAGGTACGGGTACCTCGGTACAATCGTCGTCCGAATCGTTAGTCTCCACTTCTTCGTCCTCCTCTTCGTCAACAATTTTATGCTCTAACTCAACTTCATCTTCTAGACTAGTTTTATGTTGAACACGATCAACGGCATCCAAATGGTCCTTTAAGCATATTGCCATCTCTAGCGATTCTGGAGTTAGTCTTGTTCTTCTAATTGACAAAACCCTGCCACTAAGAGAAAACACACTTTCCGAAGCTACCGTGGAAGCTTGGACCGTTAGTATATCACGAGCCATGGTGGCTAGAATCGGGTATTCGGATTCTTTCGATTTCCACCATGCCAAAACATCAAATTTCCTATACTCCTCGGTGGTCATAGTAAGCGAATACTGATTTTTTTTATATCTCCCAAGTTCACTTGTTGGTTCACTACCCCTTTGTTGTCTAGCGGTCTCGTCTCTAACGACATTCAACATGGTTATAAGTGGATCCCCGCTTGTTTCATCGTTAGAGGCCGTGGCCCGAGACTCAAACAAATTTGTATGATTTTTTTCACCATATTTTTTTAAATAATGATCATAAAGTTTGGCCATACACTCATTGAATATTTTTTTTGTTTTTGCTTTTAAAGTTGGATCCTCCTCATGCATATCCAACTTGTCATAAATTTCATCAATTAAAGCTTCAACACCCGGTACGTTTAAAGCTGGATTTAAAGCAGCGGAACATAGAAAAACGGGTGGTAGTTCTAAAAAATATTTTTTAAATTTTTGAATCATTGGTCTCGTCATATTCCTTAACATGTCACTAGAATTTTCAAACTTTTTAAATTAGTTGTTATCAAAAACAATTGGTCCACAACTTTAGAACTAGTAGGATAATAAACACCGGAAATCAAAGTCGTTGTAGTTTTAAAAACTTGTAAAAAAGTACTTAGGTTATTAATATTTTCCCAAGCCGTGTCGGGAAAGGGGACGACAAGGTACTCATCACTTAAAGTTGTATGAAAAGATTTTAAAGTGCCCATTTGCTTTATAGCCATTTCAAACATATGACAAGTTGAATTCCAACGGTCAGGAACCGGTTTCAACGGTAACTTTTTTACGGCTATAACCGGTTCCACCGGTAACATTTTTAACGGCTATAACCGGTTCCAACGGTAATATTATAACGGTCAGGAACCGGTTCCACGTAGGAACCAGGAACCGGGTACGGTTAGGAACCGGTTCCTACCCGATTCAAATGGTAAAATTGTGGAACCGGGTTGGAACCAACGGGTATTTTGAACCCGGAACCGGTTCTACTTACTGTCGGGTAGGAACTGGAACCGGTTCCAGTTCGGTTCCACCGGTTTGGGTTCGGAACCGGTTTTTATGCCCATCTCTAAACGTGCTACGTTAAACGTGAAAGGTCTATAAGAACTAATTAGCTGTCTAGCTCCTTTTTAACAAAATACAAGTCATGAATTATAATTATAATATAAAATATAGGAAATAATCATTCTACACAAAAATTGTATAACACAAAATTTTATGTATTGACGGGAACGCAACCTTTTTATGCCAAAGGCCGACAAGTCCTAAGGAGGCAAAAAGATCTTAAGCCGTGTTGAAAGTTCTCAATCCATGTTGAAATATCTTAAGCCAAACCGCTACATTGAAAGATCTCAAGCCAAGCCAAACCGCTACACTGAAAGATCTCAAGCCATGTTGAAAGTTCTCAATGCATGTTGAATGATCTCAAACCGTGTTGAAAGTTCTCAAGCCGCTACACTGAAAACGCTTAAGCCATGTTGAAAAGGCTCAGCTAAGAAAACAATAAAAATATCTCAACCGGACACGTGGCAATCATGTTTTAGTTGACTTGAAAGGATTTTTTTAAGTTGTTTCAGCTGCTTATTTTGAAAATTTTACCATTCTTTGGCTAATCTTGCTATTTTCCCTTTTTTATAATAATTATTGAGTTTTCATCACTAGTTGATAACTTTTGGTAATTGGTGCTTTTGTTTTTCTGCAAGTTATAAAGATGTGGGCAGTGGATAGAAAAGACAATCTCATGTATCCTTTTAACAGTTTGTATTCATATTCACATTGATAATTATTAACTATTACAATTATATAATCACTTTAAACACTAATCAAATTTGATCTTCACCTATTTCATTTCATTAGATACAATCTACAACCCTTCACCGTAATCACTCTTTATAATTAAATACAGAGCACTTCAACCTCCCAAAATATAACTCTAAATTCATGTATATGAAAACGGGTCAATTTAGGGTGTAATAAAGGGAGAACACGCAAGCGCCAAACATGTAATACAAATAAATAAGCTAAAAGTATATTTGTAAAAAGTCGCTTGGTATGAATTGAAGGCTTAAAACATACTAAATTGTTTCATTTAGAAGAAGTGTGGCATTATTCTTAGTAATAAAGTTTGTGTAATCACAAAAAGCCTTGCCTTAACGGCCGGACCAACCCACTAACCTGTTTTGACTCACCAATAAAGATTACACGTCCAACTCACTCTTGCCATCTCTAGCAACAAGAGCAAACTTTTTTTAAAAGGAACAAAGGTATCTAACAAAGAAGTTGGGTCCGTTTTGAGGGTGCTAACCACTTCGACGGTTTAATATTTGGTAACATTAACCGACTCATGGCTATCAATGTAAGATTATTGATCAAAAAATTAAAATAAAAAACAACATTATAAACTAATTACAAGGAAAGGAATGACAGTATTAACATGTAAGTAACCGTAGAACTGCAAGTTCACCTGAAGTTGGGCTTGTATGCAATCATGTCAGCTGAAACTCAAGTGTCACTCCAGTTATGTTCTCCATCATCACTTCCTACAGCCTAACATTTTTCACAAACATAAACATTTGACAGTTAGATTTGAGCTGAAACAAAAGTTTGATTCTGAAAACGGGAGAGGGGGAAACCTGTCGGATTGCGGTTGCCTTCTCAATTATTGCAGTGACATTAATGCTGGTAGGGCCAGCTGGCGTAGTGGTTATTGGAGCTGTTGAAACTCGTCTTAGATTGCGTGACTGCACATAATAAAATTGTTAATTAACAGTTTAACATGTTAATCACATGTTGTAACTTGTAACATAGGTAAAGTGTGTGCATAGGGAAGATTAGTTTACAAAAAGAATTAAAACGACATAACTGGCTCATGTTCACCACCACTCTAATGGTTACATGTATTCATAACCTTTGCAAACATATTAAAGAGTAAAATGCCATTTTCGTCCCTGAGGTTTGGCCAGTTTTGCAACTTTCGTCCAAAAGGTTTGTTTTTCCGCATCTGGATCCAAAGGTTTGAAATCTTGCCATTTTCATCCGGCTCGCTAACTCCATCCATATTTGTCAGTTAAGTCAGGGGTATTTATGACTTTTTTGTTAACTTAAAGAGCAATTCAGTAGTTTTCAGGGGTATTCCGTCTTTTTGCATAAAGTGAAAAAGACCGGATTGAAAAAAATGGAAATACCCCTGACTTAAACGAGAAAATTGGATGGAGTTAACGAGCCGGATGAAAATGGCAAGATTTTAAACCTTTTGGATCCGGATGCGAAAAAACAAACCTTTGGGCAAAAGTCGCAAAACTGGCCAAACCTCAGGAGACGAAAATGGCATTTTACTCCATATTAAAAGATGAGAGTTTCATAGGGTTCTATAGGGCTTAAGTGGGGATTTCTAAAAACATCAAAATAATATAAATGCATACTTACTTTTATTCTAATCTGCTGTAGAAAATCTTCCTTTTCGTCTCCCACTTTCCGACTCATGGTGTGAATAGATCCGTTTTGAGCACGTAGATTCTGCCAATCTGGCTGCTAGAAACAATATACAACGTCGTTTACACGTAACCTATTGGGTGAAAACATAGAAAATAGCAAGCTTACCTTGTGCTTAATCATATTACTCTTGATTTCAACACATTATCCCGTTTTCTTGGAGCTGGCTTAGGTTGCTGAGGGGGCGTAGGCTGTGTAGGTGTCAGGTTCAACGCATAAGTAAATGTCTCTGAGAGATCATCTTCTTTCGCCACTGTCACATCGGGATTTGGTTTAACACCCCGCCATTCCTTTGGCGGAAGAGGCGGTGGAGGTGGTGTGGGATCCTTGACGTCATAGGTTACCTCGTTTTCTGAAGCTTTCATAGAATCAAGATTTGGAATATCAAACAAAAGACCATGCGGAGAAGATTGAAATCCGATTCCATTCACACGAGCGCTAGAAATCGATTCTGCAGATGAGATGATTGAGATCCTGCCAAAAGCATCATCTAATTCACGATCCTTGATTCTGGGAGACTCACTGGAATCCCACTGCTCAGAATTCGATTCCGAAGCATGACTATGGCCATCATCGGATGCATACGGAGATGATCTACAGAACGTGTCATCATCATCATCAGAATCTGAATCAAACTCGTGTAAAGAACCTGCAGGCTCGGGAACCAACTGAAATGAAGGAAACATGTGTTCGTTACTTTTATCATCATTCTTATTCCCATCTGGGAACGCCAATTTTAGTTTAGAACTCTGGAATCCATCAATAGGCTGGAACGATATCCTCATATGTTCAAGGGGCGGTGAAGAAGGTGATATGAATGGGTTTCCATTCCCAAATTGTTCTCTGAAAGGTATCCCGGTAACGGTTTGATACCCTTTACGTATACTTGTATTCTCGGGCACATCGGTTTTCACTGAGCTGGCGAGCCTTTCATTCCCAACAAGTGATATTTGTTTCCTGAAACCATTGACTAATAATCTATTGCTGAATTCAAATATCCGAGATGAATTGATAGGATCATCTGCCCCGTCAGTTCCAGGTGTCATTGTACTGGAATCGTTATCACCAGGAAGTTGAGCAGATGATTCAGGTTTGATACCATTGTTGGCGTTTTCCTGACGTGAACGTTGTGTCGAATCGGTTTTGGATTCTTCCACAGGCTCTGAACCAACAGCAGTTGGCAAACCAAAATCTGGAGGTTTGGAAGGTTCTAATCCCAACAGTCCACCATTCGTCCAAAACATAACTGGATTGTTGATTGTAGTTTGACCACCGGAAGTTGACCAGGATGGCATTGAAGACTCATGAGGTCTTATAGGTTCATTCACAAGTGGCTGTAAGTTTGGTTCGTTAGAGCTGACAACATTCTTGTTCTCTGTGCTTGTAACGACTCTTTCAACTTCTTCAGATTTGAATTTATCAGGAATATTGCATGAACGTTCTTCACCTTCCACATGTGATTCATGGGATATTGACATAGGGCTCAAGTAAGTTTTTTCAGGAACATGAAACTCAAAATTCATTGTATTATCATCTATGTG
Source organism: Scalesia atractyloides (assembly GCA_947069175.1). Taxonomy (NCBI): domain Eukaryota; kingdom Viridiplantae; phylum Streptophyta; class Magnoliopsida; order Asterales; family Asteraceae; genus Scalesia; species Scalesia atractyloides. The sequence continues at coordinate 9,393,704 of CAMTDV010000027.1, forward strand.
ACTTTCTTTATTGTCATTCGCATTTGAGGATTGCTTCAATTCTCTCTTTGTGTGGCAATCTAGATCATTTTCAGATTCTGATTCAATGGTGTTCAGCGCATCCATGTAATAATCAGTTTCACTTTCAATCTCATCATGCTGGCCCCGGATAACGACAGCTGGTGTTGGACGGACTTGATCATCTTGAAAGTCAAAATCAAAATGGTCAACAACTCTGGAGTTCAGATCTTCCTTATTGTCAGTATCAATCTTCTCACTTGTAGTACAAGGTATCTCTATAGATTCATTCGGCTGGCCTGCGGAATCTATAATTTCTAACTTTTCATCCCAGGTAATGTAAGCTGACTTTGAGTTTGACCCACTATCCTCTGCTAGATGACTGTTGTGAAAATTTTCATCAAACGAAGCCGAATCAAGATAAGAATTATGTTGCACATTTGAATCAGAAGACAGTTCTTTAGCATTGTTGTCTTCAGATTGTGTTGAGCAGCTTGGACGGAAGATACACTCTATGTAACCAGACCCGTTCTTGGAGTCGAAAGAAGCCAAATGGTCAATTTCGGGCTCAAATACGGTTTTTTCCGGAACATGGAATGTGGAAACGTCTTGAGAAGGGGTCTCTTCTAAGTTCGTAGAGCCATACTCCGTTCTGCAGAAGAATTACAATATAAATTCATCAAGGCCTTACGGCATAATAATTCACAAATAAATTTAAGACTTTAAAAGCGTCATACCGTCCACTATGCATGATTACTGGAGCGCCACGTGTCACGTCTCTATACCTCGATGAAGATTTCTTTTTCTGCATAAAGTAACGATAGTTTGAATTATATTGCATACTTAGCATAGAAGCCTATATGGCATATGAACAATGTTTTCAGGACCGGACTAGACGTCGAACCAGTCTCCTCACCGGTCCACTGGTCGGGCTGGTCGAACCAAGTGCTGCCGTAAATATTATAAAAATCAATAGGTTAAAATTGAATATTTTTAATAAAAAAACCGGTTCAATCGGCCAGTTTTCCGGTCCGACTGCCGGTTCGACTCAAAAGTGGTCCGATAGGGTTGAACCAAACTGGTCCGACCGGCCGGTCCGGTTTTCAAAACATTGCACATGAAACATACCTTGTTTCTTCGAGCTTTTCTTTCTCTCGGGACAGTTTGAAGATGTGCTTCATAAGGTCCAGCCGAAGATCTTTTGAAATAAGTTGGATCCGAATATCTTTTAAAGCAAGATCCCGGGCCCCCAGTATCAAATCTGAAAGTCAACCATGAAGGTCAAACATCTACTACTATCATAGAACTACGATTAAATACCAAACTGCATATTCATACTTGTCAAGCTTGAACAAACGCGGAGGATCATGGCAGTCTTCATATGGCTCCATAACGCAACGTGGCAAGTCACTATAAATGAAATGATTTTGTTCGGTTTTAAGTCGAGTATGCCAGTGAGAACCTAAAATATATGACAAGACAACACAGAATTCATGTCATATTCAATTTCATATTAGGGTTTTGAATTCTTAAACTTGATCGGTGTTACTGTTACCAGCTGTGTAAGCGAAATGTAAGTGACTCCTCTGTGCCAAAATAGCCCTCTCTAATGGTGGAAGTTTAGCTTCAACAGTGTGTACTCGTTCTATCAATTTATGACTTCTAGAAGATGTAATTAGCACTTGTTCTTGTAATCCATGAAAAACTTCTGCGGCAAATCTATAAAGCCAATAAACTTATTTCAGTTCCCAAATTTAGTTTAGATATGAACAGTAGTCAAATAATCAAAATTCTGTTCCACATAAATCATTACACTGAGATGTAAATATAAAAAATGTAATGTAAACAGTAAATCAAATCATGTATATTCGCTCGTCATTTAGATTGAAGTTAGCCTAAATACTCGGATAACATAAACATTACACTGAGATGCAATATAAAAAGTAAATCAAATCAAGTATTTCGCTCGGTCATATTCGCTCATCAATTTAGATTGAAGTTAGCCTAAATACCCGGATAACATAAACATTACACTGAGATGCAATATAAACAGTAAATCAAATCAAGTATTTTCGCTCGGTCAATTTCGGATTCAAGTTAACCTAATCACTCGGAGGATATCAACATTACATTGAAACGCAATTAAACAGTACATCAATTATCAAAAATATTTTCGCCTGCAATTCAATTAATTAATCTATATACTCGAAGAATATAAAATTACACTGAGATGCATAAAACGATATCAATCATGTTTTCCTCAATTTCAGATTCAAGTTAATCTACTAAATACTCGAGAATTTAAACATCACACTGAGATGTAAATATGCAATATAAATAGTTTATCAAATCATGTATTTCCGCTAAGTCAATTTCAGATTCAACTTAACCTAATAGCTCGAAGCATCCAAAATTCAGTAATGTTTAAGCAACAGGAGATTAGAAACTTACTCAGCGAGATCGCCTAACTGACGGAGGAGTCCGACGAGTCCGGCGACGGCGACGCCGTCAAGCACCGCCTTCGGATCTTCTCTGTTTGTCTCCGTGTACAGCTCCGGCATCCCTAAGCCGTACTCGTTTCTCATCTCCACTCTCACCAACGGCATCGTTTCTCTCTCTAGAAAACGAACTTTCCAGGCGATAGATTCTAGTTATTCGGCATAAATGTGATGAGAGGTAGAGAGGGAGTGTGTGCTAGAGTGTGAAAGTGTGTGTGAATGAGGAATTTGTAGAGAGAGAGAGAGAGAAATAGGTGAGTGGATGGAAGCAGCTTAACAACTGCTGTTGGAGTGAAAGCTCAGGTGAACAATGAAATGAAATAAGACCAAACGGAGACGACGACGGTGACGTTGCCAACTCTTCAAGCCAGATTTTGGTTCCTAGGGAGGTATCATTATTTTTTATCTTCAAATTACTCTTTTCCCTTCCTGTTTTCTTATTTAATTACTAGTCTTTTTATTTTATTATTTTTTTTTATAAGTACTAGGCTTCTAGTTCTAAGTTTTTGTAATAGTTTTCAAAGACTTCTAAAAAGTTTGCGTTTGAAGGGATACGGTCTCAAATAATAACCAGACCTAACTCAGATTTGACCTGGAATACATTCGCTCGTGAGGCTATGTGAGATCGTGGAAACGTGACCAAATGGTGACTATTGACAATGAGTTTGATCGAGCACGGCTCAACTCGTTTGCAATTGCACTCTTACCATTGACAACATGGTATGGAGTTGGTCACTTAGAAAAATCTCTTCGCACTAGGACTAGCTTAATGGTGTTTTGGTTTACAAGAAGATAATTCTTTTTTTTTGATAGGTGAACTTCACAACAACGGTTTAATTCACACCTGCTAGTCGCAGGCCCGTCACCCCACTCATTACCAAGGACTATGTTGTCTAAACCGGGTCCACGCCTTGGTCGAATGTGGCTTGGCTATCTCCGAGAAAATTTCCAGCTCCCTGCCACTTGACAGGAGTTGCACCCTCCACAAGAGTAGCTTGGAGTTCGGAGATCATTAGTTATAACTCACAAGGGTTGAATTCTTGGTTCAAAATAGATTTTTATTAGAATTGCTAATTCACGCATCCACTAATCATACCTTAAATCTTCATGTTAGAAACTCTAACCTGTTTTAGTTTATTTTTTTAACTTTTGTGATAATATTTTTACATTTTACAAAAAAAAAAAACACTCTGGTTGTTGATATATTTTACTAAAAACATAACTATGATTAAAATACCTTTTTCATAAACTACCAAGAGTTTTAACATTTTATTTTGATGTGAACTTTATAAAATAGTTTAAACGTAAAAGGATTTTTTGAAACCATATTTCAGTTTTTCCATAAAACTTTTACCACATTAATATAAACAAAGCATTTTTTCTTTTCTAGTTATTTTAGTTATTTTAAACAACCAACTTTATAGTTATATCATGAGGTTATTAGATTTATCATAATAACTTCTTTCTAGTTATTTTAATTATTTTGAACAACAAACTTTGTAGTTATATCATGAGTTTATTAGATTTTATCATAATTTTGAACAACAAACTTTATAGTTATATCATGACTTTATTAGATTTTATCATAACTAATAATATACCATAAAAATATGTGGAATTAATAACCAAGTTAATTATAGCTAGTAGGGTTTTGATGATAGTTAGGTGAATTAATAACCAAGTTAATAATAGCTAGTAGGGTTTTGATAATAGTTAGGTGATTGAAAAAAAAAATGATTATATGATAGTAAGATAGCAAGTGGTAAGAGTAAGCCCCTTCAAATGTGGTTAGCAAACACTAACAAACAAAAACTGAAGTATATAATACTTTGTATTAAATAACAATAGTTTGACTAAAAGAAGAGAATATAGTAATGTGATATTAATTTAAGTAAAAGAAACATTAATTGGTGTTTCTCTCTTGTTAAAGCGTCATATTCCTCATATTAATGAAGATAAAGAGAACTCCATTACGGAAATGGTTGATGAGAAAATAAGATTTCCCACCAACCAAATATATACTAAAACAAATAAAACTATATGGATCTTCTTTTCTTTTTTGTTGGAAAACACTAAGACAAAATTCTTCTATGTTTCATATCCATTAGAACACACCCTCGACTTCAAATTCAATATTAATGGATTATATTGAACTTAGTTAATTTAAATTATTTTTGTGTGTGAGAATTTGATTAATCATTTTGCCTCTAATATGAGATATTTTCATCCAAAATAAACTATCTAAAATAACATTGAGTAAAAAAAAAAATGCTTAACTACTATTTGTATGGCTATTATTACTCAATTTGCATTAAACCCTTTAAAAGTCTGTGTGATCCTTTTGTCTATTTTTTATGTAATTTTGTCAATGCTTTCAATATATATTGTCACATTTGTGAGTTTAACATATGTTAAATGTTTTGATATCATTATTTTCTCTCTCTTTTTCCTTGATGATTAAACACGATTTACTATTTAAATTCACATCTTTGAAATCAACTTGACTACCCATCAAAGACGAATGTGCATCAATTTTGTATTACAAGTGTTTTAAACTTGTTAATATAAGCTTAAAATGGTTTATTATTTACACTTTCTTTTAATTCGTGAAGTAGGTTATTGCATGATGTTGACATGTTAGATACCAAAAAGATATTAAGAATAAATAGATCAAACATCATCCCAACTTCATAAAAAGCTTACTACTTGAAAACATAAAGTTTCTTTATGGAAAGGGTTACCCCACTCAAAGTTATAAATGGGTAGAAATTTAGACTTTTACATCAAAAAGCTTACTACTAAAAAATAAAGTTTTTTTTTTTGAAAGGGTTACCTCATCAGTGGACAGATTTTAAAAATATTCATAGAGATAACGTTCTATAAAAAAAAGATAACGAAATCGAAAAAACTCAAATTTTTTCAAAATTACCGCCGAAGCGTCAAGGGGTAGCGAAGGCTACCCCTGCCCCTAAGGTAGGTCCGTCCATGTACCCCACTCAAAGGATCGATATAAATGGTAGAAATTTAGACTTTTGCATCAAAAGCCAGGTCATAGTAAGTAAGATTAGCCATTTCTCCTGACTGTATGAATGTTGGCTAAAATTGTCATTGTTACTGACGATCTTTAGGAATTTAATTAATTAATTGAAGAGGTTTTTATATAGAAAATAGAGATCTCCTATCTATGATATAGTTATGACGTTCTCTACAAAGTACCATCAAAACTATTCGAAAGTAATTGTCAATACTATAATTAATGACCTCACTTATTATACAAGTTCAGTTTTCTATCGTTGTAATAATCATTTGTGTGGACACCCCTTTATGGAAGGTTCTAAAAACATCCTTATCTCAATTCTTTTGGACTTTAAAACTAAAGCATATCATCAGACTTCAAAAATTTAATAGATTTCACTAAATATCACTCATTTTTAATAATTATAAAATGTTAAATACAATAATTAAAAGTATTAAATGTCTAGGTGTTTTTTTTTCTTTTTATGGATAAAGGATCTTTTATGGGGTCAGTTGGACGAAAGTACCCTTTTGTGTTTGTATATTGTCTTTGCCAGGGTGTATAGATGTGGTTCCCATGATACTTCTGGGACGAATTGAATTAAATAGTCAGCCGTGGAGTGGGCCGGTTTATAATAAGTCAAATTATATCCAGTTAATTAAAGCTTATTATTTGTGTATACATGAATGCATATTATATATATAAATCAGATTAATTAAAAAAGTAATCATTTGTACAAAACATATACGATAATTTTGAAGTATACAATATCTTTAAATCTTCAAGATAGTGAACCCTAAGGTACTAAGGTTACAGCAAGATATTGATGTAACCCAAATTTTGCACTGGTCAACGCTAACATCACATCCATCATATCATATATTGAAAATGTGAAAACTGAAAGCCATGCATAGTACGCGTAGATAAGGGGTGTGGTATACTGTCTCTGGCCACATCAGACTCGTTAGCGCGTCATAGCGCCCCCTAACCACTTCCAGACGCCATAGGTCATTTCGCCAAGCCCATAATGGGCGTTTTGCGGATTTTCGATGTTGGTGGTTAGCATGACCGTTCACCAATGGTCCAATTCATATAAAAATTGTTTAATAATATACATATATTTTACACATAACAATCACAAACTAATTCACTAAAACACATACATTCTCTCCAATCATTTTTATGACAAAAATGTCATCCCACTCTTCATCTGATTCATCCAACTCTGACGGAATGATCGACGATATGCTTATCGCGGTTTCGTCTTGTCGCAGAGACGCATGAGGCGATTCAGTATTTGCGAGGTCTACAACACGTACCAGACAAACGCTTCTTGAACGAGATCGATTAGGTGCGATCATAAACATTTAATGCACGATTATATTTGTGAAAATCCGTTGTACGACGATACACAATTTAGGCGTCGGTTTCGTATGAGTCGTCATCTTTCTTTAATAATTTCTAATGATCTTGCAGGCCAATATCCACTTTTTAGACAAAGAGAAAACGCTAGTCGCAAAATTGGATTTCTCTGGAATACAAAAGTGTATAGCCGCAATCCGACAACTTGCGTACGGCACAGCGAGTGATACGTGGGAGTGATATTTAAGGATGTCGGCCAGAAGTTGTCGTGACTATCTTGTTGTTGTTTTAATTTATAGAAACTATTATGTTAGGTTTAATTTTCTTTAGGGGAAGCGATATATGAGGATGTCGACCGCTACTGACGTTCGACTTTTATATATGAGGCCCATGAGTGGATACACGGCTTTCCGGGATGTTGGGTAGTCTGATTGCACGCACCATCGTGGTGACCACGAGGGTCCTACCCTAATACTACAAGTGGTCGCGTCTCAAAAGTTATGGATTTGGCATGCGTACTTTAGCATGGCCAATGCGAACGATGATATCGTTGTTTTATAATTTTCGAGTCTTTTCGACAATGTCATAGATGGTGTTACACCAAATACTTCATTCTATGCAAATGATGGAGTTCAGTAGGGGTATTATCTTGTCGACGGTTTTTATCCGGAGTGGGCTACATTGGTGAAAACTCTTTCATGTTCAGATGACGAAAAAAGATTGTATTACAAGAAAAAGAAATATGAGTCGGGAAGAAAAGATGTCGAGCAGGCTTTCTTTCATTTATAGGAGTTCTTGATATTTTGTAGTTTAATCTTTACATAAGTAATCAGACATTTCTTTCATTTCAATGTTTATGTCAACACTATAACGTAATATTATTTACTTTGAATAACCTATGTAACACATGAGAACTTAAACTAGTATAATATATTATCAACATGTATTGGATTTTATAAGGTATAATTTAGGGTTAGATCAAATACAAATTCTTCTATGTATCAAATTTATAAGAAGAGTATTAACTAGACTCTGATTGAACTCATTCAAGCAACATTGCAACTATCTCATCGAAATCTATGATATGAGTTTTTTGGTTTTCACTATTGTATTTATAGCTTGTAGATTTTAAATTTTTTGTTTATATAATTGTGTCTTTTTATTTAGCATTGTGGCTTTGTTATATTTGCGTCATTGGTTTTTTTTTCGACTTATTGTGTCTGTTTATCTTGATATTGTGTTATATATTGCTTGATATTGTGTCTTTGCACACTTTTTTAATTTAGAAGACTTTATAGGATAACTATACCATTTATAGTATTATATTTCAATAAAATTATTATCGTACTCAGCTTGGGAATTTTATTGTTTTGTGTAGGGGTAGACCGAAGTTGCGAAATTGTTTAAGCGACATCGGAATTTGAAATAAAAAATTATCGAACTTGATACATGCTGTAGTTTGTATCCATATTTTAACAATAAAAAAAATAAAAACTTAAAACTTTATTATCCATTCATGTGAACGTAACGATTCTATGGTTACAAAAACAAATAGATCAAAAAAAGTTATTGAACTTGATACCTGCTGTAGTTTTGTATTTTAACTATAAAAAAATAAAAACTTTCTTATCAATCCATTCATGTGAAAGTAACTATTATATGGTTACAAAAACAAATAGATTTATAGTAACATGGTCTAGTTAAAATGAATTTCAACTTGAATTTTATTATGAACAGCTGTGAATGTATATCCTAACTCATGATGAAATGAGAAGAACTCTTTAAAAAGAAAAAAAATTGTAAACGACTCATATGATTTCAATATACGCCTTCGAATAATCTTTTACTTTTAACATTTAAATCCAAAATAGTATATAATTGTAAGGACTTTCGATTTCCACCAACGGTTCAAACTTTACTTTTTTAAAGGTGTAGTTACTAATAAACTTGAGGCAAAACATAAATATCTTTCTTTCAATAAACTTTATCTATTTAATTAGAGATGGCAATCATTGTTAAGTCATCTACAAACTTATTTACATACATAACGAGTGAAATATGGTATCGCATCCACGAGAAACATATGCTTTAATGTGTATATATATATAGTATATATATTATGTGTGTGTCCGTTAGGAATTGAAAATGAGATAAATTTATATAAAAAAGCTAAACTGAACCAAATGCAGTTAAACTTAGAATCAAGAAAGATGCACAATACAACTTAAATTGTTTGTAACGATATAAGCTTGCTCCCATTCTAGGTTCGTTTGCCTACAATTATTTGAATGTGCATAAAAAGAAAATAATATAATTCACTCTTTACATCATTTGAAAATCTCTCTAATACCTTCAGATGAACCCAATATTAACATATTATTGACGCTTAGCTTTGTATAACATTACCTAAGAAAACATGCAACACATATTGTCAAAATAATAAATATTTTATAACGCTATTTTAATATACACCAACTAGAATAAATAAATATATTATATACATTTATTTTAAAATAATTTAATCTGAATATACTAATATTTTAAAACTAATTTATATATATATATATAAATATAAGATTAGGTCATTTGTGAACAACTTCTTAAAATGAACCGAGTGAACTAATCTTGACTATTGATTTTTTTTAAATTAAAAGGGTAATATTGATATTAGCTCTCTCTCTTAATTAAAATCTCTTAATTTTCTTATCTATTAATTCTCTCTCTCACACACATTTTTAATTACTTCTCCATTATTTTAAACTCGTGTAGAATCAGTTGATAATAACGTATATGAAACTCCTAACGGAATTAGCTATTGGACACCAATGTCCCTCCCGGATTCAAACCGTATATGAAACTCCTAACAGAATTAGTCGTGGACTAAAAATACCAGATGTATCAAAAGTCTGTACACATCTGTGTAAACTAACAACTGTGTATCTTGTATAAACTGATAGTTAGCGAGACTGTACCATGTGTATAAACTAACAGCGGTGTATCTTGTATAAACTGATAGTTAGCGAGACTGTACACATGTGTATAAACTAACATCTGTGTATCTTGTATAAACCGATACTATCGAGATTGTACACATGTGTATACACTAACAACTATGTATCTTGTATATACGGAAACTAGCAAGATTTTAGTAATTTTGATTATATTGTTTAATAAATGCAATTTACAAAAGACGCAATTACCCTTCTGTCAATTAATTTTAATGGAAGTTACATCATTATAATTACAATCTTGACATTCTTTAAAAATCTCTAATGATATAATCCAATGGCTCAGATTAGTTCACATTGTTCACTCTCAACCTAATGTTCACCCTAGAACCCTATATATATACATATATATATATATAATATATATATTATACTGAAATCGATCAACATGAAAACTGTAGTAGTATGCTAACCATGTAACATCTACTCGCGTAAGTATGACAATATATAGCATTGTTCCATAATTTTCTAATAAACATATACAATTGTGTACTATAAAATGTTATAAATATTTCATATAGACATAGCACTACATTAGAAGATGAATTTTATGAAAAGAAAGCTGAACTAAAATCGAATATAGAAAAGGTTACATCCTTTCTTAACTAAACTTAAAAAGTAAAAACTAAACCAATTGTGAGAAATGTTAAGTAGAAGACAACAAAAATGAGTTGTCTAGTGTTACTGTATAGATCAGTATCCAGGAACTATAATAATGGCTCACTAAGATATCACACATTATTTAAATCTCCAAGTTGAATGGATACTTTCAAGCTTTACTTAAACACTAATACTCCTCTACTCTCACACAAACACACATAATTATCTATTTTGTATGTAACTATACTTTTAATTATTTGATTATAACACGTCACATAATAAAACTCACTATTCGCACACCCCTATATCTTATTCTGACATCCTTTTACACTTTATCTCTCTCTAAATACATCTATGTAATATAGAGAGAGATAAAGAGAACGGATATATGAATATTAACTCCCCAAAATAAAGAGAAGATAAACATGATAAATTGATATAAACACATTTTATTGTATTAACATCGATATCTATAAATAACAACAAAAACATTATTAACGTGTTCTAAATGATTCCTTGTTCACGAAAAATCACCACTTGTTAGGATCAAATCTCACGTGTTTGAATCAATGGTCGTGCTTTGATGTGTAGATACAAATGTTTGTGATTGTAAACGAAAGGATATAAAAATTCATGAGAATGCAACCAAAATATATCTTTTTAAGCTCAATTCTTTGTATTATTTATAAAATATCCATCATCGTAAACACTGAAAGAATCCAAAGTAACGAGGTTCACATACTCATTGTGTTCTTTGCTAAATTGACATTGCCAAGTTTGTTTTCAACAAACATTACCAATCTTGTATTACACATATTGATCTTGACATGTATTGACGAGATCAAATATGTTCAAATATGATGCTTCTGAATTTCTGTCAATAATTTAAGGAATTAAATTGGATTAGTAAAACAGAAGAGCATACTTATCGGTTTCCATGTTGAAGTTTGATTTATTTATGTAATTTAAATATTAATTATTTTTTATTTAGTAGCCAACGACTACTTTTTCTCAGAAATTACCACCATCAACTGCTAGTCTCCACCATTCACACCCGTTACCATGCTAACACCTCCCCCTTGACGCCCCATAATTCCCCCTACGGGGCGGTGTTTAACGTTTGGATGAGCTGACTTGGCAATGGGCACCAACCCACTATGCATGATCTAATAAAGCAGATGTCGTACCATTGGCTTTACTTATTTATTTGTGTATTTTTTAATCCTTGCATGCATTGAGATTAAAGGTTGGTACATAAAGTGAAAAAACTTGAATTGCTCTTTGAGTTAACATAAAAATTAGATAAAGTTAAGTCACTTGATTTGAATGGCAAGTCCTGAAAAGCGCATTGTCTTTTTGGTAACAAAAAAGTATAAAAACTGTAAATTTGACTAAACCACATGGACTAACACAACAATTTGCTCTGAAATAGATTTTATTCTTATGGTTGTTTGTGTTAAAATCGATAACCATAGTACTTGTAATGAAAGTAGGATCTTGTCCATGAATTGTGTTAAAGTCGATATAAATAGCACTTGTGTTGAAAGATGTTAATATATGCAATTCATATACTATACCAATGGTTCATGTTACAAAGTTATTACACATTTAAATGTTGTTATTGGCCTATATGACTAGAAGTGTGCAGGTGTTTACGTTGAAAGTGTGATGTGGAACTTCTAGTATGATATAAGGTCTTATTGTCAAGCTGGAGAAGACTTAAAGGGGGCTGAGTGTAAATTGCATTTGTTAGTTGGTATATAATAGTTGTTAGGGTTTTAACACCTTAGAAACCAGTTGTCTTTCTCTCTAGATTGTTAGGGTTTGTTGTATGATCCTGTTTGATCTTGTTATTTTGTTCATAGTTTGTTGATTGTTCAATTGATAAATCTATGAGTCAAACTTGTATTGTTGTACTGATTTGAGTTAAATGCTTGGTTGGTCCCTGTGGTTTGCAAATCTTGCAGACTTGGTCACAGTGGTTCACTAATTACACACTTGGTCCCAGTAGTTTTAAATTTTGCACTCGGGTGGTCCTTACCACTAACCTTTGTTAGATTTCTCAGTTAAGTATATGCAAAATTACTATATTACCCTCGAAATTTGTTTCAAACTTGAACCGGGTCGAACCGAGTCGAACCCGAAACCTGAACCGGAAATCTCGACTGAACCGGGTTCCGTTGACTGTTTATGATCGAGTCGAATCGAACACATCTTGAAGCATGCTGAACCATCACTGAACCGAGTCTCGATTCGAATGTGAACCAAACCTCTCCGCCGCCAGTGAGTCGCAAAACCGCGGCTACCCCGCTGCTGTCGTCTACCCCGACCCAGCCCTACCGCCCAACCCGTGAACCACCACCACTACCGTCGCTACCAGAACCGCCGTCGTTGAAACCCCCAACCCGATAACCCAAACTGGAGCACCCAAACTGATCTGAAAACATTACGAACCAAATCCTCGCTCCTGTCGTCTTTTACCGCTCCGGGCCGTGGGGTTCGCCGCCGCCGCCGTGAGCTGCGCCGCTGCAGCTCCCCTCTCTCTCACTGTCTCTCTCTCTCTCCTGCAGTCTCTCTCTCACCTGTATGCTGTTGTGGGTTGAATGTTCAAGAGGAGAGGTAGGTTGCAGGGTGGTGTCGCCGGAAGAACATGGGTGTCGGTGTAAGTGGTATATAGTCGGAGGGGATGACCAGAGAAAGGACTGCCGGTACTAACACCCGGACCGAACAATACAGCCGCCGCCACTCTCTCTCTCGCCGGATCTGTCTGTGTCCACACCCGACCCGCAGCGGAATAAGAGTCGGGGCATAATTGGGTTATCACCAAAGCTCATGATATTACTATTATGTTTCATATTTATTTAAATCAAAATTACATTCTCAATAATCCAAACATGTCCATACAAATACAAAGAAAAATAACCAACTAAACAATTCCAAGCTCTAAACCATTTTATTCTTCTAGGCCAATCCTATGTGTTTCTGGCTGCAGCTGGTTCACCTGTATCATGTGTAAAAATGGGGGGTTTTGGGTCAACATAAGTTGGCGAGTGAACCTTGTTAGATAAACATTTATAATTGATTTTCTTGTTATTTTATCAAGGAAAAATTGTGCATAATCATAAGTGAGCAAATGTAAAGAATCAAACAGTAGCAATAACAATCACAAACTATAACATACAATAACATATAATAACATACAATAACATACCAACATCATACAATAAATAACATGAATGAAACTGTGCGATCAAGGCTCAATCAAACGGAGCCGATCGTATTGCATGTACTGAAAATGATAAATGTCTGTGCGATCAAGGCTCAATCAAACGGAGCCGATCGTATGTTGGCACGCCAGGTTCACGCTCATAATGTAATGGGGAACATGCTCAACGCTCATAATGTAATGGGGAGCGGCGGCCTATGAAATTGCATGTACTGAAAATAATAAATTAAATCTAACAATAACCACACAAACAGTTGAAACAGGCTGAATACACATTTGTTCATGATATGATGTATGCACAATGATTTAAATACAATAAATGGCAAGACACATGATACACCCCAAAGACGTGATTAAAACGAGGAATTTGTAAAGATTCACTCACATTGGGTGCGTTTGATTGGAGATGGTGAGATGCGCACGAGTTGGAAGAGTTGAACAACGAGAATTACTAACCTAAATAAATAACGGAAAATATAGTAAATGAGTGGATTTTATTAAGGATTTTAATGGAATTTTTAGATATATTTTTGTGAGTTTAAGGCTATTTCCTATCTTTAAAAACATTATTTTTAAGTATTTTTAAATTAAATTAAATAATTAAAAATATAAAAATATGTTGACTTTTTTCATTGACCGTTGACCGTTGACCGTTTGACTTGTTGACCGGTTTTATTGTGTAATTGTATGCGCCGGGTGAGGCTCGAACCCGAGACCTCCCGTACGCGTGCACGCAGCTCTACCAACTGAGCTACGTGTCTAACCCGAAATAATTCTGTTTTTAATTATACTTATATATTAACTCAGCTTATTCAAAATTCTTTTATTTTCAAAAACATTTTAAATCATCGAACCGGTGCCATGTACAGGTCTCGAACCCGGGACCTGTGCTTTAACGCTACACACAGTCCACCGCTGGACTGTGTGTCTAACTTGGTTAATATACAGATTTTTATTATATTTAACAACTAACGTAAGTTAACCCGGTTCAGTTAGAAAAATAAAACGTTTTTTATTACGGAGAGGGTGCGTGTATCAGGGATCGAACTCGCGGCGTGTGCGTATTATTTGCACACAGTCCACCGCTGGACTGTGTGTCTAACCCGAGATAATATCCAGATTTTATTAAACTTATAATCAACTATCATCGTCTTCTTCATTTCAAAATTACAGACTGCGATTACACCATTATATCTTGTTTAATTCGATTGATAAACATTGTACAGACTAATATGAAATGGCAGAGACGATATTTAGAAGTAAACATACCGGTGAACGATTTATTTCGGAATTCCGGCAAGGCGTCGGCTCTGTTTTTATGAACTTCAACTGAGCAAGCAAATTAACCGTTTTGATTAGCTAATCGTGGAATTGAAGTGCTAAACAAACGTTAACAGAGTGTTTGAATGTCCTTACCGTTTCACAGATGAAAATAAGGATTTCCAGAAGTTTTCCGGCGAACTGGAATTATCCGATAACAGCGTCTGAATTTGATTTCAATTGAAAGGTCTGAGTTAAAAATAGCTTAACAATTGTTAGACCACGACGGTATTGAAAGACTTACCGTTTTGATGGAGAATACGGTTTTCCGGCGACTTGCAGAAACTTTCCGGCGAGTAAAATTTGATTCTCCGGCGGACTGAAACTTGAGCGAAAATGTAATTGAAAGTCTGTAGATTATGTTTGAGTCGTGAAGGAGTACAAAGATGGAAGTAAAACTGGAATTGAAGATTTTCGGTTATAAAAACCGATCCACTTCTAGAATTCAAGTTCATTCAAAGCAACTTGATTGAAAACGTCGGTATATCGGTTATACTCAGTGAACCGCGAGTATTCAGATCGTCTTTGAGCGTTTGATAACCGATTTCAGTTACAGTTGGCGTAACCGGTTGATTTATGTTTGTAGATAAGATTTATTTGTTTCCTAGAGTTGACAGAAAACAACAAGTGGCGGAGTGGTTATGCGTGTGAGTGTTAAGTCTTTGGAGTTCACAACCCAGCTGACCCGGGTTCGAGTCCCGGCAGCCTCATTTTATTTTTATTTATTTTATTTTTACTTTTTATCAATTATAATTTTTATAGTTTAGTTTGTTTATTAATTATGTATCATTAAAAATCAAAATAGCCATAAATACGCAACGTGACATTTATAACTTGATATTCGATCACAAAACGGAGCGGGTTTGGAAACCCGTTTTCGACAAATGTTACAGTATCCCCTACTTTTAGGAATTTCGTCCCGAAATTTAAGTAGTAGAAGTAGTAGGAAAAAGATGCGGGTATTTTTCACGCATTGAGTCTTCACGTTCACAAGTAAACTCAGGTCCCCGTTTCGACTCCCAGCGTACCCTAACAATTGGAATGCGACTCCGTCGTAAACGTTTTTCTCCGAAGTCCATGAGCTCTACAGGTCTTTCAATAAAATGCATAAATTCATCAATCTGAATATCTTCCAGAGGAATGTGGAGGTTTTCATCAGCGAGGCACTTCTTCAAGTTTGATACGTGGAATGTGGGATGAATCCTGTTAAGTTCTTCTAGTAGATCAAGCTTGTATGCTACAGGACCTACTCTTTCGAGTATCTTGAAAGGTCCTACGTAGCGTGGTGCTAGCTTGCCTTTTTGACCAAAACGAACTACTCCCTTCCACGGTGATACTTTTAAAAGTACATGATCACCAATGTTAAACTCCAAAGGCTTTCGTCGTTTATCTGCATAACTCTTTTGACGACTTTGAGCCGCTAGAAGATTGTTTCGAATTTGATGGATCTTGTCTGTGGTTTCTTGAATCAATTCTGGACCAGTGATTTGAGCTTCCCCAATTTCGTGCCAACATACTGGAGATTGGCACTTACGACCATATAAGGCTTCAAAAGGTGCCATGCCGATGCTTGAATGATAGCTGTTGTTGTACGAAAATTCAACTAATGGTAGATGAGCGTCCCAATTTCCCTTGAAGTCTATGACACATGCTCAAAGCATATCTTCAAGAGTTTGAATGGTGCGTTCAGATTGACCATCAGTTTGAGGATGATAGGCGGTACTGAGATCTAATCGCGTACCCAAAGCGGCTTGTACTGCTTGCCATGTTCGGGAAGTGAAACGACCATCACGATCAAAAATAATGCTTAACGGTACACCATGTCGGCTTACGATTTCGCTGATATAAACACGAGCTAGCTTTTCGTTCTTGAAATCTTCTCGGATCGGAATAAAGTGAGCTGATTTTGTAAGACGACCAATGATTACTCATATAGTGTCATACCCACCAGAAGTGCGAGGTAACCCGGTAATGAAGTCCATGGTTATGTTTTCCTACTTCCATACAGGTATTTCAGGTTGGACCAGAAGTCCTGAGGGTCTTTGATGTTCAGCTTATATTTTGGAACATGAAAGGCACTTGGAAACAAAATCATCAATATCCTTTTTCATTCCAGGCCACCAGTAGGTGTATCGAAGGTCTTGATACCTCTTGTCGGCTCCTGGGTGTATAGAATATCGTGTTTTGTGCGCCACATTCATAAGAAAATCACGAAGGTTATTGTGGTCAGGAATCCATAAGCGATATAGACAGTATAGAATACAGTCGGATTTAGTTTCAATTTTTTTTTTAGTTTAGCTCCACAAGACGGCTCCTTGCGTACGTCTCTTTTCTGTTACTGCAACATGCTGGGCTTCTCGGATTTGATCTTTGATGTCGCTTACGATTTTATGCATAATAGTTTTGAGGGAACTGATACGTTTGTATTGGTAAGGTATGTATCATAAAACAAAAACTTCAACCATAACGATATTTAAACCTACACGGAACTTTTCATAACCTCCTGGTAATGCTTTTGATCCTTTGCCAAGAATACTTATATATAGGAAGTACCAGCGGCGTATCCACCATATTCTTGTCAAATTTTCGTTGGCTTTATCAGTAAATCATGATCAGTTCTATGTGACTCTAAAACATAAACAACACAACGAACAAAACTTGAGTCTCAATTCTGAAATGATACATGACTAAATGATGACAGTACCTCTCTCGTTGGTTATGATGAAGGGGTCAGTCTATGTAAAAGTGTGACACAACCCAACTTCTTTAAATGATGAGATTGAGATATGTTGAGATGTATGATGATATGAATGTTAAATCAATGAGTATAGAACAAAACTGTAATATCAAATCGCATTAAAATTCTTGGATACTTAATTTCCAAATTTTACAACTGAGATACGGAAAGATTGAGATAACATAAAGAAAACATTAAAACTAGACGATTGGAGTTGAGTCTTGATTCTTGGTGAGAAAGAAACTAGTTGGGTGATTCGTTTGGGCCGTTATCATTTTCAACAGTATTGGCGTTGATGTTATAAGCTCTTCCTCTTGCAGGTGGTGGAGCTTGGTTAGCTTGATTCACCGGATTTGCTTGAGCTTGGGCATGAATGATGTTCACCAAACGTGGACAAGTGTTTCTAAAGTGGTTTGGGTCTCCACAGTTGTAACAAGCCCGCATAGATTGCACCATGGGATAGTTGGGTTGGTAGTATGATTGGGCTAAATGTTGGGTAGGTGGTAGTAGTAGGGGTTGTTGGGCTTGACCCATTATTTGCTGGTGGGTTTGGGTTAAAGGCTGGTGGCGGTTCGTTCGCTGAGGTATGCGACAGGTTTGAACAATATGGCCTGCGCGACCACAGCCAGTGCAATGTTGGCAGGGATGATCAGGAAAGTGATGGTATTGGCAACGGTTGCATTTTGGTAATGGGCCGGAGTATGGCTTTTTATATGGTGCAGGTGAAGGGGCAACTTGAGTGATGGGTGCAGCAGGGATAGGGAAATTTGCTTGTGTGACAGCAAAGTTTCTTGTGTTTCGATTCCTTTTACCAGTAAACTTCGAAGAGGAACCAGAATGGTTTGAAGTTTGAGCCTCGATGGGGGCTTTCTTTTTCTCCTCTTTGAATTTACCGTTTCGAATGCGATTTTCGGTCAGTTCAGTCGCTAGCTCCATAGCAGCTTCAAGTGTTGCTGGCGAAATGCTGAGAACTGAATCTTGAATTTTCGAGGGAAGACCTCGAATATAATGCTCGATCAAGCGATAAACTGGGGTGAACAAATTAGGGACCATTTGGTTCAACTCTAAGAACCTCTTGTTGTAGGTGGTATGATCTCCCTCCTTTTGCTTTAAAGAATGAAATTCGTCCTCCAACTTTTTAATTTCACTCCTAGGACAGAAACGCCTAGTCATGATTTCCCTTAACTCCTCCCATGTTAAGGCCATTGCATCATCAATTCCCCTCTTCCCCTTTTCAGTATTCCACCAGGTGAGAGCTACCCCAAATAGTCTCCCGGTGGCGTATCGAACCTTGCGATCCTCAGGACAATCGCAGTTGAGGAAGGTGTTTTCCATTTCCTCAAACCAGTGGAGGAGAGCAGTGACACCTTCGGTCCCTTCAAATTTAGGAGGATCACAAGACTTGAAATGTTTGTATGAGCACTTGCTGGTAGGAGGGTTGCCGATGTTCTGGTCATGTTGTTGGGGAGGATTAGTGGGATTTGTGGCGAGAGCTTGTTGTACTTGAACCACAATGTCAGGAAGTACCGCGGCCATTTGTTTCGCAATTTGTGTGGCCAAACGTTCGTGAGACCTTCCTGATCTTTTACCCCCTCGTTGTTGTCTAGACGACATCTACAGGAACATACATAAGAAGATTGTGAGTTTATGGAGTCTTTTTAGGTGTCATGTGTCTCAAAGAAAATGAAAATAATATAAATATCAATAATCCAACTACATCCATAGGATGTCTTGGGTTTGCTCATGTTGGGCCTCAAATGTCCCCCATACCTTCACCTGTATAGTCATGTGGGCCCCCATGACTATTGGCTTGGTAGGATTCACATTAGTATTGGCGATTTAACACTCGCATCACCCGAATGCAAACCACAAAATATGTTTACGAGATGTATGGTCGGAATGTGTCCAGGTGTAGACACAATGACAACTCAAAGTGGGGTTAGCTCACACGACGTTTGGTATAGCATGCTTTAGCCTAATAGGTACTTCGTACTCTCATCGTTAGTCCCCAGGTAGGCAAACTGGTCCTTTATTTTGGATTTATACGAATGCCAGCCTAGACAGGACGTTCCGACTACCGGTACTGGTACCCTTCCAGTTACTACATGCCCGTCATGAGAACTCACTTTGATGAGATTTGAAAAACACAAAAATCATTGTAAAAGCAATCATGAAAATGATGTGGTGTGTGCTTTCATGGATATGATATGTTATGAGAATATGATTCATGATAGGCATTATATGATAATATATACTTATGAACATGCTTGCATAACATTGAATGTAACATTTAACATAAAACATATAAACATCATGAAATTTGGCATGTATCACACTAAAATCTTAAAAATTTCTAATCAACTATAGTATAGGCTCTAAGGGTCTAATAACCTATCCTATATCCCTATAGTCATGGCTCTGATACCAATCTGTCACACCCCGACCCGCAGCGGAATAAGAGTCGGGGCATAATTGGGTTATCACCAAAGCTCATGATATTACTATTATGTTTCATATTTATTTAAATCAAAATTACATTCTCAATAATCCAAACATGTCCATACAAATACAAAGAAAAATAACCAACTAAACAATTCCAAGCTCTAAACCATTTTATTCTTCTAGGCCAATCCTATGTGTTTCTGCTGCAGCTGGTTCACCTGTATCATGTGTAAAAATGGGGGTTTTTGGGTCAACATAAGTTGGCGAGTGAACCTTGTTAGATAAACATTTATAATTGATTTTCTTGTTATTTTATCAAGGAAAAATTGTGCATAATCATAAGTGAGCAAATGTAAAGAATCAAACAGTAGCAATAACAATCACAAACTATAACATACAATAACATATAATAACATACAATAACATACCAACATCATACAATAAATAACATGAATGAAACTGTGCGATCAAGGCTCAATCAAACGGAGCCGATCGTATTGCATGTACTGAAAATGATAAATGTCTGTGCGATCAAGGCTCAATCAAACGGAGCCGATCGTATGTTGGCACGCCAGGTTCACGCTCATAATGTAATGGGGAACATGCTCAACGCTCATAATGTAATGGGGAGCGGCGGCCTATGAAATTGCATGTACTGAAAATAATAAATTAAATCTAACAATAACCACACAAACAGTTGAAACAGGCTGAATACACATTTGTTCATGATATGATGTATGCACAATGATTTAAATATAATAAATGGCAAGACACATGATACACCCCAAAGACGTGATTAAAACGGGGAATTTGTAAAGATTCACTCACATTGGGTGCGTTTGATTGGAGATGGTGAGATGCGCACGAGTTGGAAGAGTTGAACAACGAGAATTACTAACCTAAATAAATAACGGAAAATATAGTAAATGAGTGGATTTTATTAAGGATTTTAATGGAATTTTTAGATATATTTTTGTGAGTTTAAGGCTATTTCCTATCTTTAAAAACATTATTTTTAAATTAAATTAAATAATTAAAAATATAAAAATATGTTGACTTTTTTCATTGACCGTTGACCGTTTGACTTGTTGACCGGTTTTATTGTGTAATTGTATGCGCCGGGTGAGGCTCGAACCCGAGACCTCCTGTACGCGTGCACGCAGCTCTACCAACTGAGCTACGTGTCTAACCCGAAATAATTCTGTTTTTAATTATACTTATATATTAACTCAGCTTATTCAAAATTCTTTTATTTTCAAAAACATTTTAAATCATCGAACCGGTGCCATGTACAGGTCTCGAACCCGGGACCTGTGCTTTAACGCTACACACAGTCCACCGCTGGACTGTGTGTCTAACTTGGTTAATATACAGATTTTTATTTTTTTTAACAACTAACGTAAGTTAACCCGGTTCAGTTAGAAAAATAAAACGTTTTTTTTATTACGGAGAGGGTGCGTGTATCAGGGATCGAACTCGCGGCGTGTGCGTATTATTTGCACACAGTCCACCGCTGGACTGTGTGTCTAACCCGAGATAATATCCAGATTTTATTAAACTTATAATCAACTATCATCGTCTTCTTCATTTCAAAATTACAGACTGCGATTACACCATTATATCTTGTTTAATTCGATTGATAAACATTGTACAGACTAATATGAAATGGCAGAGACGATATTTAGAAGTAAACATACTGGTGAACGATTTATTTCGGAATTCCGGCAAGGCGTCGGCTCTGTTTTTATGAACTTCAACTGAGCAAGCAAATTAACCGTTTTGATTAGCTAATCGTGGAATTGAAGTGCTAAACAAACGTTAACAGAGTGTTTGAATGTCCTTACCGTTTCACAGATGAAAATAAGGATTTCCAGAAGTTTTCCGGCGAACTGGAATTATCCGATAACAGCGTCTGAATTTGATTTCAATTGAAAGGTCTGAGTTAAAAATAGCTTAACAATTGTTAGACCACGACGGTATTGAAAGACTTACCGTTTTGATGGAGAATACGGTTTTCCGGCGACTTGCAAACTTTCCGACGAGTAAAATTTGATTCTCCGGCGGACTGAAACTTGAGCGAAAATGTAATTGAAAGTCTGTAGATTATGTTTGAGTCGTGAAGGAGTACAAAGATGGAAGTAAAACTGGAATTGAAGATTTTCAGTTATAAAAACCGATCCACTTCTAGAATTCAAGTTCATTCAAAGCAACTTGATTGAAAACGTCGGTATATCGGTTATACTCAGTGAATCGCGAGTATTCAGATCGTCTTTGAGCGTTTGATAACCGATTTCAGTTACAGTTGGCGTAACCGGTTGATTTATGTTTGTAGATAAGATTTATTTGTTTCCTAGAGTTGACAGAAAACAACAAGTGGCGGAGTGGTTATGCGTGTGAGTGTTAAGTCTTTGGAGTTCACAACCCGGCTGACCCGGGTTCGAGTCCCGGCAGCCTCATTTTATTTTTATTTATTTTATTTTTACTTTTTATCAATTATAATTTTTATAGTTTAGTTTGTTTGTTAATTATGTATCATTAAAAATCAAAATAGCCATAAATACGCAACGTGACATTTATAACTTGATATTCGATTACAAAACGGAGCGGGTTTGGAAACCCGTTTTCGACAAATGTTACAGTCTGCGTGTTTATACTCGCGGGTGTGTGTATGTGGTCGGAGAAAGGAGGAGGGTGTCAGTTTATATTTTTTTATTTTTATTATTTCAAGGGTAATATAGTAATTTTGCATATACTTAACTGAGAAATCTAACAAAGGTTAGTGGTAAGGACCAAACGAGTGCAAAATTTGAAACTACTGGGACCAAGTGTGTAATTAGTGAACCACTGGGACCAAGTCTGCAAGATTTGCAAACCACAGGGACCAACCAAGCATTTAACTCTACTGATTTTAGATCTTACAATTTGTAAGATATAGGATTTTCTGGGGGAACTGTTTTTGGTTTGGGTTAAATAAGATTTTGGTCACGTTTTGTCGCTATATTTCTTGTTCTGTGTTTTTGTTACCATTTAACAACTTGCAACGAAAGTAGGATCTTGTCACGAATAAACTAGTTTATGTTACGAGTTCGTAAGCCAGTTAAGAGCAGTGAGAAGTCATTCTATAATAAATTTTTCAAAGAATGGTAGGGTCGTGCTATAGTAAATTGTTCAAAATAAGGGGTTTGCTATAGTAAATTGTTCAAAATAAGGGTAGGGACTGTCAAAATGTTTTATATATTATGAATGAATATGTATATGCATTTAAACTTTTTGTTAACCGGCATGTTTAAGGATTTTTTAACATGGCATGTTTGTGAAAGAAGATTTAAGATGATATGTTGTTTTTGAAAGAAGGAATGATCTTGTATAGAAATGTCTAAAACAAACGTAAGAGTTTGTTTTCAATGTGTTGGATAGTCTTTCATTATATTTTAATATTAGTATATGTATATTTTCTTTCAATGAAGAATTATTCAAAAATGAAAAATGTTATTACTTTTAAATATAAATAATATATAACCTTAAGGGAGATACTGATCAAAGGAGAATCTAATTTATCCACGAGAAATATAAGAAACAAGTTGATTCATTTTCGTGGGTTAAATGAAAATGTGTGAATGAACATAGATTGAAGTGGGGAGAAAACTTTCAAGTCATTTCATATGAATTGGGTTCGGTTATTTGTCAGTTGACTAAATGAAGAAATTTAGCTCAAAGGAAACCGTTGAGTTAATTACTGTTTTCGCCCCTGTGGTTTGTCAAAAATCACTATTTCAGTCCATTAGTTCAAAAATTGCGATTTCAGTCCATGTGGTTTCACTTTCGTAACCATTTCAGTCCACCAACTTAACTCCATCCATTTATTCTGTTAACTTTGGGTGAAATTACCAAATTGCCCCTGTGGGTTCATTAAAAAAACGGTGATCACAGGTCTCGAACCTATGACCTTTGCTTTGAGAAGTAGTTGTTAGACCATTAGGCCATGTATCAAGATTGTGTTTGTATTCAGATTGTCTTACTGATAACATGTCTATCCATCATCTTCTCCAAACCAAAACCTCTCATATTTATCAATGGAAGAACAACCAAACAAAATTGTCAGCTCAATTCATAGTTCCCGGTGACTACTTGAATTCCTACAACCTGAAACTCCACTCCGACGACCCTCCGTCACCTCTGAACGAAACAAACACACACCCAAGACTCCCATCTGATCTCTCTCGGTCTCACCTTCTCTAACCTCCCTTAGTCTCATCTTCTCTAGTCTCCCTCAGCCATAACCGCTGCACACCGTTTTTCCGGCGACGAACACTCACATCAGAAAACTAACTTTTTGCATCAGATTTCACCAAACTAGACCACAGTAGGTCATCTCCAACCTTGTCTGACCATCGTAGCCCATCAGATCTGTGAAAAGATCATCGCATCCGTCACCACCTATTTTCCGGCGAACCCTTCCGTCGAGATGTCGTGACTTCGGACGTAGGTAATCTCCTAATCCTATAGAAAAGTCTCAGGTTGATGATTAAACCTTAAAATCTGGAACAAAAACAAGTGTTATAAAATGGGTATGCAAAGCTGGGGTTATGAATGAAAGAGATATAAAGATGATAGAACATGTTATAAGGAAAACAATCTGAATACAATAACAATCTCGATACATGGCTTAATGGTTTAACAACTCCTCCTCAAAGGAAAGGACAAAGGTTCGAGATCTGTGATCACCGTTTTTTTAATGAACCCACAAAGGCAATTTGGTAATTTCACCCAAAGTTAACATAATAAATGGATGGAGTTAACTTGGTGGACTGAAATGTTTACGAAAGTGAAAGCACAGGGACTGAAATCGCAATTTTTAAACTAATAGACTGAAATAGTGATTTTTGACAAACCACAGGACGAAAACAGTAATTAACTCGAAACCGTTTAGAGCCATTCAAGGCACAATTCAAGCGTCTACTCCTCTTAAATAGCTTTATGGAATAAAATTGGATTAGTATTATAATAATATTTTTGTTTTTATGGGTAATTGAATGAAATTGATTATTATCATTCTATTTTCTTGTTTGGTTATCGTGTGTGAATGGAGTGAATCATTACTTTATGTTGTTTGGTTGACAGGAAAATACAAGAAATAAAATCGATGATGAGTGACGGTCGTGGCTGGTGGCGGCATGTGGTGGTGATGACGGCGGCGGGTGGTGATGATCGATGAAAGGTGCAAGAGGGAATTAAACGGAAAAAACGAGGGGGTGAATAGAATGAATTTGAGGTGTTTAGAGGGCATGATCGATTCGATTTCATTGACTAACCAAACACCAACATAAAACTTTTTACCTCGTCAGAATATAGTTGTTATTACCTGTTTGTTTGATTTATCAATTTTAATATTTTTATACTTACTTAGACATTCAAGTTACTGTACAAAAAATTTCCTAATTTAATTAATTCATTTGGTTAGCTAAAAACACTCCAAAATATGTCCTAAACTCTGATCTAAAACTCAATTGTTCTGGAACATTAGAAAACAATCAATATTTCAACTTTGTAGACCATAAACCGACCCTAAAGTTTTGTTTAAGTCATAAATTACCCTAATTAACAATAATTGGTAAGATCCAATTAATCCTAACACTTAATCCTTGTCGACTGTTTTAAATCATTCATGAAAAATCAATACACACGAAAACATCCTAGGGTAAATTCGTACGTGATGTACATGTGTACATGTACATGAAAGCTAGTGATTTAGCAATGGACTTGGACTTTGTTTTGAGACTTGCATCGAGTCTTATGTGGTTGTTTGTTCACATGTAGACCTTTGTGTAGAACATATGTCGTGACATATTTTGAATAAATGCATTTTTAGTATTTCTCTTGTATTAATGAGTGTAAGTCCCAATACTGATCTTTAATATAATATCAAGTTAATATAATCAATTAGGCGGAATCTAACGATTACATGATTAAAAAACAAGAATACAATATCACAAATTGCATACGACTACTATTGAACGAGAATTCTTCTAGTACAAGTGTGTGGAAGAAGAGTAAAATCACTAACCTAGTTATGATAACCAAAACACATGGTATACACCAAGTTGTTCTACAGCCCACAAGCCCACCGTGAACCCATGTTCACGGTGCAATACCCAAAACCCATATATGGGTAATACAACCCATTGATGCATTAGCCTCTAGAATAGGACCTTACAATGTGTTCTGAAATACGATCATCGCATTCCTACGTTTCCGCCTGTGTTGGGTGTCCACTTGAATCCAGTTCACTAATATTGTTAGCGTTCTTTTAGTTCAATGGAATTTCAATCAATTGTTATATGTACACGACATTAATATAGAGGGTACAAGATAATAATACATATCGTAAAAAGATTTCTTTAAATTTAACAAAAAACTAAAAAATCCGAACAAAACCCAACCCAACCTTTCTCTCTTTCCCCTCTTTACTCATTCGAGCATGTCCGTCGCATGTTCTACCCTCTTACAATTTTGGTTTGGTGGGGATGATGGATTGAAAATTAGAACTTCCTGTGTTGTTACAAAGAGTAGACAATAGATATTGAAGAAGGTTTGGCCGGGTTACTTTTATGAGCACAATGTCATGGGCCAATGTTCAAAGGCCGTTTTGCTTGCGTTGTACTTGAACGCTTAGGTTTATTGGCTAGTCTGAGACTTTATCAGGGACGACCTCAACAAATTAAGAAGGTTTACGTGCCTAGCCGATGTTTATCCGTCAAACGTACCACTGGCTAACAGTTGTTGCCGCTCTCCCGATGAGTACAAGCAGGACGAAACCAGTGACCCAAATCAAGAGCAGGATGGATTGGCTTATCCCA
Organism: Scalesia atractyloides; assembly: GCA_947069175.1. Taxonomy (NCBI): domain Eukaryota; kingdom Viridiplantae; phylum Streptophyta; class Magnoliopsida; order Asterales; family Asteraceae; genus Scalesia; species Scalesia atractyloides. The sequence goes on from CAMTDV010000027.1 coordinate 9,420,767, forward strand.
AGGAAATGGGGCGCCACATGAGGATCGAAAGATAATTTTGTGACAATAAACTTGAAACCCCAATTGATTATAAGTGTTTGTTGACTAGGGTTACTTTTCTTTATACGGGTTTTATTTGTGTTTTTGTTTTTATTATATTAAAAAACATATAACTTTTTGTTAACTATATGCAATTATGCATTATTTTCATATCGTGCACTATTTGCATTGGTGTCTTGTACCTAAGACAAATTGATTGAGAACCCTTTAGGTTAATAAAATTTTCTGGCGATGTTCGCAAGTTCGATTCAAATGGCTGGAAAATGGAAACCACAATGTTGCACAAGCAAAAGAGAAAAAAAAATAGGATGAGTTGAAGTGACGGTTTTCGTCAAACAGAGGGACTAAAAGTGTATTTAAAAGAGACGCCATGTTTTGACTTTTGATGTCAAACAACAAAGTCAAGAAACTTGATTGAGATAGTTATGCTTTAAATCAAAGAAAAGCAAGTGTGTCACATTAAATTATAGAAACTCTATTTATTTTAAAAATCGAAATAATAACTTACAATTTTGGATTATAATAAAAATAATTCGTTGTCATGTTCTGACCTTTGTACTCATGTTTTGACTTTTTGTAGTTAAACAAGACATTTGAAGAAACATGCTTTCATAATTTGTTTCGATATAGATAAAAAAAATGTCCAATGATGAATTATAACAAAAAGATATCAACTACAAATTTTCTAACAATCTAAATCTTACTAATTTATGCAAAATTTTGATTTGAATTATTACATATTATATTACACTTGATGCGTCTTATTTTTGGTGTAGAAAGCACACATCTTTTTTCATGATTTGCTTAGATATATAGATGAAAAAGAAGGTTCAATGTTGAATTATAACAAATATCATCAACTACAAACTTTCTAGCAGCCAAAATCTCAATAATGTATGCAAAAGAATCTAACAATCTTTCATCAAAATATTATTAACTTTAAAAGGATGATGAATCTTAAGGGTGGGCATGTTCGTAATATCTTAGGTAAATCATACATCATATTGTTCTGTCTATAGGAAATATATTGACTTTAAGTAATGCTCTACCTCAAATATCACCAACACGATAATCTATAATGGGTGATTATTGTGTATGTGTTGTGAGAAAAGAGGAAACCGTAGAAGAAAACAAAAGGCCTTTTTTCTTTTTTCCTCAGTGGTTTATAGACTTGAAAAGAGAGTGAACACAAATTTATGTTACATATTATATCAAACCATAGAAGAAGACAAATTTATGTTACATATTATATCAAGTCTTATATAAAAAGCTAAAAAGTTAAAACCCACCATAATGGGCTATTTGCAAAATCCAGTCATTTGAATAATTAAAATCGTTCTATTCTTTTTGGTTGCCTTAAGGAAGTGGATCCTTGTGACATGTGACATATCACATGAAGACTTTGGGCTTTTAAGATGGATGTCATATGGGCTGAAGGTGTCAGGGCTTTCTGATTATGGAGTTTACTTCTGTCTTGGTTCGAGTGGGGATAGCATTTCTCTCCTGCATGTTCATGAAGTTTTGAGAATTTTGGGTTTATATGATAGATGTCATGTGGGCTTGCAGCCTGCAGGTGGGGACTTCTTGCTTTCTTCAGTTGGAGTCTGTTTTGGGCTTGTAATATAAATGTCATGTGGGCTGTGGCTGCATATGTCTGGGCTTCCTGATTATGGAGTCCACTTTGGGCTTGCAAAATAGATGTCACAGGCTGTGGCTGCATGTATCTGGGCTTCCTGATTATGGAGTCTTTATTGAGCTTGTAACTTTGTAAGATAGAATGATGGATGTCATATGGAATGTGTCCCCTTGTCTCAAGGGAACATATACCATTTGGATGTCATGATAACAAATTTAAGTGTTTGGATGAGTTTTTATCTTTTACAATAATAAAAAAGTATTAATAATTCTTGTAATATATGGCGTCCCGTACCAACCAATATTGTATGCTTTGTCCACCAGCTTATTGTTGTGTAATGTCTGAGTGGAAACTTTTTAGTAGATCACCCGTCATATATTGCTTCACTCAAACACACACCAATACGCACAACACATATTGGTGATATTTGAGGCGTGATATTTCTTATAGCCAAGCCAATAACTCTCCATAGATAGAACAAAATCATGTGGAATTCACCTAAATTGTCATGGTTTTAGCATTTGATAAGTTACAATATTTTTTCTTTTTTTTTTTTGTGAAAAAAGGAGAGGTCTTATGCATAAGTATAACATTTTTTGTGTTATATAACTTCCGATCCTTGTTTTGTTGTATGTTATTTACCTATCCAACACTCAAGTAACACATAAGATTCACCAGACAATAATTTTGAGAGGTGACACCAGTAAAAAGATATGCTTCTAAACATAAGATTCTTAAACCTTTAAAGAGCCAGGTGACATAAACTTTATTGCTTTATATAGAACTGGAGTGAACTACCAGACAAAGAAAACAACCAGACTATTGTAACTTATAACATTGTTTCTTTCTATTCATAGTTCATACTACAAAAAAACCCACCACACAAAATGACAGAACAACAATTTGTTTATTCATTCATCTAATAATAGTGAAGGATATCTATCATCCATTGGGCCTTATAACAAGGTTTTAACCCCATGGATCTTCTAACGGGTTATTAATGTTACAACTTTGTCGTGACTCGGAAGTACAACGATCCGTGACAAGGTTTCATCTATTGGGTCTTCTACAAGGTTTCAACCTATGGACCTTCTAACAGGTCATTAATGTTACCACTGTCTTAATTGAGGGCTTAACCAAACTTTTAAAATGGCGATTAGGATTTTTATTAAAAAAATACCACTACACAATAATGTTTGAGATTGTTTGGGGGGGTCGGGGTCTCCCTCTACATGTGGGTACGCCACTGCAAGGTTCACATGTACCACCACAATCACTTCAAGTCAAGATAACTTCTTCTCACGTTGCTATAAAGACCCAAGTCCAGCTACGCGAATAAATTTCAAACAAATTGTGCATTTATTGAGGTCATATCATATATCTACTACAAGTTGTTAATATATTATATGTCAAATTAAAGACTGTATTATATTTATAAGGATGAGACTGCTATTTATTAAAAATAAAATTCAAAGGGTGTAGTGGTGTGGCCATTATGAATTGTTTGCTTTTTATGAAAAAGACCGTAGCAAAATTCAAAATGTTGAATTGGAAAAACAAATATAAACAAAGGTGATTCTTCTTTCTCTTTTGTAAGAAAACATAAGGACCCATGAACAACGTGTGGTGTTTGATTCATTCAAATATCTTTAAAAGGGAATAATGTAATTTTAGATGGAAGGATTTTAAATCTCAAATCATAATATTCGAAATATAAACAATAATGAAAACTTCAAATTACAAATTACAGGTGGGGTTAAGGTTTAAATTTTGATTAAAAAGTCACCCTATATGTTTTTTTCTATATATTTCGTGTTTTTAATTTACGAATATGATAAAAAAAAATAATTAGTTTATCAAGAAATTTTGACCTTTAATTTTATAAAAAATTAATGGTTATAATCAAAATGTTGAAAAAAATAAGGGATGTAAGAGTAGTTTTGAAATAACTACTTTTGTTGATTTTTTTAATTTATTTTTATTTTTTAAAACGTTCATAACATTTTTAAAGATTCATAACTTTTTAATACGCCAATCTTTTTTAATAAAAATGTCATCACAAAATCAAGTATTTTTTAGGTTTAAATTTAAGCACTATATTGTTATATAAAGACGACAATTTAAAAAAAAATTCAAAATTTATGTTGTATAATATTTTTATACTTATTTTTTGTATCAGATTTTTATTTTTATACTGTATTTTTTGTACTAGATTTTTTGTGAATTTTTTATACTTGATTTTTCTGATCTAGATTTTCTTGTATTATTTTTCGTCTGCTAGAATTTTTGTGTTCTATTTTAAGAAAACAAAATGGTAAAAGTTTGTGTTTTATGATAAAAATGTCCTTAAACCTTAGCTATTAGGGAGTAACACATGTCATCTAGACAATACTTCTTATACTAAGATAAAAACCCTCTTTTTAGATGATCTTCTCCCTTTAATTTACAACATTATAATATATACGGAAACGAGGTAATATGGTATAGTAAAAAACACCACTATAAAATTTGTGATAGTTTTTGATTATATTATATACTAAAACGAGGTAATATGGTATAGTAAAAAACACCACTAGAAAATTTGTGATCGGTTTTGGAGACAGTTGATACCTAGATCGTTTTTGTTTTTTTGTTTTTTTTTTTTTTTTTGTGACCGACTTCAGCCACCAAATTTTGGTCGGAATTTTGCTACATATTTTATTAAAAAAATGATCCTCTTTTAAATAAAAAAGGATATTTCCATATTTGCAAATATATTCAAATTCGTACAAACATCAAAAATAATAAAAATAAACCAAGAGTTTCTAGAAAAGTAAAAAATTACACAAACAAAATATAGGGTGGCATTCTCACCATAAAATGCGCCTTCATTATTTTCTCAAGTACAAAGATATAAAAATGTGCCTTCATTTTTTTCAAAAGAATCAAATATGCACTATTGCCATACGTAGAAGTTAATAATTTAAAAGAGGAAGAGTCTCCTACATGAAATACACCCACTCACACATCGTTTCTCCTTTTGTTTTACCCTTCAAAACTAGGCTTTCATTAACGCTTAAGGCTTTGTGGTTATATATAGCCTTTATTTTCTCGCTGAAGATTAAGCAAATGAGTTTTAAGATTTATATTTTGTAACAGAACTTTAATAACTGATTAACGATTCTTTTAAGTTTATTATTGGAAGAAAAATAAATTTTTAAACATTGTATGATGACTGTGAATACATTACAAAAAAAAAAACAATTAAAACTGTCGATCCAACCTAACTCTATATGATCATCCTCATCACAGTAGACGATAGACAACTATCATCTCTTCTCCACGTTGGACTCAAGTCAGAAGCTTCATTGGCAGCCATTCTTTCTCTTAGAGTGACTCAAGGAGGAGTGAAATAGATCAAGAGTTTTGGGTCTCACCTCCCAAGGGCCTCCAAATTCTTAAAACAAAAATATTTTGTAGGTAATTTGGGTTCTTGATTTTTTTGGTGGTGTGGATTGTGATTTATAGTTATGCCATCTGCAAATAATACATGATTCATAGAATCGACAACAAAATAATTTTTTATGGAAAGGCTGTAAATTACTGTCCATTTTCCTACAGTTTGTTTGATTAAATTTATTAGTTATATCTTTTTATATTGACCATCTATCTCTTTCGACCTTTTTGTTAGGAGTAATTGCAGCACCCTCTAGGGTTATTTAATCTTGATGTATTCCCTTTTAATATGATATAGAGAAAATTGATATCAAATTCTTCATGGTAGCAAAGATCCTAAAATCGCTCGATTAACGATATATATATATATATATGAGATTTTATAGATATATATATATATATATATATATATATATATATATATATATGGGGAGATTTTATGCAGAACACTAAAAGATATTGCGAGAACACGTAGAATAAAATGAATCATCCATGTTTTCAATCCTAAAAACCTAAAAACTCTATGAAATGTTACAAATGTAAGATTTATTGTTTCTTACACTATCATTTAAAAAAATAAGAAAATCTTTTAGTTTTTATATAACCTACACATATATAAGTTATGTGTAGGTTAAATTAACTAGATGTATGTAGGGTATGTGTAAGTAAAAATATATTGTTTTTTTATGTATATATAATACACATATTAATGTAAGAAATAAAAAAAAAGTGAGACTTAAATCTCAAAATTTAGTGATTTAGAGTTGCTTTTTTTGTTCTCGCAATAATTAGTGTTTTACAATGATCCTCATCCTATACACACACACACACGTTGATTAGCAATCATGGTCAATGGAAAGAAAAAGGAAGAAACCCATGTCGACACCAACTCACCATTTTATATTCACGCTTCCTAAAGCATTAGACCGATCCAAAGAGACGTGAACAACAGCCAAACTGATCAAAGAGGACATTGTGATTTCTATGGTTGTGATATGCACAACAAGGATGAGTCACCACCAGAAGCCAACATAGCAGGAAAGGTTAATCAAAGTGACGATTGGATAATTGATTCAGGTTGCACCAAACATTAAACATATCAAGTCGAATGGCTAGAAGGTAAAACTGTATCTATTCTTGAGTCTCCTATTATTATACCAAATGGTGATTCCATACGTATCGAGGGTAGGGGGAGTTGTCATTTGCCAAATGGAACCACTTTTAAAAGAGTTACATGTACCGAAGTTTAAATACAATCTTTTATCCATAAGCCGCTTGTCAAGAGAGCAGTAATGCTCCATAACCTTTTTCCCCAAGTTTTGTTACATGCAGGACTTGCGTTCGAAGGGATTGATTGGAGTGGGTAAATGCAGAAACGGGTTATATCAGATGGAGATGGTAGAGAATAAAGGGAAGGCAATGATGTCCACGACCGATGTATGGCACAAAAGACTATGTCATACCTCTAGTAACAAACTCTCTCATTTTGATTTTGTTAAGATCGTTTCTTTTAAAACTGTGGATTGCAACTCGTGTGCTAAGGCTAAACATAGATCACCCTTTAAAATAAGTTATACTAAAAGCAAGGAATGTTTCAAATTGATGAATTGTGATATATGGGGGTGGTACAAACGCCCGTCGCTTACGTGAAAAACTATTTTTTAACAACACCAGACAACTATAGTCGATCTGTTTGGTTTTTTTCTTTTGAAACATAAGTTTGAATTAGGTGACCAAATAATAAGATTTCACTAATGGGTTAAGAACTAATTTGGAAAGTTAATTAAAGGGATTCGTTGTGACAACGGGGGTGAATTTATATCAAATCGAATGAAACAATTTTTATGTCGAGTAAGGAATGATTATTGAAACGAACTTCCCTCACAAGCCACAACAAAATGGCGTCGTGGAACGCAAGCATAGGCACCTACTTTAAACCGCATGAGCGCTTAGATTTCAGGAAAAAATCCAAAAAGATTTTGGGGCGAGTATGTCTTGAACGTGATCTATATAATAAATCATCTTCCTTCGAAAACCATCAACAACACCCCAATTGAGATCCTATATGAACGAAAACCCAATTATAAGCACATGAAGGTTGTTGGATGTCTCGCCTATTTCCTAAACACCGACAATAAGGGAGATAAATTCGAATTAAGGGGGATACCTGGAGTATTTTTGGGTTACCCACAGGGGGATACCTGGAGTATTTTTGGGTTACCCACCGGGGACGAAATGGTACAAAATATATGATAGGGTTCAGTATAAAATAGGGTGTCAAGGGATGTAGGCTTTGCTGAAGGTATATTTCTCTATAGTAACTCTAAGACTATTGACAAAGAAAAAATAAACAAACATTTTAGTTTTCTCCCTTGGTATTATACAACCACCAATGGAACCACTGAGATAACATTAAGCTAAACTAAAGGCCTAAATGTTAGTGAATCACTAGAAGGTTGGCTAGGAATGTTGATCTCAAGTAACACATCCTAACCTGAAAATGAAAATGAGTCTGATCAAAATGAAAATGGGTATCCTGTTACGAATGAAATGCCCACACGACAAAGCCAACAACTCAAAAACGGAAATGAAGATGGATCACACAAGTCTACTAGTAACAACGGATCTCATATACAACAAAATCTTCAAACCGAAAACATAGATGAGACATTCCATAAGGAGCCTGAACCAATCACAAAACAAAGAAATAGGACCCAACCAAAACGACTAGACGATTTCATCTTTGATCTCCCACCATCCATCAATAATGTTTTACCCTTTGCCGATAAGGAGCTCTGACGGTACATTCCATAGCAAACTTTATTTCTTATAAACTATTTTTTAACACACATAAAGCCTTCTCGGCGGCCATCAACTCGATTGATGAGTTAATGTCTTTCAAACATGTTGTACAGGATGAAAAATTGAGAAAATCTATGCAAAAAGAAATACGAGCCTTAGAAGATAATGGAAGATGGACTCTCAAAACCTTACCAGAGGGAAAGCGGGCCATAGACTATAATGGGTCTATAAAGTGAAGTTCAAAGTCAAGGGAGAAGTAGAAAGGTACAAACCGAGGCTCGTAGCTAAAAGGTTCACACAATTAGAAGGAGTAGACTTTCATGACACCTTTGTTCATGTTGCCCATCTTGTTACACTTCGTGCCCTCCTAGCCGTGATACTCAAGAAAAGTTGGCTTATCCATCAGCTAGACATAAACAACGCCTTTCTACGCAGAGATCTCAATGAAGAGGTACACATGTATATCCCACTAGGTTTCAATGTAGGAAAAGAAAACCAAGTCTGTAGATTGACAAAGTCACTATACAGTCTTAAATAGGCTTCTCAAAACTGGTGTCAAAAATTCCCTTGGCCCTCTTAGTGCTCGGCTTCAAGCAAACCAAAGCCGGCCACTCTCTTTTCATTTACAAATAAAGGAACCATTTTTGTAGCAACCCTTATATATGTTGATGATGTTATTGTTGTGGGAAATAATCTATCAAAGATCAATGAGAAGAAAGACTACATCGACAAGAGATTTAGCATCAAAGACATAGGAAATCTGAAATACCTCCTAGGGTTTGAAGTGGCCCGAACAAAGGAAGGCTTAGTTCTTAGCCAACACAAATACACACTTGACATTCTAGAAGATTGTGGGGTCTTAGGCTCTCGGCCGAGTGCTTTTCTTATGGAACAAAACTTAAAGTTGGGAAAAGGTGACGAAGAGCCAAAAGTAGATGCTAGCCAATACAAATGACTCATAGGGAGACTAGTATACTTACAACCTACATGACCAAACATTGTTTACTCCGTAGATGTGTTAAGCCAATTCATATCTGACCTGTGACAATGTCACATGGCAGTCACAAGGATCTTGAGATACCTAAAATTAACTCCGGGACAAGGAATTTTATTATCAAAAGAAGGTGGCACTAATCTTATAGCATACTCTAACTCAGATTGGCTTGGTTTTCCTTAATTAAGAAAGTCAAAAACCGGTTATTTGTTACAACTTGGGAGATCTCCAATCTCATGGATGTTTAAGAAACAATCCATGGTCTCTTGCTCCTTGGCTGAAGCTGAATATTGAGCAATGACACCACAATCAGTGAAACATTATGGATGCATTGGCTATTGAGTGAACTCAGACTAACTCAAGACCAACCGACTCCGCTGTTTTGTGACAACCAACCTCTAAACACATTGGCAACAACCTCGTTTATCACGAATGCAGTAAGCACGTGGAGATGGATTGCTTCTTTGTTTACGAATGGGTGGAATCAAGTGAAATACAACCAAAGGACATCGATACTAAAACCCAAATCGCCGACCTCTTTACTAAGGCTTTGGGCTCACAACAACTTCACTTTGTTCTTAGCAAGTTAGACGTACGTGACCTACACACAACTTGAGGGGGAGTGTAAATTATTGTGCATTTTCCTATAGGTTGTTTTTTATTAGTCGTATCTCTTTATTTTCACCTTCTATCTCTTTCCTTAGACCTTTTTGTTAGCAGTAATTACAACACCCTTTATGGTTTTTAATCTCATTGTATTCCCTTTGAATAAGATATAGAGAAAATTGACATCAAATTCTTCAAAGGATCCATTCTCATTGTGCACTTTGGATCCCAAAAAGTTTGAGCCGATCGTGCTTTCTCCTCCGCCCCTTACATTCCCCGCCTAATGCCATTCATGTACTTGGATTTCTCTCTCTTGCTCCTCGCCTTGTCATATTCACCCCTTACCCTCCTCTCTCTTCCATTGCGTTCCATGAATCCCTTCTAGATTACGTTAGATATGCTCTAATAAGACAAAACTCAATGCATCACAACTGACGATGCAGTTTTGTGATGTAGCAAACAAAAATCATGGCAGCCAAAAACTTACCATTGGAGGAGCCAAGCATCTGGGCTACCGCCCGTCTTTACGTGCAACATTCTTTAAAAGATAAAAGAATTTTTCATTATTCGACACTCACTAAAAATATCTATTCGTTTTCACTTCTTAACAGTTACGAAGTAAGAAAAAAAAATCATTTCTTTCAATTTACTTTTTTTTAATTGCTGATTTATGCAATTTTTTGTTTGTTTTAATTTTTTTAAATACTTTCATTTTTAATTCTATTTAAATAATTTATTTATATTTCTAAGAACATAAAAATTAAAATGGGTTACTTATAAATTAAATTGAGTATTAAAAATAAAACATAAATTGTGGTGATTACGTAGACATGTAAGTATTTATAAAGATGTTTGTAGTGTTGAAAATAAATAAATGTATCTGTCTATAAATACATTTTGCACCTGGTCTAATAACAACATTAAATCTGATAATGCTCCACTAAATTTCCATTAGTACTAATATAAGCATGCGCATTAATTGGTTTCTTTGTACCTCAAAGTTACTACAATGAACGATCAACCCATTTATCACAAATTAAGGCATCTACACATAGGTTGGTTAATTAGGTCTCAGGAATCTTGCTACAATTTAATTTCATAGGCATCTACGAGAGAACCTTTCTAGGGTTTTCTAATAAAGAATGACGCATTATGAATCCACTATTGACTAAGATAAAACATTTTTTAAGTTTTGTTAGGCGAGTTCACGTGGTTTTGTTTTTATGTCTTTATTATGCAATATATGAAGATTTTTTATTGAGTATTTTAGTTTTGGTTATATGAAATGATACTCCACTATTCTTAAACAATAGACACACTTAGGGTTGACCATATGATCCACCTAAAGCGAAAGAATAGTTGTATAACATCGTTTCAACATAGAACACACACTTTTGGTCAAGTTTCCTTGAAAAGTTTATATACGAACACACTTTTGTTTAAAGAATTTTTGTTTCTTAAACCATGCGTAATGGTTAATGCTATCTAAACGACATTTTTCGTCACATTAGCATCATAACGTCCTTAAAAAATGTGTAATAGTTATCAGTTATTATTTTCTATTTTGTTTTTTCTCCATTGGGTATTATACTATAAATGTGTCTCCCTCTTCATACCCCTATAATGTCTAGAGGGACGGTATTGAAGACGTTATCAAACTCATTAACGCCCATATAATGCCCTATCACACATGACCTTATATCATATAGAAATAATTTGAACATATACAAAAATTTAAAAGTTTTAAGGCATAAAGATAAAATTCCCCCTAAATTAAATTTTAGTATTCTTGCACAACATGATCGTACTAATGGATTAAGGATTTTTTTTAATAGGGGTAAAAATTAGACCTATCAAAACAAGTCAAATATCACAAAATAGACTAATCAAACGGGTCAATTAATAATAATTTGTTCGGCTAAATATGCTAAAATTATTTTTTGTTGAGTAAACTACAATTTAATCAGTCTCTACCTTTTTAATTTAACTAATCAAGTCCCTGTGGTTGTTCACGAGTATGTAAAATTTAGTTATACTTTTTAAACATTGTGGATTTAGGGTTAGTTTTCAGTAATTTCTAAAAGTAATAAATCAAATTGGCTTCCCACAACTTGTTAACGTACTACTCTTACTTCTGGTTCATTATTGAGACATTCTCTAGTTAGTGTGTAAAAAAATATTGGGGAAGAGAACAAACAACGGTAAAAAAACAATAAAAATCTTTCTAAAAGTTAATTTGATATAAATAAAAAAACTCAAAATTATCTACCATTTTTAAGACTATCCTCCTAGCAATTTTGGATGAAAAGTTGTTGGTTAAATCTTCGTAATTTAAACTCTGTATTATGTATGTGATAAATTATTTGACATTGAGTTGCATTTTCAAACCCCAGTAAAGAGCAAAGCAAAATATAATAAAATAATATTAAGCAAGGTATTTTTTATCAATACTCTTAGGGTTGTTCAAAAAGTTTGTGACTCGGTTTTCTTTCGAAGCTCACTCGGATTTAGTTTAGAAAAAGCTCGCTTGATATTGCTCAGTTTGAAACTGAGCCGGGCCGTCTCATTTAGAAAACGAGCTAAACTGACTCGGTTTGACTCGCTCAGTAACTCGACTCGGTTTAGCTTGGATTATTTACTTTTAATATATTATAGAAAATTGGCTATTAGTTGCAAATATTTAGAGTGCATTTGGAGATATATACATATTTGGGAGTTGATTAAGATACTAATTAACTTATATTGTATTTCAGTGAAATTTAAACTTATTCTTTATCTGGTTAAACTTGATTTTGACTAGTAACGTAATAGATTGAACTTATTATGAATGTGGTTTCAGCTTGGTTTCAAGCCCTAGACATTGCTAAGGATTGAGCCTGAAAGCTTTGATTTTACACATCAACACTCTTTCCATTACACAACAAAATTATTTTGTAGGCTTTTTTATTATGGCCTCCGAGAAAAACGGGCTTGTGCGGTTGCCCTGAGTAAAACAATACATGTAAATATCAGATCTTTATAAAGCGTGTTAGTAAAAATTTGAATAAGTATGTTTTATTGCTTCTTGTGAGTGATTTGAATTGACGGGTGTCACATTAATAAAGGAACCGATTTATCTTGTCATAAAGACAAAGTTACAAGACTCAGATCTATAGTAATATTGTCGATGAAATGACAAGTGTCGCACTAGTAAATAATGTAGTTAAGTAGTCATTCATGATTAGAGGTGGCTATATAATATGATTTTATCGTTTTACCTTTATTTTATGCTTATTCTAACTCTAGATTTTGATGATAAAATATGATTTCATTGTTTTTAAAGAAATAGATACCTTTATTACAATGTCTATTGTAGCTCTTGATTTTAGTTGTTATCGACATATGTGACTAGGTGTATGTTATGCCTGAAATGAGAATGTAATCATATCAATGAAAACGATTTCATATAGAATACCAAATAGGAACTAAAAACCAAACCTTGATTACCAAATATAAATCAAAGATCAAATCTTTGATGGATATCCGGAAGACTCGAAGATTATGTTCAAACTTTTGTGTTACTAATTACATTAACATTTTTATTTTAAAAAAAAGTTGTACTAGGAACAAATGTTTTGTAAGTTATATAATTTAAAAGTGGATTTTATTAATTTAATTAGAGAAAAAAAATACATTATTAGAAGATTTGATGTGAACACGACAAGTTGAAGTTACAGCATCTTTTATCATTTTTAGCATTTTCGTTCACTTGTTACCTATTTGAAAAGAAACAAAATCTTAAATCATTACCTTACTATTATTATATTTTTTTATTAATTTACTTAGGGTAAACAAAAATCCTTATGAAGTAATTTGAGTCCGTAAAGTATAAATACATTTTTTAAGATGATCACTGAATAAAGAGACAATAATCATTTAATATAAGTATAAGTCAATGCACGAAATATTTAAATTGCACTTAAATATATGTAGCTAGTTTTGTTTTTCTAACCCAATATTTTTCAACTAAATACTGTATAATCGTAATTTCAGCTTTGATTTGGTGGTAGTAGCTTTTGTGTTTTGAAGAAAAAAACTACACTTCACATCCTCTATATATATATATATAAAGTTGTTAGCTATAGTAATTCTTTAACTCATAATTTAACTATAAATTTTCATGTGTCTTTTGATCTTTTTGTCTTTTGAAACTTCACAATTACGATGTATAATTGACATTTATCAATAGCAGAAAAAGATTATTTTTTTAAAGTTCCATGAAAAGATTAAATAAAAATGAAAGACAACCCATAAATTATTTTTAGCAAATAGTATAAACATAATTTTCTTTAAAATCAACAAAAGTAAAGATTACTAAATTAATATAGTTTGAAACAGTTACAACTTAAAATTAAAATTAAAATTATAATAAACAGAATTTCTTTATTACAAACAAAAATTAAGACACATTGTGTGCTATTATATATATATTATTTGACATCACATCACCCCTAGCTCCTCTTATTTAGTTCTTCACGGACTTTAAAAAATTTAGTAAAAATTGTGTAATATGAAATTTAATTCTTTGTATATTGTTGACGGTGTCATTAATAAAGACCGATTTAATCCTGTCTAAGCAAAGTTACAACTCGACTATAGTATATTTCTATTTGAACATTTCCTAGTAATAATGTAGTTAGTAGTCATCATAGAGTGGCTATAAAAAACGAACTTATACCTTCATTCTGTATATGTGGGAATTAATTTGATATAATTAGTATTTTGTGTCTTTAGAAGAGATATAATATCAACCTTTGTTGTAACTTGATATTTAATTATCGAAAAATTATGTATAACCTTGATTTGTTAAATTATAAGTTAGAATAACATTATATAAAACGATTCATATGATGAAACCAATATCATAACCTAACCTTTATTACCAAATACAAATATAGATCAATCTTTGATGGAAAATCCAGGATACTTGAAGATTTTCAAAGTTTGTGTTTATAATTACATAACATTTTTTAAAAATGTATTTACTGAAACAAATGGTTTGAAGTTTATATATTAAAGTGGATCTTAATTATTAATTGGTTAGAAAAATATTATTAGGTTGGAATTTATATAAACGATATGGACTTAGAACTAGATTTTGTAGGTGCATTTTGTATTCAACGTTGTTACCTATTTGAAAAGACCAAAAATTAAAGGAATATTACATATATTAATATTTTCTTTCACTTAATGGGTTAAAATAGTCCTTAGAAGAATTTATTGTTGTTAATACATTTTAGATGACACTGAATAACAGACAAATATTTTATAGTATAGTCAGGGATGCAAAATTTTTAGAATTGCCAAATTATATGAGCTAAATTAATTTTTTCCAATTTTTCTAATGACTGTATAATCGTAATCAGCTTGATTAATAAAGACTACGATATTATTTGAAAAAAAATATAACACTTCAAAAAACATATATATAAATAAATGGTTTTGTCATAAAAACTCTTTCAACTCATAATATAACTATAAATTTTTTACGTAATTTTGAATCTTATTGTCTTTTCTTACAATTCTTTATTACATTATCAATAGCAAAAAGATTATTTTTAACAGATTATGAACACAAAAGTTAAAAATAAAACAATCCATAATATAATATTTAGCAATATTAACAGAAGTTATAAAAACAAAAATAAAATTACTAATTATAATTACAGTTACAACTAAAAAAATATTAAAATTAAATGAACAAAATAAATTCATATTTAATGATTAAAAAATATTACTAGCTTTAATAAGTGTATCGCTTATAATTCAAAATATTATTATAAAAATGGTATCAAGTTTCTAACCTCCTTTTTTAATTTCTTGGTCAAAACAATTTAATTGTACAAGCTAATGTTTCTATTAGAAATTTACAAAATCGGATTATTAACATTAACTATTTTACTAAATCCATGTGATGGCCTTGACAAATCCCTTCTAGTTCTACGTTCATATTTAAGAAATTTCTTGGTGAATTCTATTTCAGTTGCTATACCAAGTGCTGGTACCATAGCAATACCATAACAAAACGAACTGATACATACCATATTCCCGCCACGTAATGTGGGGAATTTTACTAGTGGAATATAATTAGTATTTCTTGGTGTACTTTAGGAGGAGGAGTAGAAATAATGCAACCTTTGTTGTTCAAAAAAAATATAAATAAAAAAAATTATGTATAACCTTGCATTTGTAAAAATTTATAAGTTAAGAAAACATTATTATGCAAAACTCTGGTGTAACTGATGAAACAATGATCATAACCTCCTTTGACTATTACGTTCTACAAAGGTATAGATAATTTGTTTGAAAAAAAAGGATACTTACAACGGATTTACAAGGGTGTATTTATACACAAGAATACATGAATGTACTTTGACTCTAAACCTAAACGTGAGTGAAGTTTTGACTTTGCATAAGGATGACAATCAAATGGTTTGAGTTTTTTTTAGGTGGGTAATTTATCATACATAACGTCATATGGACTCTAGGAATCTAGAATTAGTGTAGGGATGCATTTGATGTGATATACAACGGTTAAAACGCATGAGACCAAAAAGAAAGGGGAATATTAACATAGTAGATGAGAGCTAATCCTGTTCGACAATGTGTTTATGTCGTCTCTCAGCAACGCCATTTATTTTGTTATGATGTATATGACAGTGGCGGATCCATGAATTTTTTTACACTGGGTTCACTTTTTAGATGTTCCAATTTCATATGACTAACATAAAAATTTTTGGGTCAATTCGATGGTTCAAGTCGGGTAAAGTCCAACACATAATAAAAACACGATATAATAATGAAAAAAAATTGTCATTAGAAATTAAAAAAACTTAATATAAAATACAATGGTGTTTGTCAATAAAAAAACTGCCTCACGCAATATGAAGTACGATGATTTTTACGAATAATAAAACTACCTATAGTTATTTTCTACCAGTTTTCATCACTATATACAAACTAACATCACTAATCATAATTTCACACAGATTAAAACACACAAAGGTTAAAAATTAACATTCCTAAATGACAAAATTCTATGTTTCAACACAACAAGTTAAAAGTTAACATAAAAAATTATAAGTTTCAACATATTATAACAAAACACACTATTAATAACATCACTAATATTTATTAAATTTATACTTTTAATATTAAATTATTTACTATGCTTTATAAAGTACTATCGTTTAATTCAAAAACTATTTATTAAAATATGGTTATCTAAGATATTTTAACCATACATTTTTCATAAATTTTGGATTAAAACCAATTTAATGATGTACCAAGCTAAAGTGTTTTTACTTAATTGTCTAGATAAACGGAATATAGTAACACTACCTTTTTTTTAGCTAAAATCCATGTGACATGGCCCTTGACAAATGACACCTTCTAGTTCTACGTGCAATTATAAGAAAATATGGGTTTTGCAATTATAAGAAAATACAAAAGAACCTTTAAAATAAACTGATACGGAATTCGAACCCGGGATGTGAAGCTAGAAACGACACGTCTTACCGCTCAAACACTAGACTTTTTTTTTGTTATAGGTTCACCCATAATTAATTTATGAGTTTAATGTATTTCTATATAGGTTTTCTATAAAATTACAAACCAAGTGTGTTCCTGAGAATACGTTATTTTAGTGTAGATCCGCTGTGTGGTAGAATGTGAGATGTCTTGTGATTGAAGATATTCAATGAGTCCTTGATACTCACCACCATTATGAATGAAAAGTGATTTCAAAATAATTTGAAAAGAATTTTCAACCAAAAGCTTAAATAGGGAAAGAGTTTTGATGCACGAAATGAGTTGGTACAGAAAGCTACTTTGTCACCTTTGTTTACAGAGCATGAGTTAGAATGAAATTTTTGAATTTTAGATGGAAGCGCCAAACAATTTGCTAAAGATTTGAAGACTTGAATATATGGGTGACCAAGTTTATGACGATTCAAGATGTGAAGTAGCAATGGTTGAGTTGAGTTGTGACTTGGGGCCTCCATAATGTATGGAGGCATGGTTTGATGTAACATGATTAGATGCACCACAATGGAACATCCAAATTGATGAAACTGGTGTGGTGTGAGTTGTGCTTACTTTGGTGAGCAAACGAGCTTACGACAATCTTTTATTTCATGGTCTAAAATATTGTAAACTGACAATAAAATGAGTTACGATTATAGTGATTACCTCCATTCTAATATGAAGAGTCAGTCCATCGTGGACAATTTTGTTTTGATGGGTAGAAGAACAAATATGTTGACCGATGATTGGTTCGATGGTTTTGGTGTTGGGTTAGTTGTGATTTGATTAACATTATTTGTCATTGTTAAGGATAAAAACAGAGATGTTACTTCAATTGAAGGTTTGAAAAAGCAAATTAACAACATTTATTCTCATTGGAGCTAGTGATGCTCTATACCATATAATAGTATAGATAATTTGATTAAGAAAATAAATAATTACAATTGTTTTACAAGGGTGTATTTATACACAAGGATATATGAATGGTAAATAACAAGTGCACTTGATTTATGGATTATTGACTTGACAATTGACCATCGACTTAACCACTGACTATGACCTTTTTTAATGCGTTTACAGTCGATTTGAGAGGAAGATTGATGCCATATGGATTGCATATTAGAATAAGCTCAATAATAAACGAGGGCCATGACAAGCACATTGGGAAAAAAATGTGGATTTTATAGAACTTTTGATTTCAACAGTCATGCACACTACACACATGATAATATGGTATTTGAGAAAGTGAAATCAAGCTATATCAGATTTAGCTACCAACGTAATTAATTATATTTTTTTACTAAACCTTATAATATAAATTTGTTATATATAAAACAACATTATAAAGGAATGATGTCCACTAATGATTCATACTCGAATGCCATCGTACACTGCATAACATTTATGATGCAATTTCAAATTTTCATGTAAGAGACACACACTCGTGGGGTGGGTCCACTTTTCATTAACATTTTCTAAATAATTCTATCTTCTTTTGCCTCTTTGAAAATGTCTTACTTTTGTCACACTTCAAGTATTTTTCTAACCTTTTATCATTATAAGAGAATCATCGTCATCAATTCATCATATAGATTAATAGGAACACTAAGTTATTTTTATTAATAACAAATCAATGTTTGACTATGTAAATCAATCAACCCACAAAGCCAAAGCACCTTCCACATGTCAAGCATTATTTACTTGGTGAAACAAAATATTGGTTGGATTTGTATCAAATATTAAGATAACAATATTTAATTTGAGGTCTAGTACTAGATTATTTTCATCTTACCATAGAACACTAAGGGAGGTGAAGGACAAAAGAGAGGCACAATCAATCAATTATTAATAAAGGCGTTTAATTAAATAAAGAAATGTAATAAAATGTAATTAAGTATATTTAGTTATATTAATATCAATGTAATCTTTAAGGCCCCACCAAATCTCTACAAATCAAACAAAAGAATCGAGTAATGTAGGCCATATCGTTTGGATTTGGTTTGCGTTGATTGGAATCACAAACTTAACTTTTCTATTATTTTTATTAAAATAAGATTTGTGTAATAAGTAAATGTAGCATATCTATTATCTATTATTTATTATATATAATAAAGGAAAATAAATATGAGATACGTGTCATTTATTAAGGCCTTTAGATTTGATTTTTGACAGGAAAATAATGTGGCATTATTTTAAGAAAGTAATTTTCGTTTTTTTTATTTTGTTTACAGTTACAATAATTTTCTTTGTTAATTTCGTTTACAATTACAATAATTGTCTTTTTTGATCTTCATTTACAACTTTTCCCTATATTATTTTTTATTTATGGTATAATTCATTTGTATTGTTGAAATTTAAATTTTGTGACCAAATTTTTTAATCAATTTCACAATTATACTTTCCTTTATTCCTATACAATCGACTACACACTAATTAAGCAATATGTCTATATAATAGATCTAAAATCAAAACCAAAACTGTTAATTAAAATATATAGTTTACTTGTATATGTAGTTGGAAGAATAATATGGGATGAAAGTGTAGCTGAAAAACATTGTTTAGATTATTTCTACAGGGTTTAGGTAAGTCAACATTTATTTAACATAAATAACAATTATTTTCACATAATTTTTTAATACATTTCCATCGTATTAAATTATCACTTATAGTATCACTTAAACTTTACTTTGTAGTGGACATGTGATAGAAATGGAGTTATATGACATGAAAAAATATGGCTACATATCTACTCCCTTGAATATTGAAAAGAAGTCTGTTATATACGTGACACATGTAACATTGGTTAATTGGAACTCAAGTAATTTGTTGTTAGCATACTCATTTACATCAATTATCCATTACTTTTCTAACAATTATACCTTACATCTTATAATTAAACTTTTATGTTGTGTAGGAAACATTTTAAGTTCAACAGGATTTGACTAGCATCGTATACCACTCTAATAACCATCCCTAAAGCACAAGCTATTGCTTTTAAATTTCTGCCATGCATTCCATACCTTTGTATTCTAACATGATTATCAAATTGTTCTTTCTTCATTATTTGAATTTTAATACATTTCCATTGTATTAAATTGGAACTCAAGTACGTTTTGTTAGCATACTGAGTTCAATACTTCTTTTACATACGCTTTCTTGGTGGGAAACCAAAGCGCTACCCATTCCTGGAGGGAAATACGATTTTTTAGATTTTGTAATTCATTTATATCACATGTTGACTAAACGCTACACATATTATGAAAGTCCTTACACACCTGAACCATTAATATAGGCAGTTAGCAAGGTAATCTTGCGTATTACTACTGGGTTTGACAAACCCTACCCGGGCTAGTCGCGCAAACATGACTTGAGGTCGAATAGGTGTAATATTGACCTAACATTTGCACCATCGTTTGATATGATGTGGTGGAAGGCACAGACTCATTCAGTCAGCTTCGGTTCAATACGTTTAGTAACTTGTAACATGCTAGCTACTCAAGATATAATTGGAATTTACATTATCCTATTACTCTGTTTATTACAATTACATTTTGTGAACTCACCAACCCCATGTTAACACTTGTTAGCATACTTTTGTAGGTCGCTAGGTTTTGGACGTGATTAGGGACATTCATAGAGTCGCATCATTAAACCTTTGAACTTATTTTTTATATACATTATTGCATGACTTTTTGGGCGCGGTTGTTTTGCGCATTTGGTTAAACTTTATTTTTACTTTACACTTTGGCATTTTACTTAAACTCATCAAAACGGATGTTTCCTCCTTTAATCGAGTAACGGTGTTTTCTAAATACCATTTAGAGGTCGTTGTATGTAACCAATGACAATGATACCGGTTTATCACGCGCCTCGCGGTAAAACCTCACATGTAGAAATTGAGGATGTGACATTCTAGGCCAAGCACGTCTTTTCAATAAGCCTAATATGGAAAGACGATGACTGATTCCTCTTTTCAATAAATCCAACACTAAAGAGCCATATTAAAGAGCTCTCTCCAATGAGCCCAATACATATGTATTTACCTATGTATATATGCATATGAATACATACATATGGAAACTAGTTTTGCATAGCATGGACACACTTGTAAAAGTAAAGATCCAAAATCAAGGATCCCATAAAAACCTATTTCAGGCATATTATATTTTGAGAATACCGATTGCAACAAACTAGTTATCACCAAATAAAATACTTCGTACCATACATCTGAATAATAGGAATGTTTGTGGAGGCGAAGGAAAACCAAGAGTATTTTCAAATGAAATATTCATTTGAAACAACTGATGTTTGGTTAGCTTCTATAGTTACTTTTTCAACTGATTACCGATGAAACACTCATCAAAAATGGTATAAACAAAAAATGCTTGAAAAGCCTTGCTTTAATCTTATCTAGAATCTAATAGTTAAATTACCAAATGAAAATTCCTTGAATTAGCGAAGGTACGTACATAGGAAATTGGTTTCCATTGACAAAAAAATCTGGACTTAGTCATGTCGGTTGTCTATCGGTTATCCGTAAGTTAAAAGTATTTTATTTTGTTTAGGGTAGCTGTCACATTAGTGATTACCGAGGGATTATTGATGGATAGTTATATATTTTACTTTTTTTGGGTTTTTATTTCGAATGCCCTTCTAACATCTCGGAAATTATTGATAAACATTTGTGGTTGGTTCATGATACTTAGTTTTCTAGAACTGTAAGTTCTATAATGTTTAATAAAAATACTATTTTTAAACCTAATACTGCCTTGGTTCTAGATATAAACCAAGTTATATTTGTTGATATATGATCCAATATTGGGTCTATTAGTTTTTCTATAAGACTATAACATAACTTGATTCCTTTTCTACAAATCGGCTCTTAGTTCTTTTTTAGTGTGGTAACATATTATCATGTTTTTTTTCAGAAAACCACCGGATTGTATTGAGAGAAGCATATCAGCATTTTTTTAAGGGTGGAAAGGAGACATAAAAAGAGAAATGATAGAGCTCAAAAGAAGAGATTAGACAATTTAAAGAGATGTTGATGAAACTTGGTTTAAAGAGTAAATTAGAGGATCGTGGAGACATGGGTAACTAGGTTTGTAGACACACTCTCTCTCTATATATATAGGGGAGGGTTCAACCGAAAACTTTTTTTAATGCGAGTACTCTTAATTTTTTTTAAACACATAATTTTTTTTATATTTTTTTCTATAAATATAGCATTATTAAAATATAAAAACAGTTTTCTTTTAAAAAGGTTAATTAGTATTACATATGAGCAACACTAGAAAAAATCTAAACCGGCCCACTCACCTCTCAAAAACCTAAAAACTAAACCTGAAACCTAACCTAACCACCCCTCCGCGCCAAAAAAAAAAAAAAACTAAACCCTCCCTCTTGCACCCATCCCCTAAAACCCTAAAAACTAAACCTTTCAAAACCTAACCCTTAAAGCTAAACTAACCTAAACCCTAAGGCTAAGTAGTATTGCATATGTGCAATACTGTGATAAAGCATTGAAAATCGAACAAATGTTAAATCTTTTGTTTGTGTCGAAAAAATATGCTTGAATATACTCGAATGAAACATAAGAAAATTTGTGATCTTATTATGATTTTCTTAAATAATAATATATGAAAAGATAGAAATGTTTGAAAATTGATATATATATATATATGTATATATCTAATTTTGCCTCTACTTCATTAAAAGCCTTATTCCCTTCATTAAGAAGTAGTTTTCAAGTTTTCTCACGCAAAACTTTAGAGCTGCAAACGGGTGGATGAACACAATCGGACCAGGTTGTGTTCGTTTGTTAAGAAAATAAATGTGTTTTTGAGTTGTTCATTAACACTCACGAACAAGCTAGATTTTATGTTCATGTTTGTTCATTGACGAAATAAATGTGAACATGTTTGTTCGCTAATGATACGTAACTAACACAAACGAACGCAAATGAACACACATGAATGTTCTTGAAGACAAATGGACATTCATGAACACAATAGTTCAGGTCCCATAGGCAACGATTTGCGAAGGTTGTGAACTCTAGTTGTTAAAAGGTATGTAATATACGATATACTAATTATTTATTAGCGGGGATTTTGTAATATTTAAATAAAATATAAAAGAATTAATAAGCCTAATGAACTATAAAACACAAATGAACATAAGCGAACACATTATCAAATGTTCACAAACATAAATGAACGAACACAATTCACATTTGTTCATTTAACTAAACAAATGGATTTTTTTTTGTTCGTGTTTGTTCATTTATTAAATAATTTTTTTTTGTTTAAACTTTCTTCTTTCATATATAAGCCACAAAATTTGCCAACTTTCCGTCGAATTGTTTACGAACTGTTTGCTGAATATTCGTTCCTCTGGAGCCCTAAGTAAAAGTTGCCGACCACTACTTGAAAATTGGACAATTTCTTGCGCACCTTTCCATCGGAAATAAGCAGGGAACACACTTCTTGCAATGATTTCTAACATCTTATGAGAAAAGCTCCTGGGAAACAATTTTGACACTTTTTATTTTGTCGTGAGTTGTCGCAAAGTTGGTGCTTTTTTTAAAACATTGGAAATGTATCAGAATTTCCATTATTCGAATGTGTCAAAAAAAATTGTAAGAAAATATCCACTAGTGGTGAATGGAAACTTTCGCCATAGACCTTATTTATTGATAAAATTATCCGGGTAAGATTATTATACCAACAAGCTTAACATCCAAAATGTAAGAGGGAAGAAGTAATTTTTTCTCATCTTATCAAACATGCATTTTAGTCTAAGAATTTAAAAAAATAAATTTAGTGTATTTACACCAGTAGAATAATTTAGTAATCACGCTAGTGTAAATTCACACAATTATTCTACTATAGTAAATACGTGAATTATTTTCTTTTTGTATTTTTTAACTACATATCATGTTTAAGTAGATGGAGAAAAAACTCAAAAAAAAAAAAAAAATCTTCCTTTACTTATAAGTATGTTAAGACCCATTTAAATTTGATGGCTAACTTTGAAATGATCTTTTTTCTTTCTTTCTTGATGTATTTTGGGTCTGTGAACTTACATGTCACACCCCGACCTGCAGCGTAAAAGGTGATCGGGGCATGATTGGGTTTTCATCAAAGCTCATGACATTTATTATAACGTTTCATATTTATTATTACAATTTAAAGGGAATCATACAATCATAATTACAACATGTTCTACACATCTTTCTAGACTTCATTATTTTCTTCTAAGGCATTTCCTATGTTTTCCTTGCTTCATCCTGTTCACCTGTATCATGTGTAAAAATGGTTTTTGGATCAACAAAAAGTTGGTGAGTGAATCCTATGAAAAAACATTTGAACAAGTTTATTGAATTGATTATAAAATAAAGTGCATAACCACATATGAGTAAATATAGATGTAAACTTATTCACAAAGCACTTAATATTAAATAATGCACACACACATACAATAATAGCTTGTTTTGAGGCACGCGTTGTTCAACTCGTCTCCTACGAGGAACTGATGGGCCTAATGAATGAGTTTTGAGGCACGCGTTGTTCTACGAACTGATGGGCCTAATGAATGAGTTTTAAGGCACGCGTTGTTCAACTCGTCTCCCACGAGGAACTGATGGGCCTAACAAATAATTTGCATACAACTTGACAATAACTACAAACAATATTTACATTCTAAGTTTAAATCATAATATGGTATGGCATGAGTTTGAATAAACGAATTAGTTTAAGCGACACATGATACACCCCAAAACGTGAATAAAAAGGGGAGTTTGTAAGAATTCACTCACCTTGAGTGCGTTCGGTTGATGATGTTGAATGCGCACGAGTTTAGAGGATTGATCAACGAGGAAAAACTAACCTAATTAATAACGAAAAAGTAAGGTAAATAAATGGATTTTATTAACAATTTTAATAGGATTTTTGGATATATTTTTGTGAATTTAAGGCTATTTTCTAACTTTAAAAATGTTATTTTTAAGTATTTTTAATTGATTTTTAATTTAAATAAATAAATAAAAAAATAAAAATGTTTGACTTTTTGACTTGACCGTTGACCGTTGACCGTTACTGTTGACCGTTGACCGGTTCGGTCGGTTATATAGTTGCACTGAGTGAGGTTCGAACTCGTGACCTCCCGTACGCGTGCACGCAGCTCTACCAACTGAGCTATGTGTCTAACCCGAAATATTTCTGTTTTTAATTATATTTATACACTAATTAAGTTAATCCGAAAATCATTTATTTTAAAAAGGATTTAATGTATCGACTCGGTGCTCTCCACAGGTCTCGAACCCGGGACCTGTGGTTTAGTTTGGCACACAGTCCACCGCTGGACTGTGTGTCTAACTTGGTAAATATTCTGGTTTTTATTATACTTAACACCTTACTGTTGTGGATCCGGTTCAGTTAAAAAAAAAAGAACATTTTATTACAGCGAAGGTGCGTGTGTCAAGGATCGAACTCGGGATGTATGCGTATTGTTTGCACACAGTCCACCGCTGGACTGTGTGTCTAACCCGTTTATAATACCGACTTTAATTAATCTTATAATCACACTAGACTTCATCTTCTTCGTTCAAAACACAGACAACGGTTAACCATGCTGTTACTTTATTAATTCGGTTAACAAATAATATGAACAATTGAAAAGTATTGAACAGAAGGGTTTGGGGAAAGAAAGTACCGAACAGATTGTCTTCTTCAGAAATCCGGCAACGAATCGTCGGCTCTGTTTTGGTGACCTTCGGCTGTTAGGGTCAATTAACAGTTTGGAGAGATTAGATGTGAAATTGAACTACTGAGTAACGATTATGAGTAGGTTTGAATGATCATACCGGTTAACAGCGAGTTTCCGAAAATTCCAGAAGTTTTCCGGCGAAAACAGAAAATCCGGCAACGTCGTCTGGAATAGATTCTGGGTGAGGGATTGATGTTAGCAATAGTCTAACTATGGGTTAAAACAGAAAAAAGTCGAGATATTTACCGTGTAGATGAAAGTCTCGGTTTTCCGGCGACTTGCAGAGAATTCCGGCGAGTGAAATTGCGTCGAGAATTGGTGTGATTGTGAGCGAAAAGGTTATCAGAGGTTAGAGGGTGTATTTATAGGGAAGAACATCGACGAATTGGGTCTGATTACCGTCTTGATTCGTTAGTCAAAATTCTCCGGCGGTTATGACTAATGTCGCGGACTGGACATCGGTTATAACCGATGTCGTCGTGAATTCTTACGTTAAGTCATAGGTAACCGACGATGATTGGCGAAATCGTCGGATTTTCCGGCGTCAGCGGATTTGGGCGCACTGTTGACTGGGTTTGGTTTTCCAGTTTTATTATATGTATTAATTGTTTCCAGATGTTATCAAACAACACAAGTGGCGGAGTGGTTGGGCGAGTGAGAGTTAAGACTTGGAGTTCTCTCGGCTGACCCGGGTTCGAAACCCGGCTTCAGCATTTTATTTTTAATTCACTATTTTTAATACATTTTCAAATATAAATTTTATATTCTAATATACTTATTAATTATGTATCGTTTAAAATTAATTTGGGCATTAAATACGCAACGAAATTTTTAACTGGTTCTTCGGTTAATAAACGAAGTGGGTTTGGTTAACCCGGTTTTTTACGGATGTTACAGTATCCCCTACTTTTAGAAATTTCGTCCCGAAATTTAAGTAGTGGCATGTTTGTCTAAAAAGGATGGTGTTTAATTTGACAGTTACATACTTAGAAAGGAGTAAGAGTTTAAATTTTTGTTTGAGGCGGTAACGTTCCTTGTAAGGGTGGAGTACCCTGCTTCAGGAATCGCTTTTTTATACCTATGATAATGAATATTGATAAACAGAGTTGATTGACTAAATATGATTTCATGCGCAAGAGTTTTGATATGTTTGGAAATATAAGGTTATATCCTAAAACAAAACTTCTAATACTAAAACCTACATGGAACTTCTCATAACCGCCTGACAATGCCTCTGATCATTTGCAAGAATACTTATATATAGGAAGTACCAGCGGCGTATCCACCATATTCTTGTCAAATTTTCATTGGTTTTATCAGTAAGTTATGATTGGTTCTATGATGTGACTCTAGAACATAAATAAACACAACAACCAATGTCTGAGTCCTAATTCTGATAGTATACATGTTTGAATGGTGACAGTACCTCTCTCGTTTGTTATGATGGAGAGGTTAGTCTATGTAGAAATAGAACACAATCCAATTTCTTTAAATGATGAGATGATATGGATGCTAAATCAGTGAGTATAAAACAAACTTCAACCAAGACAATACTAAATCCTACATGGAACTTCTCATAACCGCCTGATAATGCCTCTGATCCTTTGGCAAGAATACTTATATATAGGAAGTACCAGCGGCGTATCCACCATATTCTTGTCAAATTTTCATTGGTTTTATCAGTAAGTTATGATTGGTTCTATGATGTGACTCTAGAACATAAATAAACACAACAACCAATGTCTGAGTCCTAATTCTGATAGTATACATGTTTGAATGGTGACAGTACCTCTCTCGTTTGTTATGATGGAGAGGTTAGTCTATGTAGAAATAGAACACAATCCAATTTCTTTAGATGATGAGATGATATGAATGCTAAATCAGTGAGTATAACACAAACTTCACCCAAGACAATACTAAATCCTACATGGAACTTCTCATAACCGCCTGATAATGCCTCTGATCCTTTGGCAATAATACTTATATATAGGAAGTACCAGCGGCGTATCCACCATATTCTTGTCAAATTTTCATTGGCTTTATCCGTAAGTTATGATTAGTTCTATGTGACTCTAAAACATAAACAAACACAATCAACCAAAACTTGAGTCTTAATTCTGGTAATATATATGTTTGAATGATGACAGTACCTCTCTCGTTTGTTATGATGGAGAGGTTAGTCTATGTAGAAGTGAGGCACAGCTCAACTTCTTTAAATGTTGAAATTGTAATACGTTGAGATGTATGATGATATGAAGGCTAAATCAATGAGTATAAAAACAAAACTGAAATAGTAATTCGCATTAAGATTCTTGGATAAATTTCCAATTTATAATTGAGATACGTGAAAATTGAGATAACATAAAGAAAAACATAAAACTAAGCGGTTGGAGTTGAATCTTGATTTTTTTGTGAAGGAGACTAGTTGGGTGGTTCGTTTGGGCCGTCATTATCTTCAACAGGATTGGCGTTGATGTTAAAAACTCTTCCTCTTGCTGGTGGCCTTTTGGTTGGGTTTTCTTGATTTGCTTGGTTAACTGGGTTTGCTTGAGCTTGTGCGTTTATGATGTTACCAATCGAGGGCACGTGTTTCTATAATGGGTAGGGTCGCCACAATTAAAACAAGCTCGAACATAAGGTAACATGGGGTATTGGGGTTGTTGATATGTTTGGATCATGTTTTGAGTAGGGGGTGAGGTTTGGTTTTGAGGGGTGCGGCAAACCTTGTTCAAATGACCATAGCGTCCACAGTTCGCACATAGTCGACAAGGTAAGGTAGATGGATGGTGATAAAAACAGGTGTTACATTGAGGGTGAGGTCCAAGGTAAGGTTTCTTATTTGGGTAAGTTGAGTTGGGTGCTACTTGAGTGATTGGGATAGCTTGGAGGGGTACGGCTTGTGAGACTGGTTGATTGCGTTGGGTGACAGCGAAAAGTTGCCCATCTCGTTTTCTCTTAGAAATGGGTTGAGAAGGGGATTCGGTTTGGGTGGAGTTTGAGGTTTCAGTCGATGCTTTATCCTTCTTCTCCTCCTCCTTGAAGTCTTTGTTCCGGATGCGGTTCTCGGTGAGCTCTGTAGCTAACTCCATTGCTGCTTCCAAGGTTGCAGGTGTGGTACTTATTACAGGGTCTTGAATTTTTGAAGGAAGACCTCGAATGTAGTGCTCGATCAAACGGTAGACGGGAGTGAACAAGTTGGGAACCATTTGATTTAAATCGAGGAATCTCTTGTTGTATGTGGTGTGGTCGCCTTCCTTTTGTTTCAACGAATAGAACTCATCCTCTAATTTCTTGATTTCGCTCCTTGGTCAAAATCGTCTTGTCATGATTTCCTTCAACTCATCCCAAGTCAAAGTCATAGTATCTTCAACACCTCGTTTGGCCTTCTCTGTATTCCACCATGTAAGTGCTATTCCAAGTAAACGACCAAATCGCACTTTGCGATCATCGGGGCAATCGCAATTTAGAAAAGTGTTCTCCATTTCTTCAAACCAATAGAGGAGAGCGGTGACACCTTCAGTCCTTCGTATTTTGGAGGGTCGCAGGATTTGAAATGCTTGTAGGTGCATTTAGTGGTCTTTGGGGGTGGGTTGATAACATTTTGATCTTCTTGGTTGACGGGATTAGCGGTAAGGGCTTGTTGGACTTGAATTACAATGTTGGGTATTACGGCAGCCATTTGTTGAGCAATTTGGGCAGCCATGCGCTCGCGGGCTTTTCCTGATCTCATCTTTCTACGAGCGAGGCTAGAAGACATCTACAAGGAATACATATCAAGAGTATGAGTTGGATGTTTTAGGGATTATGTGTCGTATTTAGGAATGAACATTTATAAAATAAATATAAAATAATAAATCTACTACATCCATAGGATGTCTTGGGCTTTGCTCGTAATTGGGCCTTGCATGCCGCCATACTTCACCTTCGTAATCATGTGGGCCCCATGATTACCGGGTTTTTCATATGGTTCGCATGTGTAGCCTGGTTATGTACACTAAAACCCGGAGAAAATCGAGAAATATGTATGTAACGTATGATATTCGGAATGTATCCAGGTGTGGACACGGTGATACCTCAAAGTGGGGTTAGTTCGAACGACGTTTGGTGTGGCATGCTTTGGCCTAATAGGTCCTTTGTACTCTCATCGTTAGTCCCCAGGTAGGCAAACTGGTCCGTTATATTGGATTTATACGAATGCCAACCTATACAGGACGTTCCGACTACCGGTACTGGTACCCTTACAGTTACTACATGCCCGTCGCAGAACTCACTTTGATGAGATTTGAAAAATGAAAATGCGACAAAATCTTGAATAACGGAAGTATGAAGATGATTTGAATATGTGAACATTGAAATATGTATGATGAGTGTGTATGTAATTATGTATGTTTGACTGTAAGTATAATCCACTATGTATCACGAAATGCAGTATCGAAAGTGCATGCATTTGTGTATGTAATAAATATGAAAGTAATAAACATCATGAGTTTGCATATAACCACATAAACAATTAAAATCTAATCAACTATAGTATAGGCTCTAAGGGTCTAATAACCTATCCTATATCCCTATAGTCAAAAGCTCTGATACCAATCTGTCACACCCCGACTCGCAGCGGAAAAGGTGATCGGGGCATGATTGGGTTTTCATCAAAGCTCATGACATTTATTATAACGTTTCATATTTATTATTACAATTTAAAGGGAATCATACAATCATAATTACAACATGTTCTACACATCTTTCTAGACTTCATTATTTTCTTCTAAGGCATTTCCTATGTTTTCCTTGCTTCATCCTGTTCACCTGTATCATGTGTAAAAATGGTTTTTGGATCAACAAAAAGTTGGCGAGTGAATCCTATGAAAAAACATTTGAACAAGTTTATTGAATTGATTATAAAATAAAGTGCATAACCACATATGAGTAAATATAGATGTAAACTTATTCACAAAGCACTCAATATTAAATAATGCACACACACATACAATAATAGCTTGTTTTGAGGCACGCGTTGTTCAACTCGTCTCCCACGAGGAACTGATGGGCCTAATGAATGAGTTTTGAGGCACGCGTTGTTCTACGAACTGATGGGCCTAATGAATGAGTTTTAAGGCACGCGTTGTTCAACTCGTCTCCCACGAGGAACTGATGGGCCTAACAAATAATTTGCATACAACTTGACAATATGTAATACATAACTACAAACAATATTTACATTCTAAGTTTAAATCATAATATGGTATGGCACGAGTTTGAATAAACGAATTAGTTTAAGCGACATATATCACCTTGGGTGCGTTCTGTTGATGATGTTGAATGCGCACGAGTTTAGAGGATTGAT
Organism: Scalesia atractyloides; assembly: GCA_947069175.1. NCBI lineage: Eukaryota > Viridiplantae > Streptophyta > Magnoliopsida > Asterales > Asteraceae > Scalesia > Scalesia atractyloides. Next base: position 9,451,952 of record CAMTDV010000027.1, read on the forward strand.
CGACGAGGAAAAACTAACCTAATTAATAACGAAAAAGTAAGGTAAATAAATGGATTTTATTAACAATTTTAATAGGATTTTTGGATATATTTTTGTGAGTTTAAGGCTATTTTCTAACTTTAAAAATGTTATTTTTAAGTATTTTTAATTGATTTTTAATTTAAATAAATAAATAAAAAAATAAAAAATGTTTGACTTTTTGACTTGACCGTTGATCGTTGACCGTTACTGTTGACCGTTGACCGGTTCGGTCGGTTATATAGTTGCACTGAGTGAGGTTCGAACTCGTGACCTCCCGTACGCGTGCACGCAGCTCTACCAACTGAGCTACGTGTCTAACCCGAAATATTTCTGTTTTTAATTATATTTATACACTAATTAAGTTAATCCGAAAATCATTTATTTTAAAAAGGATTTAATGTATCGACTCGGTGCTCTCCACAGGTCTCGAACCCGGGACCTGTGGTTTAGTTTGGCACATAGTCCACCGCTGGACTGTGTGTCTAAATTGGTAAATAATCTGGTTTTTATTATACTTAACACCTTACTGTTGTGGATCCGGTTCAGTTAAAAAAAAAGAACATTTTATTACAGCGAAGGTGCATGTGTCAAGGATCGAACTCGGGATGTATGCGTATTGTTTGCACACAGTCCACCGCTGGACTGTGTGACTAACCCGTTTATAATACCGATTTTAATTAATCTTATAATCACACTAGACTTCATCTTCTTCGTTCAAAACATAAACAACGGTTAACCATGCTGTTACTTGATTAATTCGGTTAACGAATAATATGAACAATTGAAAAGTATTGAACATAAGGGTTTGGGGAAAGAAAGTACCGAACAGATTGTCTTCTTTAGAAATCCGGCAACGAATCGTCGGCTCTGTTTTGGTGACCTTCGGCTGTTAGGGTCAATTAACAGTTGGAGAGATTAGATGTGAAATTGAACTACTGAGTAACGATTATCAGTAGGTTTGAATGATCATACCGGTTAACAATGAGTTTCCGAAAATTCCAGAAGTTTTCCGGCGAAAACAGAAAATCCGGCAACATCGTCTGGAATAGATTCTGGGTGAGGGATTGATGTTAGCAATAGTCTAACAATGGGTTAAAACAGAAAAAAGTCGAGATATTTACCGTGTAGATGAAAGTCTCGGTTTTCCGGCGACTTGCAGAGAATTCCGGCGAGTGAAATTGCGTCGAGAATTGGTGTGATTGTGAGCGAAAATGTTATCAGAGGTTAGAGGGTGTATTTATAGGGAAGAACATCGACGAATTGGGTCTGATTACCGTCTTGATTCGTTAGTCAAAATTCTCCGGCGGTTATGACTAATGTCGCGGACTGGACATCGGTTATAACCGACGTCGTCGTGAATTCTTACGTTAAGTCATAGGTAACCGACGATGATTGGCGAAATCGTCGGATTTTCCGGCGTCAGCGGATTTGGGCGCGCTGTTGACTGGGTTTGGTTTTCCAGTTTTATTATATGTATTAATTGTTTCCAGATGTTATCAAACAACACAAGTGGCGGAGTGGTTGGGCGAGTGAGAGTTAAGACTTGGAGTTCTCTCGGCTGACCCGGGTTCGAAACCCGGCTTCAGCATTTTATTTTTAATTCACTATTTTTAATACATTTTTAAATATAAATTTTATATTCTAATATACTTATTAATTATGTATCGTTTAAAATTAATTTGGGCATTAAATACGCAACGAAAATTTTAACTGGTTGTTCGGTTAATAAACGAAGCGGGTTTGGTTAACCCGGTTTTTAACGGATGTTACATTACACACCTTCAAACTACACTACACGGTGTGGTAGAAGAGGGAGGGGGGGGGGGGCGTGAAACAATATGTGTTTGCCAGGTCTCCAAGCACCAAAAACCACGAAGTTGTTGTGGAGTTTTTTTTACCCACCTTTTTATTGTTTTTTAATTAAAACAAAAAGGACATTTATATTAAATAAAGCAATAACGTTACATAAAATTATAAAATTCTGAAAATACTAAAAACGTAATTAAAAACATACTAAGACTATATTTTTGCATAATGAGTCTTTTAATTTCCTCATATTTTTGACTTTTGGGGGCCAACTCGATGATCGATGTTCATAGCTAGGAATTTTATGTCGTCTCATTTTTCTTTCATAAGTTCTTTCTTCTTTTTTAGATTCAATTTTTCTTCAAAAATTGGCCAAATACATTTTCTTTACTTGAGTCTTTCTTGTTGAATATTATTGAACGTACCAATACATTTATTTAGCCTTGATAAATATTCGGTATAGTCCAACCGAAGTAGATGATTTTTCTGGGCACTTTTTTATTCATCTCTACCGGGTGGGTGGCTCGCTTCAACCTCAACATCATCATCGCTTAAGTGTAGATCAATCTTGTTACGAGCATCCAGACGAGTAGAGGAGCTTGTTTTCGTCCTTTTTGAAAATTCACTCGCAAGCGGTACTTTAGTCCATTTGGTATGGTACCTTGTCACTTCCCATGAATAAATTTATACAGGTGTTTCTTTTTTTTCTTGATAAGTAGTTAATGACTCATCACAAATTCGACTTCAGTTTACCGTTTTTGGGTTATTCGTTGTGGTAGTAACCACTAAAGGCCGTGACAGCGGTATTTATTTCACACCACTTTGACAAGAGACTATCATTTTTCTGGTATAAGTCCTGTTTGAACGTTTCATGATAAAGATCATTTATTTGATCCCAAAATTCGTTTTGGTGTTGATTTGTAGCTATTTAAAAAATGATATATTAGTAAACTATATATAATACTAAAACAAAAAAAAAACAATATATATTTTTTTCTTTAAAAAAAATACAGTACCAATCATCAGGTTCTCCGATACGTTATATAGTTAGAACTACTTCTTATGTGAATGTCAATTTTAGCAACTCGGTCACTGCTTTGGGCCTTCACATCATTGGTTTTTTTGTGGCTTCTCTTTTTAACCTTTCAAGCCGATACTTCATCAATATTTTGCGGTTGGGTTTCCGACACGAAGTCGGTTATAGGGTCTGTTGGGGATATAGGAACGAGTTGTTGGTGCAGGATATTTGGTGGTGGAAATTGAGACGGGGATATAGGAACGGGTTGTTGCTCAGAAGATACCATGGATAAAACATACCGGTTAAAAGATGTGCGTACATCACTCCATCGGTTGAATTACTCGGAATTTGTAGATTACGGTTTTGAGGCGGACTAGGATTTGGGGTTTCGGATTGGCTAGATAGATTGTTTGGGCCAAGGAATGGTTAAAATTTAGTATGGGTAGAAGAGAATGAAAATGGTGTGATTAATTTATACAGTGAATGAGTAAATTTAATTTTTAATTAAAAGACTTTATGTATTTTTTTTGTAAAAATTTAGTCATTCCCCAACAGCTCCAAACAACACCCATCAACCAATCGCTACCAATGCCCCTAACCCCTGTCTTCCCCTCCAAGCCTTTAGCTCCACGCCGTGTTCACACCACCATACAGGGCGGTGTTGAAGGTGTGGAAAAGGTTCACACCTCTGTTCACGCCTTCACACTAAGGTTGTTTTAAAAGCTCGCTGCTCGGAGCTTGCTCGGATTTAGCTCAGGAAAAGCTTGCTCGATGTGGCTCGGTTGAAAGTGAGCCGAGCCGGCTCGGCTCGGTTAGAAAGTGAGTCTAGCTCGGCTCGGCTTGTAACGAGCCGGATTGGCTCGGTTTGCCTTGCATACCAGCTCGGCTCGACTTAGCTAGGATTGTTTTACTTCTAATTTATTTTATTTTATATACAATATAATATATCACAAAAACTGATTATTATTTACATATGATTAGGAGTGTAATTTGATATCTATACCAAATTTAAATGTTGATTACGATACTAATGAACTTATATTGTATTTCGTTGAAAATAAGAACGTATTTTGTGTTGTTAAACTTGATTTTGGCTTGTAATGTATTAGTTGAGCTTATTTTGGATATGTTTTTTTGAATTATTGAATAATGTTTTAGATTACTGAATTTTGAGAGTCATGCATTAATTTTTTTTTTTCAAAATCGAGCTAAACCAAGTTGAGCCGAGCTAGCTTAGTTTAAAACCAAGCCGAGCCCAAACATAGATTTCCAACTCGTTTTCAAATTCGAGCCGAAGCGAGCCAACTCAGTTTATAATCAAGCCGAGCCTGAGTTTTGCCCTAGCTTAGCTCAGCTCGACTCAACTCAACTTATGAACAACCCTACCCACCGCATGATCTCAGAGTGTAACATCCGTCAAAAACGGATTTACCAAACCCGCTCCGTTTATCAACCGAACAGTCAGTCAAAATTTTCGTTGCGAATTAAATGCCCAAAATATTTTTAAACGATCCGTAATCAATTATTATACGCGAACATATATTTAGTTTTTGAAAAACTGTCAAAAAACGCAAAATAAAAATGATTTGTTTCAGCCGGGTTTCGAACCCGGGTCTGTACCGAGTCAGGCAATGACTTAACAACTCACACACAAACCACTGCGCCAACTGCTTTGTTTGTTATATATTTCAAACATTTAATTGATATAATAACTTTACAAATTCAAAACCGGCGCCCAATCGTTTCAGTCGTCGGAATCCCGGAATTTCCGCGAATCTTAACTACAATTTACGTTATAACGTAAACCTTTAATCACTTATCGGTTATAACCGATGTTTGAAGTCCGCGACCAAAACCAAAACCGCCGGAAAAATTTAAATATCGAACATAGTCCGAAATCAGACCAAATACATCTCATTTTTCCCCTATAAATTCAACCACAACCGTCTACAAACACTTTCGCACAAAAATCACATCTTTTCACGGCGTATTTTCACTCGCCGGAACTTTCCTGTTTTTCGCCGGAAAACCGTGTTTTAATCCCTGAGCTTTATTGAATCCCCTAAACCTTCACCGAAGTCACCCTTACCTTTTTCCAAGTTTTCTGGAGACTAGCTACTACAAGGAACACGTCGCCGGAGTTGAATTCAGTCGCCGGATTTTCTGCCGGAAAACAGAGAGTTCAGTCGGTATATTTCTCCGCTCAGTTTCCTTTCCTTTTCACTTTTATCTTATCTTAATCGACGGTAAAACACTAATAAAACGGATAAAATCTTGAACCAGTCTGTCACCGATTTCTGGTTATTCTTTCGGTGAAGAAGATGAAGACTTGTTATCATATAAGTTTAATTAAAATCATGAAATTAATCGGGTTAGACACACAGTCCAGCGGTGGACTGTGTGCACATATAAAACGCAAAACGTCTCGAGTTCGATTCCCGTCTCACACACGCTGCCTTAATAAAATGCATTTTTTTGTTACTGAACCGGATCGCCTTAGTTATGTGTTAAGTATATTGATAACCAGAATAATAACCAAGTTAGACACACAGTCCAGCGGTGGACTGTGTGTTTGTTTATATCACAGGTCACGAGTTCGAGTCCGGTCCTCAGCACCGACTCGGACAATTATCTTTTCTTTTAAATAAGGCAGAAAAGGAAATATCTATTTTGTATTTAAGTATAATAAAAACCGAATATTATAACATGTTGAACACACAGTCCAGCGGTGGACTGTGTGTTGGATTGAACCACAGGTCCCGGGTTCGAGACCTGTGGTGTGCATGACCGTTTCGCCTTAAACTGTTTTTAAAATAAATGATTTTCTATTAATTCTAATTAATGTATATATGAAATTAAAATCGGATATATAACGGGTTAGACACGTAGCTCAGTTGGTAGAGCTGCGTGCACGCGTACGGGAGGTCTCGGGTTCGAGCCTCACCGAGCGCACAACAATATTCCGCAAACCGGTCAACGACCAGTCAAAGTCAACTGGTCAAAGTCAACTGTAGCAGAAAAAATAAATATTTTTATTATTTTTTATTTAATTATTTTAATTAAAAATCAATTATAAATACTTAAAAATAACATTTTTAAGATTAGAAAATAGCTTCAAACTCACAAAAATACACCCAACAATCCTACTAAAATAGTTTAATAAAATCCGTTTACTCACCAAACCATAATGCGATTTATCTAGGTTAAATCTCACTCGTGGTTAAAACCACTTCGCGTGCATTCATCATCATCAACCGAACGCACCCACTGTGAGTGAATCTTACAATTCCCCCTTTTAAATTACACGTTTTGGGGTGTGTCATGTGTTTTGAATTAATTAATTTATTTATTTAAACTTGTGCCATACCACATCATGACTTAATCTTAGATTGATTTATTGTTGTGATTTATTTATAATCCGTTTGTCAAATTACATGAAACTCATACATTAAGCCCATCAGTTCCTCGTGGGAAACGAGTAGAACATCGCGTGCTTCAATTCAAAATTTATTATTGTTCATGTGTGTTTTCATTGAGTTTATATTGTTTGTAGTTGTGTTATTCATATTATCATGTTTATGCAATTCATTCATCAGGCCCCTCAGTTCCTCGTGAGAGACGAGTTGAGCATCGCGTGCCTTTAATTGTTCCATTATTGTTCATGAGTGTTTTCATTTAACATCTTATGATTACTGATCAAGTTACATCTAATTTTACTCATGTTTGGTTGTGCACATATTTCATAATCAATTTAAATAAATTGTTCAAATGTTTTTCCATAGGATTCACTCGCCAACATTATGTTGATCCAAAAAAACCTTTTTACACATGATACAGGTGAACAGGTTGAAGCAAGGATAACATAGGATATGCCTTAGAAGAGAACAAAGGAGTTAGATTGTTAGTTAGATCATGTTGTATCACTATTGTAAACTTTCATTTAATTTGTATTAATGAATATGAAACATTTAATAAATGTCATGAGCTTTGATGATAACCCAATCATGCCCCGATCACCTTATCCGCTGCGGGTCGGGGTGTGACAGATTGGTATCAGAGCCATGACTATAGGGATATAGGATAGGTTATTAGACCCTTAGCGCCTATACTATAGTCTGCCTAAAATTTTAAATTGATTAAGTGGTTACATACAAACTTGTGATATTTATTTGTTTCATATTTGTTTACATTTCAGTCAAACATACATGCTCATATACATATTCATTATACATATATACATATTCATTATACATATATCGATGTTCATGTGTTCAATTTATTTTCATATTCTCATTATCCAAAGATTTTATGCAATTTTCAATTCTCATCAAAGTAAGTTCTGCGACGGGCATGTAGTAACTGGAAGGGTACAAGTACCGGTAGTCGGAACGTCCTGTCTAGGCTGGCATTCGTATAAATCCAATATAACGGACCAGTTTGCCTACCTGGGGACCAACGATGAGAGTACGAAGGACCTATTAGGCCAAAGCATGCCACACCAAACGTCGTTCGAACTAACCCTACTTTGAGGTGTCACCGTGTCTACACCTGGACACATTCCGAACATCACACGTTGTATACATATTTCTCGATTTTCACCGGGTTTTGTGTACGCAACCAGGCAGAAACCGTGCGAACCATATGAAAAACCGGTAATTCATGGGGGCCCACATGATTACATAAGGTAAAGTATGGCGGCATGACGGGCCTAACAGCGAGCAAAGCCCAAGACATCCTATGGATGTAGTATTTTTGGTATAATTATTTTATGAATGTTCATTCTTGAATGCGACCCATGATCTCAAAAGCATCCAACTCATACCCTTGTCATGTATTCATTGTAGATGTCTTCTAACCTCGCCCGTAGGAAGATGAGAGCAGGAAAAGCCCGCGAACGCATGGCTACCTTAATCGCTCAACAAATGGCTGCCGTAATACCCAACATTGTAATCCAAGTTCAACAAGCACTTACCAATAATCCTGTCAATCAAGTAAACCAAAACATTTTCAACTCTTCCCCAAACACCACTAAATGCACCTACAAGCATTTCAAATCATGCGACCCTCCGAAATATAAAGGGACTGAAGGTGTCACCGCACTCCTCCATTGGTTTGAAGAAATGGAGAATATTTTTCTGAATTGCGATTGCCCTGATGATCGCAAAGTGCGTTATGCTACCGGTCGACTATATGGGATAGCACTTACTTGGTGGAATACAGAGAAGGCCAAACGAGGTGTGGAAGATGCTATGTCCTTAACTTGGAACGAATTGAAGGAAATCATGACCAGACGATTTTGCCCAAGGAGCGAAATCAAAAAGCTAGAAGATGAATTTTACTCATTGAAGCAAGTGGAAGGAGACCACACCACCTACAACAAAAGGTTCCTCGAATTACATCAAATGGTTCCCAACATGTTTACTCCCCTCTACCGTTTGATCGAGCACTACATTCGTGGTCTTCCGTCAAAGATTCAAGACCCTGTGATAAGTACCAAGCCTGCAACTTTGGAAGCAGCAATGGAGCTAGCAACAGAGCTCACCGAGAACCGAATCCGAAACAAAGACTTCAAGGAGGAGAAGAAGAAGGATAAAGAATCGACTGAAACCTCCGACTCCACTCAAACTGAATCCCCTTCTCAAACTGAATCCCCTTCTCAAACCGAATCCCCTTCTCAACCCGAATCCCCTTCTCAACCCAAACCTAAGAGAAAAAGAGTCGGGCGACTTTTCACTGCTACCCAACGAAATCAACCCGTTTTTCACGCTATACCCATCCGAGCTGTCCCAATCACCCAAGTGGCACCCAATTCAGCTTACCCAAATAAGAAACCATATCTTGGACCTCACCCTCAATGCAACCACTGTTTTTATCATCATTCCCTTACTTTACCTTGCCGGCTATGTACAACTTGTGGACGTTATGGTCATTTGAGCAATTTTTGTCGCACCTTTCAAGATCAAACCTTTTCCCCTACTCAAAACATGGCCCAAACTTATCACCAACCCCAACACCCCATGTTCCCATATGCTCGAGCTTGCTTCAATTGTGGTGACCCTACCCACTTTAGAAACACATGCCCTCAATTGGTTAACGTTATCAACACCCAAGCCCAATCAAACCCAGTTAACCAAGTAAACCAGGAAAACCCAACCACTATGCCACCAGCAAGAGGAAGAGTCTTCAATATCAACGCCAACCCTGTCGAAGATAATGACGGCCCTGATGAAGATACTCAGCTAGTCCTCTTCGCCGAAGATCCAGATTCAACTCCTGTTGTTTAGTCTTATGTTTTCTTTATCACATGTGTAGACTGTTAGAGTAATTATGGTATATTATATATTATATATTGTTTTCAGTATACGATTTTGCCGAGGCCGTGGCTCCCCATCCATCGAGGTTGAGTTGGATCCCCATTTTATTATGTGGTTGATCTTGGCGTGCCCGCACGATCGGCTCCGTTTGTTGAGCCTTGATCGGTTACGTAATATTACATTTCAATACATGCAATATGCTCGGCTCCGTTTGATTGAGCCTTGAGTACACAGATTTATTCTCATTTCCAGTTCATGCAATATGCTCGGCTCCGTTTGATTGAGCCTTGAGTACACAGATTTATTCTCATTTTCAGTTCATGCAATATGCTCGGCTCCGTTTGATTGAGCCTTGAGTACACAGATTTATTCACATTTCCAGTTCATGCAATACGCTCGGCTCCGTTTGATTGAGCCTTGAGCACACATACAATTTCATTATCAGTATCTTGTGGTTGTGGTGTTTGTAGTAGAGTCGCATCGAACTAACCATAACTTGCGGATAAAGTCAATGAAAAATTTGACAAGGATATGGTGGATACGCCGATGGTACTTCCTATATATAAGTATTCTTGTCAAATAATCGGAGGCATTATCAGGCGGTTATGAGAGGTTCCATGCATAGGCTGTTTGTGTGGTTAAGTTATTCATATACAGTACATGCAATATGTTCGGCTCCGTTTGATTGAGCCTTGAGCACACAATTTCAATTTCAGTACATTCAATATGTTCGGCTCCGTTTGATTGAGCCTTGAGCACACAATTTCATTTTCAGTACATGCAATACGATCGGCTCCGTTCGATTGAGCCTTGATCGCACAGATATGTTTCATTTCGGTAATTTATGTATGTTATATTGATTGTAGAGTTATAGGACTAATCATAATTCACTGTTAAAACCAATGAAAATTTGACAAGAATATGGTGGATACGCCGCTGGTACTTCCTATATATAAGTATTCTTGTCAAAGGATCAGAGGCATTAATGGATGGTTATGAGAAGTTCTATGTAGGATTTATTAGTTTCTTGGTAACCAATCATAACTTGTGGATAAAACTAATGAAAATTTGGCAAGAATATGGTGGATACGCCGCTGGTACTTCCTATATATAAGTATTCTTGCCAAAGGATCAGAGGCATTATCAGGCGGTTATGAGAAGTTCCATTTAGGATTTATTATTGCCTTGGTTGGAATTTGTGATACATTTATATCATCATGTTATTTAAAGAGATTGGATTGTGTTCCATTTCTACATAAATTAACCTCTCATCATAACAAACGAGAGAGGAACTTCCATCGTTCAAACATATATGTTATCAGAATGTGGATTCAAATATTTGCTGTTGTGTTTATTCATGTTCAAATATTCGCTGATGTGTCTACTCATGTTCGAATATTGGTTATTGTGTTTATTCATTCGCTGATGTGTCTATTCATGTTCGAATTTTTGCTGTTGTGTTTATTCATGTTCAAATATTTGCTGTTGTGTTTATTCATGTTCAAATATTTGCTGATGTGTTCATTCATGTTCGAATATTTGCTGTTATATTCATGTTCAAATATTTGATGATGTGTTCATTCATGTTTGGATATCAGCTGTTGTGTTTTTTTATTTATGTTCCATGTAGATTGTAGTGTTAGAAGTTTTGCCTTAGGATGTAACCATATTTTTCCCAAACGTATCTAAACCCTTATGCATGATATCATTTTTAGCGAATCATTCCTGTTTATCAATATTCATACAGTAGGCAACAAAAAGCGATTCCTGAATAGGGTACTTAACCTTTACAAGGAACGTTACCGCCTCGAACAAAAATTTAAACCCTCATTTTTCTGAGCATACAACTGTCAAACAAAACATCATTATTCTTATAGTCAAAATATATCATTATTTAAATTTCGGGACGAAATTTCTAAAAAGCAGGGGATACTGTAACATCCGTCAAAAACGGATTTACCAAACCCGCTCCGTTTATCAACCGAACAGTCAGTCAAAATTTTCGTTGCGAATTAAATGCCCAAAATATTTTTAAACGATCCGTAATCAATTATTATACGCGAACATATATTTAGTTTTTGAAAAACTGTCAAAAAACGCAAAATAAAAATGATTTGTTTCAGCCGGGTTTCGAACCCGGGTCTGTACCGAGTCAGGCAATGACTTAACAACTCACACACAAACCACTGCGCCAACTGCTTTGTTTGTTATATATTTCAAACATTTAATTGATATAATAACTTTACAAATTCAAAACCGGCGCCCAATCGTTTCAGTCGTCGGAATCCCGGAATTTCCGCGAATCTTAACTACAATTTACGTTATAACGTAAACCTTTAATCACTTATCGGTTATAACCGATGTTTGAAGTCCGCGACCAAAACCAAAACCGCCGGAAAAATTTAAATATCGAACATAGTCCGAAATCAGACCAAATACATCTCATTTTTCCCCTATAAATTCAACCACAACCGTCTACAAACACTTTCGCACAAAAATCACATCTTTTCACGGCGTATTTTCACTCGCCGGAACTTTCCTGTTTTTCGCCGGAAAACCGTGTTTTAATCCCTGAGCTTTATTGAATCCCCTAAACCTTCACCGAAGTCACCCTTACCTTTTTCCAAGTTTTCTGGAGACTAGCTACTACAAGGAACACGTCGCCGGAGTTGAATTCAGTCGCCGGATTTTCTGCCGGAAAACAGAGAGTTCAGTCGGTATATTTCTCCGCTCAGTTTCCTTTCCTTTTCACTTTTATCTTATCTTAATCGACGGTAAAACACTAATAAAACGGATAAAATCTTGAACCAGTCTGTCACCGATTTCTGGTTATTCTTTCGGTGAAGAAGATGAAGACTTGTTATCATATAAGTTTAATTAAAATCATGAAATTAATCGGGTTAGACACACAAGTCCAGCGGTGGACTGTGTGCACATATAAAACGCAAAACGTCTCGAGTTCGATTCCCGTCTCACACACGCTGCCTTAATAAAATGCATTTTTTTGTTACTGAACCGGATCGCCTTAGTTATGTGTTAAGTATATTGATAACCAGAATAATAACCAAGTTAGACACACAGTCCAGCGGTGGACTGTGTGTTTGTTTATATCACAGGTCACGAGTTCGAGTCCGGTCCTCAGCACCGACTCGGACAATTATCTTTTCTTTTAAATAAGGCAGAAAAGGAAATATCTATTTTGTATTTAAGTATAATAAAAACCGAATATTATAACATGTTGAACACACAGTCCAGCGGTGGACTGTGTGTTGGATTGAACCACAGGTCCCGGGTTCGAGACCTGTGGTGTGCATGACCGTTTCGCCTTAAACTGTTTTTAAAATAAATGATTTTCTATTAATTCTAATTAATGTATATATGAAATTAAAATCGGATATATAACGGGTTAGACACGTAGCTCAGTTGGTAGAGCTGCGTGCACGCGTACGGGAGGTCTCGGGTTCGAGCCTCACCGAGCGCACAACAATATTCCGCAAACCGGTCAACGACCAGTCAAAGTCAACTGGTCAAAGTCAACTGTAGCAGAAAAAATAAATATTTTTATTATTTTTTATTTAATTATTTTAATTAAAAATCAATTATAAATACTTAAAAATAACATTTTTAAGATTAGAAAATAGCTTCAAACTCACAAAAATACACCCAACAATCCTACTAAAATAGTTTAATAAAATCCGTTTACTCACCAAACCATAATGCGATTTATCTAGGTTAAATCTCACTCGTGGTTAAAACCACTTCGCGTGCATTCATCATCATCAACCGAACGCACCCACTGTGAGTGAATCTTACAATTCCCCCTTTTAAATTACACGTTTTGGGGTGTGTCATGTGTTTTGAATTAATTAATTTATTTATTTAAACTTGTGCCATACCACATCATGACTTAATCTTAGATTGATTTATTGTTGTGATTTATTTATATTCCGTTTGTCAAATTACATGAAACTCATACATTAAGCCCATCAGTTCCTCGTGGGAAACGAGTAGAACATCGCGTGCTTCAATTCAAAATTTATTATTGTTCATGTGTGTTTTCATTGAGTTTATATTGTTTGTAGTTGTGTTATTCATATTATCATGTTTATGCAATTCATTCATCAGGCCCCTCAGTTCCTCGTGAGAGACGAGTTGAGCATCGCGTGCCTTTAATTGTTCCATTATTGTTCATGAGTGTTTTCATTTAACATCTTATGATTACTGATCAAGTTACATCTAATTTTACTCATGTTTGGTTGTGCACATATTTCATAATCAATTTAAATAAATTGTTCAAATGTTTTTCCATAGGATTCACTCGCCAACATTATGTTGATCCAAAAAAACCTTTTTACACATGATACAGGTGAACAGGTTGAAGCAAGGATAACATAGGATATGCCTTAGAAGAGAACAAAGGAGTTAGATTGTTAGTTAGATCATGTTGTATCACTATTGTAAACTTTCATTTAATTTGTATTAATGAATATGAAACATTTAATAAATGTCATGAGCTTTGATGATAACCCAATCATGCCCCGATCACCTTATCCGCTGCGGGTCGGGGTGTGACACAGAGAAGGTAACTTTTTAACCGGTGTATATTTGCTTTCTCAAAGGGTGTACTATAAAAGTTCTAACTTAAATATTGACGAATTCCAGTAGTCCTTCGTCCTCTCTTGACGTAATTCAAACGAAAAACAATATTTTTTGCAATTTTAAATTTTAGCAGCCTCTCCATATTTAGTTCGTACAATCCAATTATATATGATTTATGCATCCATGTTGTGATTATCTTACAGAACCTATTCGTAAAAAAACTTTAGGTGAACACTGACCTATACAATTTGAAAAATGTAATGTTTTCATTATTTAATGTCAAACACATGTTCTTTTAATAAATTGACGTCGTGATATACTATAATACTATAATATATATAAACAAAATTTTCACATGCATAGAAACGTTTAAAAAGTTTCACTTGCATACACAGTTTAAAAGTAAGAATATTTAGTTAAGTTGCTCGAACTTGTAATACTGTACAAGATCTACATTTAAAAGGAAAGAATTATTATAAATTAAGGCTTATCTTTAGTCAAATATGCTTTCTCTTTACTCAAATAATCTTCTCTCTTTTTCAGTCAATACTGCGTTCTAACATTAGACGGTTAATCTTATCGATTGGCGCTCGTAATACCTTTTTCTACTTTATATATTCCTACTTGTATAATTGCCCTTGTACTTGTCATGATCTTAGTGTTCGTCAGTAGTATATGTTAGAAGTGGATACATCTTTATCTGCTTATGACTTGTACGTAAACAATGCATGGGGAAGAATCTGCTAAAAAGTGGGTTTGTCTTGTAATGATAACATGTGGCACTCGTTATAAGTAGGAATGAATAGCATTTTGGTCATATAACATTTTGGTCCTTATAACTAGGAGTGTGAATATAACATGTGACGGCTTTTTTGTTTTCTAAAAAATAAAAAGTCTAGCACAAAAAATCAAGTACAAAATATCTAGCAAAAAAATCTAGTACAAAAAATCCAGCAAAAATAATCCAGTATGAAAAAATTTAGCACAAAAAAATCTCGTACAAAAAATCTAGCACACAAATTTAAGCAAAAAAATTTAAGACAAAAAAAATTAGCAAAAAAAAATTAACATAAAAATGTAGTATAAAAATCCAACACAAAAATGTAATACAACATCGAAATACATCACATTTTTTTGGGTTTTTTGAGTTTTTATATTTTATATAGAAATAGAGTATTCAAATTAAAGATAAAAAGACGCTCAATTTTATAGTGAATTTTTATGAGAAAATAATATCGTATAAAAAGTTATGGACGTTTAAAAAATGAGAGAATAATATGCATCTATCTTGCATTTGAAATGAGATAGTCAACAATACGCTTTTCCAATTATGTCCTTACATTCCTTCTTTTTACATTTTATTTCAGTCATTTATTTAAAAAATAAAATATTAAGATCAATTCTTATTTTACTTGGCCAAAATTAACTTTTGATCCTACCCAATACGACATACCTAGTAATATATATATATATATATTGACATATATAGATATTATGTAGATATTTTAAGTTGTTTGATCTCCTAATCCTTTAGAGGACCTTAATCTTTACACTTAATTTACTTGTTGTGATAACAAATGTCATAAATGCCAATACTATTTTCCACCGCATTATTTCAATAATCTCTTGAAAGTTACAATTCTCCTATTAGCTAATATCAAATACTCATTGTTTCTTTTTTTAACGTCAAATTTCGATTACTGATGGACCATTAGAATTTTATTGTGCTATCAGTGGAACCACCCGATCATATCCATCTCCACTAGACATTATGCCTATACACCAATTCAGGAAGAAACCTAATAAATATGGGAAAACCATCCTTGTGAAAATCGAACCCATGAGCTATTGGTCGTAAAGCCTTATCACACCCCCGAAGACGCCACTAGACTGTAAAGCCTTGTAACACCCTGAAAATTATCTTATGGAAGTGTATTTGATTAAAAATACTGGATTTAAACAAGTATAAGAGGTTTCAGTTGTTTAATAAATGGATTAAGGACCTTAAGGATTAGAGTGGAAAGCCCATGTTTTAAGGGTATAAAAAGGGATTTTGGAACCTTAATCATCATTTCATCTACTTAAATCTAGAGAGAGAGAAAGTCATAGATCAAAATATCAAAGTTGAAAATTTGAAGGTTTGAAGCTTGGAATTGGGTTTTAAACGATTTCGGAAAATCACAACAATGATTCGTTTGTAAATCAAGTGAGAATCGACCTTAAAAATCTCTTTTTATGTAAAAATATGGTTTTTTTTGTTTGGGAAAAAGTAGGGTTTTTATCATAAACTTCGGATGTTATGTGTTTGTGGGGGCTGAAACTCTGGATCTTGCTTCATGGACATTAAACAAACCTTTTGGACATAAAAAGTAATGATTTTGGGATGACAATAAACCCGTTATGGATGAATCTTAAACCAACGATAGTGGGTATTCGTATGACGACACTTGATATGGTTGGTTAGGAAAGATGGGCACTGATTACAAGGTTGACCAAGAATGGCGACACTCAAAAGTGCTGGTGACACTCAAGAATGTCGACGACACTTAGATTGATCACACTAAAGACCTAACGCAAGTGAACCAACTGTGTCTGATGAAATTTCCAACGACAATTAAGATAGTGACATATTTTCATGGGTTAACTTTGTGCAGATCGTGTCACATCCGTTCTAGCCTAGTCATTGTAGCACAAAATTGTTAACTATAAACAAATGAATTTCTAGACCCTTCTTAGTTTAATGTATTGGGGCTATGTGCATGGCTATGTGCATACTTATAATGCTTTCAAAGTAAAAAGATGGTGTTTTCCTTAAACGTGATAAACTAAGAAATGATAATTATAGAGTTCACTGTATTAAAGTGATGAAATGTAAAGTGTGATAGTATGAATGTTGCACAATATAGGCGGTCACCTACGGGGCTGTATGATAGGCGATTATCTATATGGATAACAATGGGTCGGGTATGGGTAATCTCAAACCCATACTCGGTTGTAAAACCATGGCGCATAACCGGTCTAATTGATAGGTAGGTAAAATTCCAAATTTAAAAACATTAATTTTGCCAATTTATGCGGAATTTGCTTTAAGAATATACTATATTGAGATGGTTTCAATTTTGCAGGTCTTGACAACTTTAAGGTGCTTTTTGGAAGCTTTCCAAGGATCCAGGGATGAAGATAGGAAGACCTGGAATGCACAAACGAGCAAACACTTAAAATTGAGTTGAAGTTGCATTGAGGACGCCACTATTGGTGTCGCTAATGCAAGTGGCATGTTTGGTGGCCAAAGTTGGCATCAGGCAACACCGCTTCACGTTGGCTATGCAAGTGGCATCGCCGACACCGACAATTGTTTCAGGTGAAAATTTTTAGGAAAACAATAGTTTTAACCTAATTAAAAAGGGGTTTCACCCCATTTTTAAAAAGGAGTTTTGGGGTCGTTCTTGGTGTGGAGAATCTTCCTAATTCCATTTCCAATCAATGTTTGAAGGATTTCATAACACTTACCAAGATCAAATCATGACCATGAGTGGTGAATTCCATTGAGATCATTCCCTGGTGTAGGATTATAAGCGCTAGGGTTTGTTTTACACAATTGAGTTTGAAGCATTGTTCTTGTTTACTTTTTGATTAAAAATGTTTGTTTAATTGTGAGTATTGTCGTAAACTTGTGATTGTTAAGGTTTTTTTTACGCCATTGATGTTAAGGGATAATGACTGTTATTAAGTTTCAATCCAAACTAGGTTTGTTCATCGCTCTTGGTTTATAAAAACGAACAATTGTCTGTTATTCGTGTAGTGAAGATTATTCTTGCACCATTTAAATGCAATAGATGATTATTAATGTCTACAACTAGGTTTTAAATAACAAATCCAAGAAATCATTGTGTTATCAAGTAAAACCCCAATTCCGTTGTATAAGGTTAACTCTAGTTGTTTGCAAAACCAAAACCCGAGTATGATCATTTCTTTTACATACTTGTTTACAACTAATGAACTTTTCGTTAACATCAAACAACATTATTCCTCAAACCAAGCAAAGATCATAACCAACTTCATAATTCAACTATACATTTGTTATATAAATAGTTTAGATAATCAAACAACTCCTGTAATACTAACCACATGCTCTTTGTGGGTAGGATACTCGACATACCCTAGCTACTTAGGTTCATTGGGTTTTTGCATGATCAGGACGACTTGGTCATCACTAATCGGATATATCTCGAGGTAATTACCCATCGAGTATCGGGCATACACGTGAGTATTAGGTGTACCCATTAGTTTCTTAAAAATACCCGTTGGAATTTGAAATAATTTTTTTCTTACCATTCTAACTTTTGTATAGTTTTATTTCCCTAATAATTGCAATAAGTTAATCACTGTAAAAGTTTAAAACATATAAATTATGCAGATATCATGATATAAATTCGAAAAAAGATAATTTCTTAAAAAAAGTTTATTTTCCATGTTTCTAGTAAACGAGTATAGAGTTTCTGGTAATCAGGTCGAGTATCACCTAATTCCATACCCGTCATATACCTGCTGATTTTTTATCAATTCCATACCTAGCTTTAACCCATTGGGTTTCGGGTATACCCAACCTGGATGTTTTGGGCGTACCCGTCGGACCCATTTTTTTTTCCATCACTAGTTACCTACGCAAGCATATGATAAGCGCTTACCTACTCGGTTATGTGACAGTGCCTATGCATTTGTTGCTTGCCAATGGTTGTACAATTATGAGTAGTATATAATACATGCATGGTTCATGATAATGTGTTACTCTTGTGATAAAAGATGATGTATAGTAAAGATGTGTCATGTGCTTTAAGTGGTTAATGTGTTTAATGCATGTTAACATTTATAGTTATCAGTAACTCACTTAGCGTAACCTACTTTTAGTATCCACATTAGGTTGATTGGCTATAGAGAGGCTGGCGTGCGACAAAGGCTCCCTGGCAACTGGCATCACATTTTACCAATTCGATGTATTGATACAATGATTATTTGGTTTGTAAAGACTTAATGTTTTGCTGCGTTTTGAATTTAATGGTTTTATTTTGAACTATTTACCAAAGTGTAAATTCAACAGACAAAACCTCAGGCATGAGACGTTTCAAGTCTATAATAACAAATAAGGTTTACGAATAATGGAGCTGACTCCCGAAAACCAGTAAAGAATGATTTAACATTTAGTGGTTTGATAAGTACATTTTTGTTTCGAATTACAAATCTCTCCCCTATTTTAATTTTGTCAAATACGAGCACTAGTATCAAAAGCGTTATTAGGATAAAGGTAACTAAAAATTTTGTTCGAATTACAAATCTCTCCCCTATTTTAATTTTGTCAAACTATTACAACTTTGTTACTTGACAGTCAACTTTTTCATAAGACGATGTGTTGTGGTGAATGTGAAAAAGCACACTATTTAGGCGATGATGGGTTTTACATTTCACACTTAAGAACATGTATTGTGAAGTGGTGAAATGTAAAACGTGGTATAGGTGGTATATGTTAAAGTGACTTTAGATGATTGGCTATTATTTAATATTTAAAAACAACGAAAAATCATCACAATTCCGCCCCACGCCCACAATAACCTTCACGCCGGCTCCACGCACCCTTAGCGGTGTAGTGTTTCGTGCCCATCTTTGCTATGGTGGTGAGCTTGACGTCCCTTCCCCATAATCCACATTACATAACCTAATATATGTGTTAATAGTTTAACATATCTAAGTATTTAAATATGAATCAAATTATTTTAACCTGTAAAATATCTATGGATAGAAAGAAATAGAATATAAACTTATAATATGAACTTCTTAATTTAAGAATAACATAGAAATTTATTATTTGGTAAATAAAAATATTCTCAATTTTTTTAACGAGAGATGTCAAATAGAACTTGGTCCCTTCATTGAAGTGCGCTATAGTTTAATAGTCCCATTCTGTCCCAAAAATTATGTAGAAGTGTTTCGATTAAAGTTTTCTTTAGTCAAATCTCGGATTTTCTTAAATATGAGTTCCGATTTTGTCAAAAATACTTTTACGAATTATGATTTTTTACAATTAAATTATAAAAATGATAATATCTACCAAATTAAATTAAAATGGTCTAAAATATCAAACATTTTCCAATATTATAATTATAAAAATATTCATACAATTATATTTGTGATTGAGATCAAGATTTCGGTTAAAAAACCTTTACTCAGGAGCCGTACAAGAATGTATTGAACTCAAATCAAAAAACATATCTCAATTTCAAAGTATACATAATGAAAACCAACATTTACCAATTTGTATAATCCCACTAGGATAGGTGACAAATTATGAGAAATTGCACCTACCAAACTGTTGGGCTATAAACAAACTAAACGTTCAGAATAAAGTTTATGAACTATTCGGTAGCAAGTTTGTTTATGTTCGTTAGTTAATGAACGAACACAAACAAGATATATTTCGGTTAGCTAAATGAACGAACACGAACAAAGGTCTCGTTTGTTCAAGTGCGTTCGTGAACGTTCGGTAATATGTTTGTTTGTTTTTGTTAATTTGTTAACTTTTATTTCCCCCCTAAACATTAGTTAGTAATTATATTAAGAAAATAGTAAAATATACACCCTTATCTAAACATATGAAGAAGTTCGATACTAATTTTTTTTGAACGACCATTATATCAATCCTGAGTACTCTCGGGGCACCTACTGGACAAACGGAGTACTCCGAGAGCAACCCGAGTCGTCCACCACCACTTCCGAGGAAAACCCGGTAACCCACCCGTCCGTAGGCACGACAGTGAAATTACCGGTAAAACCCGTTTGGCTCAAGGATCGAATCCAGGTTTCCCTAGGTCTCCTATCATTGTCCACCAGTGCCTCACGAGTGAGAATCGAACTTGAGTCTTCACAAAAGAACTCAAATTCTCCTATCAGTTGAGCAAGAGGTCATTGGCAAGTTGGATACTAATTAAAGACATTTTTTGTGATATGTCTAAGTAACTTTAGATAATTATGCATTAAGTTACTTAAACTTGATTTCTCGTATGATGTTTGTAGTAGACTTTTTATGTCTTGAATTCTTGATTTATTATTTAATGGTTGTATTTGACTACTTGTGTTAGATGTTTAAGGATGATAGAGTTTTTTTTTTTTTCTATTTCAAGTTTAATAATCGTGTGTGTTCATTTGTATTCATTTGCGTTTATTTGTTAATAACTATGTTAAGAAAATGGTAAAATGTAAATCCTTATTTAAACATATGAAGAAGTTGGACATATTTTTGTGATATGTCTAAGTAACCTTAGATGCATTAAGTTAGCTAATCTTGATTTATCATATGATGCTTGTAGCAAATTCTTGTGTTTTGAATTCTTGATTTTTCATTTAATTGTTGGATTTGACTACTTGTGTCGGATGTTTAAGGACAATGGTATTTTTTCTTTAAAAAAACAAGTTAAATATTCGTTTGTGTTCATTTGCGTTTATTTGTGTTAGTAATCAGTGTTAACGATCTTTTCACGAACAATTGAA
Organism: Scalesia atractyloides; assembly: GCA_947069175.1. Classification (NCBI taxonomy): domain Eukaryota; kingdom Viridiplantae; phylum Streptophyta; class Magnoliopsida; order Asterales; family Asteraceae; genus Scalesia; species Scalesia atractyloides. The sequence goes on from CAMTDV010000027.1 coordinate 9,473,249, forward strand.
ATTCCTTAACAAACAAACACGAACATAAACTTCTTTTCAACATGTGTTTGCGAACAATTCACGAACATTCGCATTTGCTTAACGAATGAACACAAAGATAACCTCATTCGTGTTCGTTCAGTTTACAGCCCTATCAAACTCTAAACCGGATCCATTTCAAAATGTTGTTTAAGTCGAAACAATAAAGTCCATACATTAGTTGTCAAACTTGATGATAAAATGAATAAAACGGATCACATGTCTTAATTAAAATGTTTGTACTTAGTATTGATTATAATTTTACAAACTAAAACTACACACATCTAAATTAAATGTTTCACCTTACAATAATTACAAAAATAACACAATAAAATTATTTTCAATCATAAACCAACAAAGCCTCGCTAACTAAATTACTTTGTCCAAGATCGATGTTATTCGTAAAACTTACTTCTATATCAAAAGAGTTGTACACACACCGACTATATATATAGAATCAAGATGTCAAACATGGTGTGGTATATATGATGCGTATGAAATATATAATAATTATCATGCCTACCCTACTTATATATCATAATTATAAGATTAAAATTAAAGTAAATGTTAGTGCTTATAATGCCCTGAAGGAAGAAATTGAAATGAAAATGATAGGGGGGAAAAAGCTTCTCCAAAGGGACCCATGACATGTCTCCTCAATAGAAAACTCAGTATGTGATCTTCAACTTTTCCTTCTTCTCCTACCCAAACTTTATTTTTACTATTTTTCACCTGGATCATCATATTTTTCCAAAAATACACAAGAATTGTCTCCCAAAAACGTACCTTCATGTCAATTAACATACCAAAAGATCCATCTGAAGGTTCATCGCGATCAGCAACCGCGGATCAGAGCCATCATCCGGCACCTCTAAGTCGTTACGAATCACAAAAACGACGCGACTGGAACACTTTTGGACAATATCTGAAGAATCAAAGGCCTCCGGTTCCTCTTGCGCAGTGTAACTTTAGCCATGTTCTCGAGTTTCTTCGATACCTTGATCAATTCGGAAAAACTAAGGTTCATATACTTGGGTGTGCCTTCTTTGGGCAACCTGACCCTCCTGCCCCTTGCAACTGCCCTCTTAGGCAGGCTTGGGGCAGTTTGGACGCCCTAATTGGGCGTCTAAGAGCCGCTTATGAAGAGAACGGCGGCTCTCCTGAGAATAATCCCTTTGGAAATGGTGCGATTCGGGTCTATTTAAGGGAAGTGAAGGAGTGTCAAGCTAAGGCAAGAGGGATCCCATACAAGAAGAAAAAGAAGAGGAAGAATCAAATCAAAGCTAGTGAAGAAATGAAGGCTCCAAAGCTGCAGGCTACTTGAAACTTGCTTCAATCTAGTTTTCTCCACACTAAACGGTACACAACTCTATTTTATAGTCATACATATGAGTACTTTTTATATCTACTTGGTGGTCTTTGAAACTAAGTTTTATAAAAAATAGTTAGCTAGTGATTTTAACTTTCTTGCGATCAATATTCACAACCCTAAAAACCCATGAACCAAAAACCCTAATTTTTCATGTTTAAACTCTATATTCTTGAAAACATAGGCATCTCTTGAAACACCTAAAGAAACATAGAAACACATCGTAAGAATACAGCGGGCATGATCAAGCTGGAAAACACAGTCTCTCTCTCTCTCTCTCATATCATGCAAAACACTGTTAACGAATGGTGTTTAAATTAATATCTACTTTATATTTGTTTTGTCCCTTTTGGGATTCGCTACGATTTTGTGCCCCCATGGATGACCGTGTAATAAATCACCTCCTACATTGGACTTAGATCATAGAGTTTGTCTGGTCGATGACAGTACGAAATAAATTTAAACATAAGAACCTTCACTTATAAAAGCAATAAAACAAAAACAAAAACAAACACTGTTTGAATCCGGGTGCAGGGCTAAGGAGGGTTCTTGGCTCTTGATACATGGCTTGATCCAACGGCCACTGTTTTATTGTATCCAATCAACAGCGACGACCTAAATACCGGCAACATGTCGCTGGTACTGCTCGAAACAACTCTATATTTAACCCACCAAAAGTTCCCTCCATTCATTCCTCTTCCACAGATCTGCTAATCGATCTTGCACCAAGTCTCGCCATCTCCTCCCACCACTAACCAACGTCGACTTCCACCTGCAGCAACTCCTCTACCAACGACTGCGCGTTATCTCCCACTGTCTCCCCCCACACTTCACCAACCACCGTCTCCTCTCACATGCAGCCGTCTCTGGTGCTACACCACCTCCACCTACATCTCAAACCTTTTAATTTGTCTAATTGCAAATTAGTTTAGATTTAATGGTCAGTTTTAGCAAAACCAACGAATTGTGATTTGTTTGTTTGATTTTGTATATATGTGAATGTATTATATGTGTATGTATATTTTAAAGTGTATGTGTTTGTATATATGTATATGTATATGTAAATGTGTTTATGTATGTACATTAATGTGTGTATAGGGTGTTTGTGTGTATGTATATATAAATGTGTGTATTTGTGTGTATGTATGTATATTAATATGTGTATACGTCTGTTTGTATATGTATGTATACGTATGTGTGTGTATGTATATATAAGTATGTGTTTTTAGGTGTGATTGTGGTATGTATCTATGTACATGTATGTGTGTAATAGTGGTGATAATTCCTTTAACAACGGTATATTGATCATTATCGACGAGGCGAAAGCGATGAGAAGTCGCCGCTATTGCCCTTAGCGGCGACAAAGATGGATAATAGCTAGCCCTCTTTCCTTGTAGTGTGTATACATCATCGAAGTTAACTTCTTGATGTATTATCGAGTAAAGTGTGTTTAACAGTTGGAGAATGCACTCTCCGTATATGGCATCTAGTGTAATTCTATAGTTAGAAGTTCCCTTGATTTGGTGAGCACTCTGTATGGTGAATACATGGCACGAGTGTAGGCAGAGGATAAAGAGTTTAAATAGTTCATTTGGTGGTCAATCCATGATCATTATGAGACATCAACAATAAACCTTCTGTAAAAAAAATTGAAGTCTTCCTGTGAGGTCTTTGTTTGACTTTAGAGGAACGTATTGGTTCGGTAATAGTACAGTATCAAATTTCCGTACTTGGCCACTTTAGTGTTTTCCCTTTTATTTTTACCTAATCTCCATTACCGATTGATACGAACCATTGTATTACGAATTAATTAAAAATTTCATACAAAATTCTAGTACTTGGTTGCATCTATGTTTTCCGGCATCGTCATTGTTTTTTTAAGCCAAGGTTCACCATCGTCAAATCAGGCGACATTTGAGATAAATTTTGATGCTAATCAATTGGTCAATCTATTTCCATAGATAACCCCATGGTTAGGGTGTTAATCTATAAAATTCGACAGTGAATTTTGCGATGTAGGGCCTGGTGTGAACTAGGGTTTCTGATAGGTAAGAAACTAATGGAGGTTGTGATGTGGGTTATGAGCTTCATTCTTAGAGTTATGGAACTCACGAGACATACCCGCTCCACTACTCGCTTGATTACGATGGTGCTCAAAGGCCACTGACATACTTAACGGTGTTGTCACTATGACAAATGGTTTAGGGTCCACATTTGATGAACCAACTCTAGCACAAATATTACTAAATTTCGTATCTCTATCTCTGAGATTCATTAAATAGTTGCATCCATAAAGCAATACTTGGACTTAGACAAAAATTATGAAACAACCGAAAGCTAAAGACTTCCGAAGAACGGGTCATATCTAAGAAAGGAAGTCTAGTAGAAAATCAAGGTAATTTGTTTTTCAAGCGTCATGATAACAGTTTTTGGTCGAGGGAAACATAATGGAAGACAAGGACAAAGGTTTGTTCCACGAGGCTGAGGTCGTGGAAATTCACACCGTCAACAAGAGAAAATTCTATGAAAGCACATCTAGAGGAACTAACAACTACATAGGGAAGAAGTTCACAAAGGACTTAAGTAAAGTTAAGTGCTTTAACTACAACAAGTAGGAAAAATATGCTTCAAACTGCCGTTAGAATGAATTTGCACATGATGAGGCCAATCTAGTTTAACAAGATGAGAATCCAATTCTTTTGACGGTTGTTACTAAAGACTATGAAATGATCACGAGGTTATCTTAAACGAGAAGGAAATCAAGCCTAAAAAGTTTAGGATGACTAATGAATGTCTGTGTTATCTCGACTACGGTTCAAGTAATCACATGATTGGCACATGAGAACACTTCACATAATTAGACGAGAAGTTTACTTGAAATGTTTATATCGGTGACGGGTCATTTGTATATATAAAGGCAAGGGCCCAATATTGTTAGAATGTGAAAACAAGGAACCACGAGGAATTTTTCATGTTTATTACATTCCAAGTCTGAAGAGCAATATTTTGAGTCTTGATAACTAATAAAAAATGGATATAAAGTTGTCATAGAGTACAACTATTTGCGTCTTTATGACATAAATTAGAAACTTCTAATAAATAGGGTTGGTAGACTTAAAGAATGATTGGGCACACCAATTGCATTGCTAGCAAGTTAGATGATCAAGCATGGTTATGGCATGCATGATTAGATCATATGAACTTTAATGCAATTAAAGATATGGCCCGAAATGGATTAGGTCAAGGAGTACCTCAAATTAATCATTCAACGCAAATCTGTGATGCATGCCTTCTTAGAAACACAATATAGTTCAATTTCATAGACAAGTTGAACGTAAACCAAATAAATCAATAGGTATAGTTTATGGAGATCTCTATGGCCCATTTCACCACCAACACACTCAAGAAAGAAGTATATACTCCTTCTAGTTGATGGATGTACTAGATATATGTATCTGTATTTCATTGACTCAAAAGATCAAGTATTTGAGATATTCAATGAATTTAAGTTGATGGTAGAAGCGGAGGTAGGAACGAAACTAGAGATGTTCAAAAAGGGTAGAGGTGGAGAATTTACTTCTAATGAATTCTCTAAATTATGCAAAGATCATGGAATAGCAAGACAACTTAATGCACCATACTCATCTTAAAAAAATGGTATGGTAGAACGAAGAAATAAGTCTATTTCATCTGCTACAAGAAGTATGTTGAAAGTAACTAAAATGCCTCAAAAGTTTTGGGAAGAAGCAGTAAGACACACCATTTACATCTTGAACCGAGCACCAACCAATGATTAATAGATAGTACACCTTATGAAGCTTAAGGTTTTTGTTTCAAAGCTTACGCAAAGGTAGCATTACCACATCTAAAGAAGTTTGATGATAGAAGCGTGGTAATGATATACTTTGAAAGGGAGCTAGGATTATAGACTAGTTGATCCAATATCAAGAAAGATATGCATGAGTCAAGATGTAAAGTTCTAAAAAAGAGAATTATGGAACTGGAGAGAGAACATTGTGAATTATAGTCAAGAAGAATCTGAGTGGATATATTTCATTGTTGAGGAGAATCAGACAACCAGTCCACCCACTAAACTAATGACGAAACACAAGTTGAGAATGTTGAAAGTGATAACCATAAGGAAGAAGCTCCTCAATCACTTATCAACTCACCAAATTCCCCTTTCACCCAGATCCTATGAACTAGATTCCAAAGAATCTGCTACTTACACCTCCACATTAACTAGCTCATCCTGATCTGATCATACACCTCTACGGTATTAAAATCTAGAAGATGTTTATTATCGAGCACCTAAAATAGAGTTAGATGAAAATGAGCTTCTAGTAGTTGAGGAAGAACAACGAACATACAAAGAAGATGGAAAATAGATTGAAGACATGAAAAACGAATTGGACTCAGAGAATAAAAATAAGACATGGAGTTTGACCAATCTATTTAAGGATCAAAAAGTTGTAGGCTTAAAATGAGTATTCAAAACCAAAAGGGATGCTAGTGAAAATATTGTAAAGCATAAGGTAAGTATGGTAGCAAAAGGCTATGTACAAAAATACAGAGTGGATTTTGAAGAATTCTTTGCACCCGTAGCGTGAATAGAAATTGTTTGTCTAATCCTACCCTTAGTTGCTTATAATAAATGGGAAGTACATCATCTTGATGTAAAATTTGTTGTCTTGCATGAAGAATAGAAAGAAAAAGTATACTTCTCACACAACCTGAAGGTTTGTGAAGCCAAAAGACAAAGGGAAGGTCTACAAACTCTCAAAAGCATTGTGTAGACTACGAAAAACACCACGAGTGTTGAATGTGATGTTGGATCACACACTAAAGTATCTAGGATTCAAGAAGTGTTCGTTTGAACAAACAGTATACATAAAGATAAATTTAAACTCCAATCTCGTTGTTAGAGTTTATGTTGATGACTTGATAGTCACCGGAACACCAAAAAAAATGACAAATTCAAGTAACAAATGGAATAGAAGTTTGAAATGAACGACTTAGGACTATTAGCTTATTATTCGGGAATAGAGGTTACCCAAACAAGGGGTGAAATCTGAATCAAGCAAACATACTACGTGAACAAGATTCTCAAGGATGCCGAAATGCTTGAGAGCAACGAGACAGAGACAGAGAAGATACCAATGGATCTAGGAACCATGTTAACAAAAGTGGGCCCATACAAGCACATTAACAAACAAACTGATCAGATATGTATTTATGTTAAATTTATATTTTAGAGTCAAAGTGTCATTGTAAATAGTTTAGAGGTTGTATCTGTCAAAATACAAAGTCTAAATCTGTTGTATACGTATATGTGTGTCGTATCAATGAATCGATGCGTCAGTTCTTGTGTATCTGTATATAGCAGACAAAACTTTATTCCAATGGTTAAACCCAATCTATATTCAAGTATTATTTGCGTTTAATTTTGTGTTATTCATTTGTATTTATCAATTCTGGACAAGTGGCGTTAACTTCTCGTTTTTTTCCTATTTCTTTTTGTGTTTTCTTTGCAGTTACAATTATTTTATTCTTGTCAATTTGCAAGAAGCTTTTACGTTAGTTGATGTCTATATTGTCCATCACATTTGTCCTATTATGATCATATTTCTCTAATTAGCAATTACGATCTAATATATATGATTTCATCATATACATACCCTTTATAACAACACAATTAGTTGAAACACCCATCCCAAAATGAACGTAACAAGTGTACGAATGCAAAGAGGAACCAGGTGATCAGACTTGATTTGTTTTTCAGGTAGCTAATCTACCAGAGTAGATTTAGGGTTTCTATACAAAAAGCATATGATCATGTTGAATAGGTTGTGTTCCAAGATAAAAAAAGTAAAGAAGTAAACTATATATATGAATCTTTGAAACCAAACATAGAAACTCATTAGATACAATCATATAAATGTACACAAACTCTTTAAAGATGCGGTGGAATTCATTGAAAATTCGGTGCTGGAGCAGCGTTAATAACATGCGCACCATTTAATGTTTTCTTTGAAGGTGCGGTTATATGGAACCACAGCAAATAATAATAATATACCCGCACCTCCTAATTGAATTTGAACAACATTCTAATTGAATATGACCAGTAGCAACCCTCCTTTGTAAGCCACATTAGCACCACTAAAAAAAGAACCGCACCATTTTCTTGAAATATATATATATATATATATATATATAATTCTTAAATTTGTAATTTACAGGTTTTTCCATTTATATATTTTCCAATAAATACCATTAAACTACACAAAATATATATATATATATATATATAATATATATATATATATATATGTGTGTAGTGTGTGTGTGGGATGATAAAAATATAACAAACAAAAGATCGAACTTATATTAAACACGTTTCAACAAGTGCATGTTTCCCGAATCAAACACAAAACAAAAGTTTCCCAAATCAAACACAAAACCTAAACAAAACACATTCAACTTTTTCTGCATATTACAAAACACATTCATTTAATTCATAGCAATATTAAATAAAACTAAAATCTTACTTATTAAATGTAATATGATACTTTAAATAAATATCTACGGGAAAAGAGATCGCTCAAATACGAATAACGAAATGAGGATCAAACTTGAAATTGATTTGCAGAAATTGATGGAAAGAGGGTGTGCTGCTGGTCAGACAAATGAATTGTGTACTAGTGTAAAAGTCCATTTCTTTCCAAAACTGGATCTAGCTACGCTCATCTTTGCTGCTGATTTGCAAACAAGTCGATCTCACTTGATATACGTAACTTGTTCACTAATTCTTGTTCTTGGTTTTCTATATATAGCCATACAACAAATTGATTTTAATATTTTGGTGGGTTGGAGAAGTTTTGATAGTTTCTAGTCAATTTCTGAAACTTGTTATGATATTAGGTGATCCACTAGTTGAGCTAGTGGACGTGAATACCACATCCGCTAGTTGAACTAGCAGAACTACTTGGACCCCCTCGTTATAAATAGTAGAGAAGAGAATCTTATAATGACATCCAACTAGAAAATCTGGTTTGGCTACCAATGCTTTGTGTTTTTTCAGGATTTATGTTTATGTATAGTTTGAATTGCTCTTCTACAGCATGTCGAATTGGTAGCATTTTACCATGGGACATGGGCAGCATATGAGTAGAGCCTAAATAGTTGAATCACTTGCTATAGATTCGTACTGTTTCGGGACAGATTTCATATGCACCTAACATAAGTTATTTTGAAGTCATATTGCAGGTAGGTGAATTGGACGATGAAGTTTACAGAAGGTAGAAATTCTAGGCTTCGGGAATGGGGCTACAGGGTTCTCTCCTTAAGGTATAATTTATAAGAACATACATTAGATGACATATACCTAAAAATTAATAAAATGTGTAGCACATTATATACATTATGTATCTTTAGTTTCATTGCTTAAGTTTAAAAACCATATTTCAACTAGAACAGAAAGTCTGTAAATCGCAGCAGTGATCAATCTTTTGCCACCTTTTTCATACATGTGTATTGTTGATATCCCTTCTCTGTCCATAGCATATGCATTTCGTTTTCGGTCTCAAGGCTTTCAAAATTTTCTTTAATGATTTAAAAAGATTTAATTAGGGACGAATGCAGTTTTAGATAAAATAATGTCTGTCAAACATATAGGCCTACCTCCACTATTAGAGAAATGGTAAATTTCCTACTGAAATTTTCTACGAAAAAACTCTTGGAAATAGTCATTTCCTACGCATTTTTTGACGAATAATTGCCTAGGAAATAATCCAACTTTCTAGTAGTGATATTGCCTGTTTTTTTTTTTTCTGAAAAATATCAATTTCTTAGGGTGTAAGGGGCGTACGCGGGGAGGAGAGCGGGGTGATTGTTTGCCGGGGGGCACAATGCCGCCATCAAATTTCACCGCGTGATGGGGAATGAAATCGATGGACATTCACCGCGTTGAATTGATGTTTGGAACTAGTCGTTACACCCTTCAACAGCTATATGTTGTTACCTTTAAAAAAAGGTTTTTTAATATAAAACTATATAAATCTAACCTCTTTTAAACCAATTCACACCAACCAATTCCTCCATTTCTCTTAAAACTAAAAACCTCTACCCCTATTTTATCTTTAACCTAGTTAATTTCAAGTATTATTAATTAATGTAATGTTTTTAATTTTATTTTTAATTTATTGTATTGTTTTTTTTAATTTATTGTACTTTTATTTTGTTAAATTTGTGTTTCATTTATTAAATAAATAATAGTTTGTAGAAAAGAAAAAAAAATTAGTTTCCCTCACCCCTCATGAGGGGGGCACTCCTTATGTTTTTGGACAAGAGGGGAGTTAAAAAGACGAAATAACATGGCAACATATGATTGGGTTAAAAAAAATTTCTCATCACCTCATGAGGGGTGCACCCCTTACACCCTTAAACACTAGATTTTAATGGGCCTAAATTCATCTTAACCATACCGATGATTAGAAGAAACAAGCGCTAATATGTTACAGTGATAGGGTTAAAATGGCTTTTTTGTTGAGATAATGACCGTCACAAACAACATACAGTAACAACTCTATAAATTAATACTAGATGAATTAATAACCTTAATAAATTTAATAATTTATCCAATCCTAATTTAAGACCAGTGTAAAATTGGACCCCAATTGATAAAATAATATAATAATAACTTTTTTTGAAATTTCAGTGTATATATATTGGTCCCAACAAAACTATAAATTAATAATTACTAAAAGATTCCAAATTCTAAGATTGTCTAGAAAAAAATGAATGTATTTGTTTTTTTTTGTTGAACTTCAAATCCCTCTTGAGTTCATCTTTAAATCTCCTCATTGCACATAAAAGTCTGGGCATTGTCTTCTCGTATTACAACAAAAAGTTGTGAAGAGTCGTTGCCGCTTGCAATGCACTTAAGAACTATGTATTGAAACTTGTTTTTGTAGTTTATTTTTTGGTATCATGAGCTAACTTTTTATTAAAAAAACAATGAATTTGATATATTCAATTAATTTGTGAATGTACATTGGACTTAGAAATTTAAAGGTGATATTTAAAACGATTTTAAATTAATGAATTATTAATTTACCGATATTAAATATCGAGCTAAATTAATAAAATATCTTGGTCCAACATTATTAATTCATAGAGGTTTTACTGTATTTTGAGCGTTTTTAATGTTAAAAAGCCCGTTAAGAGTATGTATAATATTGGTTTCACAAGTTTTCACTTCCATGTCAAAAATTACTCCAAATCACTGTTATGTAGACGTAAGCTTCCACTCACTTTTTTAATCTTTAATGTATAATAATTTATAATTTTCACTAACCATCATCTATTTAAACAATATTTAAATCAAATAAATTAAAAGAAAATAAAAAAGAAAAGGGCAGAGCAAATTGCCTCCTTCCCTACTTTAATGTTTTTGGTAACGCCAGGGCGGTGTTTAAATCAGGTAACATTGACTTCCATTGCCACCTAGTGGGGGCGTGAGACATTACCGAAATATCTTTTATCGGTTAACCTAAAAATTCTTTCTTTGAACACTTGTTCATTTAATAAAGTGCACATCCTCACTTCAACTGATTTTTAGACTAAACGGTAAAACAATAAATAATTTTCTTTGGATACTATCGTACTTGTTCTTTTTTTTAACTATTGATTAAGTTAAAGACTCGAATAGCAAGAAAATAAACAGGCTGGAAAAGATATTGCGTCGTGTTAGATCATCGCAATTAACATTAGACTTCTAGCTATTTGATCAATTCAAAAATCACAAAAAAAATTCATTTTACATTATCATCTATACGCAAAAGCCATGCTAATATTCTCTGTATATTCAGATTTTTAGCGAATGCCGCCAAAGGTACACCGTAGTACTCATATACAAAAATAAAATTTCTTAGTGTTATCCGTTATTTGACTAATAGAGTACTAATTATATTTGTCCCCTCTCCATAAGACATTTAGTGTTTGTCGATGACTTCTAGATTAATTGGTTTGGGAGGAGGTAATCCTATACCATTCAATGTGAAGGTCATGGGATGGAGTCTTGGTAAAATATTTTTCAAGTGGGCTACGGGTTTTATCAAAGAGAGCCTTCAGGTGATGGGTTTCCTCTGGAATGGTAGGCGAGCCTGGTAACTAACAATGTCGTGTTCATAGGGTGTAAGGGCCTTTCACTAATGAATTTGCTTGGATGACTGGATTGCATAGTATTTATTGATCGTCAGAAAACATAACACTGAAAAGAATATATTGACTTTGGTTCCCGTATAAAAAAATAGAAAATCACATGAGGCTGCATGATAAAATGAGTTGAGTTTTATAGATGGTATGTAGGTTTTGCACACACATCATTTAACATCATGTATTATGGAGAGGTTTTGTTTGGGCTTTAATGGGAAAAAAATGTCTTATTACGTGGGTGTTACGTAGTCGTAGTCGTACTTTATTTCATCTTCATATTACCAAGGGGTTTATTTGAAATATGTATTGGGTTCAAATGACTAGTTATGATTGGTTAGTATATTATTTAATGTTAAAAATATAATAAAACTCATCAATATGACCCCACACCAGCAAGTTGCACGAAGGCCCCCCGTCGCGCCCTTGCCGGCGTCCTACATGGTGTTCGCGCACCTTGGTTTGCTGATGTGGCTTGGATGGCGGCCCTTTGGAGCCCCATGACACATGACCTAAATGGGGTAAATACACCGTAATCAAAACCTTATAGGCTTGAACACACATATGCACCGAGTAAAATGGATTAAACACACATTTACACTATGTAATGGCTAATGAGAGTATTTTTTGTTGTGCATTACACCTATTAGAAAGTGAATATTTCTCTACACCTATTAGAAAGTGACAATATTTCTCTACATAAGTATATTACAATACAATACTCGCATTAAATGGAATAGAAGGAAGTTCTTGAGTTGTTATGTAACTATGTTCTGAAAAAAAATATTAAACAAGACGATTTTCTTCTTTCAGGCCATCCTGGTCATTACCAATTTAACAATAAATTTGTTACTAACATTAATATTAACTATTAAATTGATTTGATCAAATTCTAGAACCCTTTCTATGCTTTTTAGGAAAAATAAGCTTTGTATTTGATCTCTCTCTTTAGATAAATACAAAAATACATAAACATATCTTAACTGTGATAGATACGCAAATACATACAAATAGGCTTTGCATTTGATCTCTCTCTTGAGATAAGTACAAAAATACATAAACATATCTTAACTGTGATAGATACGCAAATAAATACAAAATTACATAAACATATCTTAATTGTGGTAGATAGGTAAATACAGACATATATTAAGTTCTTATGTGAGTATAATACAATTTTTTAGTTAAAATAGTTTTGTACTGATCACCCCTATCTATGTACACCCGTGTGTAGACACACACATATATATATATATATAAATCCGTGTATTCGAAACTAATATTAAAAAAATCGGTTTTTACCAATTTTCTCTGGGATTTTTTGAAGTGTAGTTCCATTCATCAAACATCATATCTTCATACACTAGGTACAATAATATACGTACTTTTCAAATAAATCGATTGCATGTCATCCCTTCCAGTGACATATCTCCTGACAAAGCCACGGATCATTGTGTCACATTTATGTTTATTCGCTGTTGTTGTGTCCCTAACATCAAACAAGACCAGCACAGAAGCGCAGCAATAATGAATCTGAACCTCTACATGCAATTATCTCAGCTTCATCTAAATAAAATCGGCTATGAATACATGTGGTTTTTGACCTAATTAATCAATCAATAATTACGAATTCAAAGTGTTCACGAAGAAGGTATCAATGGTACTATTCTTAACCCCGTGCCCAAGTCTCCCGTATGTGCTTGATATCTCCACCGTATACTTTTGCAAGAGGCTGTTTTCATGACCCGAACCTACCGTTGCTTCAAGGTTCGCAACTAATAGCTAGTTGAAAATCAAACTGTTAATTAGAGAGACAAAAGTACCCGACACAAAATGGTTGTCACCTACTTTCACATGGCTTGGTTGTTATGATTCAACAAGTACCTGACAACTGTAACCTCTTTAGCTATCCATTCAACAAGTACTTGAATTAAGGACTGCATGGCAAAGCCAATCATGGAGTGGCATGAATTGCTATAAGCTTCCAACCTCAAACACCATACAATTATTGAACCAACTAGAGAAACCATCATTTATGGATGCATAAGCCAAAGCACCTATATATCGCCTTCAGAGAAAAATATTCGCTGCGGCTTTAATATATTATGTTTACAATAATACGTACAATTAAAAAAACTTATTAACTTTTTTTTAACGGTAAGGAACGACGTGCCAAGCATTTTGACACCGGGCGTTGTGGCCAAGGTCGACTACTCGACCGCCGTCAGCTCCTTAGCTCTCCCAGATGTTCGGAAACCCGACCTCCTCTCGCCCGAAGGCACGACAGTGGAATAATTGATAAAACCTCGCCTCATCCAAGACAAATCGGCGCCACCCGTATTCGCATTCACCTGGATGCCGTAGAAAATAATAGGAAGAGTGAGAGTCGAACCTGAGTCACAAAAAACACCAAGTTTTTCCCTAACCACTTCACCACTGTCTCATTGGAAAAAAAAAAAGAACCTTATTAACTAATGGTGAAAATACGTTATAGCTATCACAATTTGAAAATCTTATATTACCCGTTAGCAAACTGACGTCAAAGATGTATTAAAATTGTAATTTTTTTATACAAGATTGTACGACTATGATAAGATGTATTAATTTTATATAAGGTTGTACAAGCATTAAAATATTCATGAGTCATACGCATGAAGTATATTATATTATATATGTGTACCGAATATACATTGTTTTAAAATGTCTCCAAATGAGCTTAGTTACTTGGTCTAACTAATGTTATAGGATCTGACATAGTCATGAATTAGCGTCGGAGCAAATCATTGTCAAATGAGAATGAAAAGAACAAGTTCATGGTCACGCACCTTGGTAACATACAAGTTCACTGTGATGATAAAGCTATAATGACTATGTCTAAATATATTGTATTTAAAATTTGACTACAGGAATATTATTAAGTTTTTTTAGGTGAGAGTTGAATCTAATTGGTAAAGTTATTAGAGTTAACGTGTTGCTACTCTTGAGGTCAAGGGTTTAAGCCATGCTGAAGACGGATTTAACCTAACTTGAGCCGTTAAAAAATTTAAGAATATTTTTTAAATAGTCTAGTTATTTAGCTAGATGTAAGACTACACATTGCATTAAAACTAAATTAATTTCACTTTTAAATATTTACATAATATAAATTTAAGAAATGACTAATACAAATCTCATCACTACCTTTAACTTTTACATTTATTTTCATTAGTAACTATTCTTATACAAACAAGGCCGCCCCACCACCGGCACCATCTAAGACCAAAAATGTAAGCAAGATTATTCTCGTCCGCGCTCCGTGGTGGGGTTAATCAGCCGTTAATACGAAGGCAACGATCGTCACGCATATCATCAACGGATCCACCATCACCATCAATACTGTTAGAATATGTGGGATTAGTCAACATCATATCCCAAAATAAACCTATTGAAGAGACACTGAATTTTAGGATCAAGCTAATTGACAGCCATTTTGTTAATGTCATAATTGTTTTTCTTTTCTAGCACAATGTAAAGGTCTATAAATTCTATATTATTTCTTCGTAAAATATATGAGAAAATACAAGAATACAAGTTCTTCAATTCAATTCCTTATCATGCCTCTTATTATCATGAACAACATGGTATGATAGCAGTGTTTGTGATCCAAAAACACCTTTTTTGCTCATCAATTAACAAAACCAAACCATGTCTGAGGAAGACAACAATAGCCTAGCCATTCAAATTGCCAATCTCCTAAAAAATGGAGTGCAAACCCAAAACCAAAATCCCAGACCAAATCCTTCCGATCTCCTAAAGATTAGCCTTAATCTCACTAGCCAAAACTACCCTCTATGGGCTCGAATGATACGAGTCGCCATAGGGGGGGGGGGGAATCGAAAGCTTTTTTAAATAATCTTACCAAGACCCGCCAAAAACCACTAATGAAAAATACGATGAGTGGGAACAAGTGCTCTGATCATCTTTTCTTGGCTAATCCAAATATTGAGCCGTCTCTTGCTAGTAATCCAAACAGCAGAAACGCTATGGATGCTCTTATGGTTACTTACAGCAACGGCAACGACAAACTTCAAACTTTCGATCACCATGTCAAGACAAACGAGTTCAAGAAAAATGGCGTACCTTTAGAAAAAATTTGGAATGTGATGCAGGGTATCTGGGAAGAAATTGAAAGTAGAGACCTGAACCCGATGACGTGCCCTACCGACATGGCGACTTACAACAAAGTGAGGTCAGAAAATAAGTTGTTTCAATTCCTTAATGCTCTTGACCGAAAGTATGATCCCATAAAAAGGGAAATACTACGGTGGGACCCCCTGCTGTCGGCCGAGGCTGCATAGCAGCAGTGAGGAAAGAAACGGCCCATCAAAATATTTTCAACAATTTTCAACAGGGGGTAGCTTCGGAATTAAGCAGCGATGGGTTAGGGCTCTGTCAAAAGGCCGCCGGTCAGACCAAAAGTTCAATCAGTCATCATCCCGGATCGATAAACTCGATAAATCCAAGTTGAAGTGCGATCATTGTGGCATGACGAAGCATACAAAAGAGCAATGCTTCAAACTCGTAGGGTACCCGGAGTGGTGGGCTGATGGCCACAAGAAGGGCAAAGCCGCAGCCGCCATGGGCAGTCAAGTGACCACCAGCAGTGGCGGCGCGAGAAGGGGCGACTGAAAAAACAGAGGCGGCAACGATTAGACCGGAAAAGACAAAGGAGGAGCAGGGTTTCTTGTGGCGGTGGAGGGAATGGAGAAAGGGGGAACCGACACAGGTATAGGGTTTGAGTTTTTCTCCTCAAGCCCTTCTCTTTCAAAGATAACCCCTCTTCATCGTTTTACATCTAATATTTCCATTTCAAACCCTAAGTTTTTTAATCCTAAAACTTTTGGTTTGTTAATGAAACCCAAGTTACAGAAATGACAGAAAACTCCCCCAGGATTAAAAGGTTTAAAAAGAAACCAAACAATTCTGTCAAATTTGGGAAGTTAACTTGGCAATAAAAGATCAAAAAAAATATAATGACTCATGGATTTTCGATTGTGGAGCTACCGACAAGATGACATTTGAAAGTTCGGACTTATGCTCAAAACCGAACCCAAAAAAACTCGAATTCACACTGCAAACGGGGAAGTTATCCAAGTTAAAGGAGGAGGAACTATTCAAATTTCACCAAACGTGAAATTGTCAAACAGTCTTTACGTCCCTTCTTTGTCTCATAAATTATTGTCCACCAGTCATGTTACGAAGGAGCTGAATTGTATTGTTCTAATGCACCCCACTTTTTGTGTCTTACGGGACATCAGGACGGGAATGATCATTGGGCATGAACTGAGCGCCAAGGGTTGTACTATGTGCATGAAGTGACTCAAGACGATACTGTGATGCTTGCTCATGGATCTACGGATAGGGAGGCATGGTTATGGCACCCAAAGATTGGGACATCCATCCACTGGTTATTTATGACGTCTATTTGCAACATTATTTCCTCCAAATAAAGTCTTATTGTGAGACATGCATTTTAGCCAAGAGTCATAGACATAGTTTCAAATTGAATGGTACTAAAGTTGATTTGCCTTTTACTTTAATTCATTCAGATGTATGGGGACCAGCAAAACTTGGGGAGAGAGCAAAATTTTCGTTAATTATTGCTATTTATTGATGACTACACCCGCATGACTTGGAGTATCTCTTGAAAAATAAATCCGAAGTTTCTACAAAATTTGTGAGTTTTTGTACGATGGTTAAAAACCAATTTAAAAGTGACGTACAAATTCTCAATCTGACAACGGGGGGGGGGAGTTTTGAATACCGCCATGAAACAGTTCTGTCAAAAAACAGGAATAATCCATCAAACCTCATGTGCTCATACACCTGAGCAAAACGGGGTGTCTGAAAGAAAAAAAGTTTCCTTCTAGAAATAACTCATGCCCTCCTCATCGAGTCCAAAGTTCCAAAATAATTTTTGGCCTGAAGCACTCATCACATCAACCTATCTTGTAAATCGTCTCCCAACCAGAGCTCTTGATCCAAACACCCCACTCCAAACCTTATCCAAATTCCACAAACCCCCGTCTACACTTACCCTTGAACCACGTGTTTTCAGATGTTATGTCTTTGTTCATTTACCAAAACCATAATGTTCTAAACTCGATCCATGTGCTGAAAAATGTAATTTGTTGGATATGGAATTAATCAACAAGGTTATCAGTGTTACAGTTCGAAAAGACATCATATGTTCACCACTATGAACTGTGATTTCCTTGAAACTGAACACTTTTACAATACCCAACACACAAGTCAGGGGGAAAAGCAGTATAATGACACAGCGAGTTGGTTGAAATGGATGCCATCCTCAGAAGAAGTAAATCACAGTATCGAAATTGGGTCATCATCACAACCAACGATCACAGCAAACAGTACTACTAACACTGATCTTCCTAACCGGATGTCAGAGGTAAGTAATTCTCATACTCAAGAACATATTAATTCACATGAGTTGTCCACTAATGATGAACATGAGGAAGCAACAGGAGTCATCACAGGATGAACAAGAAGAACCAGCTAGATACATCTTATCCCCAAGAACCAACAGAGGTGTACCCCCAAAAAGATACTCACCTGAGAAGGAAACTCGAAGTTCAAGATATCCAATGGCAACATAGCCAAAGGAAATCTATCATTAGAAGCTCAGGCCTTTGTCACATCACTATACTCTGAAGAAATTCCAACTTCAGTTAATCAAGCTCTAGAATCCAAAGACTGGAAAGAGGCAATGAAAGCTGAAATGTGCATTGATTAAAAATGACACATGGGAGAAATGTATCCTCCCACCTAGAAAAAAACACGTGGGATGTCGATGGGTCTTCACTATCAAGCACAAATAGGATGGAACTATTGAAAGTACAAAGCCCGATTGGTCGCAAAAGGATACACTCAAACATATGGAATTGACTACTCCAAGACCTTTTCCTCGTGGCCAAGATTGACACAATCAGGGTCCTCTTTTCAATAGCTGCAGTAAGGATTGGCCTCTCCACCAGTTTGACGTAAAAAATGTCTTCCTACATGGAGAACTTGAAGAAGAGTCTATATGGAAGCACCCCCCAGATTCACCGAAAATTCTAACCCTAAAGAAGTGTGTCGCTTGAAGAAATCCTTATACGGCCTAAAATAGTCTCCTCGAGCCTAGTTCGGCAGTTTACTCTAGCCATGAAAAATATGGCTTTAAACAGAGTAACTCAAAATCACACCTTGTTCCTTAAACGAAGGGGTGAACTCATAACGTGCTTAATTATTTATGTCGATGATATGATAATCACAGGTAATGATGAGGATGAGATAACGAAGTTAAAAGCGAGTTTGTTCCAAGAGTTGAGATGAAAAACCTAGGAAGACTCAAATTCTTCCCTTTGGGATTGAAGTCCTAAGGTCCAAACGAGGAATTTTATCTGCCAAAAGACATATGTCCTTGATTTACTAGCAGAAGCAGGAATGATCGATTGCAAGCCTGTGGATACTCCTATGATAGTAAATCATAAACTATATATGGAAGAAGAGGCTGAGTTGGCCAATAAGGAACAATACCAACGGATGGTGGGAAAGTTGATCTATCTTTCACATACTCATCTAGACAAAGAGTTTAAATTAGTTCATTTGGTGGTCAATCCATGATCATTATGAGACATCAACAATAAACCTTCTGTAAAAAAATTGAAGTCTTCCTGTGAGGTCTTTGTTTGACTTTAGAGGAACGTATTGGTTCGGTAATAGTACAGTATCAAATTTCCAGTACTTGGCCACTTTAGTGTTTTCCCTTTTATTTTTACCTAATCTCCATTACCGATTGATACAACCATTGTATTACGAATTAATTAAAAATTTCATACAGAATTCTAGTACTTGGTTGCATCTATGTTTTCCGGCATCGTCACTGTTTTTTTAAGCCAAGGTTCACCATCGTCAAATTAGGCGACGTTTGAGATTAATTTTGATGCTAATCAACTGGTCAATCTATTTCCATAGATAACCCCAAGGTTAGGGTGTTAATCTATAAAATTCGACAGTGAATTTTGCGATGTAGGGCCTAGATGTGAACTAGGGTTTCTGATAGGTAAGAAACTAATGGAGGTTGTGATGTGGGTTATGAGCTTCATTCTTAGAGTTGTGGAACTCACGAGACATACCCGCTCCACGTACTCGGCTTGATTACGATGGTGCTCAACCGACCATACTTAACGGTGTTGTCACTATGACAAATGGTTTAGGGTCCACATTTGATGAACCAACTCTAGCACAAATATTACTAAATTTCGTATCTCTATCTTGAGATTCATTCAAATAGTTGCATCCATAAACAATACTTGGACTTAGACAAAAATTATGAAACAACCGGAAAGCTAAAGACTTCCGAAGAACGGGTCATATCTAAGAAAGGAAGTCTAGTAGAAAATCAAGGTAATTTGTTGTTCAAGCGTCATGATAACAGTTTTTGGTCGAGGGAAACATAATGGAAGACAAGGACAAAGGATGTTTGTTCCACGAGGCTGAGGTCGTGGAAAGTTCACACCGTCAACAAGAGAAAATTCTATAGAAAGCACATCTAGAGGAACTAACAACTACATAGGGAAGAAGTTCACAAAGGACTTAAGTAAAGTTAAGTGCTTTAACTACAACATGTAGGGAAAATATGCTTCAAACTGCCGTTTGAATGAATTTGCACATGATGAGGCCAATCTAGTTTAACAAGATGAGAATCCAATTCTTTTGACTGTTGTTACTAAGACTATGAAATTGATCACGAGGTTATCTTAAACGAGAAGGAAATCAAGCCTAAAAAGTTTAGGATGACTAATGAATGTCTGTGTTATCTCGACTACGGTTCAAGTAATCACATGATTGGCACATGAGAACACTTCACACAATTAGACGAGAAGTTTACTTGAAATGTTTATATCGGTGACGGGTCATTTGTATATATAAAGGCAAGGGCCCAATATTGTTAGAATGTGAAAACAAGGAACCACGAGGAATTTTTCATGTTTATTACATTCCAAGTCTGAAGAGCAATATTTTGAGTCTTGGATAACTAATAAAAAATGGTATAAAGTTGTCATAGAGTAAACTATTTGCGTCTTTATGACATAAATTAGAAACTTCTAATAAAGGTTGCGCGTCTGAAGAAGAGACTTTACAATGCCAATTTAAGGATTGGCACACCAATTGCATTACTAGCAAGTTAGATGATCAAGCATGGTTATGGCATGCATGATTAGATCATATGAACTTTAATGCAATTAAAGATATGGCCCGAAATGGATTAGGTCAAGGAGTACCTCAAATTAATCATCCAACGCAAGTCTGTGATGCATGCCTTCTTAGAAACACAATATAGTTCAATTTCATAGACAAGTTGAACGTAAATCAAATAAATCAATAGGTATAGTTTATGGAGATCTCTATGGCCCATTTCACCACCAACACACTCAAGAAAGAAGTATATACTCATTCTAGTCGATGGATGTACTAGATATATGTATCTGTATTTCATTGACTCAAAAGATCAAGTATTTGAGATATTCAATGAATTTAAGTTGATGGTAGAAGCGGAGGTAGGAACGAAACTAGAGATGTTCAAAAAGGGTAGAGGTGGAGAATTTACTTCTGATGAATTCTCTAAATTATGCAAAGATCATGGAATAGCAAGACAACTTAATGCACCATACTCATCTTAACAAAATAGTAATGGTAGAACGAAGAAATAAGTCTATTTCATTCTGCTACAAGAAGTATGTTGAAAGTAACTAAAATGCCTCAAAAGCTTTTGGGAAGAAGCAGTAAACACACCATTTACATCTTGAACCGAGCACCAACCAATGCATTAATAGATAGTACACCTACGAAGCTTAAGGTTTTTGGTTTCAAAGCTTACGCAAAGGTAGCATTACCACATCTAAAGAAGTTAGATGATAGAAGCGCGGTAATGATATACTTTGAAAGGGAGCTAGGATTATAGACTAGTTGATCCAATATCAAGAAAGATATGCATGAGTCAAGATGTAAAGTTCTAAAAAAGAGAATTATGGAACTGGAGAGAAACATTGTGAATTATAGTCAAGAAGAATCTGAGTGGATATATTTCATTGTTGAGGAGAATCAGACAACCAGTCCACCCACTAAACTAATGACGAAACACAAGTTGTAGAATGTTGAAAATGATAACCATAAGGAAGAAGCTCCTCAATCACTTATCAAATCACCAAATTCCCCTTTCACCCCAGATCCTATGAACTAGATTCCAAAGAATCTGCTACTTACACCTCCACATTAACAAGCTCATCCTGATCTGATCATACACCTCTACGGTATTAAAATCTAGAAGATGTTTATTATCGAGCACCTAAAATAGAGTTAGATGAAAATGAGCTTCTAGTAGTTGAGGAAGAACAACGAATATACAAAGAAGATGGAAAATAGATTGAAGACATGAAAAACGAATTGGACTCAGAGAATAAAAATAAGACATGGAGTTTGACCAATCTATTTAAGGATCAAAAAGTTGTAGGCTTAAAATGAGTATTCAAAACCAAAAGGGATGCTAGTGGAAATATTGTAAAGCATAAGGTAAGTATGGTAGCAAAAGGCTATGTACAACAATACAGAGTGGATTTTGAAGAATTCTTTGCATCCGTTGCATGAATAGAAATTGTTTGTCTAATCCTACCCTTAGTTGCTTATAATTAATGGGAAGTACATCATCTAGATGTAAAATTTGTTGTCTTGCATGAAGAATAGAAAGAAAAAGTATACTTCTCACACAACCTGAAGGTTTGTGAAGCCAAAAGACAAAGGGAAGGTCTACAAACTCTCAAAAGCATTGTATGGACTACGAAAAACACCACGAGTGTTGAATGTGAAGTTGGATCACACACTAAAGTATCTAGGATTCAAGAAGTGTTCGTTTGAACAAACAGTATACATAAAGATAAATTTAAACTCTAATCTCGTTGTTAGAGTTTATGTTGATGACTTGATAGTCACCGGAACACCAAAAAAAAATGACAAATTCAAGTAACAAATGGAATAGAAGTTTGAAATGAACGACTTAGGACTATTAGCTTATTATTCGGGAATAGAGGTTACCCAAACAAGGGGTGAAATCTGAATCAAGCAAACATACTACGTGAACAAGATTCTCAAGGATGCCGAAATGCTTGAGAGCAACGAGAACAGAGACAGATACCAATGGATCTAGGAACCATGTTAACAAAAGTGGGCCCATACAAGCACATTAACAAACAAACTGATCAGATATGTATTTATGTTAAATTTATATTTTAGAGTCAAAGTGTCATTGTAAATAGTTTAGAGGTAGTATCTGTCAAAATACAAAGTCTAAATCTGTTGTATACGTATATGTGTGTCGTATCAATGAATCGATGCATCAGTTCTTGTGTATCTGTATATAGCAGACAAAACTTTATTCCAATGGTTAAACCCAATCTATATTCAAGTATTATTTGCGTTTAATTTTGTGTTATTCATTTGTATTTATCAATTCTGGACAAGTGGCGTTAACTTCTCGTTTTTTTCCTATTTCTTTTTGTGTTTTCTTTGCAGTTACAATTATTTTATTCTTGTCAATTTGCAAGAAGCTTTTACGTTAGTTGATGTCTATATTGTCCATCACATTTGTCCTATTATGATCATATTTCTCTAATTAGCAATTACGATCTAATATATATGATTTCATCATATACATACCCTTTATAACAACACAATTAGTTGAAAACACCCATCCCAAAATGAACGTAACAAGTGTACGAATGCAAAGAGGAACCAGGTGATCAGACTTGATTTGTTTTTCAGGTAGCTAATCTACCAGAGTAGATTTAGGGTTTCTATACAAAAAGCATATGATCATGTCGAACAGGTTGTGTTCCAAGATAAAAAAAAGTAAAGAAGTAAACTATATATATGAATCATTTGAAACCAAACATAGAAACTCATTAGATACAATCATACAAATGTACACAAACTCTTTAAAGATGCGGTGGAATTCATTGAAAATGCGGTGCTGGAGCAGCGTTAATAACATGCGTACCATTTAATGTTTTCTTTGAAGGTGCGGTTATATGGAACCACAGCAAATAATAATAATATACCCGCACCTCCTAATTGAATTTGAACAACATTCTAATTGAATATGACCAGTAGCAACCCTCCATTTGTAAGCCACATTAGCACCACTAAAAAAAGAACCGCACCAGTTTTCTTGAAATAATTATATATATATATATATATATATATATATATATATAATTCTTAAATTTGTAATTTACAGGTTTTTCCATTTATATATTTTCCAATAAATACCATTAAACTACACAAATAATATATATATATATAAATATATAATATATATATATATATATATATATATATATATATATATATATGTGTGTGGATGATAAAAATATAACAAACAAAAGATTCGAACTTATATTAAACACGTTTCAACAAGTGCATGTTTCCCGAATCAAACACAAAACAAAAGTTTCCCAAATCAAACACAAAACCTAAACAAAACACATTCAACTTTTTCTGCATATTACAAAACACATTCATTTAATTCATAGCAATATTAAATAAAACTAAAATCTTACTTATTAAATGTAATATGATACCTTAAATAAATATCTACGGGAAAAGAGATCGCTCAAATACGAATACCGAAATGAGGATCAAACTTGAAATTGATTTGCAGAAATTGATGGAAAGAGGGTGTGCTGCTGGTCATACAAATGAATTGTGTACTAGTGTAAAAGTCCATTTCTTTCCAAAACTGGATCTAGCTACGCTCATCTTTGCTGCTGATTTGCAAACAAGTCGATCTCACTTGATATACGTAACTTGTTCACTAATTCTTGTTCTTGGTTTTCTATATATAGCCATACAACAAATTGATTTTAATATTTTGGCGGGTTGGAGGAGTTTTGATAGTTTCTAGTCAATTTCTGAAACTTGTTATGATATTAGGTGATCCACTAGTTGAGCTAGTGGACGTGAATACCACATCCGCTAGTTGAACTAGCAGAACTACTTGGACCCCCTCGTTATAAATAGTAGAGAAGAGAATCTTATAATGACATCCAACTAGAAAATCTGGTTTGGCTACCAATGCTTTGTGTTTTTTCAGGATTTATGTTTATGTATAGTTTGAATTGCTCTCCTACAGCATGTCGAATTGGTAGCATTTTACCATGGGACATGGGCAGCATATGAGTAGAGCCTAAATAGTTGAATCACTTGCTATAGATTCGTACTGTTTCGGGACAGATTTCATATGCACCTAACATAAGTTATTTTGAAGTTATATTGCAGGTAGGTGAATTGGATGATGAAGTTTACAGAAGGTAGAAATTCTAGGCTTCGGGAATGGGGCTACAGGGTTCTCTCCTTAAGGTATAATTTATAAGAACATACATTAGATGACATATACCTTAAAATTAATAAAATGTGTAGCACATTATATACATTATGTATCTTTAGTTTCATTGCTTAAGTTTAAAAACCATATTTCTGTAACATTCGTCGAAAAACGGGTTCCAAAACTCGCCCTGTTTAAAAACTTTAGAATTTATTTAAAAAGTTTCGTTACGCATTTTTTTTCATTTTATAAAAGGTAATTTCCATAATTTATAAATAAATAATTAATATGTTGATTAAATAAAAGAATAAAAATAATAGCAATATTTAAGATTTTAAAAAAATAATAATAAAAAAATATATATATATATCCAATAAGTGTAGACCGCGGGTTTCGAACCCGGGTCTCCACTCAAACCAAAC
Organism: Scalesia atractyloides; assembly: GCA_947069175.1. Taxonomy (NCBI): domain Eukaryota; kingdom Viridiplantae; phylum Streptophyta; class Magnoliopsida; order Asterales; family Asteraceae; genus Scalesia; species Scalesia atractyloides. The sequence goes on from CAMTDV010000027.1 coordinate 9,498,690, forward strand.
ACACAACACACCACTACACCACTTGCCCACATCTGCTACATTTCAAAACAATTATACATTTGTAATCACGTTCCTTTGATCTGAATTCAAAAAGAAACAACCGCGCTAAGTCACCGGCTATCATCAAGATATCTCGGATTCCTTTTCAATCATCGAATGTAACTGATCACTTAATAGACTCAATCAGGGAGTCAACAATCCCCAAATCGGTTATGCAATCATCTCGGCAATTACATCTTGACCGCAATTCTTGAAACCGAAATCGGTGATTTACTGGTTACTCTATAAATACCAATCGATTTCACCACAAACGAATTCGTTCAATCTCTCAAACTCTCTCTTAAACTCTCGCTAAAACACCCTGAAACTGTCCCTGCAAGTCGCCGGAATTCTCAGTTACTCGCCGGAAAACCGAAGAATCCATTCCATTATTGCCCTAGTCTATAAATAGAACTTCTAGAGCTCCGACAGAAGTCACCCACACTCACCTCAAACTCCCTGTAGAGCCTCTGTCGCAAGTTATACATCGCCGGAATTTGGTGCACTCGTCGGAGATTAGCACCGGAAAACCGAGATTCTACTTCCAGTTGGTATATTTTTTTAACTCCTCTATCTATCATTCTGTATGTTTCGAATCTTTGAACAATCACCCAGAATTGTTTAAAAATCGATTTCAGGCGGGTTATGTATTGGATTTTGGGTTTAATGAAGAAGATGAACTGAAACCAATGCTTAAATGAATTCGAAATCGGAAATTATACCGGGTTAGACACCCACTGTGAGTGAATCCTTACAAATTCCCCTTTTTTATTCATGTTTTGGGGTGTATCATGTGTCGCTTTAATTATTTCGTTTATTTAAACTTGTGCTATTACCATTATATGATCTAAACTTGTGATGTAAATATTGTTTGTTGTGATGTGTGTTTATATTTTGTCAAGTTGTGTGCAAATCATTCATTAGGCCCATCAGTTCCTCGTGGGAGACGAGTTGAACATCGCGTGCCTCATTAGATCGGCTCTGTTTGATTGAGCCTTGATCTCATTGTTCATCATTTGGTGTGTGTGCTTGTGCATTAATTGATATTATGTGTTTTGTGATTAAATTTACATTTACGTTTACTCATATGTGGTTATGCACCTTTTTATAACCAATATAATAAATTCGTTCAAATGTTTTCATATGATTCACTCGCCAACTTATGTTGACCCAAAAACCCTATTTTTACACATGATACAGGTGATCCAGTTGAGAAAAGAATCACGTAGGATGGCCTAGAAGAATAAACAAGTTAATGCTTTGAAATGGACGTTTAGTTTTGTTTTCCTTTGTAATTGTATGATGGATGCTTTAGTTTGTAACTTGAATGAAAATGTATTTGAACATGTTGTGCTTATGTAACTCCTTCTTTAAAAAGAAATAATAAAAATGAAACTTTATAGTAAATGTCATGAGCTTTGATGAAAACCCAATCATGCCCCGACTACCATTTCCGTTGCGGGTCAGGGTGTAACAGATTGGTATCAGAGCTTTTGACTATAGGGATATAGGATAGGTTATTAGACCCTTAGAGTCCATACTATAGTTGATTAGATTTTAATTGTTTATGTGGTTACATGCAAACTCATGATGTTTATTTGTTTCGTATTTATTACACACACAAATGCATGCAAACACTTCCACTATCATATTGTGTGATATTTAATGAGTTATACTTATTGTCAAACATAATGTCACACCCCGACCCGCAGCGGAATAAGAGTCGGGGCATAATTGGGTTATCACCAAAGCTCATGATGTTTATTAAAATGTTTCATATTTATTAAATTCAAATTACAACTTCAATATTTCAAACAAGTCCATACAATTACAAGGAAAAAGTAACTAAATAAACAATCCAAAGGCTAAACTGATTTATTCTTCTAGGCCGTCCTATATGTTTCTTGCTGCAACTGTATTACCTGTATCATGTGTAAAAATGGGGTTTTTGGGTCAACAAAAGTTGGCGAGTGAACCTTGTTAGAAAACATTTATTATTGATTTCTTGTTGAATTTAATATGGAAAAATTGTGCAATAATCATATGTGGGCAAACGTAAATAAACATACAATAACAAACCACCTTGCATGAGTATATAACATGAATGATAATGTATATGTTGGCAACGTCACGTTCCGCTCATAGGTAATGGGGAACGGACGGCCTATGATGATGTATGTGCGATCAAGGCTCAATCAAACGGAGCCGATCGTATGTTGGCAACGCCACGTTCCGCTCATAGGTAATGGGGAACAGTTTCCGCTCATAGGTAATGGGGAACAAACGAGCCTATGATGATGTATGTACTGTAAATGATAAATTTAATCTAAGCATTAACCACTCAAACAATTGATACATATTGGATACACATTTGTTCATGGATATGATGGATGCACAAGTGTTTAAATGTAATAAATAATAAACGACACATGATACACCCCAAAATGTGATTAAAACGGGGAATTGGTAGAGATTCACTCACATTGGGTGCGTTCGTTTGATGATGTTGAATGCGCACGAGTTTAGAGGGTTGATCGACGAGGAATAACAACCTAAATAATAACGAAAAGGTACGGTAAATAAGTGGATTTTATTAACAATTTTAATAGGGTTTTTAGATTTATTTTTGTGAGTTTAAGGTCATTTTCTAACTTTAAAAATATTATTTTTAAGTATTTTTAATTGATTTTTAAATTAAATAAATAAATAAAAATATAAAAAAAATGTTGACTTTTTGGGTTGACCGTTGACCTTGACTGTTGACTTTGACTGTGACCGGTTCGGACTTTGTGTATGTATGCGCTGAGTGAGGTTCGAACTTGTGACCTCCCGTACGCGTGCACGCAGCTCTACCAACTGAGCTACGTGTCTAACCCGAAATAATCTATGTTTTAATTATATATATATATACTAATTAAATGTTTAATTTATTTGGTTTTATATTAAAAGAATTTAAATGGTTGAACCGGTGTCAGGAAGCCGGATCGAACTCGGGTTCTTTGGTTTGTAAGCGCACAGCCCAACCAGTTGGGCTGTGTGACTTATCTGTTAAACTTACAGTTTTTATTAATCTTAAAAACATCCTGGGTCCTACTCTGATTCAGTAACAAAAAAAATTGGTTTTAATTCGGAAAGCCGGTGCGTTTGTAAGATTCGAACTCGTGACGTGCGCTATGTGTTTGCACACAGTCCACCGCTGGACTGTGTGTCTAACCCGGTTTAATATTCAATTTATATAAACTTATACACAACGTCAACTTCGTCATCTTCGTTCAAAGACACAGAACAACGATTATTCGACTGTTCTTGTTTAATTCGATTAACGGACGTATAAATGATTAAAATGAAATGGATAAAGAAGGTTTGGAAATGAATGTACCGGAAAGATGATTTTCTCAGAACTCCGGCAAAGGTCGTCGGCTCTGTTTTATGAATTCCGTCTGAGCGGACCAATTACCAGTTTTGATTAACTAATGTGAAATTGAGTTACTAAGCAAAGATTATCAGAGAGTTTAGATGTTTTTACCGATTCACAGCGTGTTTTCAGAAATGTCCAGAGATTTTCCGACAAGTGCTGAATATCCGGTAACGTCGTCTGGGACCGATTCTGGTTGAAGGATTTAAGTTAGTATAAGTCTAACAATGGATAGAAGATGAAAGAATTGAGAAATTTACCGATTCGATGAATGTCACGGTTTTCCAACGAAAGTCCGGCGATATCAGAAAACGTTTCCGACGAACAGAAATTAGAGCGAAAGTGAAATTGAAGGTTCTGCGAGTGTTTCCAAGTTATGAGACGATGAAATTGTCAGTGTAAAACAGAGAAATATGATTTCGGTTTTCAAAACTCAAAATCATATGAAGCGAGTTCATTGAAGACGGAATTGATTAAGAACATGGGCATCAATTGATTCTTCGGTTATAATCAGTAATTAGCGATCACTCAAACGTCTCTGGATGGTTGAAAGCCGATGATCGGTTTCAGTTTTGGCGCAACAGATTGAATTCACGGGGAACTTAAGTTTTATATGATTCTTGTTTACACAAAAAAATCAAGTGGCGGAGTGGTGAAAGGCTTGTGTGTTAAGTGAGCCGGCTGACCCGGGTTCGAAACCTGGCAGCGACTTTTATTTTTTCTTCGACCGTTTTTTATTGTTTATTAATTATAGTTTATAAATTCTAGTATATTTATTAATTATGTATTGTTTAAAATTAAAAGGAGCATTAAATAAGCAACGAAAATTTGAAACTGACTATTCGATTAATAAACGAAGCGGGTTTTGAAAACCCGTTTTTCGACGGATGTTACCGTATCCCCTACTTTTAGAAATTTCGTCCCGAAATTTAAGTAGTAGTGGTAACAGGAAAAAGATGCGGGTATTTTTCGCGCATTGAGTCTTCACGTTCCCAAGTAAACTCAGGTCCTCGTTTCGACTCCCAGCGTACCCTAACAATTGGAATGCGACTCCGTCTTAAACGTTTTTCTCCGAAGTCCATGATCTCTACTGGTCTTTCAATGAAGTGCATAGATTCATCGATCTGAATATCTTCTAGGGGAATATGGAGGTTTTCATTGGCGAGTCACTTCTTTAAGTTTGATACATGGAACGTGGGTGAATTCTGTTGAGTTCTTCTGGTAAGTCAAGCTTGTATGCTACAGGTCCTACTCTTTCAAGTATCTTGAAAGGTCCTACGTAGCGTGGTGCTAGCTTGCCCTTCTGGCCAAAACGAACTACTCCCTTCCACGGTGATACTTTTAAAAGTACTGATCACCAATGTTAAACTCCAAGGGCTTTCGTCGTTTGTCTGCATAACTCTTTTGACGACTTTGTGCCGCTAGAAGATTTTTCGAATTTGATGGATCTTGTCTGTGGTTTCTTGAATCAATTCTGGACCGGTGATTTGAGCTTCTCCAATTTCGTGCCAACATACTGGAGATCGGCACTTACGACCATATAAAGCTTCGAAAGGTGCCATGCCGATACTTGAAGATAGCTGTTGTTGTACGAAAATTCAACTAATGGTAGATGAGCATCCCAATTCCCTTTGAAGTCTATGACACATTCTCGAAGCATATCTTCAAGAGTTTGGATGGTGCGTTCAGATTGTCCATCAGTTTGAGGATGATAAGCGGTACTGAGGTCTAATCGTGTACCCAAAGCGGCTTGTACGGCCTGCCATGTTCGTGAAGTGAAACGACCATCACGATCTGAAATAATGCTTAACGGTACACCATGACGGCTTACGATCTCGCTGATGTAGATACGAGCTAACTTCTCGTTCTTGAAGTCCTCGCGAATCGGAATGAAGTGAGCTGATTTTGTAAGACGATCAATGATTACCCATATAGTGTCATACCCACTGGAGGTGCGAGGTAACCCGGTAATGAAGTCCATGGCTATGTTTTCCCACTTCCATACAGGTATTTCAGGTTGAACTAGAAGTCCTGAGGGTCTTTGATGTTCAGCTTTTACTTTGGAACATGTAAGGCACTTGGAAACGAAAAAGCGATATCCTTCTTCATGCCAGGCCACCAGTAGGTGTATCGAAGGTCTTGATACATCTTGTCGGCTCCTGGGTGTACAGAGTACCATGTTTTGTGCGCCTCATTCATAAGGATATCACGAAGGTTATTGTGATCGGGAATCCATATGCGATCTAGATAGTACAGAATCCGTCGGATTTAGTTTCGATTTTAAGTTCTGCTCCACAAGACAGCTCATTGCGTACGTCGTTTTCTGTTATAGAAACATGTTGGGCTTCTCGGATTTGATCTTTGATGTCGGTTATGATTTGCGAACATAGAAGACGAATGGAGTTCGCATAACCCTTTCGACTGAGCGCATCGGCCACCACGTTTGCCTTGCCAGGATGATACCGAATTTCACAGTCGTAGTCATTAAGAAGTTCGACCCATCTTCGTTGCCTCATGTTTAACTCCTTTTGGTTGAAGATATGTTGGAGGCTCTTGTGGTCAGTGTATATTTCACACTTAGTACCGTAGAGGTAATGTCTCCATATCTTAAGAGCGAACACAACGGCTCCAAGTTCCAGGTCGTGGGTGGTGTAGTTCTTCTCATGAATTTTGAGTTGTCTAGAAGCATAAGCTATCACTTTTCCTCTTTGCATCAGTACACAACCTAGTCCCTGCCCTGACGCGTCGCAATAAACCACGAAGTCATCACAACCTTCAGGAAGTGTGAGGATGGGTGCGTCACAAAGCTTTTGCTTAAGGGTTTGGAAGGCTTCTTCTTGTTTGGGTCCCCATATGAAGGGTTTTCCTTTAGTTGTTAAAGCCGTGAGTGGTACAGCAATACGGGAGAAATTTGCAATGAAACGCGATAATAACCAGCCAAACCAAGAAATTATCTTACTTCGGTAGGTGTACGTGGCGCTTCCATTCCTGTACTGCCTTGATTTTTGAGGGATCAACATGAATTCCTTTGTCATTGACGACGTGTCCAAGGAATTGTACTTCCTTTAACCAGAATTCACATTTCGAGAATTTAGCGTACAGCCTTTCTGTCCTTAAGAGTGTAAGGATGAGTCGAAGGTGTCGTTCATGATCAGACTTAGACTTTGAGTAGATGAGGATGTCGTCGATAAAGACTATAAAAAGCGGTCGAGGTAGGGTTTACACACCCTATTCATTAAATCCATAAATACTGCTGGAGCGTTAGTTAAACCAAATGGCATGACCATGAATTCGTAATGACCATAACGAGTTCGGAAGGCGGTCTTTGGGACGTCTTCTTCATGTACTCTGAGTTGATGATAACCAGAACGAAGGTCGATTTTGAAAAACAGGTGGCGCCTTGAAGTTGGTCAAGAAGATCATCGATGCGAGGTAATGGGTAGCGGTTCTTGACCGTTAACTTTTTGAGTTCTCTGTAGTCGATACACATGCGAAACGTTCCATCTTTCTTTTTCACAAAAGGACAGGTGCACCCCAAGGCGATGAGCTAGGACGTATGAATCCTTTGTCAGTCAGCTCTTGCAGTTGACTGGCCAGCTCTTGCATTTCGGATGGGGCTAATTATAAGGAGATTTTGCAACTGGTGTAGCTCCAGGTATAAGATCAATGCGGAATTCGACTTCTCTCACGGGAGGAAGTCCTGAAATGTCGTCAGGAAAAACTTGCGGAAAATCTTTTACTATTTGGATGTCTTCGAGTTTCTTCTCCTTGGTTCCCTTTTTGACGACATGAGTTAGGAATGCGACATAATTCTTGCGGAGATATTTTCGGGCTTGAAGACAGGACATTAATTTGAGTCCTTTCGAAGGGGTTTCTCCAAAGATTCGTAGAGTCTGACCGTTTGTAAGAGGAATGCGAATGAACTTTTCCGGCATACTACTTCACATGATGTTGGCTGAGCCAGTCCATACCAATTATAATGTCGAAACTTCCCAACTTCATAGGAATGAGGTCAACTGGAAAATCGTGATCGTTTAGGGTGAGAGTACAATTGCGTATAATAGAGTTTAATGAGACTGGTTTTCCGTCAGCAACTTCTACCGTTATGGATTCCATGAGTTTATCAGAGTTTGGTTGAGGATCGGTTCAAATTCTAAGGACACAAAACTCTTATCCGCGCCAGTATCAAATAACATGGATGCATAACTACCATTGATGAGAAACGTACCGTTAACCAATTGTTGTCAGCCCTAGCTTGATTAGCGTTGATGTTGAAAGCTCTTCCTCTAGCAGGTGGAGGAGCTTGGTTAGCCTGGTTTACGGGATTTGCTTGAGCTTGGGCATGGATGATGTTCACAGGCGTGGACAGGTGTCCCTGAAGTGGTTCGGGTCTCCACAGTTGTAACAAGCCCGCATAGGTTGCATCATGGGATAGTTGGGTTGGTAGTAGGATTGGGCTACATGTTGGGTAGGTGGTAGGAGTAAAGGTTGTTGGGCTTGACCCACTATCTGATGGTGGGTTTGGGTTGAGGGTTGATTGCGGTTCCGTTCGCTGAAGTGCGCGACAGGTTTGGATGGTGTGACCTGCGCGGCCACACCCGGTGCAATATTGGCAGGGATGATCAGGAAAGTGATGGTATTGGCAACGGTTGCATTTTGGGTATGGGCCAGGAGTATGGCTTTTTATATGGTGCAGATGAGGGGGCAACTTGAGTGATGGGTGCAGTAGGGATAGGGAAGTTTGTTTGAGTGACAGCAAAGTTTCTGGTGTTTCGTTTCCTCTTACTAGCAAACTTTGAGGAGGAGGTGGAATGGTTTGAAGTTTGGCCCTCAATGGGGGCTTTCTTTTTCTCATCCTTAAATTTGCCGTTTCGGATGCGATTCTCGGTAAGCTCGGTAGCTAGTTCTATAGCAGCTTCAAGTGTTGCAGGCGAAGTGCTTAGAACTGAGTCTTGAATTTTCGAGGGGAGGCCTCGAATATAGTGTTCGACTAAGCGGTATACTGGGGTGAACAAGTTGGGGATCATTTGGTTCAACTCTAGAAACCTTTTGTTGTAGGAAGTATGATCTCCTTCCTTTTGCTTTAACGAGTGGAATTCATCCTCTAACTTTTTGATCTCGCTTCTTGGACAGAAACAGTCTCGTCATGATTTCCCTTAACTCCTCCCATGTTAAGGCCATTGCATCTTCGATTCCTCTCTTACCTTTTTCTGTATTCCAACCAGGTAAGAGCTACTCCAAATAGTCTCCCGGTTGCGTTTAAAGTACCTTGCGATCATCGGGACAATCGCAATTGAGGAAGGTTTTTCCATTTCCTCAAACCAGTGGAGGAGAGCAGTGACACCTTCGGTCCCTTCATATTTCGGGGGATCGCAAGACTTGAAATGTTTGTAAGAGCACTTTTTGGAGGGAGGGTTGTCGACGTTCTGGTCATAGTTTGGATTGGGAGAGGGTTGAATTACGATGTCAGGAAGCACCGCGGCCATTTGTTTTGCGATTTGGGTGGCCAAGCGTTCATTTGACCTTCCTGACCTTCTACCTCCACGTTGCTGCCTAGCCGACATCTACAGGAACATACATAAGAAGATTGTGAGTTTAAGGAGTCTTTTTAGGTGTCATGTGTCGTTTTAAAAAAATAACATAAACATCAATAATGCAACTACATCCATAGGATGTCTTGGGTTTGCTCATGTTTGGGCCTCCAATGTCCCCCATACCATCGCCTGTATAGTCATGTGGGCCCCCATGACTATTGGCTTAGTAGGATTCACATTGGTGTTGGCGGTTTAACACTCGCATCACCCGAATGAAAACCATGAAATATGTTGCGAGATGTATGGTAGGAGGGTGTCCAGGTGTAGACACAATGACAACTCAAAGTGGGGTTAGCTCACACGACGTTTGGTATAGCATGCTTTGGCCTAATAGGTCCTTCGTACTCTCATCGTTAGTCCCCAGTAGGCAAACTGGTCTTTTATTTTGGATTTATACGAATGCCAAGCCTAGACAGGACGTTCCGACTACCGGTACTTGTACCCTTCCAGTTACTACATGCCCGTCATGAGAACTCACTTTGATGTGATTTGAAAAAAAAATACAAAAATCGTTGCAAAAATCATGGAAATTGTGTGGTGTGTGCTCTCATGGATATGATATGTTATGAGGATATGATTCATGATAAGCATTGTATAGTAATATGTACTTATGAACATGCTTGCATAACATTGAATGTAACAATAAACATAAAGCATATAAACATCATAAATTTTGTATGTAACACATAAACAATTTTAAAATTCTAATCAACTATAGTATAGGCTCTAAGGGTCTAATAACCTATCCTATATCCCTATAGTCATGGCTCTGATACCAATCTGTCACACCCCGACCCGTAGCGGAATAAGAGTCGGGGCATAATTGGGTTATCACCAAATCTCATGATGTTTACTAAAATGTTTCATATTTATTAAATTCAAATTACAACTTCAATATTTCAAACAAGTCCATACAATTACAAGGAAAAAGTAACTAAATAAACAATCCAAAGGCTAAACTGATTTATTCTTCTAGGCCGTCCTATATGTTTCTTGCTGCAACTGTATTACCTGTATCATGTGTAAAAATGGGGGTTTTTGGGTCAACAAAAGTTGGCGAGTGAACCTTGTTAGAAAACATTTATTATTGATTTCTTGTTGAATTTAATATGGAAAAATTGTGCAATAATCATATGTGGGCAAACGTAAATAAACATACAATAACAAACCACCTTGCATGAGTATATAACATGAATGATAATGTATATGTTGGCAACGTCACGTTCCGCTCATAGGTAATGGGGAACGGACGGCCTATGATGATGTATGTGCGATCAAGGCTCAATCAAACGGAGCCGATCGTATGTTGGCAACGCCACGTTCCGCTCATAGGTAATGGGGAACAGTTCCGCTCATAGGTAATGGGGAACAAACGAGCCTATGATGATGTATGTACTGTAAATGATAAATTTAATCTAAGCATTAACCACTCAAACAATTGATACATATTGGATACACATTTGTTCATGGATATGATGGATGCACAAGTGTTTAAATGTAATAAATAATAAACGACACATGATACACCCCAAAATGTGATTAAAACGGGAATTGGTAGAGATTCACTCACATTGGGTGCGTTCGTTTGATGATGTTGAATGCGCACGAGTTTAGAGGGTTGATCGACGAGGAATAACAACCTAAATAATAACGAAAAGGTACGGTAAATAAGTGGATTTTATTAACAATTTTAATAGGGTTTTTAGATTTATTTTTGTGAGTTTAAGGTCATTTTCTAACTTTAAAAATATTATTTTTAAGTATTTTTAATTGATTTTTAAATTAAATAAATAAATAAAAATATAAAAAAAATGTTGACTTTTTGGGTTGACCGTTGACCTTGACTGTTGACTTTGACTGTTGACCGGTTCGGACTTTGTGTATGTATGCGCTGAGTGAGGTTCGAACTTGTGACCTCCCGTACGCGTGCACGCAGCTCTACCAACTGAGCTACGTGTCTAACCCGAAATAATCTATGTTTTAATATATATATATATATATACTAATTAAATGTTTAATTTATTTGGTTTTATATTAAAAGAATTTAAATGGTTGAACCGGTGTCAGGAAGCCGGATCGAACTCGGGTTCTTTGGTTTGTAAGCGCACAGCCCAACCAGTTAGGCTGTGTGACTTATCTGTTAAACTTACAGTTTTTATTAATCTTAAAAACATCCTGGGTCCTACTCTGATTCAGTAACAAAAAAAATTGGTTTTAATTCGGAAAGCCGGTGCGTTTGTAAGATCCGAACTCGTGACGTGCGTTATGTGTTTGCACACAGTCCACCGCTGGACTGTGTGTCTAACCCGGTTTAATATTCAATTTATATAATACTTATACACAACGTCGACTTCGTCTTCTTCGTTCAAAGACACAGAACAACGATTATTCGACTGTTCTTGTTTAATTCGATTAACGGACATATAAATGATTAAAATGAAATGGATAAAGAAGGTTTTGGAAATGAATGTATCAGAAAGATGATTTTCTCAGAACTCCGGTAAAGGTCGTCGGCTCTGTTTTATGAATTCCGTCTGAGCGGACCAATTACCAGTTTTGATTAACTAATTGTGAAATTGAGTTACTAAGCAAAGATTATCAGAGAGTTTAGATGTTTGTACCGATTCACAGCGTGTTTTCGGAAATGTCCAGAGATTTTCCGGCGAGTGCTGAATATCCGGTAACGTCGTCTGGGACCGATTCTGGTTGAAGGATTTAAGTTAGTATAAGTCTAACAATGGATAGAAGATGAAAGAATTGAGAAATTTACCGATTCGATGAATGTCACGGTTTTCCGGCGAAAGTCCGGTGATATCAGAAAACGTTTCCGACGAACAGAAATTAGAGCGAAAGTGAAATTGAAGGTTCTGTGAGTGTTTCCAAGTTATGAGACGATGAAATTGTCAGTGTAAAACAGGAGAAATATGATTTCGGTTTTCAAAACTCAAAATCATATGAAGCGAGTTCATTGAAGACGGAATTGATTAAGAACGTGGGCAGCAATTGATTCTTCGGTTATAATCAGTAATTAGCGATTACTCAAACGTCTCTGGATGGTTGAAAGCCGATGATCGGTTTCAGTTTTGGCGCAACAGATGAATTCACGGGGAACTTAAGTTTTATATGATTCCTTGTTTACACAAAAGAATCAAGTGGCGGAGTGGTGAAAGGCTTGTGTGTTAAGTGAGCCGGATGACCCGGGTTCGAAACCCGGCAGCGACTTTTATTTTTTCTTCGACCGTTTTTTATTGTTTATTAATTATAGTTTATAAATTCTAGTATATTTATTAATTATGTATTGTTCAAAATTAAAAGGAGCATTAAATAAGAAACGAAAATTTGAAACTGACTATTCGATTAATAAACGAAGCGGGTTTTGAAAACCCGTTTTTCGACGGATGTTACACATAACATGCTTACATATACATTCATCACGCATATTTCAATGTTCACATATTCAAATCATCCTCATATTTCCTTTATTCAAGATTTTGTCGCAATTTTCGTTTTTCAATCCCATCAAAGTGAGTTCTACGATGGGCATGTAGTAACTGTAAGGGTACAAGTACCGGTAGTCGAAACATCTGTCTAGGTTGGCATTCGTATAAATCCAATATAACGGACCAGTTTGCCTACCTGGGGACTAACGATGAGAGTACGAAGGACCTATTAGGCCAAAGCATGCCACCCCAAACGTCGTTCGAACTAAACCTACTTTGAGTTGTCATTGTGTCTATACCAGGACACCCTCCGACCTTATACTTTGCTGTCATGTTTTACGATTTTCATTCGGGTGGCGCAAGTGTTAACCAGGCCAACACCAATATGAACCCTACCAAAGCCCAGTAGTCATGGGGGCCCACATGACTACCAAGGCCAAGTAAGGGGACATATGGAAGCCCAAACATGAGCAAAGCCCAAGACATCCTATGGATGTAGTAAATTTATTTTATTCATTTGTTTTTGTGAATGTTCATTTCTAAATACGACACATGACACCTAAAACGTCAAACTCATACTCTCGATACGTATTCCTTGTAGATGTCTTCTAGTCTCTCTCGTAGAAGTATGAGATCAGGAAAATCCCGCGAGCGCATGGCTGCCCAAATCGCTCAACAAATGGCTGCCGTAATACCCAACATCGTAATTCAAGTACAACAGGCCCTTACCGCTAATCTCGTCAACCCAATCAACCAAGAAGATCAAAACATTGTCAATCCTCCCCCAAATGCCACTAAATGCACCTTCAAGCATTTCAAATCCTGCGATCCTCCAAAATACGAAGGGATTGAAGATGTCACCGCTCTCCTCCATTGGATTGAGGAAATGGAAAACACTTTTCTCAATTGCGACTCCCCGATGATCGCAAGGTGCGATATGCTACCGGTCATTTGTTTGGAGTAGCACTTACATGGTGGAATATAGAGAAGGCCAAGCGAGGTGCTGAAAATGCTATGACTTTGACTTGTGAAGAGTTGAGGGAAATCATGACAAGACGTTTCTGTCCAAGAAGCGAAATCAAGAAACTAGAATATGAGTTCTGCTCTTTGAAACAAAAGGAGGGCGACCACACCACATACAACAAGAGATTTCTTGAGTTGAATCAGATGGTCCCCAACTTGTTCACTCCCCTCTACCATTTGATCGAGCACTACATTCGAGGTCTTCCTTCAAAAATTCAAGACCCTGTAATAAGTACCACACCTGCAACTTTGGAAGCAGCAATGGAGTTAGCTACAGAGTCACCAAAAACCGCATACGGAATGAAGACTTCACGGAGGAGAAGAAGAAGGATAAAGCATCAACCGAAACCTCAAACTCCACCCAAACCGAATCCTCTTCTCAACCCACTTCTAAGAGAAAACGAGATGGGCAAATTTTCGCTGTCACCCAACACAATCAACCAGCTTCACAAGTTGTACCCCTCCAAGCTATCCCAATCACTCAAGTAGCACCCAACTCTACCTACCCAAATAAGAAACCTTACATTGGACCTCACCCTCAATGCAACACCTGTTTTTATCACCATCCATCTACCTTACCTTGTCGACTGTGTGCTAATTGTGGGCGTTATGGTCATTTGAGCAAGGCTTGTCGCGCCTCTCAAAACCAAGCCTCACCCCCTACTCAAAACATGATCCAAACATATCAACAACCCCAATACCCCATGTTTGCATATGTTCGAGCTTGTTTTAATTGTGGCGCCCCTACCCACTTTAGAAACACGTGCCCTCGATTGATTAACATCATAAACGCCCAAGCTCAAGCAAACCCACTCAACCAAGCAAATCAAGCAAACCCAGCACTACCACCAGCAAGAAGAAGAGCTTACAACATCAACGCCAATCCTGTTGAAGATAATAACGGCCCAAACGGACCACCCAACTAGCCTTCCCTCACCAAGAGTCAAGACTCAACTCCAACCGTTTAGTTATAATGTTTTCTTTATGTTATCTCAATCTTTACGTATCCTAGATATAAATTGGGAATTTATGTATCCAAGAATTATGATGCGAATTGATATCACAGTTTTGTTTTATACCTTTACTCATTGATTTAACTCTCGTATCATCATACATCTCGACGTACCTCGATCTCATCATTTAAAGAAGTTGGGTTGCGTCTCACTTTTACATAGACTGACCCCTTCATCATAACAAACGAGAGAGGTGCTGTCATCATTCAGACATGTATTCTTTCAGAATTGAGACTCAAGCTTTGGCTGTTGTGTTTGTTTTGTAGATTTTAGAGTCACATAGAACTAATCATAACTTACTGACAAAGCCAATGAAAATTTGACAAGAATATGGTGGATACGCCGCTGGTACTTCCTATATATAAGTATTCTTGTCAAAGGATCAACAGCACTGTCAGGCGGTTATGAGAAGTTCCGTGTAGGTTTTAATATCGTCATGTTTGAAGTTTTGTTTTATGATATAACCTTATCTTTTCAAACGTATCAATTCTCTCAAAACTCTTATGCATGAAATCATACATAGGCAATCAACTCTGTTTATCCATGTTCCGCATTTTCATACTTTAGGCATCAAAAAGCGATTCCTGTAGCAGGATATTCAACCCTTACTAGGAACGTTACCGCCTCAAATAAAGTATAAACCTTCACCCTCTTCTGAATATGTAATTGTCAAATTAAAACATCCTCCCTTCGAGTCAAACATACCACCACTTAAATTTCGGGACGAAATTCTAAAAGTAGGGGATACTATAACATTCGTCGAAAAACGGGTTCCATAACCCGCTCTGTTTAAAAACTTTAGAATTTATTTAAAAAGTTTCGTTACGCATTTTTTTTCATTTTATAAAAGGTAATTTCCATAATTTATAAATAAATAATTAATATGTTGATTAAATAAAAGAATAAAAATAATAGCAATATTTAAGATTTTAAAAATAATAATAATAAAAAAATATATATATATATATCCAATAAGTGTAGACCGCGGGTTTTGAACCCAGGTCTCCACTCAAACCAAACACACAACACACCACTACACCACTTGCCCACATCTGCTACATTTCAAAACAATTATACATTTGTAATCATGTTCCTTTGATCCGGATTCAAAAAGAAACAGTCGCGCTAAGTCACCGGCTATCATCAAGATATCTCGGATTCCTTTTCAATCATCGTATGTAACTGATCACGTAATAGACTCAATCAGGGAGTCAACAATCCCCAAATCGGTTATGCAATCATTTCGGCAATTACATCTTGACCGCAATTCTTGAAACCGAAATCGGTGATTTACTGGTTACTCTATAAATACCAATCGATTTCACCACAAACGAATTTGTTCAATCTCTCAAACTCTCTCTTAAACTCTCGCTAAAACACCCTGAAACTGTCCCTGCAAGTCGCCGGAATTCTCAGTTACTCGCCGGAAAACCGAAGAATCCATTCCATTATTGCCCTACTCTATAAATAGGACTTCTAGAGCTCCGACAGAAGTCACCCACACTCACCTCAAACTCCCTGTAGACCCTCTGTCGCAAGTTATACATCGCCGGAATTTGGTGCACTCGCCGGAGATTAGCACCGGAAAACCGAGATTCTACTTCCAGTTGGTATATTTTTTTAACTCCTCTATCTATCATTCTGTATGTTTCGAATCTTTGAACAATCACCCAGAATTGTTTAAAAATCGATTTCAGGCGGGTTATGTATTGGATTTTGGGTTTAATGAAGAAGATGAACTGAAACCAATGCTTAAATGAATTTGAAATTGGAAATTATACCGGGTTAGACACACAGTCCAGTGATGGACTGTGTGCACTTGAAACTTATGGTCCCGGGTTCGAGTCTTTAACAAGTCTGTTTTGTTACCAGTTTCTTTTAAGCAATCATATCATCTCTCAATAAGTTAATAAGTATAATATAATTCCTATTATTAATGGGTTAAACACCCAACCCAGTTGGTAGGGCTGGGTGCATCACAAGCGAAGGTCGCGGGTTCGAGGCGGGTTGTGTACACCGGTTCATCATATCTTAAAACCCTTTTAAAATAAATGATTTCTGAATAATCTAAATAGTATATAAATATAATTAAAATCAGAAATATTTCGGGTTAGACACGTAGCTCAGTTGGTAGAGCTGTGTGCACGTATACGAGAGGTCCCGAGTTCGAACCTCACTCAGCGCATAGAAAACACAGTCTGACCGGTTAGACCCGGTCAACGTCAACGGTCAAAAAAGTCAATTTTTTTATTTCTTTTTATTTATTTATTTAATTGAAAAATCATTTAAAAATACTTAAAAATAAGATTTTTAAAGTTAGAAAATTTCCTTAAACTCACAAAAATAAATTTAAAAATCTCATTAAGAGCACTAATTAAAAATATTAATCTCAAATAAAATTTATTTATTTATCGAATCATTTTGTTATTATCTAGGTTAGTTTTTCCTCGTCGGTCGAATCATAAATTCGTGCGCATTCATCATTATCAAGGAACGCACCCACTGTGAGTGAATCCTTACAAATTCCCCTTTTTTATTCATGTTTTGGGGTGTATCATGTGTCGCTTTAATTATTTCGTTTATTTAAACTTGTGCTATTACCATTATATGATCTAAACTTGTGATGTAAATATTGTTTGTTGTGATGTGTATTTATATTTTGTCAAGTTGCGTGCAAATCATTCATTAGGCCCATCAGTTCCTCGTGGGAGACGAGTTGAACATCGCGTGCCTCATTAGATCGGCTCCGTTTGATTGAGCCTTGATCTTATTGTTCATCATTTGGTGTGTGTGCTTGTGCATTAATTGATATTATGTGTTTTGTGATTAAATTTACATTTACGTTTACTCATATGTGGTTATGCACCTTTTTATAACCATTATAATAAATTCGTTCAAATGTTTTCATATGATTCACTCGCCAACTTATGTTGACCCAAAAACCCTATTTTTACACATGATACAGGTGATCCAGTTGAGAAAAGAATCACGTAGGATGGCCTAGAAGAATAAACAAGTTAATGCTTTGGAATGGACGTTTAGTTTTGTTTTCCTTTGTAATTGTATGATGGATACTTTAGTTTGTAATTTGAATGAAAATGTATTTGAACATGTTGTGCTTATGTAACTCCTTCTTTAAAAAGAAATAATAAATATGAAACTTTATAGTAAATGTCATAAGCTTTGATGAAACCCCAATCATGCCCCGACTACCATTTCCGTTGCGGGTCAGGGTGTGACAATTTCAACTAGAACAGAAAGTCTGTAAATCGCAGCAGTGATCAATCTTTTGCCACCTTTTTCATACATGTGTATTGTTGATATCCCTTGTCTGTCCATAGCATATGCATTTCGTTTTCGGTCTCAAGGCTTTCAAAATTTTCTTTAATGATTTAAAAAGATTTAATTAGGGACGAATGCAGTTTTAGATAAAATAATGTCTGTCAAACATATAGGCCTACCTCCACTATTAGAGAAATGGTAAATTTCCTACTGAAATTTTCTTCGAAAAAACTCTTGAAAATAGTCATTTCCTACGCATTTTTTGACGAATAATTGCCTAGGAAATAATCCAACTTTCTAGTAGTGATATTGCCTGTTTTTTTTTCTGAAAAATATCAATCTCTTAGGGTGTAAGGGGCGTACGCGGGAGGAGAGCGGGGTGATTGTTTGCCGCGGGCACAACGCCGCCATCAAATTTCACCGCGTGATGGGGAATGAAATCGATGGACATTCACCGCGTTGAATTGATGTTTGGAACTAGTCGTTACACCCTTCAACAGCTATATGTCGTTACCTTAAAAAAAGGTTTTTTAATATAAAACTATATAAATCTAACCTCTTTTAAACCAATTCACACCAACCTATTCCTCCATTTCTCTTAAAACTAAAAACCTCTACCTCTATTTTATCTTTAATCTAGTTAATTTCAAGTTTTATTAATTAATGTAATGTTTTTAATTTTATTTTTAATTTATTGTATTGTTTTTTAATTTTGTACTTTTATTTTGTTAAATTTGTGTTTCATTTATTAAATAAATAATAGTTTGTAGAAAAGAAAAAAAAATTAGTTTCCCTCACCCCTCATGAGGGGGGCACTCCTTATGTTTTTGGACAAGAGGGGAGTTAGAAAGACGAAATAACATGGCAACATATGATTGGGTTAAAAAAAATTTCCCATCACCTCATGAGGGGTGCACCCCTTACACCCTTAAACACTAGATTTTAATGGGCCTAAATTCATCTTAACCATACCGATGATTAGAAGAAACAAGCGCTAATATGTTACGGTGATAGGGTTAAAATGGCTTTTTTGTTGAGATAATGACCGTCACAAACAACATACAGTAACAACTCTATAAATTAATACTGGATGAATTAATAACCTTAATAAAATTAATAATTTGTCCAATCCTAATTTAAGACCAGTGTAAAATTGGACCCCAATTGATAAAATACTATAATAATAACTTTTTTTGAAATTTCAGTATATATATTAGTCCCAACAAAACTATAAATTAATAATTACTAAAAGATTCCAAATTCTAAGATTGTCTAGAAAAAAATGAATGTATTTGTTTTTTTTTGTTGAACTTCAAATCCATCTTGAGTTCATCTTTAAATCTCCTCATTGCACATAAGAGTCGGGGCATTGTGTTCTCGTATTACAACAAAAAGTTGTGAAGAGTCGTTGCCGCTTGCAATGCACTTAAGAAGTATGTATTGAAACTTGTTTTGTAGTTTATTTTTTGGTATCATGAGCTAACTTTTTATTAAAAAAACAATGAATTTGATATATTCAATTAATTTGTGAATGTACATTGGACTTAGAAATTTAAAGGTGATATTTAAAACCATTTTAAATTAATGAATTATTAATTTACCGATATTAAATATCGAGCTAAATTAATAAAATATCTTGGTCCCAACATTATTAATTCATAGAGGTTTTACTGTATTTTGAGCGTTTTTAATGTTAAAAAGCCCGTTAAGAGTATGTATAATATTGGTTTCACAAGTTTTCACTTCCATGTCAAAAATTACTCCAAATCATTGTTATGTAGACGTAAGCTTCCACTCACTTTTTTAATCTTTAACGTATAATAATTTATAATTTTCACTAACCATCATCTATTTAAACAATATTTAAATCAAATAAATTAAAAGAAAATAAAAAAGAAAAGGGCAGAGCAAATTGCCTCCTTCCCTACTTTAATGTTTTTGGTAACGCCAGGGCGGTGTTTAACTCAGGTAACATTGACTTCCATTGCCACTTAGTGGGGGCGTGAGACATTACCGAAATATCTTTTATCGGTTAACCTAAAAATTCTTTCCGTGAACACTTGTTCATTTAATAAAGTGCACATCCTCACTTCAACTGATTTTTAGACTAAACGGTAAAACAATAAATAATTTTCTTTGGATACTATCGTACTTGTTCTTTTTTTAACTATTGATTAAGTTAAAGACTCGAATAGCAAGAAAATAAACAGGCTGGAAAAGATATTGCGTCGTGTTAGATCATCGCAATTAACATTAGACTTCTAGCTATTTGATCAATTCAAAAATTACAAAAAAAAATTCATTTTACATGTATCATCTATACGCAAAAGCCATGCTAATATTCTCTGTATATTCAGATTTTTAGCGAATGCCGCCGAAGGTACACCGTAGTACTCATATACAAAAATAAAATTTCTTAGTGTTATCCGTTATTTGACTAATAGAGTATTAATTATATTTGTCCCCTCTCCATAAGACATTTAGTGTTTGTCGATGACTTCTAGATTAATTGGTTTGGGAGGAGGTAATCCTATGCCATTCAATGTGAAGGTCATGGGATGGAGTCTTGGTAAAATATTTTTCAAGTGGGCTACGGGTTTTATCAAAGGGAACCTTCAGGTGATGGGTTTCCTCTGGAATGGTAGGCCAGCCTGGTAACTAACAATGTCGTGTTCATAGGGTGTAAGGGCCTTTCACTAATGAATTTGCTTGGATGACTGGATTGCATAGTATTTATTGATCGTCAGAAAACATAACAATGAAAAGAATATATTGACTTTGGTTCCCATATAAAAAAATAGAAAATCACATGAGGCTGCATGATAAAATGAGTTGAGTTTTATAGATGGCTATTATTTATGTAGGTTTTGCACACACATCATTTAACATCATGTATTATGGAGAGGTTTTGTTTGGGCTTTAATGGGAAAAAAATGTCTTATTACGTGGGTGTTACGTAGTCGTAGTCGTACTTTATTTCATCTTCATATCACCAAGGGGTTTATTTGAAATATGTATTGGGTTCAAATGACTAGATATGATTGGTTAGTATATTATTTAATGTTAAAAATATAATAAAACTCATCAATATGACCCCACACCAGCAAGTTGCCCGAAGGCCCCCCCTCGCGCCCTTGCCGGCGTCCTACATGGTGTTCGCGCACCTTGGTTTGCTGATGTGGCTTGGATGGCGGCCCTTTGGAGCCCCATGACACATGACCTAAATGGGGTAAATACACCGTAATCAAAACCTTATAGGCTTGAACACACATATGCACCGAGTAAAATGGATTAAACACACATTTACACTATGTAATGGCTAATGAGTATTTTTTTGTTGTGCATTACACCTATTAGAAAGTGAATATTTCTCTACACCTATTAGAAAGTGACAATATTTCTCTACATAAGTATATTACAATACAATACTCGCGTTAAATGGAATAGAAGGAAGTTCTTGAGTTGTTATGTAACTATGTTCTGAAAAAAAATATTAAACAAGACGAATTTCTTCTTTCAGGCCATCCTGGTCATTACCAATTTAACAATAAATTTGTTACTAACATTAATATTAACTATTAAATTGATTTGATCAAATTCTAGAACCCTTTCTATGCTTTTCAGGAAAAATAGGCTTTGTATTTGATCTCTCTCTTTAGATAAATACAAAAATACATAAACATATCTTAACTGTGATAGATACGCAAATACATACAAATAGGCTTTGCATTTGATCTCTCTCTTGAGATAAATACAAAAATACATAAACATATCTTAACTGTGATAGATACGCAAATAAATTACATAAACATATCTTAATTGTGGTAGATAGGTAAATACAGACATATATTAAGTTCTTATGTGAGTATAATACAATTTTTTAGTTAAAATAGTTTTTTACCAATTTTCGAAACTAATATTAAAAAAATCGGTTTTTACCAATTTTTTAGTTAAATCGGTTTTTACCAATTACCCTACACGCATGTAAATTTACCCTACACATTTCAATATTTATCATACACATACTAAAATTTATCCTACACGTGTCGAAAATTGTCCTACACCATTAATTATTTTATCTTGAAAGAGTATATAAAAAAATGAGTTACAAGTTTAATTAATTAGCTAATTAATGATAATTATAGATTTACCTATATGTCATTTTTCATAACATTAAATACACACATTAAATGAAGTAAATGAAGAATTTCTATTGGTTTAAAAGTTTTTCTTTTTATTCTTACAAATTTTTTCTTCTCATTTGAACTCTCCACTATATATATATATATATATATATATATATATATATATATATATAGGAGAGTTCATTGGGAAACAATGGCGAACCAGTGAACACTCTTAAAAATTTAACTTAACATGTTAAAAATCAATTTTTTTTCTAAATTTTTTCGGCGCTTTTCCTTATAAATACATGTAAAAAAAATTTAATAAAAAAATAAAAACTTAAAAATATTTAAAAAATGTTTAAACAACAGTTTAAAGATATATATATCTTATAAAATTAACTTAACATGTTAAAAATCATTTCTTTAAATTTTTCAGCCTTTTTCGCTTATAAAAATGGGAAGAAACTATTCTAATAAAAAAATCATTTTTTTAAAATAAAAAAGGAAGCCTTTATTGTAACTATTTCTTTTTATTTTTAGTTTTCGATTTTTTTATTAAAAATGCTTCTACAGGTATTTATAAGGAAAAGTGCCAAAAATTTTTTAAAAAAAATTGATTTTAGCATGTTAAGTTAAAATTGTAAAAGTGTTCTCTGATTTCTCAGTTTTTAGTGTTCCCCAATAAACCTCAAACTATATATATATATATATATATATATATATATATATATATATTTAGGGAACCAAAAAAAAACTAAACCCCTCACCCACACCCCTAAAAAAACCTAAACCTCCTATCCGCACCCATCCAAAAACCCAACCCCCCCCCCCCCCCCCTCAAAAACCTAACTCTAATCCCAAACCTCCAAAAAAACTAAACCTAAAAACTAAATTAAACTCAAATGCTAACTTTAAGCATATAATGCACATGTGCAGCATATACATATAACGCACATGTGCGATACAAGTTTTTTTTTTTTTTGAAATTTTCTTTATACATGGTAAGTAGCGAATTTTAAAAAATGTAAAAAATGGCATTTTTAAGGTTTTTTTAGTTTTCTCATGATCATCTCCATATATAATATATATATATATATATATATATATATATATGGGGCTCGGTTCAAATGAGAACCATCACGAGTTGTGAGAATTGTGAGAACTTTTTCTTCCTACTGATGTCTGTCGTGAAGAACATGTAAAAACCAACTAAAATGTTGATAGGATAAGTCAGGTATCGAACCAAGGGAGGATTGTGAAAAGTGTTGAAGTATCAGGTATTGATTAATTAATACTAGAAAATGAAACTTGGATTGAAGTTTATTGATTACCTAATTTAACACACTAAAATTGAAGTATTTATCAATAGGAAGAACAATGATTCCCCCCGAAATTCAGATTGGTAAGTAGATTACAATTATATGTTTCTTCCGACACTTGTAGAAATGAGTGTTAATCTAATTAACCAATTGTGATGCTCACTGACTTAGTACTCCGATTAATACATAATGGAAGGTTATCATGCGAGCATCAATCACAATTACTAACCCTAATCCTTTGTCAAATATATCCAAATTTTTAGAACTCTCGGGAATTGAATGATTAAAAATTAAGGTTCAATAAAATGCAGTCAATTACAATCAATTAATCAAATCCAAGGTGAAAAGCATCAAATGCTTAGATCACCGAATCCAAATGGTTATTAAAAACATATAAAAGTACCTAACTTACATCAATCCTTTATTCGGAGGAAACCATAAAAAGACTAGCCGCTCATCTTGTGCAAACAACCATCAAACGCTTGAGAGATTGGGAATTCATGACCGTGATGTTGATTTGGAGTAGAACAATGATGATTGAGGGTGAAAAGCTTCAAACTTTGGAGCCCTAGAAGTATTGTGTTCGTCCTTGATAAGTGGTAAGTGAAAAACTCTCTTAATAAACCCTAATATACATGCATAACTGCACATGCGAATCTTTTTCAAAAACCTGACCGTAAGCTACGGTCTTGCACCGTAAGCTACCGTCAGGTAATTCTGGGAACATATGACTCAACTGTAAGCTACGGTTAATAGCCGTATCCTACGGTTAGAGAGTTCTGGAAATGATGTAATGTGACCGTAAGCTACAGTCAGAAACCTTAACCTACGGTCCACCTTCTCTAGTTGATCTCTTCTCTGAACAAGCACACCGTAACCTACGGTCCAACGACCGTAAGCTACGGCCGCTCCTCACTTCCTTTCACTTATGTACAAAAACTTTAAGTTAAATACCCACAAGCCCCTCGACGTCTAACCTCTACCTTTTTCTTGTGTTTTCAAGTTAGTTCTCGACCCGAACAAGTTCCGTTTGACATTTTTTACTTCGCAATTGCATCACGGGTATTCCGCATCATCTCTAAACTTCTTAAATCACCCAAATTAATCAGTTAACCTGCAAAACAACCAGTTCTCGTAGTTATCTCATTCAATGCATATAACCATATAAAACTAACTAAAACACCTAAGATATGGTCATTAACGCTCGGGTTTACCCTCTCCATCATCTGCGCGAGTTGGGCCAAATTTTTTTCACAAACGTAGATATCTATATATATATATATATATATATAGTGCTCAGTTCAAATGAGAGCCACCGCGAGTTGTGAGAACCGTGATAACTTTTTCTTGCCGTACGAGTTGGGCTAATTTTTTTTGCACAGACGTAGATGAAAATATTATAAACATATCTGTAAAATAAGTAATAAAAAATTGTTGAGTCAGAAGTTTTGACTTATGCAAGTTTTTTTGTACGCGTCGGTGTTTTGTACGAAGATAAATATTTTTTTATGAATCATGTAAATGCGGGTATGTGGCAATTTTTTGTTTTGCTGAAATAAGTGATTTTTTATGACTTTTGAGAAATTTTATTCGAAACACCCTTTTGGATGGCCTAGTTCTCATAATTTAAGGTGGTTCTCATTTAACTCATCCCTAATATATATATATATATATATATGTATATGTTATCATTATTTTTATAGTTAAGTATTTGATGTAGGGTAATCCACAAACCTTAAGGGAGTTTGAACCATTGCACAATATATGTTGATTCGAATGTTTCATGAATATGGAAAAGCATAATCAAACTATCTATTTTACTAAGTAACCAAGTGAAGTATATCTAGACTAGTGCTTCCAACATTATGTGATTGGAGACTTGGCATAGTTTCGCTCACTTTATTGCTTGTAAATTACTTAGAGACTTAGAAGATCATAAAAGGGAGGCATATGAATCTCAAGTTTCTGGAACAAAACCTTAACACAACCCTTTAACATGGAAGTTAGTTGGTAACTTGGTTTGGTATGAAAAAGTTCCAAGAAACAAAGTAAAGTATAAACAAGTATGAAAAGCTTAATAAAACTCCTAACTCGGACCTCAAAATGGTGGTTTACCATATTGTTTACCTTGGTAAACATGTGGTTATACTCCTAAAGGTGTTCCAAAAATTAACAACATAAAAACATAAACCTAAAGAAAACAAACCACCGTAAAGGACGTCCCAAACAAAGCCGGAAAACCCTAAACGGGTCGATGGTTAAAAAAATAAATGATTGCCTCTCGCAGATGAAACGCAGCTGCAAAACACAAAGAACTGCAATCGGGTGACCAACGGCGATGGCCAATCAGTCATATGTGAGGCGGTGGGGTGCAAATACCAACTCATCGTACAATAACCAAAGCCATAGGTACAACTACAACATGCTAAAAAACAAGTAAAGCACCATGTACAAGTGGCGATAGCGACAAATTGTTGCTATTGATGTTATATAAAAAATTATTACTTGGTGCCGAAATCTTATCGAATTTATCCAAGTGGATCATAGCTAGGTTGTTTCATGGTAATTGGTATAGCCTATTATCATTATAGGCCGTTATCTATCAATTATATGTGCCAAAAATATAAGGTTTATTTTAAGTGAAAATGAAAATGGATAAAATTGACATCATTTGGTAAAGGCCCATCAATGTGCCTCTTGCCAAACTAAACAACCTTTAAATTTTCCTCATGTTCTCTTTCTTTATAATCTCCATTATCAATAGCATTCACTGCTATAAGATAGACATGAATACCATAAGATGTTTCATCTCTTGCATTCTTCCTTGCGGATCACTCGATGTAATTCGGATTGTCCATGTCAATGGCCATGTCGAGGAAATAAGTGGCGCCATCCAAGCATCTGAGATCATGAAAGCAAATCCTAGTCATGTCCTTAAATTCACATCCTACACCGACGATGGTGTAGGCAAATGCCCGAAGATCATGACCCTTTTGCCCAACGTTCAGCTTCAACGTGGCAAGATTTACTTCCTTGTGCCCAACCACAATCCATCAAAGGCTTATACTGCAAAGTCTTCAACTTATTTGAATAAAGTGTGCAACAGAAGTGGTAACACCATAGCATGGAGACCTTGTTTAGAGATCATTTCTGAGGCTACAAGAGATGCTTAAACACTGGTTATAAATCTCAACGTTCTTTAGTTAACAAGGCACTAGTCTGGAATTAATTATTCAGTGTTTCTTTTGTTTTTTTTAAACGTTTAGACATGAGGTCTAGTTGGGTATGCATGTATGTAAGTATGTAATTACCAAAATGTTTAATAAGTTAATTGTATTGTGTCAAATTATTTGTTATGTTTACAGTTATATAACAGTAAAGAAAGAGTAAAGTATATAATATACATCTCATAAATCAAAATTCAAAAAAGTGTAAAGTATATAACATACATCTCATAAATCAATAAGTAAATTTGTTATTTCCTGTCAAGTTCATTGGATAAATTCTACAGGATTGATAAAATGTGAATCCTAATGCTTTGTAGTTTTTCCTTAGCTTCCACTTTTCTATATTTTTATATTTTATTTTTACAAACTTTTTTATTTTATCTCTGTATATATATACACATATATCCAGAGATAGAAAAGAGAAGTATGTGAATATTAAGTTCCTTATCCCTAATACGGATATATGAGAACTAGACTAGGCCCCTTTTAGTTAAGGAACCGAAAAGAGAATCACAATTTAATTTTTTACTCAACGGAGGACAATTTGAGGTCAAACTATATGAAATTAGTTTATGTATAAAACTAGTATTGGGGTCAAACTATATGAAATTAATTTATGTATAAATCTAGTGTTTTCGAACAAAATGTACGTCAAAACGTAGATCAACTGAAAACATGTATAAAAATAATCACAAAAACGTATTATATTTGACCTGACTAATTTCCCGAAAATAGAATAAAAGTTACGTAAAAAAGTTGACTAACTGAAAACGTACACAATAATAAGCATAAGAACATATTATGTTTGACCCAACTCATTTCCAGGAAATATTTACGTGGAAACGTAGATCAACATTAATTTATACCGACACGTACATAAATATAAACATTTAAAACTCGATTACAAAGTCTTTAGATAGTTAAGGGTTATAATTGTCAATACTAAAAGTTGAAGGATATAAACTAATAAACACATAAAAGACAAAAAAATCAAAAGTGTGAACACTATTCACAAAGTTTGGTAATTGTTTTAGTATTAGAAGTTTTGTTTTAGGATATAACCTTATCTTTCCAAACATATCAAAACTCTTGCGCATGAAATCATATTTAGTCAATCAACTCTGTTTAACAATAGTCATTATCGTAGGCATCAAAAAGCGATTCCTGTAGCAAGGTACTCAACCCTTACAAGGAACGTTACCGCCTCAAACAAAAATTTAAACTCTTATTCCTTTCTAAGTATGTAATTGTCAAATTAAACATCCATCCTTTTTAGACAAATATGTCACTACTTAAATTTCGGGACGAAATTTCTAAAAAGTAGGGGATACTGTAACATCCGTCAAAAACCGGATTTACCAAACCCGCTTCGTTTATTAACCGAACAACCAGTTAAAAATTTTGTTGCGTATTTAATGCTCAAATTAATTTTAAACGATACATAATTAATAAGTATATTAAAATATAAAAGTTATATTTGAAAAAGTATTAAAAATAGTAATTTAAAAATAAAATGCTGAAGCCGGGTTTCGAACCCGGGTCAGCCGAGAATCATCCAAGCCTTAACACACACACATCCAACCACACTCCGCCACTTGTGTTTCTTGTTTGATTATTTGAAACAAATAATACATAAAATAAAGTTGGAAATCAAACCCAGTCACTCTCGCCGGAAATCCCGACGAGATCGTCAATCATTGACGTTATCTTTTGGCATAACGGATACAATTATACCAGCGTCGGTTATAACTGAAAACTTTAAGGTCTTTTATTCAAATCATCGGACAGTAACCGAAAAGTGTTGAATTCGAAACCAGAAATACACTTAAACCTGAGTTATACTTTATTCATCAGTGAGCTCGCGAGTTTATCAAAATTACACTCTTCATTTCGCTCAGAAAAACCTCGCCGCGGTCGCCGGAATTCTCTGCAAATTTACCGGAAATTATCGCCGGAATACCGAATTCATTCCATCCTATCTTCTTACTCTAAAATAATATCTTAGAGTTCATACTGACATCGCCCCCACTCACCTTAAACCTCTGAAGAATCTCTGTCGCAAGAAATTTCACTCGCAGGAATTCTATGCAAGTCGCCGGAAAACCGGAACTTTCATTTACACGGTAAATACCTCGACTTTTCTGTTTCATTCCATTATTGGACAAATTCTAACATCACTCCATCACCCAGAATCAACACCAGACGACATTGCCGGATTGTCTGTTTTCGCCGGAAAACTTCTGGATTTTCAGAAACTCGCTGTTAACCGGTATGATCATTCAAACCTACCGATAATCGTTACTCAGTAGTTCAATTACACATCTAATCCCTCCAATCTGTTAATTGATTCTAACAGCCGAAGGTCACCAAAACAGAGCCGACGATTTTTGCCGGATTTCTGAAGAAGACGATCTGTTCGGTACTTTCTTTCCCCAAACTCTTCTGTTCAATACTTTTCAATTGTTCATAATATTCATTAACCGAATTAATCAAGTAACAGTTAGTTAACCGATGTCTGTGTTTTGAACGAAGAAGACGAAGTTGGGTATGAGATAAGATAAATTAAAATCGGTTTTATAAACGGGTTAGACACACAGTCCAGCGGTGGACTGTGTGCAAATAAACACGCATACGTCCCGAGTTCGATCATTGACACACACACGTTCGCTGTAATAAAATGTTTTTTTTTTTAAACTGAACCGGATCCGCAACAGTAAGATGTTAAGTATAATAAAAACCAGATTATTTACCAAGTTAAACACACAGTCCCGCGGTGGACTGTGTGCCAAACTAAACCACAGGTCCCGGGTTCGAGACCTGTGGAGAGCACCGAGTCAATACATTAAATCTTTATTTTAAAATAAGTGATTTTCGGATTAACTTAATTAGTATATAAATATAATTAAAAACAGAAATATTTCGGGTTAGACACGTAGCTCAGTTGGTAGAGCTGCGTGCACGCGTACGGGAGGTCTCGGGTTCGAGTCCTGCCCGACGCATACATACACACAATAAAACCGGTCAAACAGTCAACGCTTATGGTCAAACAGTCAACGCTTATGGTCAACGGTCAAAAGTCAACATTTTTTTTATTATTTTTATTTATTTATTTAAATTAAAAATTAATTAAAAATACTTAAAAATAACATTTTTAAAGTTAGAAAATAGCCTTAAACTCACAAAAATATATCCAAAAATACTATTAAAATTGTTCATAAAATCCATTTATTTACATTACTTTTTCGTTATTAATTAGGTTAGTTTTTCCTCATCGATCAATTCTCTAAACTCGTGCGCATTCAACATCATCAACCGAACGCACCCAATGTGAGTGAATCTTACAATTCCCCTTTTTAATTACACGTTTTGGGGTGTATTATGTGTCACTTAAACTAACTCGTTTATTCAAACTCGTGCCATACCATATTATGATTTAAACTTAGAATGTAAATATTGTTGTAGTTATGTATTACCTATTGTCAAGTTGTATGCAAATTATTTGTTAGGCCCATCAGTTCCTCTTGGGAGACGAGTTGAACAACGCGTGCCTTAAAACTCATTCATTAGGCCCATCAGTTCGTAGAACAACGCGTGCCTCAAAACTCATTCATTAGGCCCATCAGTTCCTCGTGGGAGACGAGTTGAACAACGCGTGCCTAAAAACAATCTATTATTATATGTGTGTGCATTATTTAATATTAAGTGTTTTGTGAATAAGTTTACATCTATATTTATTCATATGTGGTTATGCACTTTATTTTATCAATTCAATAAACTTGTTTAAATGTTTTTAATAGGATTCACTCGCCAACTTTTTGTTGATTCAAAAACCATTTTTACACATGATACAGGTGAACAGGATGAAGCAAGGAAAACATAGGAAATGCCTTAGAAGAAAATAATAAAGTTTAGAAGGATGTGTAGAACATGTTGTAATTATGATTTTATGATTTCCCTTTAAATTGTAATAATAAATATGAAACGTTATAATAAATGTCATGAGCTTTGATGAAAACCCAATCATGCCCCGATCACCTTTTCCGCTGCGGGTCGGGGTGTGACAGATTGGTATCAGAGCTTTTGACTATAGGGATATAGGATAGGTTATTAGACCCTTAGAGCCTATACTATAGTTGATTAGATTTTAATTGTTTATGTGGTTATATGCAAACTCATGATGTTTATTTCTTTCATATTTATTACATACACAAATGCATGCAAATACTTCCGATACTACATTTTGTGATACATAGTGAATTATACTTACAGTCAGACATACATAATTACATACACATTCATCATACATATTTCAATGCTCACATATTCAAATCATCTTCATACTTCCGTTATTCAAGATTTTGTCGCATTTTTCATTTTTCAAATCTCATCAAAGTGAGTTCTGCGACGGGCATGTAGTAACTGTAAGGGTACAAGTACCGGTAGTCGGAACGTCCTGTCTAGGTTGGCATTCGTATAAATCCAATATAACGGACCAGTTTGCCTACCTGGGGACTAACGATGAGAGTACGAAGGATCTATTAGGCCAAAGCATGCCACACCAAACGTCGTTCGAACTAACCCCACTTTGAGGTGTCACCATGTCCACACCTGGATACATTCCGAATATCATACGTTACATACATATTTCTCGATTTTCTCCGGGTTTTAGTGTACGTAACCAGGCTAACACATGCGAACCATATGAAAAACCCGGTGATCATGGGGGCCCACATGATTACGAGGGTGAAGTATGGCGGCATGCAAGGCCCAATTACGAGCAAAGCCCAAGACATCCTATGGATGTAGTAGATTTATTATTTTATATTTATTTTATAAATGTTCATTCCTAAATACGACACATGATCCCTAAAGCATCCAACTCATACTCTTGATATGTATTCCTTGTAGATGTCTTCTAGCCTCGCTCGTAGGAAGATGAGATCAGGAAAAGCCCGCGAGCGCATGGCTGCCCAAATCGCTCAACAAATGGCTGCCGTAATACCCAACATTGTAATTCAAGTCCAGCAAGCCCTTACCGCTAATCCTGTCAATCAAGAAGATCAAAATGTTATCAACCCTCCCCCAAATACCACTAAATGCACCTACAAGCATTTCAAATCCCGCGACCCTCCAAAATACGAAGGTACCGAAGGTGTCACCGCTCTCCTCCATTGGTTTGAAGAAATGGAGAACACCTTTCTAAATTGCGATTGCCCCGATGATCGCAAAGTGCGATATGCTACCGGTCGTTTACTTGGAATAGCACTTACTTGGTGGAATACAGAGAAGGCCAAACGAGGTGTTGAAGATGCTATGACTTTAACTTGGGAAGAGTTGAAGGAAATCATGACAAGACGGTTTTGCCCAAGGAGCGAAATCAAGAAATTAGAAGATGAGTTCTATTCGTTGAAGCAAAAGGAAGGCGACCACACCACATACAACAACAGATTCCTCGAATTAAATCAAATGGTTCCCAACTTGTTCACTCCTCCTTACCGTTTGATCGAGCACTACATTCGAGGTCTTCCTTCAAAAATCCAAGACTCTGTAATAAGTACCACGCCTGCAACTTTGGAAGCAGCAATGGAGTTAGCTACAGAGCTCACCGAGAACCGCATACGGAATAAAGACTTCTAGGAGGAAAAGAAGAAGGATAAAGCATCGACTGAAACCCCAACCGAATCCCCTTCTCAACCCATTTTTAAGAGAAAACGAGATGAGCAACTTTTCGCTGTCACCCAACGTAATCAATCAGTCTCACAAGCCGTACCCCTTCAAGCTATCCCTATCACTCAAATAGCACCCAACTCAACTTACCCAAATAAGAAACCTTACCTTGGACCTCACCCTCAATGTAACACATGTTTTTATCACCATCCATCTACCTTACCTTGTCGACTATGTGCGAATTGTGGACGCTATGGTCATTTGAGCAAGGCTTGCCGCACCTCTCAAAACCAAATCTCTCCCCCTACTCAAAACATGATCCAAACATATCAACAACCCCAATATCCCATGTTTCCTTATGTTCGAGCTTGTTTTAATTGTGGCGACCCTACCCACTTTAGAAACACGTGCCCTCGATTGGTTAACATCATAAACGCCCAAGCTCAAGCAAACCCAGTCAACCAAGCAAATCAAGGAAACCAAATCACTAGGCCACCAGCAAGAGGAAGAGTTTTCAACATCAACGCCAATCCTGTTGAAGATAATGACGGCCCAAACGAAACCACCCAACTAGTCCCCTTCACCAAAAATCAAGATTCAACTCCAACCGCTTAGTTTTTATGTTTTTCTTTATGTTATCTCAATTTTCCCGTATCCCAGTTATAAATTGGAAATTTATCCAAGAATCTTAATGCAAATTACTATTTCAGTTTTGTTTTATACTCATTGATTTAACATTCATATCATCATACCTCATGACGTATTACAATCTCAACATTTAAAGAAGTTGAGCTGTGTCTCACTTTTACATAGACTAACCTCTCCATCATAACAAACGAGAGAGGTACTGTCATCATTCAAACATGTATACTATCAGAATTAAGACTCAAGCTTTGGTTGTTGTGTTTGTTCATGTTTTAGAGTCACACAGGACTAATCATAACTTACTGATAAAACCAATGAAAATTTGACGAGAATATGGTGGATACGCCGCTGGTACTTCCTATATATAAGTATTTTTGTCAAAGGATCAGAGGCATTATCAGGCGGTTATGAGAAGTTCCATGTAGGATTTAGTATTGTCTTGGTTGAAGTTTGTGTTATACTCACTGATTTAGCATTCATATCATCTCATTATTTAAAGAAATTGGATTGTGTTCTATTTTTACATAAACTAACCTCTCCATCATTACAAACGAGATAGGAA
Source organism: Scalesia atractyloides (assembly GCA_947069175.1). Classification (NCBI taxonomy): domain Eukaryota; kingdom Viridiplantae; phylum Streptophyta; class Magnoliopsida; order Asterales; family Asteraceae; genus Scalesia; species Scalesia atractyloides. The sequence continues at coordinate 9,532,043 of CAMTDV010000027.1, forward strand.
CTATCACCATTCAAACATGTATGCTATCAGAATTAGGACTCAGATATTGGTTGTTGTATTTATTTATGTTCTAGAGTCACATCATAGAACCAATCATAACTTACTGATAAAACCAATGAAAATTTGACGAGAATATGGTGGATACGCCGCTGTTACTTCCTATATATAAGTATTCTTACCAAAGGATCAGAGGCATTGTCAGGCGGTTATGAGAAGTTCCATGTAGGTTTTAGTATTAGAAGTTTTGTTTTAGGATATAACCTTATCTTTCCAAACATATCAAAACTCTTGCGCATGAAATCATACTTAGTCAATCAACTCTGTTTAACAATAGTCATTATCGTAGGCATCAAAAAGCGATTCCTGTAGCAGGGTACTCAACCCTTACAAGGAACGTTACCGCCTCAAACAAAAATTTTAACTCTTACTCCTTCTAAGTATGTAATTGTCAAATTAAAAACCATCCTTTTTAGACAAATATGTCACTACTTAAATTTCGGGACGAAATTTCTAAAAAGTAGGGGATACTGTAACATCCGTCAAAAACCGGATTTACCAAACCCGCTTCGTTTATTAACCGAACAACCAGTTAAAAATTTCGTTGCGTATTTAATGCTCAAATTAATTTTAAACGATACATAATTAATAAGTATATTAGAATATAAAAGTTATATTTGAAAAATTATTAAAAATAGTAATTTAAAAATAAAATGCTGAAGCCGGGTTTCGAACCCGGGTCAGCCGAGAATCATCCAAGCCTTGACACACACACATCCAACCACTCCGCCACTTGTGTTTCTTGTTGATTATTTGAAACAAATAATACATAAAATAAAGTTGGAAATCAAACCCAGTCACTCTCGCCGGAAATCCCGGCGAAATCGTCAATCATTGACGTTATCTTTTGGCATAACGGATACAATTATACCAGCGTCGGTTATAACTGAAAACTTTAAGGTCTTTTATTCAAATCATCGGACAGTAACCGAAAAGTGTTGAATTCGAAACCAGAAATACACTTAAACCTGAGTTATACTTTATTCATCAGTGAGCTCGCGAGTTTATCAAAATTACACTCTTCATTTCGCTTAGAAAAACCTCGCCGCGGTCGCCGGAATTCTCTGCAAATTTACCGGAAATTATCGCCGGAAAACCGAATTCATTCCATCCTTTCTTCTTACTCTAAAATAATATCTTAGAGCTCATACTGACATCGCCCCCACTCACCTTAAACCTCTGAAGAATCTCTGTCGCAAGAAATTTCACTCGCCGGAATTCTCTGCAAGTCGCCGGAAAACCGGAACTTTCATTTACACGGTAAATACCTTGACTTTTCTGTTTCATTCCATTATTGGACAAATTCTAACATCACTCTATTAACCAGAATCAACCCCAGACGACATTGCCGGATTGTCTGTTTTTGCTGGAAAACTTATGGATTTTCGAAAACTCGCTGTTAACCGGTATGATCATTCAAACCTACTGATAATCGTTACTCAGTAGTTCAATTACACATCTAATCCCTCCAAACTGTTAATTGATTCTAACAGCCGAAGGTCACCAAAACAGAGCCGACGATCTTTGCCGGATTTCTGAAGAAGACGATCTGTTCGGTACTTTCTTTCCCCAAACTCTTCTGTTCAATACTTTTCAATTGTTCATAATATTCATTAACCGAATTAATCAAGTAACAGTTAGTTAACCGATGTCTGTGTTTTGAACGAAGAAGACGAAGTTGGGTATGAGATAAGATAAATTAAAATCGGTTTTATAAACGGGTTAGACACACAGTCCAGCGGTGGACTGTGTGCAAATAAACACGCATACGTCCCGAGTTCGATCATTGACACACACACGTTCGCTGTAATAAAATGTTTTTTTTAAACTGAACCGGATCCGCAACAGTAAGATGTTAAGTATAATAAAAACCAGATTATACCAAGTTAAACACACAGTCCAGCGGTGGACTGTGTGCCAAACTAAACCACAGGTCCCGGGTTCGAGATCTGTGGAGAGCACCGAGTCGATACATTAAATCTTTATTTTAAAATAAGTGATTTTCGGATTAACTTAATTAGTATATAAATATAATTAAAAACAGAAATATTTCGGGTTAGACACGTAGCTCAGTTGGTAGAGCTTCGTGCACGCGTACGGGAGGTCTAGGGTTCGAGTCCTGCCCGGCGCATACATACACACAATAAAACCGGTCAAACAGTCAACGCTTATGGTCAAACAGTCAACGCTTATGGTCAATGGTCAAAAGTCAACATTTTTTTTTATTATTTTTATTTATTTATTTAAATTAAAAATCAATTAAAAATACTTAAAAATAACATTTTTAAAGTTAGAAAATAGCCTTAAACTCACAAAAATATATCCAAAAATACTATTAAAATTGTTAATAAAATCCATTTATTTACATTACTTTTTCGTTATTAATTAGGTTAGTTTTTCCTCATCGATCAATTCTCTAAACTCGTGCGCATTCAACATCATCAACCGAACGTACCCAATGTGAGTGAATCTTACAACTCCCCTTTTTAATTACACGTTTTGGGGTGTATTATGTGTCACTTAAACTAACTCGTTTATTCAAACTCGTGCCATACCATATTATGATTTAAACTTAGAATGTAAATATTGTTTGTAGTTATGTATTACCTATTGTCAAGTTGTATGCAAATTATTTGTTAGGCCCATCAGTTCCTCGTGGGAGACGAGTTGAACAACGCGTGCCTTAAAACTCATTCATTAGGCCCATCAGTTCGTAGAACAACGCGTGCCTCAAAACTCATTCATTAGGCCCATCAGTTCCTCGTGGGAGACGAGTTGAACAACGCGTGCCTAAAAACAATCTATTATTATATGTGTGTGCATTATTTAATATTAAGTGTTTTGTGAATAAGTTTACATCTATATTATATGTGGTTATGCACTTTATTTTATTAATTCAATAAACTTGTTTAAATGTTTTTAATAGGATTCACTCGCCAACTTTTTGTTTATCCAAAAACTATTTTTACACATGATACAGGTGAACAGAATGAAACAAGGAAAACATAGAAATGTCTTAGAAGAAAATAATGAAGTTTAGAAGGATTATGATTTCCCTTTAAATTGTAATAATAAATATGAAACGTTATAATAAATGTCATGAGCTTTGATGAAAACCCAATCATGCCCCGATCACCTTTTCCGCTGCGTGTCGGGGTGTGACAAACGTTAATTTATACCGACACGTACATAAATATAAACATTTAAAACTCGATTACAAAGTCTATAGAAAGTTAAGGGGTTATAAGTGTCAATACTGAAAGTTGAAGAAAAAATTAAAAAAAAAATAAAAGACAAAAAAATCAAAAGTGTGAACACTATTCACAAAGTTTGGTAGTTGTATTATAGTTAATTAATTAATAGTGTCAATACCCAAAGTTAAAGGATTAAATTAAAAAACACAAAAAAGACAACAAAAAAATTCAAAAATGTTAACAATGTTCATAAAGTTTGGTAATTGTATTATGGTTAATATGCATAAGAATAAAATTTACGTCAAATCGTTGACTAACTGAAAACGTACACAATAATAAGCATAAGAACATATAATGTTTGACCCAACTCATTTCTAGGAAAAATTTACGTGGAAGATCAACGTTAATTTATACCGACACGTACATAAATATAAACATTTAAAACTTGATTACAAAGTCTGGGGTTATAAGTGTCAATACTGAAAGTTGAAGGATAAAATTAAAAAAACACATAAAAGACAAAAAAATCAAAAGTGTGAACACTATTCACAAAGTTTGGTAATTGTATTATAGTTAATTAATTAATTAATTAATAAGTGTAAATACTGAAAGTTGAAGGATTAAATTAAAAAACACAAAAAAGACAACAAAAAAATTTCAAAAATGTGAACACTATTTATAATTAAATTAAAAAACACAAAAAAGAAAACCAAAAAATCAAAAGTGTGAACACCATTCACAAAGTTTGGTAATTGTATTAGTGTTGTTTAATTAATAAGTGTAAATACTGAAAGTTGAAGGATTAAATTAAAAAATACAAAAAACACAACAAAAAAATTTCAAAAATGTGAACACTATTCATAATTAAATTAAAAAACACAAAAAAGACAACAAAAAAAATTTAAAAATGTGAACACTATTCATAAAGTTTGATAATTGTATTATGGTTAATATGCATAAGAATAAAAGTTACGTCAAAACGTTGACTAACTGAAAACGTACACAATAATAAGCATAAGAACTTATTATGTTTGACTCAACTCATTTCCAGGAAAAATTTACATGGAAACTTAGATCAACGTTAATTTATACCGACACGTACGTAAATATAAACATTTAAAACTCGATTACAAAGTCTATAGAAAGTTAAGGGGTTATAAGTGTCAATACTGAAAGTTGAAGGATAAAATTAAAAAAACACATAAAATACAAAAAAAATCAAAAGTGAGAACACTATTCACAAATTTTGGTAATTGTATTATAGTTAATTAATTAATAAGTGTCAATACTGAAAGTTGAAGAATTAAATTAAAAAAACACAAAAAAGACAACAAAAAAATTTCAAAAAAGTGAACACTATTCATTATTTAAATTAAAAAACACAAAAATGACAACAGAAAAAATCAAAAGTGTGAACACTATTCACAAAGTTTGGTAATTGTATTATAGTTAATTAATTAATAAGTGTAAATACTGAAAGTTGAAGGATTAAATTAAAAAACACATAAAATACAACAAAAAAATTTCAAAAATGTGAACACTATTAATAGTTAAATTAAAAAACACAAAAAAGACAACAAAAAAATTCAAAAACGTGAACAATGTTCATAAAGTTTGGTAATTGTATTATGGTTAATATGTATAAGAATAAAAGTTACGTCAAAACATTGAGTAACTGAAAACGTACACAATAATAAGCATAAGAACATATAATGTTTGACCCAACTCATTTCTAGGAAAAATATACGTGAAAACGTAGATCAACGTTAATTTATACCAACACGTACATAAATATAAAATTTAAAACTCGATTACAAAGTCTTTAAAAAGTTAAGGGGTTATAAGTGTCAATACTGAAAGTTGAAGGATAAAATTAAAAACACATAAAAGACAAAAAAACAAAGTGTGAATACTATTCACAAAGTTTGGTAATTGTATTATAGTTAATTAATTAATAAGTGTCAATACTTAAAGTTGAAGGATTAAATTAAAAAACACAAAAAAACAACAACAAAATTTCAAAAAGGTGAACACAATTCATAATTAAATATAAAAAAACACAAAAAGAAAACAAAAAAAATCAAAAGTGTGAACACTATTCACAAAGTTTGGTAATTGTATTATAGTTATATTAAATTAAATAATTAATAAGTGTAAATACTGAAAGTTAAAGGATTAAATAAAAAACACAAAAAAAGACAACAAAAAAATTTCAAAAATGTGAACACTATTCATAATTAAATTAAGAAACACAAAAAAGACAACAAAAAAATTCAAAAATGTGAAAAACTATTCATAAAGTTTGGTAATTGTGTTTTGGTTAGTATGGATAAGAATAAAAGTTACGTCAAAACGTTGACTAACTGAAAACGTACACAATAATAAGTATAAGAACATATAATGTTTGACCCAACTCATTTCCAGCAAAAATTTACGTGGAAAAGTAGATCAACGTTGATTTATAACGACAGGTACATAAATATACACATTTAAAACTCGATTACAAAGTCTTTAGAAAGTTAAGGGTTTATAAGTGTCAATACTAAAGTTGAAGGATAAAATTAAAAAAAACACATAAAAGACAACAAAGTTTGGTAATTGTATTACAGGAAATTAATTAATAAGTGTAAATATTGAAAGTTGAATGATTAAATTAAAAAAAACACAAAAAGACAACAAAAAATTTTCAAAAATGTGAACACTATTCATAATTAAATAAAAAAACACGAAAAAAGACAACAAAAAATCAAAGTGTGAACACTATTCACAAAGTTTGGTAATTGTATTATACTAAATTAATTAATAAGTTGTAAATACTGAAAGTTGAAGGATTATAATTAAAAAACACAAAAAGAAACAAAAAAATTTCAAAAATTTGAACACTATTCATAATTAAATGAAAAACACAAAAAAGAAAACCAAAAAAATCAAAAGTGTGAACACTATTCACAAAGTTTGGTAATTGTATTATAGTTAAATTAAATTAAATTAAATTAAATTAAATAATTAATAAGTGTAAATACTGAAAGTTAAAGGATGAAATAAAAAAACACAAAGAAGACACAAAAAAATTTCAAAAATGTGAACACTATTCATAATTAAATTAAGAAACACAAAAAAAACAACAAAAAAATTCAACAATGTGAACACTATTCATAAAGTTTGGTAATTGTATTATGGTTAATATGCATAAGAATAAAAGTTACGTCAAAACGTTGACTAACTGAAAACGTACACAATAATAGGCATAAGAACATATAATGTTTGACCCAACTCATTTCCAGGAAAAATTTACGTGGAAACGTAGATCAACGTTAATTTATAACGACACGTACATAAATATAAACATTTAAAACTCGATTACAAAGTCTATCGTAAGTTAAGGGGTTATAAGTGTCAATACTGAAAGTTGAAGGATAATATTAAAAAACACATAAAAGACAAAAAAATCAAAAGCGTGAACACTATTCACAAAGTTTGGTAATTGTATTATAGTTAATTAATTAATAAGTGTCAATACTGAAAGTTAAAGGATTAAATCAAAAAACACAAAAAAGACAACAAAAAAAATTTCAAAAATGTGAACACAATTCATATTTAAATTAAAACACAAAAAAGACAACAAAAAAATTCAAAAATGTGAACAATGTTCATAAAGTTTGGTAATTGTATTATGGTTAATATGCATAAGAATAAAAGTTACGTCAAAACGTTGACTACTTGAAAACGTACACAATAATAGGCATAAGAACATATAATGTTTGACCCAAGTCATTTCCTATAAAATTTTACGTGGAAACGTAGATCATCGTTAATTTATACCAACACATACATAAATATAAACATTTAAAACTCGATTACAAAGTCTTTAGAAAGTTAAGGGTTATAAGTGTCAATACTGAAAGTTGAAGGATAAAATTAAAAAAAACACATAAAAGACAAAAAAATCAAAAGTGTGAACACTATTCATAAAGTTTGGTAATTGTATTATAGTTAATTAATTAATAAGTGTAAATACTGAAAGTTGAAGGAATAAATTAAAAAACACAAAAAAGACAACAAAAAATTCAAAACTGTGAACACTATTCATAATTAAATTAAAAAACACAAAAAAGACAACAAAAAATCAAAAGTGTGAACACTATTCACAAAGTTTGGTAATTGTATTATAGTTAATTAATTAATAAGTGTCAATACTGAAAGTTGAAGAATTAAATTAAAAAATACAAAAAAGACAACAAAAAATTCAAAAATGTGAACACTATTCACAAAGTTTGGTAATTGTATTATAGTTAATTAATTAATAAGTATCAGAAGGATTAAATTTAAAAACACAAAAAAGACAACAAAAAAATTTCAAAAATGTGAACACTATTCATATTTAAATTAAAAAACACAAAAAAGACAACAAAAAATTAAAAAATGTGAACAATGTTCATAAAGTTTGGTAAATATATTATGGTTAATATTCATAAGAATAAAAGTTACGTCAAAACGTTGACTAACTGAACACGTACACAATAATAAGCATAAGAGCATATAATATTTGACCCAACTCATTTTCAGGAAAAATTTACGTGGAAACGTAGATCAACGTTAATTTATACCGACACGTACATAAATATAAACATTTAAAACTCGATTACAAAGTCTTTAGAAAATTAAGGGGTTATAAGTGTCAATACTGAAAGTTGAAGGATAAAATTAAACAAACACATAAAAGACAAAAAAAATCAAAAGTGTGAACACTATTCACAAAGTTTGGTAATTAATTAATAAATATAAATACTGAAAGTTGAAAGATTAAATTAAAAAACACAAAAAGACAACAAAAAATTACAAAAATGTGAACACTATTCATAATTAAATAAAAAAACACAAAAAAGGCAACAAACAAATCAAAAGTGTGAACACTATTCACAAAGTTTGGTAATTGTATTATAGGTAATTAATTAATAAGTGTAAATACTGAAAGTTAAAGGATTAAATTAAAAAATCCAAAAAAGAAAACAAAAAAAATTCAAAAATGTAATCACTATTCATAATTAAATTAAAAAACACAAAAAAGACAACAAAAAAAATTCAAAAATGTGAATACTATTCATAAAGTTTGGTAATTGTATTATGGTTAATATGCATAAGAATAAAAGTTACGTCAAAACGTTGAATAACTGAAAACGTACACAATAATAAGTATAAGAACATATAATGTTTGACCCAACTCATTTCCAGGAAAAATTTACTGGGAAACATATATCAACGTTAATTTATAACGACACATACGTAAATATAAACATTTAAAACTCGATTACAAAGTCTTTAGAAAGTTAAGGGTTTATAAGTGTCAATACTAAAAGTTGAATAGTAAAATTAAAAAAAACACATAAAAGACAAAAAAATCAAAAGTGTGAACACTATTCACAAAATTTGGTAATTGTATTATAGTTAATTAATTAATAAGTGTCAATACTGAAAGTTGAAGGATTAAATTAAAAAACACAAAAAAGACAAAAAAAAATTTAAAAAATGTGAACACTATTCATAATTAAATTAAAAAACAAAAAAGACAACAAAAAAAATTAAAAATGTGAACACTATTCATAAAGTTTGGTAATTGTATCATGGTTAATATGCATAAGAATAAAAGTTACGTCAAAACGTTGACTAACTGAAAACGTACACAACAATAAGCATAAGAACATATAATGTTTGACCCAACTCATTTCCAGTAAAAATTTACGTGGAAACGTAGATCAACGTTAATTTATACCGACACGTACATGTATATAAACATTTAAAACTCGATTACAAAGTCTATGGAAAGTTAAGGGGTTATAAGTGCCAATACTGAAAGTTGAAGGATAAAATTAAAAAAACACATAAAAGACAAAAAAAATCAAAAGTGTGAACACAATTCACAAAGTTTGGTAATTGTATTATAGTTAATTAATTAATAAGTGTCAATACTGAAAGTTGATGGATTAAATTAAAAAACACAAAAAAGACAACAAAAAAATTTCAAAAATGTGAACACTATTCTTATTTAAATTAAAAAACACAAAAAAGACAACAAAAGAATTCAAAAATGTGAACAATGTTCATAAAGTTTGGTAATTGTATTATGGTTAATATGCATAAGAATAAAAGTTACGTCAAAACGTTGACTAACTGAAAACGTACCCAATAATAAGCATAAGAACATATAATGTTTGACCCAACTCATTTCCAGGAAAAATTTACGTGGAAACGTAGATTAACATTAATTTATACCGACACGTACATAAATATAAACATTTAAAACTCGATTACAAAGTCTTTAGAAAGTTAAAGGGTTATAAGTGTCAATACTGAAAGTTGAAGGATAAAATTAAAAAAAACATATAAAAGACAAAAAAAAAAATCAAAAGTGTGAACACTATTCACAAAGTTTGGTAATTGTGTTATAGTTAATTAATTAATAAGTGTCAATACTGAAAGTTGAAGGATTAAATTAAAAAACAAAAAAAGACAACAAAAAAATTTCAAAAATGTGAACACTATTAATAATTAAATTAAAAAACACAAAAAGACAACAACAAAAATTAAAAAATGTGAACACTATTTTATAAAGTTTGGTAATTGTATTATGGTATATATGCATAAGAATAAAAGTTACGTCAAAACGTTGACTAACTGAAAACGTACACAATAATAAGCATAAGAACATATAATGTTTGACCCAACTCATTTGCAGGAAAAATTTACGTGGAAACGTAGATCAACGTTAATTTATACCGACATATACATAAATATAAACATTTAAAACTCGATTACAAAGTCTTTAGAAAGTTAAGGGTTATAAGTGTCAATACTAAAAGTTGAATGATAAAATTAAAAAAACACATAAAAGACAAAAAAATCAAATGTGTTAACACTATTCACAAAGTTTGATAATTGTATTATAGTTAATTAATTAATAAGTGTCAATACTGAAAGTTGAAGGATTAATTTAAAAACACAAAAAAGACAACAAAAAAATTTCAAAAATGTGAACACTATTCATAAAGTTTGGTAATTGTATTATGGTTAATATGATCGGGTCAATATGGACAACTGATCGTGAAACATGGATATGATGAAGGCTTAGCAAGTTGTTTTTAACACATAATAATTTAACGCTTAATCAAAGACACTGAAATACTAAATGATGATTATAATGTTATTAGAAGCTATGTGATTTGTGACATCGTGTGATATATTTAATGTATATACTAAAGAGTTTCACGTACGTAAAAACTTAAGAGTAACGAAGCGAACAACATTTACGAGCTTCATTTTAAAACCAAATAAATACAATTCTATGAGACCTAGACTAGGCCATTATTTCAACCCGATTGTAGTATGAGTTCTATGATTAATTTATTAATATCTATGAGAAGCCATGTATTAAAATCAGATGATCACAGCTTCATTTCATGTACTTATTTTCTTGGGTGCCAAACATGGTTTATACATCTTATTAACAATAATTGTTATCTTTGTCCAATAATTATAATTGAATGATTAGCTACGAATTCACTTTTGAAACTAGTATGTTACTATTTTGGTTGTAGTGCTTGAGTCCCTCTAGCATAGATATCGAGTTCAAATCCACGGTCTAATGTTTTTCTGTCTTTAACTCACTTACAGGCTAAAGTCCTCTGCCGCCAGGCTGCATTTTTGCCCGATCCCATTGGTTAGCAGTAGCGCCATAAAACTATATCAACATCTCGCAGCTCAATAAGCGTGACAGGATTTCTTCACAGTTCGGTCGTTGGTCTGGTTCTGCCCAACAATCTTAAAGCAAAAAAATGAGATGAAACACCAATCATTATGCTAAACAACGGCAAGAAAACAAAAAAAAAATTCAAGTGTGAAAAGTGAAAACCTTAGATCATACTAGTTAGAGTAAAATGCCATTTCGTCCCTGAGGTTTGACCAATTTTGCGACTTTAGTCCAAAGGTTTGTTTTTTCGCATCTGGATCCAAAAGGTTTGAAATCTCGTCATTTTCATCTGGCTCGTTAACTCCTTCCAGTTTTCTCTGTTAAGTCAGGGGTATTTTCGTCTTTTTTGTTAACTTAAAGGACAATTTCGTCTTTTTCAGGGGTATTCGGTTTTTTTTTGCATGGAGTGAAAAAGACCGAATTGCCCTTTAAGTTAACTAGAAAGACAGAATTACCACTGACATAACGGAGAAGAATGGATGGAGTTAACAAGCCGGATGAAAATGGAAAGATTTCAAACTTTTTGGATCCAGATGCAGAAAAACAAACCTTTGAATGAAAGTCGCAAAATTGGCCAAACCTCAGGGACGAAAATGGTAGTATACTCTACTAGTTAATTGTTGTTAGATCAAATTGATTTGATGATTTGAAACATCTAACGAGTCGATACTAAAAGCAGTTTTTCTTAATATGAATGGAATACCTGCTATTAGATTATCCAAGGGGCCTTCAGGAATTTCAAGCCGGGTTCCATCATAACCAACCGCACGAACCACCTGTAACAAAACCGCAACATGAAGTTAAGCGAATGTTTGCATTTCTTTTAAAAGGCGTATCAAAACATCCCGTAAACACACTTACTTGAGCTGACGGTATGCCTTCCCATGGCCTATGAAGCGTACATAATTCCCAAATTATGACACCTAGGCTAAAAATATCACACTTTTCCGTAAACGCTTCGTTCCGAATGAGTTCAGGTGCCATCCACTCGGGAGTCCCGGCAGAAGAACAGTCTCGCATCTGCTCGGTGGATAGCACCCGTGACAGCCCAAAATCACAGATCTTCACTACCCAATGCTTATTCACCAAACAATTCGCGCTTTTCAGATCACGGTGAACTATTTTCATTCTATGCATACTCATTAGACCCCTATATGCAATAACAGAAGAAACCGTAACTAGGTTATAATTATATGCTAGTACAGGGACCAATATCAGGATTTTGGTTATACCTGCATATATCACACAGCATTTTTAATCTCCGTCTCCAACTAATTCTCTTTCTGAGCCCACTCACATGAACAAGGTAATACAGCGACCCCATGTCCATATATTCGGTTATTAGTGAAAAGTGAGGAGGCGTTGTGCAAGCACCGAGGAATAGTATAACTGCATTCAAGGCGAGACGGTTAAAGGAAAAAGTGATTATTTATGAGAAAAACAAAAACATGCATGTCAATCTCATAAAATCTTGTAGCATTGGACATTAATTCAGCTAGTAGTCAAAAGCGGCACAAGACACACACTTGAGTGCTCAGGCATGCGCCTTTGACCAGGGATAGTCAAGGTGACGAGACGAGGTCTAAGATTTAGAATAAAAAAAATACTTTATTTAGGTGTTAACCATTTGGTTGGTGATGATGAACAATAAATCTTGTTTTTTTGTGAATTGTTTTTAGTTTTAAGCCTTTGGTATTAATATGATGATTCTAATTGCGAATTCTTTCAGATGTTTTATTATATTTGCGGAATGGTATTTTTTTAATTTTCTATGCCTATCATATATATCTATTATATTCTATTTTAACTATTATTGTGCTCTTTAATCTTGGCATGTGCTTTTTATGTACATTGTGCCTAGGCGACAAGCACGCCATATCGGGGATACATCGGTTAACAGTCCCCATGTAAATTTCGGTGTCAAAAATTGGTTAGAATATCCATACCATGATATCCTCTACATAGAGTTAGGCATAATATGATAAAACCATATCTTATCTGAAATAACAGAGTATAATACCATTTGGGTGGCGAAGTCGACTGCAAAAGAAGGAAGAATAATCAGCTAGACTTGAAGGTGAAGGTACTTAATACATGGGTTAATTGCGTAAAATGGTAACCAACTTATGTAGCTATGTCCAATTTTTATTTCGGGTAAGCAACTCTTTTTACCCCATAATGAAAGCTCAGACTTCCAAAACTCATTTCTCGACTTAAGGTAATTTCAAGTTTGACGGTATGTAAGCAATGCCTCATCGCCATGACACGAAAAGGTCAACATGGTCAAAGGCATGTCATCATTTTGACCAGGGGACCTGTCTGGATTAACTTCAAACCGAAAGTCCCAAAATTTTGAGGGGTTAACTAAAAATATTTAAAAAAGATGGTTACCTAAAATAGAAATTGGACGGAAATGGATTACCTTATGTGCAATAAAAGATTAATGCATAGTAGAAGGGTACCTTAGGATGGATATCTCATTGCAAAAATCTTCAATATTCTCAGCAGTTACGTCCTGTTCAAGTAAGACTTTGATTGCAACTTCAATTCCGTTCCAAGTGCCTCGGAAAACTTCCCCAAAAAAACCTTCAAGATAACATCCGCCAACATTGGTAGTTAAAACAAAATAAAAATATAAGCCAAAGTAAAAAAAAAAAGGAATAAATGAGGATACCGATCCCAACGCGTGATCCATATGTTAGTTCAGAATAATCAATATTCCATTCATGGTAAGGGAACAACGGTACATTCCCAATTAAGGTTGATTCAAGCAATTTATTCCATGTTGTATTCATATCAAAATTGCCTTCTGATTTGTCGGTTTCGCTCATCTCAGAACCAGGAACGTGATACTTATGAGGAGATGTGGGTAGCGAGAAAGCCTTTGGACAACTGATTTGCCTCCTATGATTACGCGAACCAGATGCCTGTAAATATTAAATAACTCAAGGCTAATCAACAAGACTTTTATATCCTTTAGCAGTTACACAACTTTTAAAATATACACCTACGTTTTCTTGATTATCCGGACTAATGCTGTGTTCATCAACCTGTTCCCTCGGAGGCTGATTTCTCTTCAAAGTGTCATTCATTGCTCTCACAACCCTACAATTATGCTCGTTTTTTTTTAAATATTATAAAAAAATACATACTTTTAATTCATGGTGAACTAGTATAGTTAGGATACGTAAGTATCAACCTTACAATGTCATCACCGATTTCTGGAATCATAGTCACACTACTCCGCCTACGCCTTCTACGACTTCCGACAGGTGATGCTCCAGCAGACCTGCAGATACTCATTAGAATCCAATTAAAAAAATTAAATTGGATTTTAATAATCCCAACTTTGACATATTGACCGACAACAATACCAAGGAAATGTTTTGTGACAGTCCCAACTTTTAACCTATTTTCCCTCAGCGATCCCATAGTAACTAAAAGTTAACCCAGTTAGCTTTTGGTTAATATGGGATTGCTAAGGGAAAATAGGTTAAAAGTTGGGACTGTCACAAAACATTTTCTTAGTTGAGACTGTTGCCGGCCAATATGTCAAAGTTGGGATTATTAAAATACAATTTTCCTAAAAAGTTACAAAAGCGAATTTTTATTAAAAAAAAGTGATAGAACCTTGATACTGCCATTTCATTTCCAGGCTCTCTGGTAGTATCTCTTTGACCGCCAAGAATAGATCTTCCATGCCCTCGAAATAGATAGTGCTCTGGACTGAAGAGTCAAACAATAAGAAGCGAATTCAAAAAATAAAAAAATATGTTGATTTAAAATATATAAGTAAACGTAATAGATTAGAGAAGAGAAAGAAAAAAGAACCTTGAACTGGGAGTGCTTTGTTCTGTAAGTGCATTCTTGTTGTGTTCACCAGGCAATGAGCTGTACAAGTAACTAATGTTACAGATTCAAGAAACTATGAAAAAATTAAACTCCGTTATATATATGAATTGTTTACATATTTCTATCTTTAATGATTTGGCAAATTGGATTCTAATAATTCAAACTATGATCTATTGATAAAATTCCATACTGGCAATGTGACTAATGATTAGAGGTGCAAACGAGCCGAGCTACTCGCGAGCTATTGGAGCTCGACTCTAAAAAAGCTCGAAACCGAACCGAGCTTAAACTGGCTCGAGCCCGAGCCGAGTTTATCGAGCTCGAGCTGGCTCTCGATCCTAAACGAGCCCATTATTTATATAATTTCTAATTAATATGTTAATATAAATTCAAATAATAATAATTACTGTTAATATAATTATGAAAAAATAACTAAGATATATATAATATAATCATTATAATTGAGATAAAAAAATTAATAAATAATATACACGCCAAGCCGAGCTTGAAAAACAATCTACGAGCCGAGCTCGAGCGTTAGAAATAAAGCTCGAATCGATCTGAGCTCCAGCTTGAGCTTTCATAAGTTAAACAACCTCAAGCCTAGCCAAGCTCGAGTTCGCCTCGGCTCGTTTGTACCCCTATAATAACACTCCTAGCTTTCACTTTAGTCGTCAAGGGCAATCCCACTCTAATTGGAAAAGTAACTCCTTCCGCTCCTAACTTTCATTATTGGCCAATGGGTAATAGTTTGAATTATTGAAAACCAATTTATTTAAAATTACATTACAAATAGTGGAAACGTGCAAGCTTATTTCATTACCATTCATCTGACTGTTCTGCAGCACCATGAACAGGACTGTTTGGTTCTGTAGGTGAATCACCTGAATCATTTTCTCCGGAATCACCTTGACCAATGACGTAAACATGAGACATATATACCGCCTTTGTTGAAAACGGCACCAAATGCCCCGGATACCTCACTATATCAACTAGTAATTCATTAGAATTCAGCTCCACTATAACAGACACATGCCTGTGTGAATCCATTCTCTCCGATTCTCCTTCTTTCGGTAAACCCTAAACACAGAAAACAAATTCAAAAAATAAATCAAAAAATGGAAAAAGAGTAAAATGCCATTTTCGTCCCTGAGGTTTGGCCACTTTTGCGACTTCCGTCCAAAGGTTTGTTTTTTCGCATCTGGATCCAAAAGGTTTGAAATCTTGCCATTTTCATCCAACTCGTTAACTCCATCCACTTTTTAACATTAAGTCAAGGGTATGTTTATCATTTTCGCTATTTGTTTTGTTTATTTCTATCAAAATGGCAAGATTAAAAGACGGAAATTCTGTTGACTTGACGTTAAAAAATGGATGGAGTTAACGAGTCGGATGAAAATGGCAAGATTTCAAACCTTTTGGATCCAAATGTGAAAAAACAAAATTTTGGATGGAAGTCGTAAATGTGACCAAACCTCAGGAAATGGCATTTTACTCAATGGAGAAATGGAGATCTAAACTTACCACCATAAGCCTACAGTCAATACCGACTGTATTTGCAAGAACTTTGAAAAGAACAGCACGGGGATGACAAAAACCGTGCTTTATTTGACCCAACATCTGAATACCCTGGTTGTGTACGTTGTACACTTCCTCCCATGCCCCTTTCGCGTAACTTAGTTCCACATTCGGGAGTTTATAGAAATCACAAACCTAAACAACGTGTCATCTTATCATAATATAAAAAATAAAAGTGGCAAAATCAATAGAAGGGGATAATAGTAGGGCTGTAAATGAACTGAACAAAAAATTTTTTCGATAAGTTAAACAAACGAACATGAACAAAGGCTGTGTTCGTTCGTTTATGTTCGTGAACATTCAGGAATGTGATCATTTATATTCGCTTATTTATGTTTGTTCATTAAAATATTTTTTTTGGCTTTAATTTTTAAAATTTGAAACCATAGTTATACTATATGTCTCCACCAACATCCCTCATTTGATCATTTCAATTTCAGTTTGTGTTAAAGCTTGATAAACTTCTTAAGTTTTGTGTTAATTATGTTAAGTATCTATTTATTTTTAGTGGATTCTTTATAATCTTCTTTCTGATGAAAAATGCAGATTGTATTTTTAAATGAACATATAACATTCGTTTGTGTTAATTTATGTGCATGAACAATTGTTTCAGTTCGTTTGTGTTCGTCTATGTTTGGTAAGTGTTTATGAACAGTTCATGAACATGTTCATTTCCTTAATGAACGAACAAGAATCTCGTTCGGTAAGCGTTCGTGAACCATTCATGAACATGTTCATTCTTTAATGAATGAACATGTTCATGATCTTGTTCGTGTTCCTTCGGTTCCTTACAGCCCTAGATTATAGACAAGTAGCATAACGCACCAATCCGCCTAGCTTTTTAATAACTGCAGCCGGGTTAGAAGTCAATCCTCTAGCCAAAGTTAAAGCCAGCTGCTGCAACATTGTTACTTTCTTATCTTTTTGCATGTCAACGACGATTACATTGAGCCTAAACCCTTCTAATTCTAAGGCATGGAGCTCTTCAAGAGACGGAATCATTTCGTATTTCTCCTTAAGTCTTTTTTCCTGTATAATATAAATACATTTTAATGGGTTTGCAATAAACCATATTTTTATGATGGTTTGCAATTTTGCTGTTTGCATACTTACGGATAATATAGAATAGAAACCACTAGGAATTGGTTCATCAAGATTTCCAGTAGACCAAAGGATTTGTGACACTCTCTGTGCTCTCGATTCCCCGAGATGATGATCATTATGCATTCTTTCGGACCTAGAAACCGCATCTGGAGACCACAAAGAAATGGAGTGATATAAACACTCGTATTTATTGGATCTAGTCATCAAGAAAGAACAGGTTACCTCAGATTAAGTACCAATATGGAAGTTCGAGACACTGTTGTGCTAATCAAATTCAGTACCATGCCTACATAAATATTGAATAATCTTACATTAAAAATCACTACCGGTGTCAGAATCATATTATCTCCTGTGACAACGCTTTCTCATCTTAACACGTACTAAAAGGTTGTCAACAGAAGTGACTTCAGTATACACCAAAATACATCATTATCTCATAGTTTCAAAACACAATGTTCAGTAAATCAAATTCAGCGTATACGAACACCACTGACACACCATCCAGACAACAGACAGGTCATACAACCCTAATAACATGTTCTTTATAGTTATGCAAAGAAAAGGTTATATACGACACTTTTTTCGAGTCATTTAAGGTGGTCTGCAAGAGTTATACAGCCTGTATAACTTTATAAGGAAAGGTTATACGGGCCTGTATGACAAATAAAAGGTTTTATAGAAGCCATTTTACGAGTCCTAAGGTGGTCTGCAACAGTTATACGGGCGGTAGAACATTATAGAAAACGTATACAGACTGAATGACAAAATAAAAGGTTTTATACGAGCCGTTTTACGAGTGGTTTAAGGTGGTCTGCAACAGTTATATGACCCGTATAACTTTAGAGATGTGATAGGACAGCGGTCGGCAACAGTTCTACGACTCAAAGATATGTGGACCCTAAAAAGCTAGAAACTGATCTCCATTCAAATCCATTTTCAGTGAACTAAAGAAACAAAAAACAAATCATACAACATTACAACCCCTCAGTTCTACAAATCCCCTGTGTTGCATATCATCAAACACCTGGTATGCACCACGCACTCTCTACATTTCCCTAATTCATAAAACCAAAAATCACACATCAATTACCACATATATCCAAGATCAAATAACAGCAATCCAATACACCCATAAATGCCGATGCAAATCAACGATCAAAAACGCCCTCAAGATCATCACATAAATTAGATAAAAAAAGGAATCAATGACGGAGAAACCCAATGCGTATACGCATACATCTATCGATACAAACAGAAATAAAGATCGAACGTACCAGTAAATCTCCCTGCATTATATCGTCCAACAATGCATAGTAAATTCAAATCTGCTTCATTGCAACTGTGTTAGTCTGTTAATGTTAATCTTGTGAAATTATAAAAAAAAAAAAAAAAAAAAACCTAACTTATTAGATAGCTAGATTAAATTAGAGTTAAAATGGGGTATGTGAAATTATGAAAAAGAGCAAAAAAGGGTTTGGTCTTTTAATACTATTTTTTATATTTAAAGAAATAATAATAATAATTCGATGCTGACTATTTAAACAGTAACGTTTACAAATTTTGGAACCTATGAATATGCATGCCTAGGTTGCATGCAATTGAAAGGGGAATCATATATGATTTGGGAATTCGAATCGAAGATAGTGCGGAGTGGACCTATAGGAGATCAATTTATACACTCAACTTTACAAATCTTTCACCCTTTATTGAACTGTTAAACGAACCGAACTGAAAACGTAAACCGAATTAACAAAACTGAATTAATCGAAAGTCGATTATCGGTTATTTTTTTTACCATTGGTTAACCAAAATTAACCGAACCGAACCATTTATATTTTCATATATTTCTAGTTTTTATACATCCATTTCATTTATTTCATGTTTTATACATTATTTCATATATTTATACCTCTATTTTATGTATTTATTTATGATCTCCTTTTCATTTATTTTTACATCCATTTCATGTATTTACACTTTGATTACATGTACTTCTAAGAAAATTTTTTGGCTCTTGTTTAATTTGGTTATTAACCGAAAGTAACTGAACTGAAGACGGACAAATTAACCAATTCAACCCAACCGATTAACGACAAATTTTAGCTCTTGTTTGATTTGGTTTTTACAAATTTGTCGTTTTAGGTTTTGATCTAAATTTTGCGAGTTAACACATTGCAATACGGTGTGTGATTCAACGTTTTTATGTTATTTGTTTTGTGATTTAACAACTCCTTCTAATGTTTTGGTCCTATTAGTTATTCTTTTATGTTCTTTTAGATGTTTCGGTCTAACTTTTGTGAGTTAAAATACAGCAACATGTATAAATGATTTAACATTTTTATATCTACATTTTCTTCTGTTATCATTAAAGAATATGATATAAATGATTAATTTCGCAAAGAATGCACAAATTTTAATATGAAACGAAAAATGAGGTACCGTTGACCAAATGATCGTTCCATCCTCTCCACACACTATTTACTTTTTTATCATTATTTTATTATGAATTATAAATTGGTAACGGAAACAAATCAGGAAGTCTTATGGCCAACACCCAAATTGATATTATTAATCAGAAATCTTAACTTAAAAACTTATTATAAGAATGGTTCGGTTCAGTTAATTTTGGTTAAACGATAGTAAAAAAATTACCGATAATCGACTTTCGATTAATTGAGTTTTGGTTAATTTTGATTTCGTCAGTTTTCAGTTCAGTTTCGTTTAATGGTTCGGTTATTGCATACCTAAAAGATTTGTAAAGTTGAAGTGTATAAATTGATCTCCTGTAGGTCCACTCCGCTCTATCTACTATTCGAATTCACAAATCATATATGATTCCCCTTTGCATGCATATTCATAAGTACCAAAATCTGTAAACGTTACTGTACATAATCGGTGCTAAACATGAAAGAATACATGCCTCGCCATAGTCCTATCATCATCATTATTGATGTTGTAGCTACTGTCACATCGTTTTTTTTAGTGTGTAATCATTATCGATGTTGTAACTAGTGTCACATCATTTTTGGTGGCGTGTAATCATTATCGACTTCCCCCTTTGTTTTCCTACCATACACGATTCACGCACCTTGTTCCCGTGACAAATTCTCCCAAAACCATCCCACTCATTTGTGTAATGTCTTGAAGTTGATGTGACCAAGTCTTGCGTGCCATAACCAAAACTCTTTCACTTATTTTCAACATAAACATACCGGTCTTCCAACCTTTAATTTGATCTTTTAAAGGCCATTATGTGATTGAGTCATTTTCATCAAAAGTCTACCACCCTTGTCATACATCGTCAAGAAATCATCCATCATGTGAATATGACACTCGTAGTTTTTAAATCATTTGCATTTTATTCACGGACGATAAATTAAAAAATCGAATATTGTAAATAAAAGTTGACGTCACTGATGTTCAATGGTTTTATAATATTTGGAGCAAAGATGGAAGTTATCAAAGTAAAACCTTATTCCAGGTTATTTAATAAAAAAAGAAAATTTCACAATTTTGTTTTAAATTAACATGTGGAGTAGTTAAATCTTTTGTGACAAAAAGCGAAAAGTGTAGTGTTTTTATATGCATGTGGGGTAACTTTTACGAGAAAAAAAAATGTATAGTTAGTTTGATGACATCAAAAATTTGATAGTAAAACTAATTTCAGTTGAAAACATCCGTCAATAATAGTTCATCCTATTAAACACATACAAGTGTATAAATAATTAACATGACATAATACAACCAATATAATATTAACTTTTCAACGTCTATCTGCTGTTGGGTGAGAAGTAGTTGTTTTGCAGATGTGATATTTCTGCTGCATTTGATGTTAATTATATATGTAAATCTCCATGAACAAGTCAGTTTACGCAACCTTCGTCACTATTTTTTATTATTAATTCATCTTATTGTTTGCCTTTCATTTTCACCTTATTTAGCTTCACTTCCAATTCAGAATATCATGCCACCTTTTCATTTTTATTTATTATTTTTTTTTTTTATTTTTTTCACACCAACTATGACATTCTCAATCTAACAATTTAAATTGTGTGGAACATTCATAACAAAGTGATCAATCTCTTCATGCATAATGTTTAAACAAGAGTCCAAACAAAAGGATACATGCAACTATCAGTTTAGATATCAGAAAATGGTGCAAGGACATGATCCTAACAAGCTCGAGTTGTTTCACGGGTTCAAGAGTTATAACTCCATGAAATCGAATTCTTTTAAGGGTGGTTATGTTGGTAAAAGGCATACTTGGATGCGAAAACATTTGTCGTTGATTGTTGTTACAGTTGCATTGATGGGATTTCTTTATCTTTTGGATTCTATCATGAGTTCGGTCTTTGAACCCTCGGTTATTCAAAGTAATTCCATAGCTAAAAACATAATTGTTCCCTTGAAAATTGGAGATAGTGGTGGCAAAGATGTGGTGCAGATGTATGATCGACTCGCAAGCATGGCTTCTAGTGCTCTTGTAGAGGTTTGATTTCTTCTTTCCACCTTGCATAATGTTCTTTACATAGTTTTTGGTTTGTTGTGTGGCCAGGTTGGGTAACGGGTGATTTTTTTTTTTATTTCACAAGCTTCTACAAGGTTTCAGAAGTTGTTTTAGTTTCTAGGGAGTCTGCTAGTCAAAGAAGCAGACTCATTTTTATTTTTGAGTTTTGTCATTCAGTGTATTATAACTGGTGTCAATTTTTTTAGAGTTTGTTACCCTGGGTAGCAAACTCCCTAGAAAACAAAACACTTCCAAAAGCCTACTAGAAATGCTTATAATTTTGGTAAAACACCTAGAAATTAAAAAAATATCGTAAAGGGTTAAAACAGGCCAAGTTTTAGTACGGGTCATCTTGTAATAAATAACTAACGCATTGAAAAGTATTTAAAAAATATTTTTTTTTAATGTGATAATCTAAATCTTTGAATAACACTATTTAGGAAGGTGTATGTATTAAAAATCCATTCTTGGTGAATTTCTACACATTGACCATTTGACCAGTTCCCTTTTAAGCTTAAAATTTGTATTTGACTCGTACGAGTTATACATAATCCAAATAGACCCATTCGTAAATAAATGGACCGGAATTGCCACCTCTACTTAATCTGATTTCAGTTTATATAGGCGTTGTATGTTCATGAATGACTCCTAATGTAGAGAGAGCTTAAACAAGACGAATCAAAATTCTGGAAGGAATCATATCGTCAAGCATCTGAATGGAGTCCTTGTGCAGATAAAAAGAAATCAACAAGCGCACGGTAAAGACTGATTTTACTATGTTTTGATGATTTGTATGCTCCATTCATTTGGACAACAAAGTCAACCTTTGACTTTTATGGTACAATAAACTTGTTTTCCCTATGAAATTGTCATTGATATGTCCAAATTTGTAAAGAACTCATGGATAGAGCTCACACAAGAACTATATATTCTTAGTTGTGGATTTCATGAATGTGATTTTTCCATGTATATAAGATTTGAAAACTGGTCCGTTTGACCATAAAAGTCAAACTTAACTTCTTTTTTTTCCAATTGTTGCCTAAATGTAAACTTATCTTGTTGAATTGGATTATATTTTCCATGATCTGTTACATTATTTGTCAATGTTGCTAGGACAGAAAAACTTCAAAGCAGCACGGGCTATATATTAGTTAGCGCAAATGGAGGCCTAAATCAACAACGGGTCGCTGTAAGTAGAAGTTTTTCCTATTCTGAAGCTTATTAACAACCATGTGTGATTCTAACCTGCATATCGAGTCAAGAGTGTGTTTGGTTTATAAATGAATTGAGAATATCGGTTTGAATGAAACGTGTGAAAGAGAGGAAATGAAAACAAACAACATCAAGACTTTCATATCCATTCCTTTATTCCAAAACTCCTCAACCAAACAAACCACAAATTGTCTCAAAAATGATCTCAGTTCTTCACATTCATTCTCTGTGTGTAGGTTTCCAATGCTGTCGCGGTAGCATCGTTATTAAACGCAACATTAGTTATTCCAAGATTTCTTTTCAGCAATGTATGGAAAGACCCCAGGTGTGTGGATCTGTACATTTGTTTGATACTTTGATGTCACATTTAGTGGTCTTTATTACTTTAACTTTTGCGGAAAAAAAAAAGACAACTTTAAGTTTGATGCTTGTGTGTGTGATTCAGCCAGTTTGGTGATATTTACCAAGAAGAATATTTCATTAAAACTCTAAAGCAAGAAGTTAATATTGTAAAGGATCTCCCTCCTCATTTAAAATCACTAGATTTCAAAGAAATCGGTAGTTTGGTACGTCGTCTTTTTAATCTTTTTTGTTTATCTTACCAAAAAGGGAAACAATACGGAAAGATTGCAAATTTATCATAAATGGAAGTACCTCTAAGATAACATGATGTATTTGCTGTTGATTTTTCAGATAACTGATGCAGATATCAGCAAAGAGGCAACACCAACAGAATATATCGAAAAAGTACTTCCTATATTATCAAAAAATGGAGTTGTTCATTTCCTTGGATATGGTAGCCGGCTCGGTTTTGACCCATTACCTTCTGAACTTCAGGTTAGAACTTAGGAGTTAGGACTACTACTTTCACCTTGTGAATGTTATAAGAGATATTATGGAGATATCTACTACCTAGTATGTTACTACCTATCGGTATGTATAGACAGAATACGAAACCCACACCCAAATCCTAATGAGCCTAACCCGAATATATTCTACTACTTTAAATAATCTAATGGTTTTGTTGCAGAGGTTAAGATGCAAATGTAACTACCATGCATTAAAATTTGTGCCCAAAATTCAAGAAACGGGTTCATTGTTGATTAGAAGGATAAGAAAATACGATGGCCCGAGGAACAAGTTAGATAAGCAACTACTAGGAAACTCCATCACAGGTTTTCGGTCAAACGAGCCTGATATAGATAGAGAACCACTAAAGTATATTGCTTTGCACTTAAGATTTGAAGTTGACATGGTTGCATACTCTCTATGTGAGTTTGGTGGTGGACAAATTGAGCAAACCGAACTCCAAACTTACCGAGAAGTTCACTTTCCATTACTCATGCAGCGGTTGAAAAGAACAAGGTGAGTAACTTTCCACCACGTTTGCATTGCGGTAGTGTATGTCCCAAATAACTAGATATACAGTGATAGTAATTGATTACGAGCCCAAACACCTATTGATTAGGTGTTTGTGAATGTATAATCAAAGAAAATGGTAGAAACTAATGTATAATCAAAGAAAATGGTAGAAACTAATGTATAATTAAAGAAAATGGTAGAAACTAGATGAAAACCGAAAACAAAACACGTGAATCCAGAATAATAAACTTACAGTAGTTAGATGTAACCAAAATACTCCTAGAATGAACAATTACAAGCTCCCGATTACACGTTTTCAAGATAAGCACACACACATGTCTAGACCGAAAACCGGCCACGTCTCATACTTATATAGGTGACCAAATGTGACACGCTGGCGTACTTAAGTATGCCAACGTGCTCCCTGGGTATAAGTACGCCACCAGGTCAGATTAACCAAAACAACTTTAAACTATTTACAATACAAGTCCCTTGACTTGTTCTTTCCCATTAATACACAAAATCCCCCATCTTTAACCATCTGTATGAATGGTATCAAACGTTCCAACGAGTAGTAAAATGGGGGGATATATATATATATATATATATTTGTAATCTTCCTACAAAATTTTTGAACTTACTGGTCATGGATTTTATGCATCGTAGGGCTGTTTCGGCAGAAGAACTAAGGAGGGCAGGAAAATGCCCGTTAACACCAGAAGAAGCAGCGCTGGTTCTAGCTGCGCTTCGTTTCACAAGTGAAACATACATATATCTTGCGGGTTCTCAAATCTATGGAGGAAAGTCAAGGATGCAACCGTTGACCAATTTGTATCCGCATGTGATCACAAAAGAAGATCTTCTCTCCCCTACCGAACTCGCACCATTTAAAAACTTTTCTTCTCAGGTAAATAACCAATCTTTATCAACTTTAAATTTAAAGTTATTAATATAATAACATTTTTTGACTTTGACTTTTGTTTATAGCTAGCAGCACTGGATTTTATCGCGTGTGCCACTGCAGATGTATTTGCTATAACGGATTCAGGAAGTCAGTTATCTTCACTGGTCTCCGGTTTTAGAACATACTACGGTCGAGGGCATGCGCCGACGTTAAGACCAAGCAAGAAGAGACTTGCAGAAATCTTGT
The DNA here is from genome assembly GCA_947069175.1 of Scalesia atractyloides. Taxonomy (NCBI): domain Eukaryota; kingdom Viridiplantae; phylum Streptophyta; class Magnoliopsida; order Asterales; family Asteraceae; genus Scalesia; species Scalesia atractyloides. The sequence goes on from CAMTDV010000027.1 coordinate 9,557,803, forward strand.
CGAAGAATCAAACTATAGATTGGAAGGAATTTGAAGCAAGAGTGACAAAGATGATATCTGCAGCACAAAGTGTACGATTGAGGGGTTGGGGCCGAAGCATTTATAGACAACCGAGATGTCCTGAATGTATGTGCAGATTCCAGTAATCGGTTTTAAACCGAGATGCACATAAGAACATCCTCTTGTTGTATATTTTTGAGAATTCAAACTGTATATTTTGAGAATTAAAACAATGGATAATGAACATTATTCATAGTTGAAAGAAGAAATAAGGATTAGAGATCGCAAGATGGGCATTTCGATTTTAATACGGGTCAATTTAGTCGAGTTGGCCCGCAAAACTTTCTTTTTGTCCATTTATAAGAACTTTTTTTATATTTTATTGTTTTAATGATGTTTATATTACTACATTAAAAGTGTATTACTACTTTGAGCGACTTTCAACCCCTTCTTAACCATTTGTGATGAATACAACCCAAATCACAAAAGAGTTGAAAGTGTCCATTTATAAGAATTTTTTTATATTTTATTTTTTTAATGATGTTTATATTACTACATTAAAAGTGTATTACTATTTTGAGCGACTTTCAACCCCTTCTTAACCATTTGTGATGAATACAACCCAAATCACAAAACGAGTTGAAAGTGTCCATTTATAAGATTTTTTTTTATATTTTATTTTTTTAATGATGTTTATATTACTACATTAAAAGTGTATTACTATTTTGAGCGACTTTCAACCCCTTCTTAACCATTTGTGATGAATACAACCCAAATCACAAAACGAGTTGAAAGTGTCCATTTATAAGAATTTTTTTTATATTTTATTTTTTTAATGATGTTTATATTACTACATTAAAAGTGTATTACTATTTTGAGCGACTTTCAACCCCTTCTTAACCATTTGTGATGAATACAACCCAAAATCACAAAACGAGTTGAAAGTGTCCATTTATAAGAATTTATTTTATATTTTATTTTTTAATGATGTTTATAGTGTATTACTACTTTGAGCGACTTTCAACCCCTTCTTAACCATTTGTGATGAATACAACCCAAATCACAAAATGAGTTGAAAGTGTAGATAGATTTGAATCTTATAAATTTGAAGTAGACTCATCAATTCATGCACCATCATCGATGGCTCATGAATACAACCCAAATCACAAAACGGGTTTGGGTTGTAAGTGTAGATAGATTTGAATCTTATAAATTTGAAGTAGACTCATCAATTCATGACAATCGATGGCTCATGAAACAACCCAAATCACAAAACGTTGGTGTATGTAGATAGATTTGAATCTAAAATTGAATAGACTCATCAAATTCATGCCCCTCATCGATGGCCAGTATGTACAGATGTTCTGGTTGAAGTTTTTTCTGTTAGGCTCGAATCATTAGATAAAAGGCTAAACTTGCGTACAACTCGAGTAGCATCTCATTAAAAAAATAAACTAACAAAACTTGAGGCGAAAAATTTACAAGAAACTTAGAACACCATGCTATATCATGATCTCATGAAAATAATACAACATAAACTAACTCTTAGCTGCCCACCCTCTCTTCAGCACAATCTCAATCTTGCAAAATGATAAAACTACCCTTAATCCTTAAACTCATGATGGTGGAAAGAACCTGTCGAGATTGAACGGGAGGGTGTAAAACTCTTCGTTTCGACTATCACCTTTAAAAGTTCTAAACTTGGCCCACCATGGCATCCCTCGGTCTTTAGCACTGTCTTTCAACTCTAGCGTGTTGTCAAGAAACAACGACACCATCAATGCCACTGTTGGGGATGAAAAGAAGATGGTGTTGAGGAAATCATTGAACTGCATGAAAACACATGTGAAAGGACTAAATTACCCTACCAGATTCTTTCATATGTGAGACTAATATGAAAATGGATGTGAAAAGACCGGCTTACCCATTCGGCCTTTGTATGTGAAGGACCGTGAAGAGCTCCAGCTGTGTACTCCCTAAAGTACTCGGGAATTGATAGCCCGAGAAAGAAAGAAACGCCCACAATGAACAAGTTTCTCATTGAGTTCATGTTTGTAAATTGCAAGAACGATAATCCGACAGAAGCTAGCAACACAAAACAGAAAAGAGACATTGATTTACAATTTTTCTGCTTTTGATGATGATAATAAACGAGTCAAGATGCTCACCAACAAGACCAAATAGCACGCAGTATGCCGCAGCAAAGATTGGGAAAGGTATGGATGCAAACAAAGCTCCAAATTTCCCTACGGGTTATAAAAAAAGATAATCAAGAGATGTGAATCCGATAATCGGCAGTGTTGACTTTTTGTTATAGGATGCATTGACTTACCTAAAATCGAGAAGAAGATCATAAAACCGGCTGAGATTTGAATGACTCTTCGGCTACCTACACGAGTGCTTCCCAGAAGACCAACATTTTCTCTGTTTTGTTTCACGGAAACTTTTGTTTTAGCTTGTGTCTTCGGATTTGTTTCAAAAAACATAAATCGTATCAATAACACTTACATGGAAACTGTTGAGCCAGTTGCTGTTCCAAAGAGACCGCTCAAGAGAATGCCGATCCCCTGCGTGATGAAAAATGAATAAAATTATTTTGAGAGTGATTGAAATCTTAAACGTATATGTATCCAAGATTATGTGTTAAGTGTAAGATATTTGTATGTATAAACGTATAATATAAATAAAAACTGACCTGCCACCCAATGCCACGACTGAGAACATGAGCAGGAGGGGGTGTAGCACTTGCTAGGCGTGCAGCTGCCTTATACGCGCCTGTCGACTACATTAGCAAGCATAACTTTTTAGGTTACATTCATTTAATTAATTTTGCGGGGCCCATTTTATTGAATATTCACCTCGACAAGGGAGACCAGAACCGCAGCCATCATTCCAAAAGCATGCCCTGCTTCAAATGTTGGCGCACCCCATTGAAGCGGATAAGGTATCTTTATCCTGCATCAAGAAACTTACTTACGATTCATTTCGTTAAAAAAACAATTCACAAATGACGCTTCTTGACTCAAATTACTAACCATGGTGCAGCAGATATGAGGTCAGCTTTATCAGTTCTACAGTGCATTTGAGTCTGCTCTGGATGATGTTTATACGCACCACTAGCAGTCAATAAGTGCGCGTATGCCCAGATCACCGCTATCGTCAAAAGAAGTGCAAACCGCTCCAATATTGGCAGTTGTTTCGCTTGAAACTGTTTAAGGTACTGTTTTCCACCAGAAATTAGATCACATATCATTTAAATTAAAGGTAATATAATCAGATTAAACGGACACTAGCGGTACCTGAGAGAATGTGACAAAAAGAATTAGCATCGGTATGCCAAATTCCACACACCTTCCAACCTATAAACAATTTGAGTAAAAGAGTTAAGCTTTTGTCAAAAAACAATACAGTGTTGATTTTTTAAGTCAATTATATTCAGTTAAGTAAAGTGTTCATACCACAGGAAATCCTCTGTCAAAGAGACCGAAACCAGCCAATGCAATTACCGAAACCATACCAACAGGGCTAAAGAATCTGAAATGATCGAAAATTATAAGAATTTGATTAAGGAAAGACAATTTAAAACATAGATTCTTTATGAAATTAAATTATTCACCTTGAACATATAGCCCAAAGCTGACTATACCCCAAAATTATCTGCACACTCGATGCCACGATAAGTGCACCTTGTATAGCTCGCATTGTAGCAAGAAATCTCTGCAAATGTAACGAAATTCTTCACAAAAGATTATCTTTTTTCATTTTTTGGATAATAAGATAGTGTTATCAACTTTAACTAGTAACATTGGCATCATATTGAACTGTGTTATCATGTGGAGTTAGGTTTTTTATTCTCTAGATCAACATGTTTGACTACAAAAGTCAAAATGAATTGATATGGTAAAAACTCCATTTGTTCACCAGTAGCAATTTTTATATTATACACCTTATATAAAAAGAAGTCATGCAACTGTGATAATATTGATGGGTGTTAGTTATTATGGTGTGTAAGAAGAAACAAAAGATAAAACCAATGTTTTCATACCCGGCCGCCTTATCATTGGTCGGACCAGTTAACTGGTTGGTTCAACAGTACACAACCGCACCGGTTGTGTAGGTGGTCCCACTCCGAACCGGATATAAGCAAAAAAAAATACCAAAACATAGAAACAAAAAAATTAATTAAATGGAACCTAAATACAAATAAAAATCCACATGAATGATGAGAAGCTATTATGTGGGGCCCCTACCCTGAAAAAAAATATTTGGTATTTAATAGGTGGGACATACCAAATGCCCTTGAAACATGGAGATTACACTACACCTACTCACACTCTCAAAAGATTTAACTTCTTTTATGCTAAAAAACATATCACAAACACCAAAACATGTTACAGGTGCAACATCAAATGTACAATAAAACATCATAGCAAGTATAAAAGAGATTTAGGTTACCATATGATCATCCCCAATGGCTACAAGAGAAGGGTCATGTATAATTGAAATAATAGGCACCATGAAAGCCCATGATCCTCCAACTACAGCTGGTAATCTGGTTCCAAAAAGTGTTTGCAAAAATGTATTAATCCCTTGAACAAAAAGCAATGTCTGCACCACCCTAACCTTATCACCCTGCATATTGCAATGTACAAGTTGTAAACCACAGTTATAGATATTGTACAACTATCTGACTGAAGTTTTGGAAGAAAAAAAGACTCACAGAAGTACCACCCATCAAAGGTACAAGAAAAGCTGGAATCATGACAGCAGTCCCTAAAGATAATATGTAATGCTGAAACCCTAAAGCTATAGCTTCTCCTGTTTAACAAGAACACAAGAACAATTAGTTTTATAAAAACGTTCAAAATTTTCATTAAGTTTATAGCATAAAGTTGAAATATTTACATACCCCATGAGGGATTTGAGTCAATGCAGTACTCTAAGCCTTGAAGTTGGTCAGTTGGAAGATGAATGATATCCTCTGCTTTTGGAGCTTCTGCCATAGCTTTCAGATACAAAAAAAAAAAAATAAAAAAATAACCCTCAACAGATTTTAAAAACTAAAAAGAACCCAGAAATGATTCTTGCTCAAAATGGTTTTTGTAATGCAAATGAAGAATCTTTACAAGAAACAAAACCAAGATTCAAGATTCTTGCTTGTTTGGCATATGGGTTTGATTTGGGAAAATGACAGGATCAAAACACAAAAGGGTTTTGCAAGATTTATGATTCTAAGTGGTTCCAAATGTGTTGAGTTGATGACTGGACCAACAACACAAATGGGCTCAAAATTCTTGGATTCTTGTTAAAAATGAGGTGTTTTTTGTGGAGGTGAAAGTGACTGAAACAAGACCAAAATGGATGATTGGTCTGAAAAAGAAAGCAAATGATAATAATAAGGGGAGACCAATGAGATAGAAAGTGAAAAAGAAAAAGAAAAGC